>CM065420.1:41280045-42480045 GCA_033060865.1 Dorcus hopei
ACTAATAATAGTCACGCTCCAGGGGAGTCGGTCAGAAACAAATTAGTTACGCTCTAATGGAGGCCGTCAAAACAACTTACAGACTAGAGGAAATCAAATAATACGGAATTAGGTATTGGTCCATTGTCTGAATTCTTTAAATTGTTTTTATTCTTTCCAGTAAAGCATTTAATTCCCGGTTATTTGACACCGCCTTAATAAGTGTGCACTTATCTCTAACATACTGCGTACCGTATTGTAAGAATATGTTGGGCAACACTCTAATTCTCTAATGCAAACCTTTTGCATCTGTAGTGACTTAAATGTTCCTTCTGACGAAGCTGTCGAACGACGGTGAAACGTAAAGTGTATAGTGCGCGATTTAGTGTCCGCTTAAAAGATTTTGTGATACAAATTTCATCGGACAAGAACCAACTGTAAATATGTTCCTTAAAACGTTTTAATATATTTCATAAATCAGCCTCAACTTTATTGTTCGAATTTCCTAATAAATTTTTCATTGTATTGTAATTTTGAAAAAGAAAATTGTCATTTGGCATTTTCAACTAAAAGAGCTATATTTGGAGGGTTCGTACAAGAAAAGTACACTACTCTGGGAAACGTTTTTTTGCGGTTTTAGAATGAGGAAATAAGAAGGAATACGTCTAAAACTTTTATGTATTTCTGGCACATGCGGAATATTAAATTATTAAAGTTTTGGAAACTCAGCCACGTGATTTTCACATTTAAGTCTAAGGAAATTTAACCTTCGCTCAAATTTGTAAATGTAAATTCTTTGAGGAAAAAAATCCTCTCTAAAGCAAAGTCGATATAATAGCTGTTTATTCATTACAGTTTTAATACGTTTTCGGTAACCACTGATTAGTCTTATTCAAAATTTTCTTATTCAAAATTTATAAAGTTTTCGGAAACTTTATTTCTTTTGTCAAGACTTCTACAAATTGGGAAACTAGAGTTCTTTTGAATGACAAAATGTACTTAATTGTTTTTTAATAACTATTAAATTTGAGTGACAGAAAAAAAATGTTGCCTTTTAAAGTAACACCACTTTTGAGAGTAGTCACAATATTATCTCATTTTGTTCGAGCTAAAGCGTGTTCGTAGGGTTTTTAAACCACGTAAACGTTAATTTAGATACCTAATTGAATATTTTTCCGCTACAGCTATATTTTACCATTTTTCTGCGATTGGTAGTTTATGCGAAAAATCAAATTTGAGTTTAAAAGTTTCTTCTGAAAAGTAACTTGTAATCTATCGTGGACTTGAACATCGTCTTGCCCATTTTTCAAATAAGTTTTGATTTATATTGTTCTCTTGTAAGTTATGATAATTGGAAAACATTAGATCGGTATGCCACGAACTGACGGAGAAATTGCGGAAAGTGCAGGCTTGTAAAATTTTTATTCCGAGAGTCCTTAATTATGGGAAATTGGATGGATTAGAATTACGAATTAATTGTTCTTTTACCTTAAAAGTCGCCGTCAATGGCTTCTGAAATATTTTATAGAGTTTTCCGTAATTTCAGCATCGTTTGCGTTCTCGGTGTGACACAATTTGAGAAATAATTTTCACTGCTCGAACAAGAACAAGTTTTACGTCTGACAATAATAGTGTGTTTTATGATGCCTGACCGCGCACTTACGGTGTCAAGTGGCAAGACTTCAACTACATCCGCGTGTCTTGTCGAAAGTCTTATGCTCTACACATGTTACCCGCGAGATGTTGAGATCTGTGCGATGTATATCACACGAGAACCGCGTTAAGTGATTGCAGCACGCAACCGAGACCTACTGGAGATGACCAGCGCGTGTTGACTGTTAAATCAAAGAAGTGGTAAGCATCGTGGCCTCTGGTGTCTACCAATGCCAAGGCGATGCTGTGATTCATTGGCCACTGCACTCGACTAATTAATCCAAGCTCAATTATTTCGAACATTTTTCGGTAGTTCTTTGACTATCTTTGATTGAGTCGTATTCTCAACGCTAGGAATTTTCCTAATGACATCGCACGTCATTTTCTTGCTTTGTGCGTTTTAACCACAATTGTAATGTATTTGCATAATTAACTTTTATGATTGGAACTAAACGAACTTAATACATTTCTATGCATAAATTACTAATGTTATTAACAAATGTTATTAAGTAATGTGTTAATTTTTTGCTTGAAAAATTTGTTGCCACCCACAGTAAGATTTTCCGAATTTTCACATAATACATTTTCGAATGTATCCACACGGAGAAAAAAATATTTGTTGAATTAACCATTTTCACGGTTAAAAAGGATCTACGAATTTATTTATTTGAATGAACAGTATATATTGTTGATTCAACAAATACTTATTTAAGTCAACAAGAGATTTGTTGAATCAAAAATATATACTGTTCATTCAAATAAATAAATTCGTAGGTCCTTTTTAACCGTGAAAATGGTTAATTCAACAAATATTTTTTTTCCGTGCATCAACTGCTATTGTGAGGTCAAATTTGACCCATCGATACGTTCTTCAGTTGATAAGGGTACAATGTAACGACCATTGTTCTTCTAACTAATGGCAGTTGTATTTATGCTTGTCAAGGGATTGTCGTGATATTTTGTATTTGGGATCTATAAAGACTTCACGATAATATTTACATGTATGATACAATACTAATTGACGGCCATGCAATGAATTCAGAATAGGTGATGGAATATTTAACAGAATTAGTAGCAATCTAAAACGATATAATTCATGAAGACGATGATGGTATAAGTGATACAGAAAGGCAGCACAGAGAGCATTATACTGATTCAAATATTTCTGATAAAACATCTTCAGTTCCGAGATGTCGTCTGTATCGTTCACCCGTTTTTCTGTTCAAGAATTTTCATTTGTTGTGCTGTCGGGCTTTCCTTTTTTAAAAGCCGCCAAATTAAAAAAAATTGTTACTTTTCGTAGAAGAGCGCAGTTATCCCTTACAATCCTTATCGGATTTTGATGACCGCAAATGTTGAACCTACTCTTCTATACGTGAATAGAATGTGAAGCGTCGAAAAATAGGGTAAACTGTGTAGTTATTGGCAACATAACGGAAAGTTTAACGCCAGGAAAATACAATAAATAAAGAAGTAAATAACGGCTTAGCTGGCAAGGAAAAGTAACTGTCGACGTACGTTTCGGTCTTATTAGACCTCATCAGGACAGTATAACCAAGGTGTAAGGTGTTGACACTTGGAGAAAAGTTTAACGCCAGGAAAATGTATTTTCCTGGCGTTAAACTTTCCGTTATATTATATCTTGGCTTTTTCTTGAAGTAACGCAGGTTGACTATGTTTGCCTCCGTTGCTATACTGTGATGTTGCCCTCGAAATGCGGGTCTTCTCAGTGGTTGCAGCAAATGTGCATTCGGTCTCCTGGTCTGTTGCTTCATTTGTTGTTTTCTATCTCCAAGTGTCAACACCTTACACCTTGGTTATACTGTCCTGATGAGGTCTAATAAGACCGAAACGTACGTCGACAGTTACTTTTCCTTGCCAGCTAAGCCGTTATTTACTTCTTTAGTTATTGGCAACTTGATTTTAAAAAAACTCTAATTCTACCAAAAAATTAAATTGAAAAATGCTGCAGTGATCAGTTCAGTTGCTTTTCTATAATCATGGTAATGGTTACTTATTCAAACTGAAATCTACAGTGAAATTCGCTTATAAAAAAACACTGGTTATAACGAGAACTCGGATATAGCGAGGAAATTAAAAAGTTCCGTTTCTCGTATTTATACGTATATTTTTTCGTTTATAACGAGCACTTGCATATAATGAGCAGCAACTGTGGTCTCCTGAGTCCTCGTTATATCTGTAGTATTTGTGGTTGTAAAAAGTGAGCATATAAAAATTAGATTAGAGTAGGCAGTGCAATGTCTGTGATTAGCTGAATTAATTAATATTTAAAGTTGGTTTTTGTCCGATGAAATTTGTATCACAAAATCTTTTAACCGGACACTAAATCGCGCACAATACACTTAAAGTTTCACTGTCGAACGACGGTGAAACGTTAAGTGTATTGTGCGCGATCTAGTGTCCGGTTAAAAGATTTTGTGATACGAATTAATTAATGTAATACATTCATGGGGCCAGTTGTACAAAGGAGGTTTAAACTGACGTTCAACTCAACCAGGTTCAAAGTGAACAAACTCGCATCATTTTTTATTTATGAATGCATTAAGTGCCATATGTCATTAAGATCCTATGTGAATTTCTTTACTTTGAATCTGGTTCAGTTGAGCATCTACTTTGTACAACTGGCCCATGGACTGTCAAATTTATTGACTTTTTATTTAATCACTACTCTAATCTGATTTTTAATTGCTCACTATTATCACAGAATAATAAACGACCAGAAAATTAACTAAGGCGTGGTTTTGTCTGAAATTTTTGACTGCGCATGCGTTAGTTGGTCCGCAGATTTCAAAATTACGGACAGGGTACGTTCACAATAACACTTTTTGAAACGTCTTAAATAGAAATTTTAGTTATATAATATATGTATTCGCATTCCTGGACTTGTTTAACGACCGCTGCAGAAGTAATGCAAACGTTATTATGGATAAAAACTGTTTATAACATCAGAAGAAACGAACGCGTAAACTTGGCGTCTTGGCATTTGCACGTGAATAAAGCATTACGCCATGCACGAAAACAGTGCCATCTTGTGTCTCTACGATGAACTAGGCTTAGTTTTGAATATAGTTTTCTTTTCGATTAATTGTTATAATAATTGAGAATACAATGGAAATTTTGTCCATTTACATTATAAATAACAAATAATTTTCTTTATGATTTAATAAATTCAAACTTATTCGAACAGCACAAAGTTGAGAAACATATGAAAAACCGATGGTTAATTTTTCTTCCAAGTTGTCATTTTTGAATTCGCGCGGACCAGTCACCACTCTCCCACCATAATTCAAAGCTAAACAGCGGACACAAACATCAAAGGTGCCGACAGCCAGTTGTACTTCTGGTCGCTTATTATTCTGTGCTATTATCTATTTTTTATTTATTTACCATCGAAGTATGTCGTGAAAGTTTAGGGAAAAAGTGGTACTTATGCAAGTAACTAGATTTTGACAATGAAAGTCATTTAGATTTAGATTTTAAGGTTATCCCGAATTAGTAAATCTTGTGATATTTTCTTTTCATCACGAGGTGTATTCACTTCCAAATTCACATATATAAATTTTAAAATGTTTCCCTTCACTTTTAATTTTGGCTGTATTACTTTTCAGGTCTGTTTCGAATTTTAGTTGATCTATGTGATTTGAAGTGTCACATTTTGGCATATTGTTACCGGCCGGTCTTATTACATTAGATGTAAGTAGCGCAACGTCAGTTGTCGGCACGCTCCGAATTCCTTTTTTTTATGCGCAGGCAGCTGACGTCGTTACGAACCGAGAAGTTTTGTTATTGTTTATATTTTATCAAGTGACAAAAAAAAATAAAAAGGCTCGTTCTTCTTTCGCACATCTTATTTCGAGATGCCTGATTGTAACGATTGGCGCCCGTAGCGTGGGGCCTACACCTAGTTGTGCTTCCATTACCGTAGAAGGAATTCACTACCCCTTGAATCTTGTCACTGCATCATGAGTACGACATCTAAGAAAAACAACTCTAAGGACATCGAGCCTCAGTGGCGCCCAACTTCCGCTGTTATAACAGCCACTGTGAACAGCGAAATCCAGAATGCAGCAGAACAACCGGAAACTGACAGACAGCCTTGTGTCAACTACTGCGTAAGGAATGGACCCGAATACCTGCCAGAATACCATGGTT
Organism: Dorcus hopei; assembly: GCA_033060865.1. NCBI lineage: Eukaryota > Metazoa > Arthropoda > Insecta > Coleoptera > Lucanidae > Dorcus > Dorcus hopei. The sequence goes on from CM065420.1 coordinate 41,285,851, forward strand.
CAGACTCGCAAGACCTCGGGCCATTCCTGAAAAGAATAAAGGATCAATTTAAGCTTTCAAAACGACCTCAGTGGACTTGGGTGGAAGCTGCAAGTGCACGTCTATCAGGTAAAGCAGAAGCTTGGTTTACGAGGTTGGGAACTTACTTGGGAAGAATTCGAGTCTTTACTCCTCGAAGAATTTGACGGCACGCATATCTGTAGACAACTGATCGCCAATCTGCATTCGAGAAAACAGCTAGCGACAGAATTCACAAGTCCATTCGTCATGAATAAGTGGAAACCGGGTCACAAGAGATACACCAGAACGCGAACGGATATTGATCATTGTTGATCTGATTGACCAGCCCACCGCCAACACAGGCAGAACTGTACGTCCAAAGCGCTGCAGCGGATCGCTCGTCACCACCCCAGACAAGGAAATCCGTTTTGTTACCAAGGACCACAGCAACACCAAACCAAGCAGCCGATCAGCAGTTACCGCAGTGCCGTTTCTGTCCCGAACAACATTACCATCGAGATTGCCCTGTTAACCCAGCATACCAGCTCGGGAAACGCCGATCGGGCCGGCCCCAGTCACGCTCGGGTCACCGGCCCTCAATAATCAGCCAGATCGGATACCGCAGCTACAAATCGCTGATAATTATTACAGCGCCTTGATTGACACCGCCGCCTCCGCAAACTTCGCTGCTGCCAGTGTAATCGGTCCGATCACAATGACAAAATTGCGTTGATGAATAGCGTCGTGCCAACCAATCGGAAGGAACTACGCCAGTTCCTTGGCCTTGTCGGTTGGCTGCGGGAATATCTTCCAAGCTGTGCCGAACTGTCCGCCCCCCTGACGGACTTACTAAGCACCAACCGGAGATGGAAATGGGGTGAAGCTCAACAAGCTGCTTTCGTGACCTTGAAGCACGAACTTGGTAAACTACGACCGTTGGATCGGCCCGACCCTGCATTACCATTCGTCCTACAAACCGATGCCAGTTCCCGAGGAGTGGCCGCTGTATTATATCAAGATACAACGAATGGTCGGAAAATCATATCGTACAGCAGTAGCAAGTTGAAACCCGCCGAACAGAGGTATCACGCCAACGAACAGGAATGCCTCGCAGCAATCTGGGCCATTCGCAAGTACCGCCCTTACCTAGAAGATCAACAGTTCACTCTCCGTACGGACAGCCGAGCTCTGTGCTGGCTAGAAAACAGCAAAGACTCTTGCTCAAAACTAGCTCGCTGGTCTCTCTTGCTGCAACAGTTCAAGTTCAAAATCGAGCATTGTCCTGGCCGGGAGAACCAACTCGCCGATGTTCTGTCTCGGAGCCCTGAAGAAGTTACTGTTCCCGAAACAGTCACCGACACCACCGCACTGCCGCCGGAATCCATTCAACAACTTCAATTAGCTGAACTCTCCACTGAAGTGGAGAATGCACAGCAAGAAGATGAAGCTGTTGCAACCATGTATGCGCGCTGGAATAGAATATACGCCAACGGACTAACCGAACCTGGCGACGAGGGTTTCCTCCAACTGTATTCATTAGAAACCGGCTATCTCAGGCGGATCTCAGAAGATGGAAGGAAGTTGCTGTTTGTTCCATCACATGCTTGGAGAAGAGTACTCTACGCATACCACGACGATCCCACAGCCGATCACCCTGGAGCCGAAGAAACAGAGCGAGCAATTCGAAGGAATTATTACTGGCCAAGGATGAAACGGGAAGTACGCCTTTATGTACGAGCTTGCCTCACATGCAATTGCACTAAGAGGGAGGCACCACAGGAGAGGGTGCCGCTCCGACCTCACCCAGCAACACGACCGTGGGAAGTAATAACCACCGACATAATGGGCCCTTATATCGAAAGCTCTCAAGGGAACCGTGTTATTCTTACAGTCACCGACCTCTGTACTCGTTGGGTGGAGGCGTTTCCATTGAAAAGAGCTGGAACTAAAATCATCACAGAAGTACTTGAAGACCAAATCTTCAGTTGTTTTGGTTATCCCAAGTCTATCATCACGGATAATGGGGTTCAATCTCCTGGGACATGGCAATCAACCGTTGGGGTTGTTACCACTGGACAACACCCATATCCCATCCTCGGGCTAACCCTGACGAGAGGCGTAACCAAGAAGTCAAAAAGGGACTACGCGCCCATCTCCAGGGAAAAGATCCTCGCATCTGGGACTTAGTACTGCCCAGAGTGATCTACAACCTGCGGACTCGGAGAAATGCGGCCACCGGAACCACTCCAAGTGAAGCCCTGTTTGGTTATGAGTTGCCGCGACCAGGAGATTGGCATCTGGAAGGCGCCAATGCTCAAGGTTCTAATTTGCTACGACGGGAGCGTATCCAGCGCATACATCAGAATCAGAACCGCTATCGGACACGCTACGTCATCATGCACACCAAAGCATCAAGATTCCTACCTAACGATTGGGTTTTCGCTCGTGCATAACCACGAATAACCGGCACCTTCCCCGAAACTTGGACTGAACCTCACCGAGTCATCGAGGCCGTCGGCTCAGTCGCATTCCGCATTCAACATGGCAACCGCCAAGTTAAAGTCCATGTTGACAACCTGCGACCAGCACAGGCACCACCAGCAAGAGAAGCCGCCTTAACTACCGCAGACCGACGCTGCGCCTAGGAGGGGTGGATTGTTACCGGCCGGTCTTATTACATTAGATGTAAGTAGCGCAACGTCAGTTGTCGGCACGCTCCAAATTCCTTTTTTTTATGCGCAGGCGGCTGACGTTGTCGTTACGAACCGAGAAGTTTTGTTATTGTTTATATTCGTTCAAGTGACAAAAAAAAAATAAAAAGTCTCGTTCTTCTTTCGCACATCTTATTTCGAGATGCGCGATTGTAACAATATGTTATAATGACACGAAATTAATTTGCCTAATTTTACTATAAGAGCCAACCTAATAAAATAAAATCACAACCTACTTGATGGTAAATAAAAGAAAAACAGATTATATCTACATGTTAAATGTAATTTTATAAGAAATAGGCGGAAACAAAAATTATTATGGTGATTGTGTTTGTAATAGAAAAGCTCTTAAAATGTAATCCATTCACGATCTTTTTATACTCAGAGTGGGTCATGTTAGGGTGACATTTTTGTTGGTACCTCGAAGTGAATAGGAGCATTCAACAAACAAATCCATTGATTACAATCAGAGGAAAAATCGATTTAAATCGATTCATGAAAACACTAAACGGCGGTGTGATCAATATAACCCTACTTTCTATAATATTTGGTACCTATTTAACTTTTCAACGATAGCAATAGGTCTGTTCGTTTGTATTGCTCGGAGTTACTCTAGAAGTTGTCAAATGTAGTTTTCAGTTAAATTCGAAGTTTTTCGACGCGAGAGAAGCGAATTTGACTGAAAACTACATTTTACAACTTTTAGAGTAACTCCGAGCAGTACAAACGAACAGACATTCAGGCCTATGATGTATCATTGGTGTTAAGTATAACAGCGCTGTTACCTGTGTAACTGCTATCGCTGTCAAAAGTTGACGTGATGTATCATTGTAACATAACTTGTCCAGTTAATTTGTGGTGTTATTTTATGCTCGATTAGGTTATTTGCGATTTGATATCCTTTTATTTGAAGGACATTAAGTCACTGCTGCATCACACTAAAAATTGTCGATGCATTTAAATGAGGTGTTATCCAAACGCAGTTAAGATAACATAACTGTTGACTGTTATTTTAACACCAATGATACATCATAGGTCTGAATATCACAATATTGGCAGTGCGGTTAAGTTATTTCTCTAATAAATCTTTGAAATAAACAATACACTGTTATAAACAACTCGCACATATTGCTGTGATATTACTCAAAATACTCAAGGTTTCCTACATACCATATCATCAAGGAAAGAAATTCAACCAATTACTCTTTAATTCATATAAAATTATTTAATGTATCACAATTCCAAATATATCACAAACAAATTAACTGAAAATTAAAAAATTATCAAAAACCAAATTCAGAGAAAGTAAAACAATTAAACTTACCTAAGGTAGATAAAAGTAAATTCCGTTAAAAACAAATTAAGAAGTTTTGATCCAATTCAAGTAATGAACAAAAGGAGGTGCTCCGGCGTACCCTTGATCAACAGTTTCATAAATTACACTCCCTTGCTGCAAGGGGTAAAAATTAACCCCAAAAGTTGAAATATACGGTATATTCCACATTGATCCATAAAATGTTGAACTTATATTAAACTTTAAAGACTTAGGGTAATTCTGAGGACACGCCGGCTACCAACATATCATCAACATAAAGCAGCACATAAGTAATGCGGAGTGCTTCAGACCGTCGAGACTCTTGTGCAACTTCAACATCTTCGTTTTAGTCTTCTTGAAGCCTGGATGTTGTTCCATGTAGATATCCGGTAATCCCTGTGCGTCGAAGCGATTTTCTCCATCCACGACCTGATCGCGTTCTCTTGTTTGTTCGAGCTTGGTGCCGGTGGGACGTGTTTTTCGCGTGTGTTAAATTTAACGGATTTCTTGCTCGTTTGGAGAAGTAAATCAATAGCAGCTTTGCTGGAATATCATTTGACACCGCCGAACAGCGATTGGAGACAGCTTTAATCTCCTTACCAAGCCGAGGCCCCAGTTCTCTCAGGTAAAATATGACGACGCATACCGACAAACGGGCCAACAATGGCCGCTAACAGAAATCATTTCTTCTTTAGGCTTTTAGTACCAGTTTCAGTACCGGCTCTTAGCCCCGGTTTTTGCACAAGCTTTTGTGCGACTTTCGAGTATCCGTTTGCGGATTTTGTTGGGAGAATAATTTTGAACCATCGCATTGCATCACCCCGTCTGTTCCTGTGAAGAATTTAGTACCGGCGTTTTCCTAAGGCGCACCCCTAATCTGCATTGCACCGGTCCATCCCGGACTAGCATCGCGGGACAGGAACCGTAGATGGCGTGTTGATCAGCAAATGCGTTTGACGTTTCTCTGACTGACAGAAACAAATTCGTGAGTTTATTTTGCTTTTGTTTTGTTGTTGTTTTATTACCGGACTTCTGTCATATATAAAACGGCGCGTTAATTTAGCATAGTAATTATTAAATTTGGAGAACGAATCTTCGGCCAAGTGCAGACCTTGCATTAATAGTTTATTTTGTTAAATCGTTCGAGTTTGAAGTTTGTCAATTTTAGACGAACATAGTTTAGTTAAGTGAACCTGCATTTGTACGAAGTTGAGATCGCAAATAAATTGTATTACTGATAGCTTCTAGTTTAATTTCTACTTTCATACACACAGTGGATAAGATTCTCGCCTCTGTTTATTAGAGTTTCTATTTTCTGCACGATCTGGTCGATTGGAGACGTCGGTCGATCGAATTACGTTTAGTTTGTTCAAACGTCTTCTGGCGCCCTTTATAAGTTTACCACCTTAAGTTAACCTGTAAATTTTAATTTAAACTTTGGTGACAAATTCTCTTGGAGCCCCGGACCTTGGTGTCGCTTGGTTTGTTTACAGTTGTGCGATGACAATGCGATGTTATGTAGTGTTGCCAACTTGTTGCGGCGACGGAGGATTTTCCCTTCGATTTCCGATGTGATCGTAGCCGTATAGACCCAGTTTCTCGTGACGCAGAGATTGGTTTTGGGTGCGTTAAATTTTACGTCTCCCTTTCCCTCGTCGATTAGTTTACGGCTCGAATTTCCTTGTCGCGTGTCTGGTCAATTCACAGGAATCACAGTTGGCACGCCTGCCTTCCAGAATATTCGATTTTTTTTAACTTCCGGCGTTGCGGAGTTACGAGCTAGCAGTACGGGATCATTACCCGGACTTGCCTGCGGAAGTCACGGTTTTACCACCGTACAAATTGCTCTAGAGCCCGCGTTTCAGCCCTTTCTTCGACTGCGAACTGCTCTGGTCCTTGGCATTACCAAACGTGCAGGAACTCCAGCAAGTGTTCAGCATTAGTGTCCTCCACGGAACTGCGAAACCCTTGGACCATTGGTATCGTTCAAATTTTAAATTTAATACGTCTTTACGCCTTTCCGAGTTCCGCTACTCGCGGCTTTGTTTCTAAGTTATATGCGACCCGAGTACAAAAGTTTCGGGTAATTTAGTTTATTTTTTTTATGCCCTCGCAGTCTTCAATTATTAATACAGGGTCCTGCAATAGGTACTAACGGTTTTGTGAGCGCTGTGGTGTGAATACCAAAATAATCTGGGGGAAAATATAATGCGAAAATCATTCGGTGTGTTATGCAATTTTAGTAGCCATGAATTCGTGGCCCGTGCAACAACGTATTTTTTGCGTTACGGCATTCATTCAAACGGGATCCATAATCGACGTTCAACCCCAATTTCGACGAGAATCTAATATTCCTCGGCATGGTAGGATTCCTTCGCGCAACACAATTTTGCAATGGCATCGACGGTTTAATTAAACTGGAAACGTGAACAACATTTACGGCAGTACTCAGAGAATAGTCCGTACGCCAGAAAATATTGAAAGGGTACGTCAAGCGGTAACTCGAAGTCCAACGCGTTCAGCAGCGCGTCAAGAAACAGCATTAAACACTTCAGACAGAAATGTTGTGTTGCGCGAAGAAATGCTACCACGCCGAGGAATATTAGATTCTCGTCGAAATTGGCGTTGAACGTCGATTATGGATCCCGTTTGAATGAACGCCTTAATTAAAAAAATACGTTGCTGCACAGGCTACGAATTCATGGCTACTAAAACTGCATAATACACCGAATGACTTTCGCATTATATTTTCCCCCAGATTATTTTGGTACTCACACCACAGCGCTCACAAAACCGTCAGTACCTATTGCCGGACCCTGTATTTGTGCTAAACTTCGTTTGAACTTGTAGTTTCTTTTATCAACTCAAATTCAATTACATCTTTTGCAACGCTTAGTTTTATTCGGCTTGTTTAACTTTGAGATTTTATTTTTGTGAACGTCGCGGTTGGTCCCAAACGTGCGCGGTTTGTACATGCCGTTTACGTGTATTCAGATTTTTGTCGGAACGTTTTGTTGCGTTCATATTTATTTAATTTACCGTATTTTGATGTCGACGACACTTGCCTTGCCGACTTTGTTAGGTGTACTTTGAACCGGTTACCCTGGTTCTGTTTTGTCATCTGTTATTACGCAATATACTTTTGTTATTTTTCTTGATTTGGGTGTCCTTTGTTTTGGTGGGATTTTGGGTTTGCTAATAATTTACCCCGCCCTTCTAGCGAGTCAAATTAGTGTTGGACTTATACAGGGTGAATATTTTGCACCTTCCCGTGGCGTCGGTCCATGACTTTGAGGAACGTTGCTTATAAGCTAAGTTTTCAGCATCTGGGAAGTCCCCCCATATTTTTGACAGACACTTGTGCGTATCTACCATGCCCACGACCGTCTTCACTGAGCTATTGGGACAGCAGGCATTCCCTTCGGCTAAGAACTTCACATGTAGGTCCGACCGACTCTGCCAAAAGTTTTTCCCAAAAATTGTCTACCCTACGCGGACAGGTGGTTGTTGCGTGTGATTGCTAGTCGCGCGTAGCAAAGACAGCTTCTCCCCAAAATCGATTATCCAATCCAGTATCTAATAACATGCATTTTGCAGATTCTGTCAACGTTCGGTTTTTCCGCTCCGCCACGCCGTTTTGCTGCGGAGTGTTACGGGTGAAAATCCCGATAAAATGCTTTTTAGTTTTTAGTATTGTCAGTCACCCTCTATTGCGAAGTAACATGAACATTTCGTTAATCTGCCATGCGCGTTTCTTTCAGTGCGCAATTAAACGAGAGTCTTTACTACGCAACACGGGATTGTCTCCGTCCCGTTCGTTTCCGATGCGTTCGTACTCTTCTTCTATTAACCCCCCTCTTGATATCTCACACGCGTCGAAAACGTTGCACGCTTCGCCAGTCCTTCGTGGCTCGTTGCAGAGGTTGCACGTGTGTAACTAACAAAAAAAAAAGCATGGCCCTCTAGAGTCTAAAAATATCCTGAATGAGTAATAATTCTCTACAACTTTTGTCTTTGCACTAAAATCTAAATCTAAAATAAAAAATAACCGAGTTATATGCATTTAACGAAATTATAAAAAATCAGTTTTCCGAAATATCTAGCCCAGCCATGCACTTTAAGGAAAAAAAAAACAAAAGCTGCATTAAACTTGGCTCCTAAACTGCAAATCTTTCCCCATTTAACCGTCTTTCTAGCTCTGCTACTTTTCGAGATCCCCATACTAAACATCGAAAAAACTAATCCTGTATATAATCCTATTGAAGACATAACGCGTGATCAATATCTTTTCTAATCAAGTGACCTATGGAAAAAAATTATGTCTATGTGTGGTTCATTATTTCAAATGCCAATTGAATTATTTTTATTGCATTCCTATCGTTTTGTATAGGAACGTAATATAAATATGTAATTTAAGTGGCATTTGAAATAATGAACCAAACAAAAACACATGATTTTATTTCCATAGGTCACTTGATTAGAAAAGATATTGATCACCTGTTATAATTTCTGTGCATTGGGCTGTAAAGTTAAACATTGATAGTTTTTTTTTAAATAAAACTATTTCAAGTTTTTTTATTGATTCAAAATTGTTCAAAAAATCACTTGTATTTTGTAAAATATTAAGAGATAACCATAAATTCTCTGACTATACACAATACTATACATTGTGATTTTTTGAAAACAATCCACCTGAAATATTTTAAAAATGAAAAGGTGCTCATTTTGAGTGAATGTTTTTTTCCATTGTTGGTTGTTTATTCTGTAATAAAATGTCGCTAACACACTGGTAGTTCCACGCCTAGCGAGATCTTTAAAGATTTAGTAGAGCGAAGTGTTAATTTTTCAGTTTGTAATTAAATGTTTTATAAAATATAGATACATTGCCACATTCTTTGGAGGATAAGCTTCCATTTGAGGTACACACGATGGGTCATTCCATTAAAAAATTTTCGGAGATTATTCGTGTGGGCACGGAAGTAAATGTCAAAAGTGTGATTCATAGGTCAAAACATCGCCCCCTTAGAAGTGTTTTTGGAAAATTTTAATTTCCTTTTTATTTTTGAAATATTTCAGGTCGATCGCTTTTAAAAAATCACCCTGTATACAATAAACGACAACAATTTCCTTTCCCTTTTTTTTCACTCTCTTATACCAAAATTTTGGCATAACCAAAGACACGCAAGTCGCAATTCTTTTGTTTTAGCGTTTCTGGATTAAGTTTTTATGTAGCCAAGAATTGCTCTCAATGCTCTTGAGTCCAAGATTTTTGGGACACTTCAGTTCAAATTTCGTAGACGTTTCATGTACGACTTGTTGTTGTTTTCATAAGAGAAGAGCTCTGGTGTTGCATCATCAGACTTATGAATTATAACTCCGTCTTTTTTTCTCATTCACCGTTAACAAAGAAATAATATTGAAATAATTGTCGGTTTTAACTTGGACAATTGATTACGCAGAGCTCAAGTTCCGTAATATTCATATTAAGGCGGCCACACATTACATGGCAAACTAGGCGAATGTCGAACGTTGGTGATGTGTACAGTTTTCCAAACGTTTGTCAAATAATGTGTACGGTGTTGCTGAATCGCATTTAAGTGTCTCATTTACCGACTTCTGTCGGAACCTTTATAATCCGTTCACTCGGTTTCCTTGTCAGAGCAGGCCGTGTTCTCGTTTCATATTGCTGACATGAATTTTGATAGATGCCAGAATCTGACATGAAAAATATTATGACAATTCCACTACACTGATCTGACTTATGTTGCCAAATACGAAGGAGCAAAAACTAAAACACTCACAGAAAGAATTATTTTCTTTCTTTACTACCGAATGCAAACTGTGGGGAGAATTAATTGATTCTTTCACGAAAAGTCGAACTTAAAGAAGTTGGTGACGAGAACACGCAAAGAGACGTTGGAAAAACTTTTACCGAACTGGAACTGATTTTTCTCTCCCGAGCAGGTGTATTTAAAACATCTCTTATCAAATCTTGTAAGTGGTGGTGATCCAATTAAATTTGCACGCTTTCTCAAAGTGAAACTAAATTCGCCTCCATTTGGTCAGTATGCGAAAATTTTCAAAACAGTAATCGGTTTCATAGTGGCGTCGGCCGTGATACGAACGGAAATTTTCCGCGAAATATTATGCTTTAAGGTACGGTTTCTCTGACTCGTCAGACGCATGCGGCGGACGCAGTAAGGCTGACGCAATGCACTGCTACAATGAAATCTAATGCAACCGTTTCTTCTCATGCGTCAACCGGTTGCGTCTGTTGCGGCTGACGCAGGACCATCCGTCGAAGAGCAATATAGACGCAACCGCAGTCACTAAACAATAACGTCAACATGACTGCTGCATCTCAAAAATTAATATTTTCGCATTATGAAGATGAACAATTAGTGGAATATGTGGCAAAATTTCTATGTCTGTATGATCTGTCGAACCTCGAGTTCAAAAATCAAATAGTAAAGGACAATGCGTGGAAAGAAATAGGGGAATATGTCCTGAATATTTACCGCAATGTTATGGCTAATTTTTCATCTGGACTTATAGGATTAGGATATCTATTTGAGGAATCCTTCCCAATGTCTTCTTTAATCAGATCAAGGATGTAATTAAACTGAGCAATGTTGAGTCTGAAAAATTCACGAAATTCCTTTTCGTCATTCATTAAATGACGGTTAATCAGAGTAACAAAATAGCCTTCCTGAAGTCTTGTTTGAAAGATTGGATGCACTTCCGCATTTCTTTCACGCATATACTGTAATAAAATCTCTTCATTCTCATTTTCTTCCACCAAACAATCCGTCAGCGGTTGCGGCATTAGCCGCACCAGAAGAAACAAGCTGGCTTGCGTCAAACGCGTGCGTCAGCCGTACTGCGTCCGCCTCATGCGTCTGACGCGTCAGAGAAACCGTACCTTTAAACAGTGCTTCACACGGTCTTAAGTCAGGATTTGAATTTATTTAAGTAACATAATATTTCCGTTTCGTTTTAAATGGAAAAACTGCCCTCATTGTTTTCGCTAAGATACAGTCCCTTTTGTTTAAAACTGCGTTTCAATTCCTCGCGTCAGAACTTTAATTTATTTTCTAATAAGAAAAAAAAAATGAATATTGTATTTTACGGAATTCCGGTTTCTTACATCCCTTCCCCCTTACTTAAAAGAAGAGTTGTTGAATAGGCAACTCTTTTCCATACATAACAGAAAAATTATTTACTAAGATGCTACCTCATACATTCTTTAGAATTTAAATTCTTTTTAAAAGTTAATAGTTATGTAAGACAACAGTTACCTTAACAACTAACATTAAAAATTAAGGTTTCAGTTTCAATGATCAATTGCCCTCTTCACTCCAGCACTACACTCGAGTTTAGGTTTCACGTAGCACTATCTGACTACTCGCGAACTGACATATTCACTGCTGTAGGCTCCACCAGTTTTGGATAGATTCGTATCGACACTGGTACTGATGGAGAGGTTGTCTCGGCTTAGTTTCCTTCTGGATCGGGCCCCGCTTTAGGTGGGTCTTTGGTGGAGGTGTCCTTCTTTTTGGAATGAACATGATCACAGTACATGGTTACGCTGTCCAACAGAGCTCCGATTATTTTGAAACTCCAAACCAAACAAATCATAAAGTAGAACCATGAATTTAATGCCTTTGAAGATAAGGTAGATTCCCATTATTCCGGAAGTAATGGATCCTAAAGTAGTGAACCAATGGAATAAATTGTTTCATAGTTGCTTGGCCCAACTCTTTATGGTTTCCTCCCCAATAACTTGATCGAAACAAGTCCCTTGCATGTTGATGACATGCCCATGGCTCCCCTGGGTAAGATTGCTTGTGTTGACGCAGATCCAGTCAGTTTCATTATTTGGTTCTAAGATCTGTGGTGCAGGAATTTCTTGGGCTGTTGGGTGACTTTATACCAATGATTGTTTAACTTGTAAACAGCAAAAAGGCAAGAATTAAAACCAATTTAATTGGCATATTTTTGGGTGATATGTGTGCGAAGTGCCATAAGTAGGGTTTGATTATCGTATGCAATGGACAACTCGTGATAACACCGTTTTGTAGATCGAATGTTGACTTCTATAGGGGTACATTGGATTACTTCTGTAGGGGTACATTGAATTACTTCTAGGGGTACATTGGATTACTTCTCTGTAATTCACTGCAGTAAAACTCGATACCCTCTTTTTTGCATAGGCAAACTCTGTAGGGGCGGTTATTGCGAGAATTTGAAGATTACGGAGAATTTATTGCTCTAGTTCGTATTTCTGAGTTAATACTTTATGATATAATGCTTGGATATAACGTAGGTAGTGACTTGTCCTTGTATGTGACTTTTTACAAAGAACACCTTAGCGTTCACATAGGCTGTCGGCTGTTTTTTTAATAAAACATTTCGAATGATCAGTTTCATATTGCTGTGTACTCGAGGAGGAGTTCAAAGCCAAAAATTATTGTTGTGTGTCCGAGGAGGAGTTGAGGAGTTTTCCGGTTTATTCTTAAATTTTTCTATGAGCAACAATTTACTTTTCATGTACTAGCTCACTTCTTTCAGCTTCTGCTCTTTTTGTCAAGGTTTGGGTTCATGTCTTGGGCAAAGCAATGACAAATGAATTTTTTTTTTGTTTTAAACCCGGTGAATTTTTCTTTTCTTTATTCAAAAATTTTGATCTTAATTTATTAATTAATTTTTATGTGATTGCCTTTGATTTGTTTCCAAACTTCAAATTGCTTTCCTGTGCTTGCACGGCTAGAAAACAATTTCTCCTTTGGTTGAAACAAACCAACGCTCTCGTTTAGTGGAAAGACAACCTTGTTTGCACGCTTTTACTTTCCGATGGCTTAAAATTGTTTTAAGAGTCCTCTTGCTGGCTTTGTTTAAATAATTTAACAATTGGCGAAATTGCATTCGAGCCAATGTAAATTATTTTTCTGTTTTAAATTGTTTGTTTAACTTTTTAAAAATGTTTTTAATAAATAAATAAGAAATTTTAAGTTTAAATAATTTAATTAACGTAAAATGGTTTGTTATAATTTGAGAAACATTTTAAAAATTGTTTGCCAGAAAATTTTCAACTAATTAAATTAAATTTTGCTTTCAGAATTCTTCTACGTCTGCTCGTAATGAAATTCGGGCAATAAGTGATCATTCTCTCGCGTGAATACTATCATCTCCCCCATGCTCTCCTTAATCGAGTCCGTACATGTTTTTAATGGAATACGCGTGCGTGGCGCTTAAAAATTCTGGTTACAAAATTTTCGTAGTTTCCGTCCCTTGTTTGCGGCGTTTGACATACTTACGTAGGCCTGACGGCCTATCATGTTTACTTCAGTTATGGTCATTTATTATTGACTCCGCGGCCGTTTTCTATAGAGAACGGTCCGGCCAAAACTCGGGGTTTGTTCAGATCGATAGATTTTAATGTCCCCTTTCATATTCTGCAAGAAATTCTGGTGTGGAACGCTCCAATAACAAGTTATGGTCACTTATAGTTGACTCCGCGGCCGTTTTCTATAGAGAACGGTCCGGCCAAAACTCGGGGTTTGTTCAGATCGATAGATTTTAATGTCCTCTTTCATATTCTGCAAGAAATTCTGGTGTGGAACGCTCCAATAAAAAGTTAAGGTCATTTATAGTTGACTCCGCGGCCGTTTTCTATAGAGAACGGTCCGGCCAAAACTCGGGGTTTGTTCAGATCGATAGATTTTAATGTCCTCTTTCATATTCTGCAAGAAATTCTGGTGTGGAACGCTCCAATAAAAAGTTATGGTCATTTATAGTTGACTCCGCGGCCGTTTTCTATAGAGAACGGTCCGGCCAAAACTCGAGGTTTGTTCAGATCGATAGATTTTAATGTCCTCTTTCATATTCTGCAAGAAATTCTGGTGTGGAATGCCCCAATAAAAAGTTATGGTCATTTATAGTTGACTCCGCGGCCGTTTTCTATAGAGAACGGTCCGGCCAAAACTCGAGGTTTGTTCAGATCGATAGATTTTAATGTCCTCTTTCATATTCTGCAAGAAATTCTGGTGTGGAACGCTCCAATAACAAGTTATGGTCATTTATAGTTGACTCCGCGGCCGTTTTCTATAGAGAACGGTCCGGCCAAAACTCGGGGTTTGTTCAGATCGATAGATTTTAATGTCCTCTTTCATATTCTGCAAGAAATTCTGGTGTGGAACGCTCCAATAAAAAGTTACGGTCATTTATAGTTGACTCCGCGGTCGTTTTCTATAGAGAACGGTCCGGCCAAAACTCGGGGTTTGTTCAGATCGATAGATTTTAATGTCCTCTTTCATATTCTGCAAGAAATTCTGGTGTGGAACGCTCCAATAAAAAGTTATGGTCATTTATAGTTGACTCCGCGGCCGTTTTCTATAGAGAACGGTCCGGCCAAAACTCAGGGTGTGTTCAGATCGATAGATCTTAATGTCCTCTTTCATATTCTGCAAGAAATTCTGGTGTGGAACGCTCAAGTAAAAAGTTATGGTCATTTATAGTTGACTCCGCGGCCGTTTTCTATAGAGAACGGTCCGGCCAAAACTCAGGGTGTGTTCAGATCGATAGATTTTAATATCCTCTTTCATATTCTGCAAGAAATTCTGGTGTGGAACGCCCCAATAAAAAGTTATGGTCATTTATAGTTGACTCCGCGGCCGTTTTCTATAGAGAACGGTCCGGCCAAAACTCGGGGTTTGTTCAGATCGATAGATTTTAATGTCCTCTTTCATATTCTGCAAGAAATTCTGGTGTGGAACGCTCCAATAAAAAGTTACGGTCATTTATAGTTGACTCCGCGGCCGTTTTCTATAGAGAACGGTCCGGCCAAAACTCGGGGTTTGTTCAGATCGATAGATTTTAATGTCCTCTTTCATATTCTGCAAGAAATTCTGGTGTGCAACGCTCCAATAAAAAGTTATGGTCATTTATAGTTGACTCCGCGGCCGTTTTCTATAGAGAACGGTCCGGCCAAAATTCGGGGTTTGTTCAGATCGATAGATTTTATTGTCCTCTTTCATATTCTGCAAGAAATTCTGGTGTGGAATGCCCCAATAAAAAGTTATGGTCATTTATAGTTGACTCCGCGGCCGTTTTCTATAGAGAACGGTCCGGCCAAAACTCAGGGTGTGTTCAGATCGATAGATTTTAATGTCCTCTTTCATATTCTGCAAGAAACTCTGGTGTGGAATGCCCCAATAAAAAGTTATGGTCATTTATATTTGACTCCGCGGCCGCTTTCTATAGAGAACGGTCCGGCCAGAACTCGAGGTTTGTTCAGATCGATAGATCTTAATGTCCTCTTTCATATTCTGCAAGAAATTCTGGTGTGGAATGCCCCAATAAAAAGTTATGGTCATTTATAGTTGACTCCGTGGCCGTTTTCTATAGAGAACGGTCCGGCCAAAACTCGGGGTTTGCTCAGATCGATAGATTTTAATGTCGTCTTTCATATTCTGCAAGAAATCCTGGTGTGCATCGCTCAAATAAAAAGTTATGGTCATTTATAGTTGACTCCGCGGCCGTTTTCTATAGAGAACGGTCCGGCCAAAACTCGGGGTTTGCTCAGATCGATAGATTTTAATGTCGTCTTTCATATTCTGCAAGAAATCCTGGTGTGGAACGCCCCAATAAAAAGTTATGGTCATTTATAGTTGACTCCGCGGCCGCTTTCAATAGAGAACGGTCCGGCCAAAATTCGGGGTTTGTTCAGATCGATAGATTTTAATATCCTCTTTCATATTCTGCAAGATATTCTGGTGTGGAATGCCCCAATAAAAAGTTATGGTCATTTATAGTTGACTCCGCGGCCGTTTTCTATAGAGAACGATCCGGCCAAAACTCGGGGTTTGTTCAGATCGATAGATTTTATTGTCCTCTTTCATATTCTGCAAGAAATTCTGGTGTGGAACGCCCCAATAAAAAGTTATGGTCATTTATAGTTGACTCCGCGGCCACTTTCTATAGAGAACGGTCCGGCCAGAACTCGGGGTTTGTTCAGATCGATAGATTTTAATGTCCTCTTTCATATTCTGCAAGAAATTCTGGTGTGGAATGCCCCAATAAAAAGTTATGGTCATTTATAGTTGACTCCGCGGCCGTTTTCTATAGAGAACGGTCCGGCCAGAACTCGGGTTTGTTCAGATCGATAGATTTTAATGTCCACTTTCATATTCTGCAACAAATTCTGGTGTGGAACGCCCCAATAAAAGTTATGGTCATTTATAGTTGACTCGCGGCCGTTTTCTATAGAGAACGGTCCGGCCAAAACTCGAGGGTTTGTTCAGATCGATAGATCTTAATGTCCTCTTTCATATTCTGCAAGAAATTCTGGTGTGGAATGCCCCAATAAAAAGTTATGGTCATTTATAGTTGACTCCGCGGCCGTTTTCTATAGAGAACGTTCCGGCCAAAACTCGAGGTTTGTTCAGATCGATAGATTCTAATTTCCTCTTTCATATTCTGCAAGATATTCTGGTGTGGAATGCACAAATAAAAAGTTATGGTCATTTATAGTTGACTCCGCGGCCGTTTTCTATAGAGAACGGTCCGGCCAAAACTCGGGGTTTGTTCAGATCGATAGATTTTAATGTCCTCTTTCATATTCTGCAAGAAATTCTGGTGTGGAACGCCCCAATAAAAAGTTATGGTCATTTATAGTTGACTCCGCGGCCGTTTTCTATAGAGAACGGTCCGGCCAAAACTGGGTTTGTTCAGATCTCTAGATTTTAATATCCTCTTTCATATTCTGCAAGAAATTCTGGTGTGCAATGCCCCAATAAAAAGTTATGGTCATTTATAGTTGACTCCGCGGCCGTTTTCTATAGAGAACGGTCCGGCCAAAATTCGGGGTTTGTTCAGATCGATAGATTTTAATATCCTCTTTCATATTCTGCAAGAAATTCTGGTGTGGATCGCTCAAATAAAAAGTTATGGTCATTTATAGTTGACTCCGCGGCCGTTTTCTATAGAGAACGGTCCGGCCAAAACTCGAGGTTTGTTCAGATCGATAGATCTTAATGTCCTCTTTCATATTCTGCAAGAAATTCTGGTGTGGAATGCCCCAATAGAAAGTTATGGTCATTTATAGTTGACTCCGCGGCCGTTTTCTATAGAGAACGGTCCGGCCAAAACTCGGGGTTTGTTCAGATCGATAGATCTTAATGTCCTCTTTCATATTCTGCAAGAAATTCTGGTGTGGAACGCCCCAATAAAAAGTTATGGTCATTTATAGTTGACTCCGCGGCCGTTTTCTATAGAGAACGGTCCGGCCAAAATTCGGGGTTTGTTCAGATCGATAGATTTTATTGTCCTCTTTCATATTCTGCAAGAAATTCTGGTGTGGAATGCCCCAATAAAAAGTTATGGTCATTTATAGTTGACTCCGTGACCGTTTTCTATAGAGAACGGTCCGGCCAAAACTCGGGGTTTGCTCAGATCGATAGATTTTAATGTCGTCTTTCATATTCTGCAAGAAATCCTGGTGTGGAACGCCCCAATAAAAAGTTATGGTCATTTATAGTTGACTCCGCGGCCGTTTTCTATAGAGAACGGTCCGGCCAAAACTCGGGGTTTGTTCAGATCGATAGATTTTAATGTCCTCTTTCATATTCTGCAAGAAATTCTGGTGTGGAACGCCCCAATAAAAAGTTATGGTCATTTATAGTTGACTCCGCGGCCGTTTTCTATAGAGAACGGTCCGGCCAAAACTCGAGGTTTGTTCAGATCGATAGATTTTAATGTCCTCTTTCATATTCTGCAAGAAATTCTGGTGTGGAATGCCCCAATAAAAAGTTATGGTCATTTATAGTTGACTCCGCGGCCGTTTTCTATAGAGAACGGTCCGGCCAAAACTCAGGGTGTGTTCAGATCGATAGATTTTAATGTCCTCTTTCATATTCTGCAAGAAATTCTGGTGTGGAATGCCCCAATAAAAAGTTATGGTCATTTATAGTTGACTCCGCGGCCGTTTTCTATAGAGAACGGTCCGGCCAAAACTCGAGGTTTGTTCAGATCGATAGATTCTAATGTCCTCTTTCATATTCTGCAAGAAATTCTGGTGTGGAATGCCCCAATAAAAAGTTATGGTCATTTATAGTTGACTCCGCGGCCGTTTTCTATAGAGAACGATCCGGCCAAAACTCGGGGTTTGTTCAGATCGATAGATTTTAATGTCCTCTTTCATATTCTGCAAGAAATTCTGGTGTGCAACGCTCCTATAAAAAGTTATGGTCATTTATAGTTGACTCCGCGGCCGTTTTCTATAGAGAACGGTCCGGCCAAAACTCGGGGTTTGTTCAGATCGATAGATTCTAATGTCCTCTTTCATATTCTGCAAGAAATTCTGGTGTGGAACGCTCCAATAAAAAGTTGCGGTCATTTATAGTTGACTCCGCGGTCGTTTTCTATAGAGAACGGTCCGGCCAGAACTCGGAGTTTGTTCAGATCGATAAATTTTAACGTCCTCTTTCATATTCTGCAAGAAATTCTGGTGTGGAACGCCCCAATAAAAAGTTATGGTCATTTATAGTTGACTCCGCGGCCGTTTTCTATAGAGAACGGTCCGGCCAAAACTCGGGGTTTGTTCAGATCGATAGATCTTAATGTCCTCTTTCATATTCTGCAAGAAATTCTGGTGTGGAACGCCCCAATAAAAAGTTATGGTCATTTATAGTTGACTCCGTGGCCGTTTTCTATAGAGAACGGTCCGGCCAAAACTCGGGGTTTGCTCAGATCGATAGATTTTAATGTCGTCTTTCATATTCTGCAAGAAATTCTGGTGTGGAACGCCCCAATAAAAAGTTATGGTCATTTATAGTTGACTCCGCGGCCGTTTTCTATAGAGAACGGTCCGGCCAAAACTCGGGATTTGTTCAGATCGATAGATTTTAATGTCGTCTTTCATATTCTGCAAGAAATCCTGGTGTGGAACGCCCCAATAAAAAGTTTTGGTCATTTATAGTTGACTCCGCGGCCGCTTTCTATAGAGAACGGTCCGGCCAAAATTCGGGGTTTGTTCAGATCGATAAATTTTAATATCCTCTTTCATATTCTGCAAGAAATTCTGGTGTGGATCGCCCCAATAAAAAGTTATGGTCATTTATAGTTGACTCATGGCCGTTTTCTATAGAGAACGGTCCGGCCAAAACTCAGGGTGTGTTCAGATCGATAGATTTTATTGTCCTCTTTCCTATTCTGCAATATTGTCTGGTGTGGTATTGCACACTACATTGTTATTGTCATTTATAGTTGACTCCGCGGCCGTTTTCTATAGAGAACGCTCCGACCAAAACTCGGGGTTTATTCAGATCGATATATTTTAATGTCCTCTTTCATATTCTGCAAGAAACTCTGGTGTGGAACGCCCCAATAAAAAGTTATGGTCATTTATATTTGACTCCGCGGCCGTTTTCTATAGAGAACGGTCCGTCCAAAACTCGGGGTTTGTTCAGATCGATAGATTTTAATGTCCTCTTTCATATTCTGCAAGAAATTCTGGTGTGGAACGCCCCAATAAAAAGTTATGGTCATTTATAGTTGACTCCGCGGCCACTTTCTATAGAGAACGGTCCGGCCAGAACTCGAGGTTTGTTCAGATCGATAGATCTTAATGTCCTCTTTCATATTCTGCAAGAAATTCTGGTGTGGAACGCCCCAATAAAAAGTTATGGTCATTTATAGTTGACTCCGCGGCCGTTTTCTATAGAGAACGGTCCGGCCAAAACTCGGGATTTGTTCAGATCGATAGATTTTAATGTCGTCTTTCATATTCTGCAAGAAATCCTGGTGTGGAACGCCCCAATAAAAAGTTATGGTCATTTATAGTTGACTCCGCGGCCGTTTTCTATAGAGAGCGGTCCGGCCAAAACTAGGGGCTTGTTCAGATCGATAGATGTTAATGTCCTCTTTCATATTCTGCAAGAAATTCTGGTGTGGAACGCCCCAATAAAAAGTTATTGTCATTTATAGTTGACTCCTCTGCCGTTTTCTATAGAGAACGGTCCGGCCAAAACTCAGGGTTTGTTCAGATCGATAGATTCTAATGTCCTCTTTCATATTCTGCAAGAAATTCTGGTGTGGAACGCTCAAGTAAAAAGTTATGGTCATTTATAAATGACTCCGCGGCCGTTTTCTATAGAGAACGGTCCGGTCAAAACTCAGGGTTGGTTCAGATCGATAGATTCTAATGTCCTCTTTCATATTCTGCAAGAAATTCTGGTGTGGAACGCTCAAGTAAAAAGTTATGGTCATTTATAGTTGACTCCGCGGCCGTTTTCTATAGAGAACGGTCCGGCCAAAACTCGGGGTTTGTTCAGATCGATATACTTTAATGTTCTCTTTCATATTCTGCAAGAAATTCTGGTGTGGAACGCCCCAATAAAAAGTTATGGTCATTTATAGTTGACTCCGCGGCCGTTTTCTATAGAGAACGGTCCGGCCAAAACTCGGGGTTTGCTCAGATCGATAGATTTTAATGTCGTCTTTCATATTCTGCAAGAAATCCTGGTGTGGA
Source organism: Dorcus hopei (assembly GCA_033060865.1). Classification (NCBI taxonomy): domain Eukaryota; kingdom Metazoa; phylum Arthropoda; class Insecta; order Coleoptera; family Lucanidae; genus Dorcus; species Dorcus hopei. The sequence goes on from CM065420.1 coordinate 41,306,405, forward strand.
ACGCCTCAATAAAAAGTTATGGTCATTTATAGTTGACTCCGCGGCCGTTTTCTGTAGTGAACGGTCCGGCCAAAACTCGGGGTTTGCTCAGATCGATAGATTTTAAAATCCTCATTAATAATCTGCAATAAATTATGGTGTGGAACGCCCCAATAAAAGTTATGGTCAATTATAGTTGTCTACGAGGCCGTTTTCTATAGAGATCGGTCCGGCCAGAAATCGTGGTTTGTTCAGATCGATATATTTTAATGTCCTCTTTCATATTCTGCAAGAAATTCTGGTGTGGAACGCCCCAATAAAAAGTTATGGTCATTTATAGTTGACTCCGCGGCCGTTTTCTATAGAGAACGGTCCGGCCAAAACTCGGGGTTTGTTCAGATCGATAGATCTTAATGTCCTCTTTCATATTCTGCAAGAAATTCTGGTGTGGAATGCCCCAATAAAAAGTTATGGTCATTTATAGTTGACTCCGCGGCCGTTTTCTATAGAGAACGATCCGGCCAAAACTCGGGGTTTGTTCAGATCGATAGATTCTAATGTCCTCTTTCATATTCTGCAAGAAATTCTGGTGTGGAACGCTCCAATAAAAAGTTACGGTCATTTATAGTTGACTCCGCTGTCGTTTTCTATAGAGAACGGTCCGGCCAGAACTCGGAGTTTGTTCAGATCGATAAATTTTAACGTCCTCTTTCATATTCTGCAAGAAATTCTGGTGTGGAATGCCCCAATAAAAAGTTATGGTCATTTATAGTTGACTCCGCGGCCGTTTTCTATAGAGAACGGTCCGGCCAAAATTCGGGGTTTGTTCAGATCGATAGATTTTATTGTCCTCTTTCATATTCTGCAAGAAATTCTGGTGTGGAATGCCCCAATAAAAAGTTATGGTCATTTATAGTTGACTCCGCGGCCGTTTTCTATAGAGAACGGTCCGGCCAAAACTCGAGGTTTGTTCAGATCGATAGATTCTAATGTCCTCTTTCATATTCTGCAAGAAATTCTGGTGTGGAATGCCCCAATAAAAAGTTATGGTCATTTATAGTTGACTCCGCGGCCGTTTTCTATAGAGAACGGTCCGGCCAAAACTCGGGGTTTGTTCAGATCGATAGATTTTAATGTCCTCTTTCATATTCTGCAAGAAATTCTGGTGTGGAATGCCCCAATAAAAAGTTATGGTCATTTATAGTTGACTCCGCGGCCGTTTTCTATAGAGAACGGTCCGGCCAAAATTCGGGGTTTGTTCAGATCGATAGATTTTAATATCCTCTTTCATATTCTGCAAGAAATTCTGGTGTGGATCGCTCAAATAAAAAGTTATGGTCATTTATAGTTGACTCCGCGGCCGTTTTCTATAGAGAACGGTCCGGCCAAAACTCAGGGTGTGTTCAGATCGATAGATTTTAATGTCCTCTTTCATATTCTGCAAGAAACTCTGGTGTGGAATGCCCCAATAAAAAGTTATGGTCATTTATATTTGACTCCGCGGCCGCTTTCTATAGAGAACGGTCCGGCCAGAACTCGAGGTTTGTTCAGATCGATAGATCTTAATGTCCTCTTTCATATTCTGCAAGAAATTCTGGTGTGGAAAGCCCCAATAAAAAGTTATGGTCATTTATAGTTGACTCCGCGGCCGTTTTCTATAGAGAACGGTCCGGCCAAAACTCGGGGTTTGCTCAGATCGATAGATTTTAATGTCGTCTTTCATATTCTGCAAGAAATCCTGGTGTGGAACGCCCCAATAAAAAGTTATGGTCATTTATAGTTGACTCCGCGGCCGTTTTCTATAGAGAACGGTCCGGCCAAAATTCGGGGTTTGTTCAGATCGATAGATTTTATTGTCCTCTTTCATATTCTGCAAGAAATTCTGGTGTGGAATGCCCCAATAAAAAGTTATGGTCATTTATAGTTGACTCCGCGGCCGTTTTCTATAGAGAACGGTCCGGCCAAAACTCAGGGTGTGTTCAGATCGATAGATTTTAATGTCCTCTTTCATATTCTGCAAGAAATTCTGGTGTGGAATGCCCCAATAAAAAGTTATGGTCATTTATAGTTGACTCCGCGGCCGTTTTCTATAGAGAACGGTCCGGCCAAAACTCGGGGTTTGTTCAGATCGATAGATTTTAATGTCCTCTTTCATATTCTGCAAGAAATTCTGGTGTGGAACGCCCCAATAAAAAGTTATGGTCATTTATAGTTGACTCCGTGGCCGTTTTCTATAGAGAACGGTCCGGCCAAAACTCGGGGTTTGCTCAGATCGATAGATTTTAATGTCGTCTTTCATATTCTGCAAGAAATCCTGGTGTGGAACGCCCCAATAAAAAGTTATGGTCATTTATAGTTGACTCCGCGGCCGCTTTCAATAGAGAACGGTCCGGCCAAAACTTGGGTTTGCTCAGATCGATAGTTTTTTATGTCTTCTTTCATATTCTGCAAGAAATCCTGGTGTGGAACGCCCCAATAAAAAGTTATGGTCATTTATAGTTGACTCCGCGGCCGTTTTCTATAGAGAACGGTCCGGCCAAAACTCGGGGTTTGTTCAGATCGATAGATTTTAATGTCCTCTTTCATATTCTGCAAGAAATTCTGGTGTGGAATGCCCCAATAAAAAGTTATGGTCATTTATAGTTGACTCCGCGGCCGTTTTCTATAGAGAACGGTCCGGCCAAAACTCAGGGTGTGTTCAGATCGATAGATTTTAATGTCCTCTTTCATATTCTGCAAGAAACTCTGGTGTGGAATGCCCCAATAAAAAGTTATGGTCATTTATAGTTGACTCCGCGGCCGCTTTCTATAGAGAACGGTCCGGCCAGAACTCGAGGTTTGTTCAGATCGATAGATCTTAATGTCCTCTTTCATATTCTGCAAGAAATTCTGGTGTGGATCGCTCAAATAAAAAGTTATGGTCATTTATAGTTGACTCCGCGGCCGTTTTCTATAGAGAACGGTCCGGCCAAAACTCGAGGTTTGTTCAGATCGATAGATTTTAATGTCCTCTTTCATATTCTGCAAGAAATTCTGGTGTGGAACGCCCCAATAAAAAGTTATGGTCATTTATAGTTGACTCCGCGGCCGTTTTCTATAGAGAACGGTCCGGCCAAAACTCGGGATTTGTTCAGATCGATAGATCTTAATGTCCTCTTTCATATTCTGCAAGAAATTCTGGTGTGGAATGCCCCAATAGAAAGTTATGGTCATTTATAGTTGACTCCGCGGCCGTTTTCTATAGAGAACGGTCCGGCCAAAACTCAGGGTGTGTTCAGATCGATAGATTTTAATATCCTCTTTCATATTCTGCAAGAAATTCTGGTGTGCAATGCCCCAATAAAAAGTTATGGTCATTTATAGTTGACTCCGCGGCCGTTTTCTATAGAGAACGGTCCGGCCAAAACGGGGTTTGTTCAGATCGATAGATTTTAATGTCCTCTTTCATATTCTGCAAGAAATTCTGGTGTGGAACGCTCTAATAAAAAGTTACGGTCATTTATAGTTGACTCCGCTGTCGTTTTCTATAGAGAACGGTCCGGCCAAAACTCGGGGTTTGTTCAGATCGATAAATTTTAATGTCCTCTTTCATATTCTGCAAGAAATTCTGGTGTGCAACGTTCCAATAAAAAGTTATGGTCATTTATAGTTGACTCCGCGGCCGTTTTCTATAGAGAACGGTCCGGCCAAAACTCAGGGTGTGTTCAGATCGATAGATTTTAATGTCCTCTTTCATATTCTGCAAGAAATTCTGGTGTGGAACGCCCCAATAAAAAGTTATGGTCATTTATAGTTGACTCCGCGGCCGTTTTCTATAGAGAACGGTCCGGCCAAAACTCGGGGTTTGTTCAGATCGATAGATTTTAATGTCCTCTTTCATATTCTGCAAGAAATTCTGGTGTGGAACGCTCCAATAAAAAGTTACGGTCATTTATAGTTGACTCCGCTGTCGTTTTCTATAGAGAACGGTCCGGCCAGAACTCGGAGTTTGTTCAGATCGATAGATCTTAATGTCCTCTTTCATATTCTGCAAGAAATTCTGGTGTGGAATGCCCCAATAAAAAGTTATGGTCATTTATAGTTGACTCCGCGGCCGTTTTCTATAGAGAACGGTCCGGCCAAAATTCGGGGTTTGTTCAGATCGATAGATTTTATTGTCCTCTTTCATATTCTGCAAGAAATTCTGGTGTGGAATGCCCCAATAAAAAGTTATGGTCATTTATAGTTGACTCCGCGGCCGTTTTCTATAGAGAACGGTCCGGCCAAAACTCAGGGTGTGTTCAGATCGATAGATTTTAATGTCCTCTTTCATATTCTGCAAGAAACTCTGGTGTGGAATGCCCCAATAAAAAGTTATGGTCATTTATAGTTGACTCCGTGACCGTTTTCTATAGAGAACGGTCCGGCCAGAACTCGAGGTTTGTTCAGATCGATAGATCTTAATGTCCTCTTTCATATTCTGCAAGAAATTCTGGTGTGGAATGCCCCAATAAAAAGTTATGGTCATTTATAGTTGACTCCGTGGCCGTTTTCTATAGAGAACGGTCCGGCCAAAACTCGGGGTTTGCTCAGATCGATAGATTTTAATGTCGTCTTTCATATTCTGCAAGAAATCCTGGTGTGGAACGCCCCAATAAAAAGTTATGGTCATTTATAGTTGACTCCGCGGCCGTTTTCTATAGAGAACGGTCCGGCCAAAACTCGGGGTTTGCTCAGATCGATAGATTTTAATGTCGTCTTTCATATTCTGCAAGAAATCCTGGTGTGGAACGCCCCAATAAAAAGTTATGGTCATTTATAGTTGACTCCGCGGCCGCTTTCAATAGAGAACGGTCCGGCCAAAATTCGGGGTTTGTTCAGATCGATAGATTTTAATATCCTCTTTCATATTCTGCAAGATATTCTGGTGTGCATCGCTCAAATAAAAAGTTATGGTCATTTATAGTTGACTCCGCGGCCGTTTTCTATAGAGAACGGTCCGGCCAAAACTCGAGGTTTGTTCAGATCGATAGATTCTAATGTCCTCTTTCATATTCTGCAAGAAATTCTGGTGTGGAATGCCCCAATAAAAAGTTATGGTCATTTATAGTTGACTCCGCGGCCGTTTTCTATAGAGAACGATCCGGCCAAAACTCGGGGTTTGTTCAGATCGATAGATTTTAATATCCTCTTTCATATTCTGCAAGAAATTCTGGTGTGGAATGCCCCAATAAAAAGTTATGGTCATTTATAGTTGACTCCGCGGCCGTTTTCTATAGAGAACGGTCCGGCCAAAACACGGGGTTTGTTCAAATCTATAGATTCTAATGTCCTCTTTCATATTCTGCAAGAAATTCTGGTGTGGAACGCTCCAATAAAAAGTTACGGTCATTTATAGTTGACTCCGCTGTCGTTTTCTATAGAGAACGGTCCGGCCAAAACTCGGGGTTTGTTCAGATCGATAGATTTTAATGTCCTCTTTCATATTCTGCAAGAAATTCTGGTGTGGAACGCCCCAATAAAAAGTTATGGTCATTTATAGTTGACTCCGCGGCCGTTTTCTATAGAGAACGGTCCGGCTAAAACACTAGGTTTGTTCAGATCGATAGATTTTAATGTCCTCTTTCATATTCTGCAAGAGATTCTGGTGTGGAACGCTCCAATAAAAAGTTATAGTCATTTATAGTTAACTCCGCGGCCGTTTTCTATAGAGAACGGTCCGGCCAAAACTCGGGATTTGTTCAGATCGATAGATTTTAATGTCCTCTTTCATATTCTGCAAGAAATTCTGGTGTGGATCGCTCAAATAAAAAGTTATGGTCATTTATAGTTGACTCATGGCCGTTTTCTATAGAGAACGATCCGGCCAAAACTCGGGGTTTGTTCAGATCGATAGATTCTAATGTCCTCTTTCATATTCTGCAAGAAATTCTGGTGTGGAACGCTCCAATAAAAAGTTACGGTCATTTATAGTTGACTCCGCTGTCGTTTTCTATAGAGAACGGTCCGGCCAGAACTCGGAGTTTGTTCAGATCGATAAATTTTAACGTCCTCTTTCATATTCTGCAAGAAATTCTGGTGTGGAACGCCCCAATAAAAAGTTATGGTCATTTATAGTTGACTCCGCGGCCGTTTTCTATAGAGAACGGTCCGGCCAAAACTCGGGGTTTGTTCAGATCGATAAATTTTAATGTCCTCTTTCATATTCTGCAAGAAATTCTGGTGTGGAACGCCCCAATAAAAAGTTATGGTCATTTATAGTTGACTCCGCGGCCGTTTTCTATAGAGAACGGTCCGGCCAAAACTCGGGGTTTGTTCAGATCGATAAATTTTAATGTCCTCTTTCATATTCTGCAAGAAATTCTGGTGTGCAACGCTCCAATAAAAAGTTATGGTCATTTATAGTTGACTCCGCGGCCGTTTTCTATAGAGAACGATCCGGCCAAAACTCGGGGTTTGTTCAGATCGATAGATTCTAATGTCCTCTTTCATATTCTGCAAGAAATTCTGGTGTGCAACGCTCCTATAAAAAGTTATTGTCATTTATAGTTGACTCCGCGGCCGTTTTCTATAGAGAACGGTCCGGCCAAAACTCGGGGTTTGTTCAGATCGATAGATCTTAATGTCCTCTTTCATATTCTGCAAGAAATTCTGGTGTGGAACGCCCCAATAAAAAGTTATGGTCATTTATAGTTGACTCCGCGGCCGTTTTCTATAGAGAACGGTCCGGCCAAAACGGGGTTTGTTCAGATCGATAGATTTTAATGTCCTCTTTCATATTCTGCAAGAAATTCTGGTGTGGAATGCCCTAATAAAAAGTTATGGTCATTTATAGTTGACTCCGCGGCCGTTTTCTATAGAGAACGGTCCGGCCAAAACTCAGGGTGTGTTCAGATCGATAGATTTTAATGTCCTCTTTCATATTCTGCAAGAAATTCTGGTGTGCAACGCTCCTATAAAAAGTTATTGTCATTTATAGTTGACTCCGCGGCCGTTTTCTATAGAGAACGGTCCGGCCAAAACTCGGGGTTTGTTCAGATCGATAGATCTTAATGTCCTCTTTCATATTCTGCAAGAAATTCTGGTGTGGAACGCCCCAATAAAAAGTTATGGTCATTTATAGTTGACTCCGCGGCCGTTTTCTATAGAGAACGGTCCGGCCAAAACAAGGGGTTTGTTCAAATCTATAGATTCTAATGTCCTCTTTCATATTCTGCAAGAAATTCTGGTGTGGAACGCTCCAATAAAAAGTTACGGTCATTTATAGTTGACTCCGCTGTCGTTTTCTATAGAGAACGGTCCGGCCAGAACTCGGAGTTTGTTCAGATCGATAGATCTTAATGTCCTCTTTCATATTCTGCAAGAAATTCTGGTGTGGAATGCCCCAATAAAAAGTTATGGTCATTTATAGTTGACTCCGCGGCCGTTTTCTATAGAGAACGGTCCGGCCAAAATTCGGGGTTTGTTCAGATCGATAGATTTTATTGTCCTCTTTCATATTCTGCAAGAAATTCTGGTGTGGAACGCCCCAATAAAAAGTTATGGTCATTTATAGTTGACTCCGCGGCCGTTTTCTATAGAGAACGGTCCGGCCAAAACTCGGGGTTTGTTCAGATCGATAGATTCTAATGTCTTCTTTCATATTCTGCAAGAAATTCTGGTGTGGAATGCCCCAATAAAAAGTTACGGTCATTTATAGTTGACTCCGCGGCCGTTTTCTATAGAGAACGGTCCGGCCAAAACTCGGGGTTTGTTCAGATCGATAGATCTTAATGTCCTCTTTCATATTCTGCAAGAAATTCTGGTGTGGAACGCCCCAATAAAAAGTTATGGTCATTTATAGTTGACTCCGCGGCCGTTTTCTATAGAGAACGGTCCGGCCAAAACTCGGGGTTTGTTCAGATCGATAGATTTTAATGTCCTCTTTCATATTCTGCAAGAAATTCTGGTGTGGAACGCTCAAATAAAAAGTTAAGGTTATTTATAATTGACTCCGCGGCCGTTTTCTATAGAGAGCGGTCCGGCCAAAACTAGGGGCTTGTTCAGATCGATAGATGTTAATGTCCTCTTTCATATTCTGCAAGAAATTCTGGTGTGGAACGCCCCAATAAAAAGTTATGGTCATTTATAGTTGACTCCGCGGCCGTTTTCTATAGAGAACGGTCCGGCCAAAACTCGGGGTTTGTTCAGATCGATAGATTTTAATGTCCTCTTTCATATTCTGCAAGAAATTCTGGTGTGGAACGCTCCAATAAAAAGTTATGGTCATTTATAGTTGACTCCGCGGCCGTTTTCTATAGAGAACGATCCGGCCAAAACTCGGGGTTTGTTCAGATCGATAGATTCTAATGTCCTCTTTCATATTCTGCAAGAAATTCTGGTGTGGAACGCCCCAATAAAAAGTTATGGTCATTTATAGTTGACTCCGCGGCCGTTTTCTATAGAGAACGGTCCGGCCAAAACAAGGGGTTTGTTCAAATCTATAGATTCTAATGTCCTCTTTCATATTCTGCAAGAAATTCTGGTGTGGAACGCTCCAATAAAAAGTTACGGTCATTTATAGTTGACTCCGCTGTCGTTTTCTATAGAGAACGGTCCGGCCAGAACTCGGAGTTTGTTCAGATCGATAGATCTTAATGTCCTCTTTCATATTCTGCAAGAAATTCTGGTGTGGAACGCTCCAATAAAAAGTTATAGTCATTTATAGTTAACTCCGCGGCCGTTTTCTATAGAGAACGGTCCGGCTAAAACACTAGGTTTGTTCAGATCCATAGATTTTAATGTCCTCTTTCATATTCTGCAAGAAATTCTGGTGTGGAATGCCCCAATAAAAAGTTATGGTCATTTATAGTTGACTCCGCGGCCGTTTTCTATAGAGAACGGTCCGGCCAAAACTCGGGGTTTGTTCAGATCGATAGATTTTAATGTCCTCTTTCATATTCTGCAAGAAATTCTGGTGTGGAACGCCCCAATAAAAAGTTATGGTCATTTATAGTTGACTCCGCGGCCGTTTTCTATAGAGAACGGTCCGGCCAAAACTCGGGGTTTGTTCAGATCGATAGATTCTAATGTCCTCTTTCATATTCTGCAAGAAATTCTGGTGTGGAACGCCCCAATAAAAGTTATCGTCATTTATAGTTTACTCCTCGGCCGCTTTCTATAGAGAACGCTCCGGCCAAAACTCGGGTTTAGTTCACATCGATAGATTTTAATGTCCTCTTTCATATTCTGCAAGAAATTCTGGTGTGGAACGCCCCAATAAAAAGTTATGGTCATTTATAGTTGACTCCGCGGCCGTTTTCTATAGAGAACGGTCCGGCCAAAACTCGGGGTTTGTTCAGATCGATAAATTTTAATGTCCTCTTTCATATTCTGCAAGAAATTCTGGTGTGGAACGCCCCAATAAAAAGTTATGGTCATTTATAGTTGACTCCGCGGCCGCTTTCTATAGAGAACGGTCCGGCCAAAACGGGGTTTATTCAGATCGATAGATTTTAATGTCCTCTTTCATATTCTGCAAGAAATTCTGGTGTGCAACGCTCCAATAAAAAGTTATGGTCATTTATAGTTGACTCCGCGGCCGTTTTCTATAGAGAACGATCCGGCCAAAACTCGGGGTTTGTTCAGATCGATAGATTCTAATGTCCTCTTTCATATTCTGCAAGAAATTCTGGTGTGCAACGCTCCTATAAAAAGTTATTGTCATTTATAGTTGACTCCGCGGCCGTTTTCTATAGAGAACGGTCCGGCCAAAACTCGGGGTTTGTTCAGATCGATAGATCTTAATGTCCTCTTTCATATTCTGCAAGAAATTCTGGTGTGGAACGCCCCAATAAAAAGTTATGGTCATTTATAGTTGACTCCGCGGCCGTTTTCTATAGAGAACGGTCCGGCCAAAACTCGGGGTTTGTTCAGATCGATAGATTCTAATGTCCTCTTTCATATTCTGCAAGAAATTCTGGTGTGGAACGCCCCAATAAAAAGTTATGGTCATTTATAGTTGACTCCGCGGCCGTTTTCTATAGAGAACGGTCCGGCCAAAACTCGGGGTTTGTTCAGATCGATAGATTTTAATGTCCTCTTTCATATTCTGCAAGAAATTCTGGTGTGGAACGCCCCAATAAAAAGTTATGGTCATTTATAGTTGACTCCGCGGCCGTTTTCTATAGAGAACGGTCCGGCCAAAACTCGGGTTTGCTCAGATCGATTGATTTTAATTTCCTCTTTCATATTCTGCAAGAAATTCTGGTGTGGAATGCCCCAATAAAAAGTTATGGTCATTTATAGTTGACTCCGCGGCCGTTTTCTATAGAGAACGGTCCGGCCAAAACTCGGGGTTTGTTCAGATCGATAGATTTTAATGTCCTCTTTCATATTCTGCAAGAAATTCTGGTGTGGAACGCCCCAATAAAAAGTTATGGTCATTTATAGTTGACTCCGCGGCCGTTTTCTATAGAGAACGGTCCGGCCAAAACTCGGGATTTGCTCAGATCGATAGATCTTAATGTCCTCTTTCATATTCTGCAAGAAATTCTGGTGTGGAACGCCCCAATAAAAAGTTATGGTCATTTATAGTTGACTCCGCGGCCGTTTTCTATAGAGAACGGTCCGGCCAAAACTCGAGGTTTGTTCAGATCGATAGATTTTAATATCCTCTTTCATATTCTGCAAGAAATTCTGGTGTGGAAAGCCCCAATAAAAAGTTATGGTCATTTATAGTTGACTCCGTGGCCGTTTTCTATAGAGAACGGTCCGGCCAAAACTCGGGGTTTGTTCAGATCGATAGATTCTAATGTCCTCTTTCATATTCTGCAAGAAATTCTGGTGTGGAATGCCCCAATAAAAAGTTATGGTCATTTATAGTTGACTCCGCGGCCGTTTTCTATAGAGAACGATCCGGCCAAAACTCGGGGTTTGTTCAGATCGATAGATTTTAATATCCTCTTTCATATTCTGCAAGATATTCTGGTGTGCATCGCTCAAATAAAAAGTTATGGTCATTTATAGTTGACTCCGCGGCCGTTTTCTATAGAGAACGGTCCGGCCAAAACTCGAGGTTTGTTCAGATCGATAGATTCTAATGTCCTCTTTCATATTCTGCAAGAAATTCTGGTGTGGAATGCCCCAATAAAAAGTTATGGTCATTTATAGTTGACTCCGCGGCCGTTTTCTATAGAGAACGGTCCGGCCAGAACTCGGGGTTTGTTCAGATCGATAGATCTTAATGTCCTCTTTCATATTCTGCAAGAAATTCTGGTGTGGAAGGCCCCAATAAAAAGTTATGGTCATTTATAGTTGACTCCGCGGCCGTTTTCTATAGAGAACGGTCCGGCTAAAACTCGGGGTTTGTTCAGATCGATAGATTCTAATGTCCTCTTTCATATTCTGCAAGAAATTCTGGTGTGCAAAGCTCCTATAAAAAGTTATTGTCATTTATAATTGACTCCGCGGCCGTTTTCTATAGAGACCGGTCCGGCCAAAATTCGTGGTCTGTTCAGATCGATAGATTTTAATGTCCTCTTTCATATTCTGCAAGAAATTCTGGTGTGGAACGCCCCAATAAAAAGTTATGGTCATTTATAGTTGACTCCGCGGCCGTTTTCTATAGAGAACGGTCCGGCTAAAACACTAGGTTTGTTCAGATCGATAGATTTTAATGTCCTCTTTCATATTCTGCAAGAGATTCTGGTGTGGAACGCTCCAATAAAAAGTTATAGTCATTTATAGTTAACTCCGCGGCCGTTTTCTATAGAGAACGGTCCGGCTAAAACACTAGGTTTGTTCAGATCCATAGATTTTAATGTCCTCTTTCATATTCTGCAAGAAATTCTGGTGTGGAATGCCCCAATAAAAAGTTATGGTCATTTATAGTTGACTCCGCGGCCGTTTTCTATAGAGAACGATCCGGCCAAAACTCGGGGTTTGTTCAGATCGATAGATTCTAATGTCCTCTTTCATATTCTGCAAGAAATTCTGGTGTGGAACGCTCCAATAAAAAGTTACGGTCATTTATAGTTGACTCCGCGGCCGTTTTCTATAGAGAACGGTCCGGCCAAAACTCGGGGTTTGTTCAGATCGATAGATTCTAATGTCCTCTTTCATATTCTGCAAGAAATTCTGGTGTGCAACGCTCCTATAAAAAGTTATTGTCATTTATAGTTGACTCCGCGGCCGTTTTCTATAGAGAACGGTCCGGCCAAAACTCGGGGTTTGTTCAGATCGATAGATCTTAATGTCCTCTTTCATATTCTGCAAGAAATTCTGGTGTGGAACGCCCCAATAAAAAGTTATGGTCATTTATAGTTGACTCCGCGGCCGTTTTCTATAGAGAACGGTCCGGCCAAAACAAGGGGTTTGTTCAAATCTATAGATTCTAATGTCCTCTTTCATATTCTGCAAGAAATTCTGGTGTGGAACGCTCCAATAAAAAGTTATGGTCATTTATAGTTGACTCCGCGGCCGTTTTCTATAGAGAACGGTCCGGCCAAAACTCGGGGTTTGTTCAGATCGATAGATTTTAATGTCCTCTTTCATATTCTGCAAGAAATTCTGGTGTGGAACGCCCCAATAAAAAGTTATGGTCATTTATAGTTGACTCCGCGGCCGTTTTCTATAGAGAACGGTCCGGCCAAAACTCGGGGTTTGTTCAGATCGATAGATTTTAATGTCCTCTTTCATATTCTGCAAGAAATTCTGGTGTGGAACGCCCCAATAAAGAGTTATGGTCATTTATAGTTGACTCCGCGGCCGTTTTCTATAGAGAACGGTCCGGCCAAAACTCGGGGTTTGTTCAGATCGATAGATCTTAATGTCCTCTTTCATATTCTGCAAGAAATTCTGGTGTGGAACGCTCAAATAAATTTTTATGGTCATTTATAGTTGACTCCGCGGCCGTTTTCTATAGAGAACGGTCCGGCCAAAACTCGGGGTTTGTTCAGATCGATAGATTCTAATGTCCTCTTTCATATTCTGCAAGAAATTCTGGTGTGCAACGCTCCTATAAAAAGTTATGGTCATTTATAGTTGACTCCGCGGCCGTTTTCTATAGAGAACGCTCCGACCAAAACTCGGGGTTTATTCAGATCGATATATTTTAATGTCCTCTTTCATATTCTGCAAGAAACTCTGGTGTGGAACGCCCCAATAAAAAGTTATGGTCATTTATAGTTGACTCCGCGGCCGTTTTCTATAGAGAACGGTCCGGCCAAAACTCGGGGTTTGTTCAGATCGATAGATTTTAATGTCCTCTTTCATATTCTGCAAGAAATTCTGGTGTGGAACGCTCCAATAAAAAGTTATGGTCATTTATAGTTGACTCCGCGGCCGTTTTCTATAGAGAACGGTCCGGCCAAAACTCGGGGTTTGTTCAGATCGATAGATTCTAATGTCCTCTTTCATATTCTGCAAGAAATTCTGGTGTGGAACGCCCCAATAAAAAGTTATGGTCATTTATAGTTGACTCCGCGGCCGTTTTCTATAGAGAACGGTCCGGCCAAAACTCGGGGTTTGTTCAGATCGATAGATTTTAATGTCCTCTTTCATATTCTGCAAGAAATTCTGGTGTGGAACGCCCCAATAAAAAGTTATGGTCATTTATAGTTGACTCCGCGGCCGTTTTCTATAGAGAACGGTCCGGCCAAAACTCGGGGTTTGTTCAGATCGATAGATTTTAATGTCCTCTTTCATATTCTGCAAGAAATTCTGGTGTGCAACGCTCCTATAAAAAGTTATGGTCATTTATAGTTGACTCCGCGGCCGTTTTCTATAGAGAACGGTCCGGCCAAAACTCGGGGTTTGTTCAGATCGATAGATTTTAATGTCCTCTTTCATATTCTGCAAGAAATTCTGGTGTGGAATGCTCAAATAAAAAGTTATGGTCATTTATAGTTGACTCCGCGGCCGTTTTCTATAGAGAACGGTCCGGCTAAAACTCGGGGTTTGTTCAGATCGATAGATTTTAATGTCCTCTTTCATATTCTGCAAGAAATTCTGGTGTGGAATGCTCAAATAAAAAGTTATGGTCATTTATAGTTGACTCCGCGGCCGTTTTCTATAGAGAACGGTCCGGCCAAAACTCGGGGTTTGTTCAGATCAATAGATTTTAATGTCCTCTTTCATATTCTGCAAGAGATTCTGATGTGGAACGCTCCAATAAAAAGTTATCGTCATTTATAGTTTACTCCGCGGCCGTTTTCTATAGAGAACGGTCCGGCCAAAACTCGGGGTTTATTCAGATCGATAGATCTTAATGTCCTCTTTCATATTCTGCAAGAAATTCTGGTGTGGAACGCCCCAATAAAAAGTTATGGTCATTTATAGTTGACTCCGCGGCCGTTTTCTATAGAGACCGGTCCGGCCAAAATTCGGGGTCTGTTCAGATCGATAGATTTTAATGTCCTCTTTCATATTCTGCAAGAAATTCTGGTGTGGAACGCTCAAATAAAAAGTTATGGTCATTTATAGTTGACTCCGCGGCCGTTTTCTATAGAGAACGGTCCGGCCAAAACTCGGGGTTTGTTCAGATCGATAGATTTTAATGTCCTCTTTCATATTCTGCAAGAAATTCTGGTGTGGAACGCTCCAATAAAAAGTTACGGTCATTTATAGTTGACTCCGCTGTCGTTTTCTATAGAGAACGGTCCGGCCAAAACTCGGAGTTTGTTCAGATCGATAAATTTTAATGTCCTCTTTCATATTCTGCAAGAAATTCTGGTGTGGAACGCCCCAATAAAAAGTTATGGTCATTTATAGTTGACTCCGCGGCCGTTTTCTATAGAGAACGGTCCGGCCAAAACTCGGGGTTTGTTCAGATCGATAAATTTTAATGTCCTCTTTCATATTCTGCAAGAAATTCTGGTGTGCAACGCTCCAATAAAAAGTTATGGTCATTTATAGTTGACTCCGCGGCCGTTTTCTATAGAGAACGGTCCGGCCAAAACTCGGGGTTTGTTCAGATCGATAGATTTTAATGTCCTCTTTCATATTCTGCAAGAGATTCTGGTGTGGAACACTCCAATAAAAAGTTATAGTCATTTATAGTTGTCTCCGCGGCCGTTTTCTATAGAGAACGGTCCGGCCAAAACTCGGGGTTTGTTCAGATCGATAGATTCTAATGTCCTCTTTCATATTCTGCAAGAAATTCTGGTGTGCAACGCTCCAATAAAAAGTTATGGTCATTTATAGTTGACTCCGCGGCCGTTTTCTATAGAGAACGGTCCGGCCAAAACTCGGGGTTTGTTCAGATCGATAGATTTTAATGTCCTCTTTCATATTCTGCAAGAAATTCTGGTGTGGAACGCTCCAATAAAAAGTTACGGTCATTTATAATTGACTCCGCGGCCGTTTTCTATAGAGAACGGTCCGGCCAAAACTCGGGGTTTGTTCAGATCGATAGATCTTAATGTCCTCTTTCATATTCTGCAAGAAATTCTGGTGTGGAACGCTCAAATAAAAAGTTATGGTCATTTATAGTTGACTCCGCGGCCGTTTTCTATAGAGAACGGTCCGGCCAAAACTCGGGGTTTGTTCAGATCGATAGATCTTAATGTCCTCTTTCATATTCTGCAAGAAATTCTGGTGTGGAACGCTCAAATAAAAAGTTATGGTCATTTATAGTTGACTCCGCGGCCGTTTTCTATAGAGAACGGTCCGGCCAGAACTCGGGGTTTGTTCAGATCGATAGATCTTAATGTCCTCTTTCATATTCTGCAAGAAATTCTGGTGTGGAATGCCCCAATAAAAAGTTATGGTCATTTATAGTTGACTCCGCGGCCGTTTTCTATAGAGAACGGTCCGGCCAAAACTCGGGGTTTGTTCAGATCGATAGATCTTAATGTCCTCTTTCATATTCTGCAAGAAATTCTGGTGTGGAAGGCCCCAATAAAAAGTTATGGTCATTTATAGTTGACTCCGCGGCCGTTTTCTATAGAGAACGGTCCGGCTAAAACTCGGGGTTTGTTCAGATCGATAGATTCTAATGTCCTCTTTCATATTCTGCAAGAAATTCTGGTGTGCAAAGCTCCTATAAAAAGTTATTGTCATTTATAATTGACTCCGCGGCCGTTTTCTATAGAGAACGGTCCGGCCAAAACTCGGGGTTTGTTCAGATCGATAGATTTTAATGTCCTCTTTCATATTCTGCAAGAAATTCTGGTGTGGAACGCCCCAATAAAAAGTTATGGTCATTTATAGTTGACTCCGCGGCCGTTTTCTATAGAGACCGGTCCGGCCAAAATTTGGGGTCTGTTCAGATCGATAGATTTTAATGTCCTCTTTCATATTCTGCAAGAAATTCTGGTGTGGAACGCCCCAATAAAAAGTTATGGTCATTTATAGTTGACTCCGCGGCCGTTTTCTATAGAGAACGGTCCGGCCAAAACTCGGGGTTTGTTCAGATCGATAGATTTTAGGGTGCTCTTTCATATTCTGCAAGATATTCTGGTGTGGAACGCTCCAGTAAAAAGTTACAGCCATTTATAGTTGACTCCGCGGCCGTTTTCTATAGAGAACGGTCCGGCCAAAACTCGGGGTTTGTTCAGATCGATATATTTTAATGTCCTCTTTCATATTCTGCAAGAAATTCTGGTGTGGAACGCTCAAATAAAAAGTTATGGTCATTTATAGTTGACTCCGGGGCCGTTTTCTATAGAGAACGGTCCGGCCAAAACTCGGGGTTTGTTCAGATCGATAGATTTTAATGTCCTCTTTCATATTCTGCAAGAAATTCTGGTGTGGAACGCCCCAATAAAAAGTTATGGTCATTTATAGTTGACTCCGCGGCCGTTTTCTATAGAGAACGGTCCGGCCAAAACTCGGGGTTTGTTCAGATCGATAGATTTTAATGTCCTCTTTCATATTCTGCAAGAAATTCTGGTGTGGAACGCCCCAATAAAAAGTTATGGTCATTTATAGTTGACTCCGCGGCCGTTTTCTATAGAGAACGGTCCGGCCAAAACTCGGGGTTTGTTCAGATCGATAGATTCTAATGTCCTCTTTCATATTCTGCAAGAAATTCTGGTGTGCAACGCTCCTATAAAAAGTTATTGTCATTTATAATTGACTCCGCGGCCGTTTTCTATAGAGAACGGTCCGGCTAAAACACTAGGTTTGTTCAGATCGATAGATTTTAATGTCCTCTTTCATATTCTGCAAGAAATTCTGGTGTGGAATGCCCCAATAAAAAGTTATGGTCATTTATAGTTGACTCCGCGGCCGTTTTCTATAGAGAACGGTCCGGCCAAAACTCGGGGTTTGTTCAGATCGATAGATTTTAATGTCCTCTTTCATATTCTGCAAGAAATTCTGGTGTGGAACGCTCCAATAAAAAGTTACGGTCATTTATAATTGACTCCGCGGCCGTTTTCTATAGAGAACGGTCCGGCCAAAACTCGGGGTTTGTTCAGATCGATAGATTCTAATGTCCTCTTTCATATTCTGCAAGAAATTCTGGTGTGGAACGCTCAAATAAAAAGTTATGGTCATTTATAGTTGACTCCGCGGCCGTTTTCTATAGAGAACGGTCCGGCCAAAACTCGGGGTTTGTTCAGATCGATAGATTCTAATGTCCTCTTTCATATTCTGCAAGAAATTCTGGTGTGCAACGCTCCTATAAAAAGTTATTGTCATTTATAATTGACTCCGCGGCCGTTTTCTATAGAGAACGGTCCGGCTAAAACACTAGGCTTGTTCAGATCGATAGATTTTAATGTCCTCTTTCATATGCTGCAAGAGATTCTGGTGTGGAACGCTCCAATAAAAAGTTATAGTTATTTATAGTTGACTCCGCGGCCGTTTTCTATAGAGAACAGTCCGGCCAAAACTCGGGGTTTGTTCAGATCGATAGATTTTAATGTCCTCTTTCATATTATGCAAGAAATTCTGGTGTGGAACGCTCAAATAAAAAGTTATGGTCGTTTATAGTTGACTCCCTGGCCGTTTTCTATAGAGAACGGTCCGGCCAAAACTCGGGGTTTGTTCAGATCGATAGATTCTAATGTCCTCTTTCATATTCTGCAAGAAATTCTGGTGTGGAACGCTCCAATAAAAAGTTACGGTCATTTATAGTTGACTCCGCTGTCGTTTTCTATAGAGAACGGTCCGGCCAGAACTCGGAGTTTGTTCAGATCGATAAATTTTAACGTCCTCTTTCATATTCTGCAAGAAATTCTGGTGTGGAACGCCCCAATAAAAAGTTATGGTCATTTATAGTTGACTCCGCGGCCGTTTTCTATAGAGAACGGTCCGGCCAAAACTCGGGGTTTGTTCAGATCGATAGATTCTAATGTCCTCTTTCATATTCTGCAAGAAATTCTGGTGTGCAACGCTCAAATAAAAAGTTATGGTCATTTATAATTGACTCCGCGGCCGTTTTCTATAGAGAACGGCCCGGCCAAAACTCGGGGTTTGTTCAGATCGATAGATTCTAATGTCCTCTTTCATATTCTGCAAGAAATTCTGGTGTGCAACGCTCCTATATAAAGTTATTGTCATTTATAATTGACTCCGCGGCCGTTTTCTATAGAGAACGGTCCGGCTAAAACACTAGGTTTGTTCAGATCGATAGATTTTAATGTCCTCTTTCATATTCTGCAAGAGATTCTGGTGTGGAACACTCCAATAAAAAGTTATAGTCATTTATAGTTGTCTCCGCGGCCGTTTTCTATAGAGAACGGTCCGGCCAAAACTCGGGGTTTGTTCAGATCGATAGATTCTAATGTCCTCTTTCATATTCTGCAAGAAATTCTGGTGTGCAACGCTCCTATAAAAAGTTATTGTCATTTATAATTGACTCCGCGGCCGTTTTCTATAGAGAACGGTCCGGCCAAAACTCGGGGTTTGTTCAGATCGATAGATTCTAATGTCCTCTTTCATATTCTGCAAGAAATTCTGGTGTGCAACGCTCCTATAAAAAGTTATGGTCATTTATAGTTGACTCCGCGGCCGTTTTCTATAGAGAACGGTCCGGCCAAAACTCGGGATTTGTTCAGATCGATAGATTTTAATGTCCTCTTTCATATTCTGCAAGAAATTCTGGTGTGGATCGCTCAAATAAAAAGTTATGGTCATTTATAGTTGACTCCGCGGCCGTTTTCTATAGAGAACGGTCCGGCCAAAACTCGAGGTTTGTTCAGATCGAGAGATTTTAATGTCCTCTTTCATATTCTGCAAGAAATTCTGGTGTGGAACGCTCCAATAAAAAGTTACGGTCATTTATAGTTGACTCCGCTGTCGTTTTCTATAGAGAACGGTCCGGCCAAAACTCGGAGTTTGTTCAGATCGATTAATTTTAATGTCCTCTTTCATATTCTGCAAGAAATTCTGGTGTGGAACGCCCCAATAAAAAGTTATGGTCATTTATAGTTGACTCCGCGGCCGTTTTCTATAGAGAACGGTCCGGCCAAAACTCGGGGTTTGTTCAGATCGATAGACTTTAAGGTCTTCTTTCATATTCTGCAAGAAATTCTGGTGTGGAACGCTCTAATAAAAAGTTATGGTCATTTATATTTGACTCCGCTGCCATTTTCATAAAGGAGAACCATGAATTTGATGCCTTTGAAGATAAGGTAGATTCCCATTATTCCGGATGTAATGGATCCTAAAGTAGTTAACCAATGGAATAAATTGTTTCATGGTTGCTTGGCCCAACTCTTTATGGTTTCCTCCCCAATAACTTGATCGAAACAAGTCCCTTGCATGTTGATGACATGCCCATGGCTCCCCTGGGTAAGATTGCTTGTGTTGACGCAGATCCAGTCAGTTTCATTATTTGATTCTAAGATCTGTGGTGCAGGAATTTCTTGGGCTGTTGGGTGACTTTATACCAATGATTGTTTAACTTGTAAACAGCAAAAAGGCAAGAATTAAAACCAATTTAATTGGCATATTTTTGGGTGATATGTGTACGAAGTGCCATAAGTAGGGTTTGATTATCGTATGCTATGGACAACTCGTGATAACACCGTTTTGTAGATCGAATGTTTACTTCTATAGGGGTACATTGAATAATATGGATTACTTCCCTGTAATTCACTGCAGTAAAACTCGATACCCTCTTTTTTGCATAGGCAAACTCTGTAGGGGCGGTTATTGCGAGAATTTGAAGATTACTTAGAACTTATTGCTCTAGTTCGTATTTCTGAGTTAATATTTTATGATATAATGCTTGGATATAACGTAGGTAGTGACTTGTCCTTGTATATGACTTTTTACAAAGTCATATACACCTTAGCGTTCACATAGGCTGTCGGCTATTTTAATAAAACATTTCAAATGATCAGTTTCATATTGCTGTGTACTCGAGGAGGAGTTCAAAGCCAAAAATTATTGTTGTGCGTCCGAGGAGGAGTTGAGGAGTTTTCCGGTTTATTCTTAAGTTTTTCTATGAGCAACAATTTACTTTACCTGTACTAGCTCACTTCTTTCAGGTTCTGCTCTTTTTGTCAAGGCTTGGGTTCATGTCTTGGGCAAAGCAATGACAAATGAATTTTTTGTTTTATTTTAAACCCGGTGAATTTTTCTTTTCTTTTTTCAAAAATTTTGATCTTAATTTATTAATTAATTTTTAATTCTCTCGGCGCACCGCACCTTTGAAACTAAACAGGCCTTTCATTCACTTGGTCTTTCACTACACATCACTCACTATTTTCTGTTTTTAGGTGTTACCGCAGCAGATGTGCATAGTCAACTTGAACGTCCTGCACCTTCGCAGCATTCAACCTTACACGACGACCATCCTGCAGGTACACTAGACGCCTTCTCCTTCCGGAAGTCTGTTCCTTGACAGGCCAAAATCTCGCCGTGAGGGAGCCCTTTGTCTTCGTGTGATGCTTATCCATCATGTCGCAGAACTCGTCCCACGAAGATTGATGTATTTTGTCTTCCATCCATTTACTGTCCTCACAAGACACGTTTAACTGGACTTCGCCTTCGGTATTTTGCATTTTATTTTTACTTTTACTTGTACTTTGATTGCTCGGGTATAATTTTGAAATTTTGTGTAAAAACTGAATCGTAACTCTCATTTTCAAATGTTTCGCTTTTTATTTTATTAATTTATTTACAAGTTATTTACAAGTTGCTTATGTGATAACTAAATATCACCGCAATATGTTACTTGTTCGCAGATCATAGTAGGATTTGAAATTGACATCGCAAAAATCGTGTTTCCGTAGTTAACTGAATAAGTTATTGTCTGATAATTGAGTTGGTAATATTAATTGGACTTACGGCCGATTTCTTCACCGTATTTAACCTAAGGTTAATTTATCTAACAGGTGGAATGTGACGTACAGTTGGCCGTACATATGCTGTGTGTCACATTCTAACTGACAGATAAATTTAACTTCAAGATCAGGCGATGAAAAAATCAGGCATTATTCTGTCTGCTTCTCCCTCGTACAATACCATGTATTTAATTGATTAATTGGCGAACATTGTTCATGTTCATTATTTACATGGTCACAAAGTCATCTACATTAGTGGGGGGCATGCCTTTGAAACAAAGTTATTTCTACAGATTTTTTCGAAAACTTTCTTCAATCGTGCAACCATTTCCGAAGAGTAGTTTTCGGCATAGTCATAACGTCGTCAACTTGGCTTAAATACCGCGTCATTCGGCAAATTCTTTTCACGACCACGTACAAGGAAGTACAGTGTTTCACCAGTTGATGAATGAAGTGTGAAGTGTGGCTCGATAAGCCGTTAACACATACGGTAACCATCGATCCCAATCTCTTTATGATTTAGAGACAATGCGATAACAAATATTTTAGAACTCTGAGGATGATAAGGAGAGTAGTTTGAATTTTGGTAAACGAATGGCTTTTGGATACTTGGTAAAATAATCTTCAAATGTAAGGATGTATCGATTTCCAACATCCGTTACTGTTAACGGCTCAACAATGTCCACGAATGGATAAATTTACATCTTGAAATAAATTCAGCAGTACTAGTCTTCTATGACTGGATGTTTTCCTTGAATTGCATGAATGACATTTGCATATAATCCTCAACTTCACGTTTCATATTGTTCTAAAACATTCTCTGTTGTAATAAGTTCATCTTCTTCCAAAGTCCTTGATGGCCAGCATATGGTGGATCATAGTAGTCTTGAATAAGTTTCTTCATTAGGGTCTTCGGTACCATAACTCGATCGGGCTCGTTTCGATAAGCAAATTTGAAAATAATTCCATCTTCACCTTCAAAATAATTTGTACTTGGACTTTCCTTTAACCTTTTCCTAATTTTTGGAATTTCAGGATCTTTGGTTTGTTTTCTTTCGAGTTCTTAGTTATCGATATACGGAACATACTGCGCGACTTCCCGTTCTATTGTGTATTGTGGCACCTGGTATCTGATTCTTTGTTTTGGATGATAACTTCCATTCGAATTTTGATCAGTAGGAGCTTCGTGACACTGGTCTTCAGCATTTCGCTTTTTTTTCTTAACTGCTTTTGTTTCATTATCAATTTCTACTTCTATCCCATAAACATAATGTTCCCCTTGAACATTGAATAAAAACAGTGCTTCTTCACCTTCGCCATAAAGGAGCTGTATTTTTCCACTTTTTCACAACTATAGCACAGGCCAATAAATTACTGAGAGCTCTTATTTCAATCAGGTTCATCGTTATCATTATGGGTCGGTCAGCTCAAAACCGCGGTTTTAAAAATCGACGAGCCTGGCTCGTGACATGTCAGTTTGATTTGACATTTTACCACAACACTGCTAGTGAATCACCACCGCAAGCGCGAACCAACAGTTTTTGATTAAACCAATACTCTCAGCTTACATAAGATTTCCATATCGAAACACAACATATTTCTGTCAAGCGCAAAACTTGACTTAAGGCTTGCCAGTTTTGCTGGCTGGTCGATTAGCAACCGGTTCGACGAATAAACACATCCATTTTAAAACCGCAGTTTTGTTTAACTCATCGGTTTTACTCGTCAGTTTTACTCGCTCGTGGATCAGGCGCTTTAGGTCGGGCTTTTGGAACGTTTCACTAAGTTAACAGTCCGATTAAAATAAATATTCCTATAGTTCTAACATGTGTAGCTTTAGCAACGCTTATTTTAATTGGACAATTAACTTAATGAAACGTTCCAGAAACCCGACCATAGTGACATAGGCTTGTAGTTTAAATTGTTTCAATTTATCTTGATCTGTAATTTTTCCCAATTCTTGTTCTAGCACGTTAATATTAATTCGCTTTACTTAAAGATTTCAGTTTTAATTTTGTTTCATTCAGTTTCAGATCAGGACATTTATCTTCAAATATTTCTAAAAATTTTCCATAAGTAATAAAATTTGAATTTTGACTGGCCTTAAAATCTTCGATAGTTTAATCATGACGTCTGCCGTTGTATTTCGTAAAACAGTCTGAACTTGGTCTATAAAAATGGGTGAGAGTTCTCCTTTTTCAGTTTCATTGTTGTTCTCCAGTGAACAATAATTCGCGTTGAATAGCGCTAATATATTTAACAGCTCGTTTTCCAAATAAACTATGTATATTTTTGTTCACAGAGGGATATAAACAAGCAAGAGCAACGGACCAAAATAAACAACTTCCATCTCCTGAGACTTCATATTTCTTAACATTTTCAAAATTCTCTTCTTTTAACTCCTGGTGCTTAATTCGTGACCATAAAATGACCTTCTTAACTTCTGAATCACTTTCAGCTTTCTCTATTTTGTCAGCAAGTATGCGACTCACAATCAGTGCGTCAGCATGGTTACGAGTATGTTTCCGTAATTCAATTTTTTTTCTAGAATGTTGGAATTTGGTATATCTCCCTAATTTGAAATGAGAATCATTTTATCTTACTAAATTTTTCTCCTAAATTCAAAAGGAAGACCACTTTACCTACACAGATTTTACTTCTTCTTTTGTTAATTCCGCCACCTTGAAGACTTTCGGCGTCAAATTTGGCACAAATTCATTTCACGCCAAGCAGACCTGAACTGCAGAACATGAAATCTTAATTCAAAAATGTTTGGTCCATTATACGTATCGCGAATTCAATCCGGGGACACATTGTATAAGCTTTTTTTTCCTTCTTTTATTATCTTTGTTAGCCACTATACTTTTCTTACATTTTATGTTCTCCATATGTAGTTAAATTATGTAAATTATGCATTTCAAAATAGCTACTACAAATGTACGTTCTCTGCTCCCTATTTTTGATGACTTTAAAAGAGCTGTTTTACAAGAATCTTTTGACCTTATTGCTGTTACAGAGACATGGCTCCGAGAAAATGTAGATTCACATAATGTTGCAATCGATGGTTATAGTCTAATGAGACACGATCGGACCTACAAAAGAGGAGGAGGGGCAGCTATTTATTATAAAAATTTTCTTACTTGTTCATTAGTTGTTTTGGAGGATGATCGCCCTGAGATTTTAGAACAGTGTTGGGTAATCTTTAAATATAATAGATGTAAATATGCGTTTGGGTCACTTTATAGATCAAAATCGGATCTTCGCGAATTTTTAGAAGTTTTTGAGAACAGTATCACGCAAATTTTACCTTTATCTGACACTATTATTTGTGCAGGAGATTTAAACATAAACTTTCTTAATAATTCTGATTTCTCAGTCAAACAATTGGACATTTTACTGAACTCATACGGTCTTTCTCAAATAGTTAATTGTCCTACCAGAGTCACCGCTCATAGTAGTACTATTATTGATGTTATAATAACAAATAATTCCTCTTACATAATCGGTAGTTCATTCAAAGACCTTCACTTTACTGATCATAGACTAATACTCGCTGATTTAAATGTAACTGTCGTAAAGGCACATCCCAAAATACTAACTTATCGAGATTTTAAATATTTTCCTTATTCTTCTTTTCGGGATGCCTTATTGTCTATACCTTGGAAAAACATTTACGACTTAGATGATGTAGATGATATGCTTTGCTTTATATCAAACAATATTTTAATGCTTTTTAATATATACGCTCCATTGCGCAAAGTGCGTGTTACCAAGCAAAGCAGCTCCTTGGCTGACAGATACCCTAAAAGCAATGATGAATTTGCGCCATCAAGCTTTAGTGCGTTTTAGAAACACTCAAAATACTGAACATTTAAATGAATATCGTCGTCTCAGAAATTTTACTAATAGAGCAATTGCTAATGAAAAACGTGCGTATCTTGAATCGCAACGAAATATTAAACAAACTTGGAAAGCACTTACTGAATTGGGAATTACCTCTAGGGCTGAGCGCACCACTCTCCCAAATTTTTTACGCTGTCCTGATGAAATCAATAACTACTTTTTAAATTCTTCTAAAAATGATCTCCGCCCTTGTGACAATTTGTTAGCTTTTTACCAAAATAATTTATTCCATGCACATTTTAAATTTAAGTATCATGAGGTAACACTTGAACAAGTAGAACGAATTATTCTTTCCTTAAAGTCTAATGCTATAGGAGTTGATAAAATTTCAAAGAAAATGCTTTTCTTATGCACGCCACATATCACTGTGTATATTAAGTTTTTTGTAAATAAGTGTCTTATTCTAGGAAAATTTCCTACACTTTGGAAAGAAGCGTTAATCACTCCGTTAGCTAAAGTATCTTCTCCAACTAAGTTTAGTGATTTACGCCCCATTAGTATATTGCCCTGCCTTTCAAAAATATTAGAAAAAATAATGAATGAACAACTTCGAGAATATGTGCTGGTAGCTAATATATTGTACTCAATCAGGCTTTAGACCAGGTTAAAGCACTGCATCAGCATTATTAGGAATTACGAATGACATACTCACAGCAACTGATCAAGGAGATATAACTATCCTTACGTTGTTGGATTTTTCTAAAGCATTTGATACCATCAACCACCAACTCCTGTATTCGAAGTTAAAATACTACGGACTACAACCTGAAGCTTTAAGATTAATTGAATCTTTTTTGACAGGTAGAACTCAGAGGGTGGTGGTTGATGGGATATCTTCATTAACAGGTAATGTGACCGCAGGAGTTCCTCAGGGGTCAATCCTGGGACCTCCTCTATATACCATTTATACCTCCGACTTTCAAAAGAATTTAATCACATGTAAGGCGCACTTTTATGCAGATGACTCAACTGTATGCAAGTTTTAAATTGTCTAACCGACATATATTTGAGACTCGAATAAACGAGGATTTGTCCAATCTAATATATTTTTCTAAGTCGCATTGCTTAGCAATTAACCCATTGAAATCTTTGACAATATTCTTCGGTCCCTCTAAAGACCGCCAAAGGGCCATAGATGACATTAGGATCTATGTTAACACTTTTAAAATAAATTTTGTAAAGGAAGTAAAAAGTTTAGGTGTCACACTGGATGATAACCTTAGATTTAGATCTCATGTAAATAAACTAATTAATCGTTCTTATGGCATTTTACGTTGCTTGTATAATGGCAAATATTTTTTAAATATGCGATTGAAAACCATGCTATGTGATAGTTTAATTCTTTCTCTTTTTAATTATTGTGACGTCATCTATGGCCCATCTACTGATCATATGACTGAATCTAGAATACAAAAAATACAAAATTCTTGTGTGCGATACATCCAGGGTTTGCGTAAGTATGATCATGTTTCCCCTGCTTTATGTAATTTAAATTGGTTAAATATGCGAAATAGACGTCGGCTTAATTTGGCTTGTTTAACTCATAAAATCTTGATAAAGGGATCTCCATCCTACTTAACTGATCTTTTAATACCAAGATTTCAGATACATGATCGTGAATTGCGCAATACTACCAATTTAACTATACCTCATCACACTTCTACTTTATTTAAAAGATCATTTTCTTATGCAGCATCAACTTTGTACAATACCGTTGCTGTAAATATAAAAGCCATGTCTCTATCAGCTTTTAAATTGAATTACAAGAGAGAAATATTACTGGAGCAGAGAATGTCGTGATTTGTTTTGAGTTCTTTCGCCTTTTAGTTGTAGAATTATATAGAGTTATGATAAAGTTTATTTACTTTTGTTACTTATTCAGCGGATTATAGTTTAATTTTCTTGTTGCATCTTAATTAAGTTAATTAGTTCCGAGGTTAGGTGGAAGAGCGCCTCCGGCGAATCTCGCCTCGTTTTAGTTAAGATTTTTTTTAATTTTTTGTGCACCTATTATTCGTGTACAACTGTACACTAAATAAAAGACATTATTATTATTATTATTATTATTATTATTTTGGACACAGTTTCATTAAAGAAATAGAGAGTTTGGTACATGACTGCAATATGAAACTTTTTGATGATGAGAGAGCACCACATATGTGCCAATCAGTGTTTATACCAGAAATATCTGATATACAGTTTTTAACTAGACAGCTTGATATAAATAGGTCGCCTGGAATAGACTACATATCTCTGCAGGACATTATTCGCAATTATGACGTTATTAAGAAACAACTAAAAAAATGTCTGAATCTATCATTATTGGATGCATCCATTCCTAAGACGGCAATTGTACGACCTATTTATAAAAAGGGGAGAGCATAACAAACACACAAATTACAGACCAATTTCGATACTGCTCACGTTGGATAAAATTTTAGAAAGACATGTTTCAAACCATCTATTAGATTACCTGAATAAATTCAAAACCATCGACTGTAATCAATTTGCTTATCAGAGGAGAATTACTGGACGTGTACGCCAACTTCATTAACAAAAAATGAAATCGAAGAATGCATGTATTAAGCTTATTTGTAGACTTCAGTAAGGCATTTGATTGCATAGATCATGATTTTTTACTTGAAGTACTGGAAACCTATGGCGTTAGAGGGCACATTTATAAGTGGTTTGTGGAATATTTAAAAGACAGGCGTTTCACGGTAAAGATTGGTGACTCTTGCAGTAAATGTTTTCGAAATGAAAAAGGCGTATCTCAGGGAAGCATTCTAGGCCCACTATTATACTTACTATATGTGAATGATATAGGTGCTTGTTTCAAAAATTGTCAGTATTTCCTATATGCTAACGATACAACAATAGTAGCGGCACATAAAAACTTAGGTGTGGCTCTCCAATACCTCGAGGATGATTTTTTAAGATTCCAGAAATGGGCCCATGATAAGGGATTAATAATAAATGTAGCTAAAACGAAAATAATGCGTATAACCTCTTCACATTTGGAAAGACCTTCCCTAAGGAAAATTATAGCTCACAACTTGGAATGCCTATATCAGAACCAAAATTTACTAATTTACAACTGCAATTGCTCTGAGAACATAGAGGTTGTAGATAAATATACTTACTTGGGTGTAATTATCGACAAAAATTTCCTCTGGGATGAGCACATCAACATGCTTTGTGTGAGACTAAACTATTTTGACTCCAAATTTTATTATTTAGCAAAAATTCTACCTGTGCGTACATTAAAAGTTGTACTGCTCACTGGTTGAATCAGTATGCAGATACGGAATTCTTGGGGAATTGCATCAAATTGGTACCTCCTAAAAATTCAAAGAATTATAAATAAAATTGAGCGGAACTTAGTGACAGACTCTGATACAAACGAATGTGTTCTTACACTGAGAAAAATGAAATAGTTAAGTCAACAACTTTTTGAATGTCAACTTTTTGTGCGTTGACTTAAATAAAATGTACTTGTTTCAACGGTAATATTCTTAACTGAACATCTTGGAAATTGTTGAAATAACACTAAAAAAGTGTTAAACTATTACGTTTGACTGAACGATGTAAATGTTTTCCTTAAAACGAAAGTGCTTAATATGTTAAATCAAAAAGTTGAAATTTCAAAGTGATCGTAAAGTGCTGTTGCTTTTATGTGTCTGTTTTGATTTTTTATTTAACCTAATAAATGTTAAGTCAAGTAAAAGCGAGGGTTAATTCCCATATTAATAAGCTATCGAGTTCCAGATGGCGCCTGCTAAAACTTCACGTATATTTACTGCCTGTCCCAGCATAACCTTGTTGTTCGACATCGTTTCTTAAACGGATAAGTCATTCATATTTTGAACGCGTCCGACATTATAAAGTTCGTTGAGGTTTATTCAGCTCCTCTTGTCACCTCAACAAAGGTTGAAGGGTTATCTTACTTTGGTAGTATCGCAAAGAGGTGAACATTTAATTGATGTTTCCCTAAACGATAGTAGAGATTGAATTGACTCTACGCTTTTATTAGCCGTACTGAAAAATTACTTTAAACATATCAAAAATATAATTTTAATTCCCTAACAGCGTTCAGACAAATAAAATATTTAGCAATTTTAACAATCTAAAGTTCTTGTATCAATCTTCTTGGGCATTAAAGCAACTAGAAAGATGTCTTCATTGAATGCTTGCCTCAAAGAAAATATTGAGTTGATTCAATCTAAAATATTTAACATTTTTTGACTGTTGGTTCAATAACCACGCATGATTGCTAATAGGTAAACGAAAAATACTGTTAACTGAACGTGTTTTTGGTTGACTGAACAGTTTATTTTTCTCTGTGTAAAAGGTGTAATCTAATGACTATTAAAAACTTGTTTAAGTATACTTACATCGTAAAAAACTACTTCAGTGCTAACTTCAAAATAACAGTGGATCATCCTCATGGTACAAGACTGAAAAGGGCGGGTAGATTTGTAGTGCCGGTGTCAAACAATAAATTTGGTGACAGAATGTGGGAAGTACAGACTCCTAACATTTTCAATCAAATTCCGCACAATCTCTTGAACTTTTCTTCTATAAACAGGGTTAAGAGGGAAATAAAGAAATGGCTGATAGTAAATCAGTGATTTATACTTTTTTTTACATATTTTTAAATTTTGTTTCAAATTGTTTTTTCGTTTCCGTTGTTTACTTCCTGTTATGTTCTGCATTTTTTCCATTATTACATTTAATTATTGTTAGTTTCTTCTTTTACTGTTCAGAAAGGATGTTTTTTTTTTGTCTTATATTTTTTCAATATGTATTGGCTCTCATTTATTGTTCAGGTTTAGTTTCTCTATTTTTTTTGCTTATAATGAATATTTTTTGTTTTTGCTTTTGTATTTTTTGTGCATACATTGGCGTTTTTTTTAAGTTCTAAGTTTCTAAATTCTAGGTTCTAAGTTTGATTTTCAAAATGTTTTTTGTTTTGTTGTTTACTTACCTACGATATTTCTGTTATAAAAATGTTTTTGTTTGTTTTCTTTTTTCTGCGTACAGTTTTTGATATTTTATTTTGTTTTTGTATACTTATATTTTGTTTTCCTAAAGTTTGTTTTATATCTGTGAAGTGTTATGTTAAGTTTTCGAATTGGGCTGAAATGTTTCACTGACAAGTCTCCCCATAGACTGGGTGATTGCTTTTTTGCCTTAAGTTGCGATGTAAACTGTTTTAGTTTTTCTTATTGTTATTGCAAACTTTGGTTTAATAAAGGTTATTGGATTAAAAATTATTATTAAAAATTATTATTATTATTTAAAAAATTATTATTATTATTATTATTTAAAAAATTATTATTATTATTATTATAACTTTGTGTGATAAAAATAAATAATCAACTAACTGTACCGAGTGGGAAAATGCGAAGTTTGCTTATTACTTTAAAATTTTCACGTGAACGGACAAAGCGTCGGTAGGCACATTTTCTTTGAGAGGCCGTAAAAAATCAACCGCGCTATCCACTTGATATGGAATTCTACGTTTTCCAACGTAAACTTTAATATTTCTTATGTGTTTTTTATTAGCTTTCTGCATAATTTCACATTTCGTGATATCACCTTTTCAAGCGATAGCATAATTACAGGTATTAATTATTGTAGTTTGCACATCATATTTTTTACATTAATTATCTGGAGGCGAGTTCTGTGCAACTGTATGTATTAAATAAGTCTTCATTTATATATTTTTTTCATCTCAGGAGAAAATATGGGGTACGTTAGCAAACTATATGTATAGTCCTCTCAAATACGTATGATAGATGATGATGAAAATTGAAATAAATGAGAAATGCATACCTTATGCAAATTAAATTCTATATTTATTGTATTTAGATACAATGCATGCTATTACTCAACTCAGTTTTTCTACGAAAACAACAGGCTTTGAACATAGTTCCAAAGCGTACTCGATCTATAATGCGTACATTGCCTTAAACAGATTGTGCGTGCATACTTGAAATTCATCAATTAATTCTAAGTACTTAATTATAGCTGCACGAATTTGTTTCTCTGGTCTTTACGTGGTGAAAAAAGACCGAACAATTATCGTTCGATAATTAAAATTGTATCAAACATGTGTTTGATAAGGCATTCCGTTCTCACTTTCGAAATAATATAAATCGTACACGGGGGGGCAATAAAAGTCGTAAGTAGATTACAGCTTTTGGTCAATGCAATTTATCGCATAAGGAGTTTGCCAAGGTGAAACAGATTTAAAAATGTCAAAATATGAAATAAAATTCTTTGTGTCTTATGTGTATATAAAGTTCATACCGTTTGTCCATTTGACAATGAGACATAGGGATTTAACATGGGAAAACAGAAATTATGTTATTTTATCTACCTGAGTAAATTCATATGAATTTGTAGGTCGGAATCGGAAAGATTTTGATTTTTAAAGCATTTTGGTATCAAACTTATGATATTTTAAGCAATAATTATTTGTAAATTAAAAAAAAATTGATTAAAATTCTTTATTTATACTTAATAATATATTTTAGCAAAGTACAAATTTCGTAACCGTAGAGTTGCGAGATCAAACCCAGCCCATCACAATTTTTTTTTTTACTTTTGACATTTTTTCAGACTTAATTCTTTCTTTAAAACGTTGGAATATTCTAATCAGCTTAATTTTGTTTGTTTTAGTTTTTTTTTTTTTGAACTTTTTATTTAAGTTGCATTTTAATATTCAAATAACTTTAGATCAGATTACGAGATTCAAATTCATCATTTAATATTCTTATTTATCAGGTATCTTTTCGTTTTGCCAGATAATTCTAATGATGGAAAGCCTCAGTTTAAAAAATAGAATTTTAGTTATTCGTCCATACTTTTAAGGAAGTAGTTATCGTCAAATTCATGCAACATTGATGGAAATTTTTCAAGATATTCAAATTCCTGCTGTGTATATTCTAACGTAACTTAAAAGCAGCACTATGAAAAGGCTGAGAGAATATAAATTAGTATTTAAGAAAATGATTTCAAATCTAAAGAAATATTTAAAAAAAAGAAAAGAAAAAAGTACTCTCCTCACTCGGATTTGATCTTGTGACCCTACAGTTGCGAAACACGAAA
Source organism: Dorcus hopei (assembly GCA_033060865.1). Classification (NCBI taxonomy): domain Eukaryota; kingdom Metazoa; phylum Arthropoda; class Insecta; order Coleoptera; family Lucanidae; genus Dorcus; species Dorcus hopei. The sequence continues at coordinate 41,338,603 of CM065420.1, forward strand.
AAATAATAACCGCGAGAACGGTTTATAATTTGCGTTAAACAGATATTAAGCTTGTACGGAAAAAGATAATTACTTTTTTTCTTAATTTCTAAATAATTAATAACTAAAATAGCATAAATTTAGTATCAAAATATTTTAAACGCCATAATCATTCCGGCTATAACCTACAACTTCATAAAAATTTACTTAGGGCCGATATTTCACTTGTGGATTTACTTTAAGCTACGTTTTATTCCCTTAGAAACAATTGTCTTAACTACTGTTTCAAGGGAATAAAACGAAGCTTAAAGTTAAACCATGACTGCAATATCGGCCTTTAGGCAGATAATATAAAACAATTTCTCTTTTCCCATGTTAAATCCCTATGTTTCACTGTCAGACAGACACCCGGCAGGGGGGAACCCTACTAACCGAGTCGTGGATCCAACGGCTTCGGCCGTAGGTGATCATTGTGGACGTTTGATAGAGTCTCTATGGGTGTGACAAGCCCACCGTCCCGAGTTGGCGTACCAGCGCCTGGTTTTCCACGAAACCTAATCTGCAGGACGCGTCTTGGGACGTGGCCGAACTTTCAACCAGTGAAGTTAACTGGTACCGTGGGGACCGGTTAGCCCGGAGTGGAGTCCGTAGAGGAAGACCTCCGCCGGTCGACTGGGTTGGACTCACGGGGGCAGTGGTTGCAAGCCCGCATTCTTAGGCTAGGGATGATGTCCATCCATCCCGACAAATGAACTACGGATCTCAGTTCCGGCACTAGACTGGTTAGCTAGTAGAGATTGACCAGAAGGGGCGAGGGGCATGCACCCCGGACCACTCTGGTAGCAGTGAGTTGGAAGTCACTTTATAGTGCCAGCCACAGAAAGGTGGGCCCGCCCTGCGCGCTGATTGTATCTCAATCCGATGGCTCTGGTCGGGGCCCAAGCGGAGAAGGGCTAATTCGCCTAGGAACCGCTTGATAAGGTAAAGGTGCGATTAGGGAAAGGGTCTGGTCTGGTCTGTCAGACGGACAGAAAGAAATAGGGACCAGTGCGCACTCTGTGAGTGACGCTTAAATGTCCAGAATATATGAGAGCTGTGCAGCTCTATCGATCCCGAATCGATTATGGCTAGAGTAACGCTACGTTTCCTGCAGGTCAATGGGCAGAGAGCGAGACTAGTTATGGCTTAGCTCCGTAAAATCATGGATGACGAAAGCATAGACTTACTCTTACTCCAGGAACCTTATTAGGGGAAGAGTAGCTAGTAGCTTCCCCTTATAGGGGAAGAGTAGCTAGTTTTGGCGATTGTCGAGTGATAGCAGACTCCTCGAACATGTGCAAGGCGGCAATAATTGTTAGGAACCGTGAAGTTAGCGTCATTAACTTGACACAGTTCTGCTCATCGTGCGGTGTATGCTGCGCAGTTGAGTATGACGGAGATATTTTATACCTTGTGTCTCTATATTGCCCTCCGGCGGAACGGGTTCAATCGCATTTATTGTACTCTCAGAAGAGACTTGTGGTTGCGAATGCCCCGGGAGAGCTTGCTACGTTTAGTTCTACCAACGGAGAGTCAACAATCGACATTACGGTGGCTTCGAGATCAGTAGGCAATGCATTGGCGGACTGGAAAGTGCGTGAGGCCAGGACGACGAGTGATCATCGAGCTATTACGTTCGAGTTCGCCGTCGCCAGGACCAGAGCCAACAGAGTGGAAACACTAAAGCGATTCGCGGTCCGCAAGACTAGAAGTGCTTTGACGGCGCGTTGCGTCCACAGCTGGCTGATTGTAGGGTTGCGGTCAGAGACAGCACGGTGGATGAGGCCGCTGAGGCGGTAGCGTGTATGCTTCTTAACGCAGCGGAGGCAATCCATGGTGGAATCCGGAGTTGTCTAGCCTTAGGGCCGAAGCCAAGACCGCAAGGAAGTGTTTCCAGCAAGCCCGCAGAGCCGGCGGAGATCGTCTAGCGACCGAACGTAAACTAGAATTGAGAGAGGTTGTCAGCCGATACAAGTCTTGCATCCACAAGAGCAAACTGGAATCCTGGCAAAGATTTGTCCGGGAGGAAGGTAACCGGGATCCTTGACGACGGTCTACAAGATCACGAATCTCAAGGTGAAGGTGAATAATGTTGTAAACTCTGTACTCTCGACCAGCAAGAGGAAACAGTTACCTGGCTAGAAACCATGACGCGAGTCCTTGACAAATTGATACCAGTTGAAAATCTGACGTATACCGATGAAGAGCGGAGGATTGTTCGACCAAGTGAGGAGTATGAGGGGGCTGAAGGTGAAGCTGAGTTTACGAGAGAGGAAGTCGACGTCGTTCTTCAATCCATTAGGGTTAACAGGTCGCCGGGGCACGACCTGATCGAGCCGGAAATGGTGAAGAGATTGTGGGCGCGTGCGCCTGATCTTGTAACCAATCTGATGAATAAATGCCTCAAGAATGAAGTCTTTCCGAAGACCTGGAAAGTTGGCGAGATCAGAGTCTTGGCGAAGTCGGGAGACCGACCGACCAATAAAATTAGTAGCTACCTCCTCATAACTCTTCTACCCGTGATGGGGAAATTGCTCGAACGTCTCATGCTCAAAAAACTATTAGACAAGTACGAGGAAGTCGGATTCCGTTCACGGAATCAATACGGCTTTACTAAGGGCAGATCGACCGTGGACGCGATCGTCAGATTGCAAAGCGAAGTCGATCAATCGAATGAGAAGTACGTTCTTGGTCTATTAAGTCTACTAATAATGCCCACTTGTATTCTTAGACTGAAGATCAGTCAGGTCGTAGGTCCACAGAAATTGGTTCAGCGTTATACCACTTCTTAAATTCACTAGAAATACCTGAAAATTGGGATGTAATAAGGTTATACGCCGATGGCTGTGGGGGTCAAAATAAAAATGCCTTCATAATACACATGTTACTCCATTGGCTTTGCAACGACTCTCCAAAATATGTAAAGAAAATAAATTTATATTTTCTTACACTTTCTTGCCAGCAGACAGGATCTTTGGCAGGTTGGAAAAAATACTGCGAAAACACTGTGATATTAACCAAGGAGGAGTATTTTAAAGAAGTTGGAAAATCAGTTAATTTTCTGCGCAAAGATTGGAACATATACAATATTAAATCTATGACCAATATTCTGAAAAAAAGTGATGGAATTAAAGAAGCTGAAAGAATAATATTCAAAAACCTGATCTTACATCCAAAAATCAAAATCCAGTAATGAAAATGGAGCCAAGCCACAGATCTGATGATCCCACAAAGAAATTCACCACTTTATTAAAAAGGGGGAAAACTTTGAAAGGTTACTGTCTACAAGAATTATATCTTGGAATTGAAATTAAAAAAAATAAGCTTGATAACGTAGAAAGTCTACTGAACTCTACTAATGAAAATTGGAAAGAAAGCGTCAAGCTTTCCTGGTATAAGGATGTAATTGAAAGCTTGTGTTCTGCTGAGAATTTAAATGAAAATAAGCATGAAGATCATGCTTCGGAAGACTGCGATTGCTGTGAAGACGATATTGGCTATCAAGTCTAACGTACATTAATCAAACAAGACTTTGCTGTAACAGATATTTGAAGGTATTAGAGAACGAAGAAAACATTTTTTTATAATTTTATGTATTTTTTATTAGAATTTTTTTTGTTACTCCTTTCTAGCAATAAAGGATTAAGTTTTCCTTGACGTTTTAGTTTCATTGTATTTAGTAAGGCAATTTTTGTAGAGTATTGTAGTTTCAAGCCGCAGTTTTTTTGCGCTGTTTTTCAAAACGCAGCTTTATACATTTTCAAAACGTTTTGAAAGGCCAAATTTTAGACGACGATTTTTTACAATATTGGCAACAAGTGATTTATCAAAATAGTGTAAATGTAAGGTTCTTGTTATTTCGGAAGCTCCACTAACATTTTCACTAATAATGTTTTGTTATTATCTTAAAATGTGTTATGACGTTTGTAAATCACCTCCTCATTTAGAATGTGTTCGTAAACTCTCTTCGGTTCTCCTGAGTAATATTCTTTCTCTCTCATATAAATGATTTTGTGTATTTTGCTTTTCATTTTATTAACTCGTAGCGTTACCTATGGAGACATTACGAACCCGCCCTTAAGGTATCTGAATTTCTGGTTATTAACTTCATTATTTGAAATTTGTTATTGCAAATTTGCAATCTGTTTGACAACACTGTATGAAAAATTATATGAATTCCTATACAAAAGCGCCCATTTTAAATTTCAGTCAAGTTTCTCAAATGTCAACACAAATTTCAGCCGGAAAGCAGATTTGACCTTTGCAAAACGAATTTTTTTTTACTAATACACAAAAAAGATTTATTTTACAGTTTCTTAAAAACTGAAGTTATATGATTTGTTCTTGTCATTATGTTTTAGACTTAAAATTATTTGCATTTAAATAGTAATGGCTCCGCAGCGGAGCCCTCGAGTTTGAAAATAAATTTTAAATATCCTTCCTCGGAGCCCTCACTTTATTTATTTTCACTCCTTATGAAGAAACTATTAACCGATATGATAGTGAAACGTTGAGCGATTGTGCGAACTTTAAGTATCCGTTAAAAGAACTTGTTATTTTATTAACATAGAATTCACAAAAAAGTTTGAATAATGAACTTCTACATAAAGCTTGTTGCATTTATTATTTATTCCATACAAAATGAAAGAAAAAACTCATTAAATTAATAATTTAAATAAAAACCAAACTTATTTAGATTACGCATAACTACAAAAAAAAAGGTGTATTTAGAACTTTTTAACATTTTTTTCCCGTTCTACTATCAATTCAGACGTCATTTTTGAATCATCTTGTATAATGCAAGCATTAAATAGAATATATGTGCAGTAAAAATTCATTATACAATTGTGGAGCGATCAGACAAAAGCAGATAAATCTACTTTAAACAGTTTCAACCTTTATCTATCATGCCCGAAAGTTGAGATGAGAAATAATGCATGCATTATATGAAGCTTGGCCATTATACAGCGTGTTCTTTTACTGTATGCAAATATTCAAACCTGTAATACATCACCATAAATGGCAGCGATTGAACTCATATGTCCTTAACAAAAGTTTTACACATTTCGAGAAAATCGCAGTTGAAAATCGGGCAAGAATTAATCGCACGTCTATGTCTTTAAGGTAGGTCAAGAAAAAGAAATTTTTATTGCGACCGCAGAAAGCATCTGTTGGAACAAAAAACAGAACTGCAATCGAGCAGTGACCTTTGCCGAAGTCGGGCGGTTAATAACATTTCTTTTTCACGTCGCAGTAAGTCGTATCGTAGCCAAGGAATTTGCTTCATTTATTTATGAACATGACACACAATGTATTGCTCCGTATCCTTTGGGATCAACAGTTTAGTTTGTGAGGCAAGTTATATCTGCCGCCGAAACCACCTATTAATAGCCATCTTCTTAACAAAGTTTCTCTCACACCTTGTAGTGTGCGAACCGAATTGTGGTCTTTACCGAAAGATTTGCAGGTAAATTAGAAGCGATTGCCGAGAGACTGTAAGGCCATAACCACCCATAGTGGAGTTCCGAAAACAGTCAATTTGGGACCATTGCGCAATAAATTAGTTAGATAGGTTTAGCCGACGAAAAACGACGTAGAGAGATTTGAAAAAAGGAGTACATAGTACCACCCTCTTAAGGCGATAGTGGACATAGTGAGAGAAGATCCTACCCATTCGACCTCAATTAATTAGTTTAGCTAGAGTTAGGGTTTCCCATCACCTCCAGAAGGAGTCCCTGAAAAACTGGCGATTACTATTGACTGTCTTGCAAATTGATCGCCGAGGGCGGCATTTTGTATCACAGACTTCCCCAGAACGTCTGATTAATTAATTAATTACTTCCATTAATTAAGTACACTGTAGACCCATTATGTCACACTGTGCGTTGGTTGATTGAACAGAACGAGTCTTAGAGTACGATCTGAAGAGACAAACACTAGTACCAAGACCAATCTAAGTTGACCTTAAATTAATTGTTAATCTAATTAAGGAACAAAGCTCTCCAACAACTATTTGCGTATGCACGAAACCACCAGCTGTGTGATTTGAAGGCAGTTAGGTCGCTCCGATATTCGAAAGTGAAATTTGTTAAGCGAGTTCCACTGTACTTCCTGATAACCGTAATTTTGTTCATTTGTATTGTTTTAACGCAAGGGTTTTTTCGCTCATTATATCAGATCCCTCAGTGGCGGATACAAGGAGTTTTTTACCTTTTTCTTGCAATAAATAATTAATTAAATCTACTTTCCGTATTTTTATTCAAACGTAATTAGTTCCTTTGATCTCTCGAGTTATTAGCCGACGCACAAAAAGAACTGAGTTACCACAACGGAAGTCCAGATTTGCAGCGATTACGAGCCGAATTAGAAATATTATTTTATCGCGGATTTCCCACTGCAATCGAGCAGTGACCTTTGCCGAAGTCGGACGGGCAATAAAACCATTTTTTTACGTCGCAGTAAGTCGTACCGTAGCTAAGGAATTTGCTTCATTTTTTTATGATTATGACACAATTTATTGCTCCGTATCCTTTGGGATCAACGCAGTTTAGTTTGTGAAAAGTGGTTGAACGAGCTAAAGGCAAGAACATTTACAGCTAATGTCCCAGCATTTACGCGATTATGGAACGTTTCGTGTGTGTGTCGCTAATGATGGATGCCACTTTGAACAGTTGTTATAAACATTCCTAAATTACTATAGTGAACGTTTGAATGTGTTCCTCCACAGATATTATTCGGTGAGTGCGCCTTTACATATTAGTCACGCCTGCGATGTTTATTGCCTACGATCAGCGAAGCAGGTTCCGTAAGTTATTTGTTGCTTCATGACCGTCGTATAAGAGGCGGATAAAATAATTTTCCCCCGATATGAAAATTTTTAAAAAAATTTTTCCGTGTTCTATGTGCTCTCACGGTAATGTGGTTAAAATTTCTGCACTTATTTTACAAACACCCTGTATAACGACATAATAAAGGATTTTACAAATGCATACTCTGTATAAACAGTTTTGTCCCGATTTCGCTTAGCGTCAGTAAATAAAACTAAAAATAACAAATAAGAAAGATTCTTTAAGAACAATTCCCTGTTGCCTCCTTGAAATTACAATAACATCTTATTAATTTACATTTATGTAGTAGTTAGTAAGTAATTAGCAGTTAGAGTAACATATTAGTTTAGCGAATTACCAGTTATGGAACAGAATACTCTTTACTCATCCTTAATAAAACACTCCTTATGTGCCTCAATTACTTTCTTTACTATATCCGGAATTGATGTGGCTCTGTACGATAAGTTTACTTAAGCGGTATTAGTTATACAAAAAAAAATTATTTCTTGCCGCAGAACTTGTTTTTCACTACGAAAAGTAAAGAATTTAGTAAAGACGCGTTTCTGAATGTGATGCGATGCAAATCCTTTCAGTAACGTAAACTTGTAATTTGAGGATACTTTGAGGAGTACTATGACTAAGAACGTATCTCTGGGAAATACAGTTATTGCATTTGGTGTGAACTCTTTGGCGGTCACTGTATAAGGGTCTACGTCACCTATAAAATAAAGTCACCTGAAATTAATAAGAAATCATCTACTGTAGTAATAAGTGTGTTGTTTAAAGTACAAATACAGAAAAAAAATATTTTTATAGTTATTTGTTTTAAAAAATGTATTAAACATTGAATGTTAGGTAATTTTCTTCAAGCGCATCTTAGAAACTAATAGAGTTATGCCTATCAAATTTACACAAATTGTTTAACACATATTAGAGTATGTTTTAACAGGGAAAGATAAATATTTATTGAATAAACAAACGTTTTACGATATTATTATTTTTTGAGATTTCTTTGATACTGAAATTGGTAGTTAGTATAATGATTTATTAATTAAACATTTATCTTTCCCTATTAAAACATAGTCTAATATGAGCTAAACAATTTATGTAAATTTGATAGGCATAACTCTATTAGTTTCTAAGATGGGCTTGAAGAAAATTACCTAAAATTCAGTGTTTAATATATCTTTTTAAACAAATAACTATAAAAAGAATTTTCTATATTTTTCCTTTAAACAACACACTTATTACTACATGTAGATGATTTCTTATTAATTTCAGATTACTTTAATTTGTAGGTGATGTAGACCCTAATTTTGCAAAAAAATAAAAACATGAAACAACTGGTATTGAAAAATATTTAATTATAAATTACTAGATATGCATTTTGTGAAACTGATCATTTTTACCGGCCAAGAAAGTGATTATTTTTTTTTGTTCAATATTGTTTAATAAATTTTAGTCGGCAATCTCGTTAAACCTCACAAACAAAAAATAATCTAACAATAAGTTCATTAAAATGTTTGCCCGTAATATAAGCGCGGTTTTAACAAATTGACGTGATTGTAAGCAGGTAGTAATTTTACAATTAAAACTGATGTCTTCGTTTATTGATTTATTAAGCGAAAATTTTCTATCTGATGTGATATCATTAGCGATATTTGTAGCACACATAACACGTTTGCTTCTTATTTATAGCAGACAGACTTATCAAGGCTCCTAACGATCTTAAAATGCTTATTAGTTCAGAAGCGACAAATTACACATAATTTACACGAGCGTGTAATAAAATCAATACTGATTTATTGGTAGCTCACAATGTGTTAGCTCAGCCATTACTACCGTCATTTATGTTGCAAATTAGCTCTCCATTATTATCCATCTCCATTTTGGTCGTAAAACTAAAGGTGTACTCGCCGAAGGTCGCGGCCTGGAAAGCACGGTAAAAGCTGTTGTTAATAATATTGTGTTCCTGATTTAATGAGACCGCAGAAGTCAGAAACGGCGGTTTATTTATTAATTATGATCGGTCAGCAAATGAATTTTTTTCGTCATTTAATCAATAAATGAAATAGGTATTAATTATTGTTTTCATATTTTTCGATTAGAAAAATTAAATATAAAATGTGTTTTCTATGAAGAATATAAACCTAGTATTTTAAGCGAAAGAAAAAAAATTAAATTGGTCCACACTTAATAATGTCTCTAAAAAGAATCTACATATATAAAGCAAAAAAAATTACCTCAAATAATTAAATTTTGAACAGTTTTATAAAATACACATGTACACCGTCGTAAAAGTCTGGTACATATACAAAAGCAAAATTTTCAGACGGAAAATAACGGAATGTTAAGTGGGTCAATCGAATTCAACCTTAAACATACCTGTTCTTCTGGTCAAGTAGTTTCACTTAATAATTTAGAAGTAATTTATGCGGTATTGTTTCTGCCTGGAATTGATGTCACTCTCCAAGTTAAGGGAAACATCAATAGAACTATTTTAATAGAATCTGTATATTTTGATAACAACTCGCTATAAAATATTTATTAAACAATGCACGTTAAGATAACTTGAAATAAACGATATAATTTTTAGTTATAGAGGAGCTGGAAGTAATAATGGATATTTTAGTAGGCAAGCATTTCTAAGTGCGTTTTAAAATTAGACGTGGATATTTTTAGGCAAAAAAATAACTTCATTTTCTCTAAAAGAGACCGAATTTAAAAACGGTTGATTTTTTCATAGAACATGTTAATAAATTTTTATATTTCTTGTATAATTTTTGCCCACCATTATCTGTTTGGTGTTATAGCGGATGTAGCTTATAATTTACCTATAAATGTTGAGTTGTCACAATTAATATTTATTATTATTAATATTTAAAAATTGTTATTCGAAAATTAAAAAAAATTAACTAAATTCAACAATTACCTACATAAAAATGAGAAGAATTTTTCTCTTTTTCTTCAACGTTATAGATTGCACTATAGTGAAAATAATAACAAATGTAACACAATTTAACACAAGCATACAACCTCTGGAAAAACAAATGTGGCTTTACGATTGTATGATCGCATATGTTTGACTTCATAGTCATCTAAAATAATATTTTCCACAGGGGCAGGAAACTTTCTGATACTTTTTCTCGTCAGGTGGTCGCGTACAAAAACTCCACAATCACATAGAAGTCGATTTTTATGTGATTAGGGGTCGGCCTTTGGTTTTATTCATATTCGTCTTTTCTTCAGTTTGTTCTAAGGTAAATTTTTGGTTTTCACCAGTTTTTTTTTTCATTAATTGGTGATTTGGTTTCTTTTTCATCATCAGTATCTCAAAAATCCTCATATTCATGCTCGCTTTCCGAGATTATATCAGTTTCAGATTCAGAGCGTTTTTGGAACGTTTTTTGTATTTTTGTTTGAAGTGGATGCTCTACACCCTATCATATGGCAAGATGGCGAGCGAGAAGGAGGTGTGCTCATTGTGTGGCAAGCCTTTCGACGATTTTAAGAGTATATTACAGTGTAAAAGTTGCAAATTGTTGTTCCATAATATCTGTGGTGAAGTCTCCGAAAGGCGCGGCATTCATATGAAACGTGCATCATGGAAGTGTGAAAATTGTTCAGCAAATAGTGTTTCAAATGATACAGCGATTGAAATTGCAAAGCAGGATACGTCTGCGGTAGAGCCAAGTGACGGGAAATGTAGTCAAACTGAATTACCCGTAAATATGGAGTCTTCAATGCTGGAAATATACGAGCCCAGAATCATATCGTTTGGCACATTTTACATTTTACAGATAACTTTTTAGATAATTTAATACGTTCACTATCCAATGATCCATATGTGGTTCATGCTGCTCTTGAACCACAAGTCCGTGACTCATATGTGGGTCAGAATCATGCTTCTCATTTCTAAAAATGTATTACTTGGACGTGAAAATAATAACCATCTGATTTTCAAGGGACTCAAGAAGACCATTTGAAAAAAAATTATTGAGATATCTGATACCGTTCTGTTTCAAATAATTTTAAAAGAGTCGCGTGACCCATATATGGGGCTAGAAAATCTTTGTGGCGGACATATAGCGATCTAAATGAAACTGCTATATGGACAGTGTAAGTGTTAATTTAATTTATAGGCATTTATTATTGCTAAAACTCTTTGAAATATTGTTGAAAACCTTGAAAATTATGATTAAGAGACATTAATCTGAAATACTTCTTTAGGTTTGTAAAATAAAATTATTTAAAACGTGACTTGTAAAATCCTAACTTGCGCCAAATGATATGATTCTGGGCTCGTATGAAACCGTGAAGTTATTATTATCGAAATTTGAAGATATGAACCAAAAATTTCATCAACTACTGAAGGAAAATAAGGAGCTAAAAAGTGAGATTAAATTTCTTGTGCATCACTCTACTCAGTCTTGGCAAAAGGACCTTGGTCAACACCAAGAAGAAAAACCTGACTATGCAGTCGTTAAAAAAACTATTGTCAAAATTCCTTGCGATAAGCTGGTGTTGCAACCGCAAGACGATGTTAAATTTAAAAAGTACGACGAAGGGTCAACAAAGACCAAAGAAAAAGTGACAAGACTTGAAGTAGCAATTATCAACTTATAGTTATTTTGATGTTTTGTGTCTAACTGAACATTTTTTAAATAATTTAGAAGTCGACGGTTTTAGAGTAAACCACTATGACATTAGAGCTTGTTCCTGCAGAAAAAAAATAGGCCATGGAGAGGTGATGATTTTATGTAAACAGGGATCTGATTTTACTTCTTGTGATATTTTAAATAAACTTTCAGTTGAAGTACATTGTGAATTGGCAGCCATTGAATCTAGCCATTTTAATTTGTTAATAATCGCAGTTTATAGATCGCCACCAGGAGATTTTAAGGAATTTCTCTCAATTTTCAATAACGTATTAATAAAATCAAAAAGCGTAAACAAAGATATTGTAATAGTCGGGGATTTTAATATAAATTCTCATAGTAGCGATAGCAAGACTACAAAATTTAAAGATTTTACAAACTCATTTTTGTTTAGAGCCACTGTCAACGAACCCACTAGACAGAACAATTGTATTGATAACATTCTTGTAAATTTCAACGATTTTGAAACTACTGTTTTCGATCCAGGCCTTTCAGATCATAGAGCCACAATAATATAATATAATATAATAATAATTAATATAAAAAGATCACTCATCATTACAAATCCGAAGGAGATCATCTTCCGCCAGCTTAGTAGTCGAGGATTTTCCACATTCTTGGATCTAATCGATAAATTGAATTGGAATTTTGTAAGTAATAATACTTAAAATATTAACAAAAAATTTCAGATTTTTATTGATAAACTCATTAATAATATAAATTTGGTTTTTCCGTTAATAACGAAAATGTCATATGTGGGAAAGGGAAGACATAATAAATGGTTTACACCGCATCTCAGTAAACTCCGTGACTCTGTCCAATTGTTTTCGGAACTCAGGCATAATAATCCTAATCAAGAACTTAAGAAAATCAAAAGCTACTTACAATAAGGAATTGCAATCCGCAAAAAATGTATACTATTCACGATACATTACTTCAAACGGTAATAATCCGAAAACTTACTGGAATATTATTAATGACAACAGACCCAGTAAAAATAAACAATCTAAACCGTGCGTTTTAACAGCTGAGTCCTTGAATGAATTCTTTGTAGATATTCCTGAAGAAATTTTGAAAGCGCAAAATTTACCAAGTAAAACATCAACTTTCACGCATACTCCAGTGATGAATTATTCTCTTTTCGATTTCAAATCTGTTACTTTTAACTATGTGAGAGACGTAATAAATAATAAAAAAAATAAAAACAGTACCGATTATTTAGATATCTCCGTCAGCTTATTAAAACATTTGAAGAATGTAATTTTCATCCCACTTATAAAATTAATAAATAAAAGGAATTTTCCCGGATGTTCTAAAAATCGCTAAAGTTATACCGATACATAAAGGTGGTTCTTTAAACGATTTAAGTAATTATAGACCTATATCGTTGCTCCCAGCCATATCAAAAATTTTCGAATCTATTATGAAAAATCAAATTGTTTTTCACTTAGAAACTAACAACATTTTATAGAAACATTAGTATGGTTTTCAAAGTAGCAAATCTACCAGAGACGCTGCTTTAAATCTAATTGAAAAAATTATAGAAGGACAAGAAAAAAGACAATGGGCCTTATGAATAAAGTTTAAGCAATTGCTTTTTCTTGAAATTTACTAGTAAATGCTTAATGAGCCTTATGAATAAAGTTTAAGCAATTGCTTTTTCTTGATATTTACTAGTAAATGCTTAATATCTAATGAATAAAATCTTTAGCAATTGCTTGACCTTGTAGCAATTGCTACGACACCAAGGAAAAGCTTATAGCAAAAGCTTGTCCTTAAAAATTTCTAGTATTTGCTTAATATTGTATGAATAAAGGTAGCAATTGCTTTTTCTATTTAAGCATTTGCTTAAAAATTATTAAGGTTCCTCTGCCCCATCCTTGCATTTGCTTAAATCAGTTATAATTTCTTATTCATCGCATTCGCACGATAATAACGGCGCAGTTCTTTATATTTGTATACATAAATACTATATAAAATACGTAACGAATGCCTAGAAGAAGATTATAGAAAATTACATCGGTTTAACAGCGAAAACGTTTGGTGACTTACAAACTATTTTTTAGAAGATAGTGGCGAGAAAAGTGGTGGTGCATTGTCAATTATAGAAAAAATGAAAATATTTCTTTGTGGCCCTATCTGACCCAAGCAACTGTTTCTAAAAACTATACGTTTGTTATGAACAAAATTTCTTTTTGCCAGTTTTATTTAAATCAAACTTTTCTTTTTCACTTTTCCTTTATATTGCTTATTTTCCTTGCAACTTGTTTAGTTGTAAGGGAAATAAAATCCCTTTAATTATCAGTTATTAGGTACTTGTGCGAGGGACGGGTGATTAAAAAATTATGATAACAGAAAAGGGGATGAATTATCTTTTACTTTCAACTTTATCAATTTTTACAAGGCCTCGTCTTCTTCTAGGTGTCTCGACGAGTAAGAAGAGAAAGTTCTAATGTTATGCCCAAACTAGGTCTTAATTCCCAAAATTAATTACATCACAGAAATCAACAATTTCCATTTCTTCTCCTCACTCTTTACTAAAATTTTAATCAGACCATAAAGGACCCAAGTAACAATCTGGTTTGAGCTTTTTAGCCAAATAATTGCTATTACACCCTCTTTATACGGAATGAGATTTCAGCCCTTGCCACTACTACCACTAACAAATCAATGTCTAAATTTAGAATTAAAACTAAGACAATTCCTGCTGAAACGCTGCTTTTATGAATTTAAAGAGTTTTATGATCTTCTTTTCTATGACGATACCAATATCTCTTCTGAGATCTAGGGTTGAAATGATAATAAATAAATATGTATAATTTTCAGGATTGACGAAAAGTTACATTCTTTCTTTAAGAATGACATTGACTTCAAAATAAAGAGAAAATTTATATAAATAAATACCTATATTAAGAATAAGTAAACAATTATAAATTGATAAATTGATTAAGACAATTTTAAAACTGATTACGTACATACAAGACTCTAGTCAAATTACTAGAGATCACAAAATTAGACAAATGTAATATTTAAATCCAATTTATTAAAAATGATTTTATTTTCTATTAATTTTTCTAACAAAAATAATTTTTTTGTCTAACTCGGTCTCATTATCACTACTAACTATATCGATCATTAGTATCCGACATTTTATTAAAAATGAGCATCGCTTCGATAACGAATCTAACGTACCTACTTTAGCTATGTAGATAAGCAAATCTACACAAGCGTACTAGCAATTGCTTCAACGAATCCGGAAAGCTAGCAAATGCTTAGGATTTTTATTCATATAATAATTCAGCAATTGCTTTTTCTTAAAGCATTTGCTTTTATAGCTTTTGCTTTTGCTAATCAGTCAATGCTTAAAGCAATTGCTTAGTTTTTATTCATCAGGCTCAATATCTAATGAATAAAATCTTTAGCAATTGCTTGACCTTGTAGCAATTGCTACAACACCAAGGAAAAGCTTATAGCAAAAGGTTCTCCTTAAAAAATTTCTAGTATTTGCTTAATGTTGTATGAATAAAGGTAGCGATTGCTTTTTCTATTTTAGCATTTGCTTAAAAATTAAAGGTTCCTCTGCTCCATCCTTGCATTTGCTTAAACCAATTATAATTTCGTTTTCATCGCATTCGCACGATAATAATGGTGCATTTCTTTATATTCGTAAACAAAAAAACTATACATAACGAATGCCTAGAAGATTATAGAAAATTGCATCTTATTAACAGCGAAAACGTTTGGTGTCTTTTTAGAAGATAGCGGCGAGAAACGTGGTGGTGCATTGTCAATTATATAAAAAATGAAAATATTTCTTTGTGTCGTATCTCACCCAAGCAACTGTTTCTAAAACCTATACGTTTGTTATCACAAATTTTTTTTTACCAGTTTAGTTAAATCAAACTTTTTTCCACTTTTCCTTTCATATTGCTTATTTTCCTTGCAACTTGTCTAGTTGTAAGGGAAACATTAAAAATTTCCTTGTAATTATCAGTTATTACTTGTGTGAAGGACGGTTGGTTAAAAATGATGATAACAGAAAGTGGATGAATTATCCTTACTTTCAACTTTATCAATCTCTACAAGGCCTCGTCGAAACACTATGTTCTTCTAGGTGTCTCGACGAGTAAGAGAAAGTTCTATTGTTATGCCCAAACTAAGTCTTAATTTCCGAAAATTAATTACACCACAATCAACAATTTCCACTTCTTTTCCTCACTCTTTACTGAAATTTTAATCAGACCATAAAAAGGACCCAAGTAGCAATTTCTTTGTTGGGTATCTGGTTTGAGCTTTTTGCCAGATAATTGCTATTACGCCCTTTTTATACGGAATGATTTCTGCCCTTGTCCGGCTTTTCATATATAATTTTCGGGATTAATGAAAAATTACATTCTTTCTTTTAAGAATGACAATGACTTGAAAATAAAGAAAAATTATATAAATAAACAATTATAAATTGATTAAGACAATTTTAAAACTGATTACGTACATACAACACTCTAGTCTAATTACTAGAGATCACAAACTTAGACAAATATAAAATTTGAATCCAATTTATTAAAAGTAATTTTATTTTCTTTTAATTTTCTTAACAAAAATAATTTTTTTGTCTAACTGTCTCATTATCACTACTAACTATCTCATCACCAGTATCAAACATTTTATTAAAAATGAGCAGCGCTTCGATAACAAATCTAACGTACCTACTTAAGCTATGTACGAGTAGATATGCAAATCTGCACAAGTCGTACTAGCAATTGCTTCAACGAATCCGGAAAGCTAGCAAATACTTAGGATTTTTATTCATATAATAATTCAGCAATTGCTTTTTCTTAAAGCATTTGCTTTTACAGCTTTTGCTTTTGCTAATCAGTCAATGCTTAAAGCAATTGCTTAGTTTTTATTCATCAGGCCCAATGTGTTGGTGTGACCTTTTGTGATTTAAGGAAAGCCTTTGACTGTATGAATCACACTTTCTTATTAAATAAATTGAAATCTTTAAACTTCAGTGACTTAGGTTGCCAGTTAATTAAATCTTATCTCGATAACAGAATAGTATCATATAATACTAGTGCATAAGAAAGCCTTTAAAGCACGCGATGGGTTTTAAAGCGCGACACACCGCGGAGCGCTTTTAACGGCGCAAGTGCTTTAAAGGCTCTTATGCACGTGTATTATACGATATTTTTTATTATACCTGCGCTAAAATGTGAAAATTAGAAAGATATTAAAATTTAAATTCATTTTGCAAAGTTGCCTGTAGATCGCATTTTTAATCGATAACATAGAGATTGTATATGTTGTTCCCTAGGCAACTTTAAAACACGGCGTGCTTTAATCGCCTTTTTTCGCACGCTTTTTAGTTTTAAAAACAGAGATTTTGATGCAGGTATAATAAAAAACAGTATACGCGATTTGACAATCAAACATCTTCTATGGCCGAAACAAAACATGAGGTTCCACTTGTCGGACCTATTTTATTTCTGATTTACATAAACGATATCGAACAAGCAATTACATTATCGAAACCCATTTTATACGCCGATGACACTACTTTGGTCTTGCGAGGTGGTGATCCTAGTGATACAATAAACTTAATAAAAGATGCGTTAGAAGAGGCTAGCAACTGGTTCGCTTCAAATAATTTATCATTAAATCGTTCCAAAACAGTTAAGATGATCTTTACACATAAATCCACTCAGGATCACGGCCTGGCAAGCCCAGAGGTTGCGAAATTTTTAGGGTTATATTATGGATCCTCAGTTAAACTGGAACAAACACGTTGAACACGTATGTCCAAAAATATATTTGTCTTAAGAAATTTAAAGGGATTAGTTGACAAGAAGGTTTTGATGGTTGCATATCATTAATTAGTTTCAATTTATATGTCTTATTGTCTCCTTATCTGGGGCCATGCCTCTGGTTCATCTCGTATACTTGGTCTCTAGAGAAAAGCAATTCGTATTATCACAGGTATAGGATACAGAGACGACGTTAAACAAAAATTTATTCAATTACAAATTTTAACACTTCTTTCCATGTATCTATCTTTGTTTAACTTTTATTCATTCGACCAAATCCTCGTGTACAGTACAAAGTGATATCCATGATTTCAATACGAGATTCGCTTCGGATATTAGATTAAAGTTTAACAGATTAGAAAGTGGCAGAAATGCCCTTAATTATTACGGACCGAAATTCTATAACCTTTTACCTGCTGAAATAAAAAGTCTCCCGATGGCGAATTTTAGGCGTGTCGTTAAATCATTACTAGAGAGTCTTGGTTTTAATCAGTTTGATTTATCACGAGCGTACGCTTGGAAAGAGTGGGATCGTAACCAGTATGCGATGCATAGATAACAGTGGGGGAGCTCGACGACGCTGCGAGTGCACGGAGCCGAACAAAACGTTACTGCATCGAAGCTCGCGGAAAAGATATGCCGTCTCCGCCTGGTCGACTAACGCGCATAAAAAAACTGATTTTATTTTAGACACCCTGATCATTACTGATTCAAGAAGCTTTTTACAGTGCAACTGAATATCTTAATACGAAAATTCGTATTTCTATAGGAGAGGCAAGATAGTTAGCGGTGCACGTCGTCTACGATTTCATGACGTCACATTATGCGTTGCTGCCGGATGGCAGAATTTCAAATCAGCTGACATATATAATTTAAGGTTATATTTTGTCAATTTTTATTTCTTCTGGACGTGTTGTTAATGGTAATGAGAAAAGTATAATTCTGTTACTTTTGCAGAGTGGAAACTTTTAATGCTTTAAATAATAAAGTTGGTCGGTAATATCATTCATATTTTGTAAACAAAAACAGTTTTGGGAATACACTACAATATTCAGTGTAGTGAAGAGAAATGCAAATTAAAACCATAGAAGATGTTTTGTAATCTACTTTTAGATTACAAATTCATAATCACTTCTCCTCGACAGTCAAATTCATCAACTTCGCAATGCTTCTTCGGGCACTAATACAGTGAATCTGTAATAAACATTTGTACTTTTGAAGGTGTTTGTGAAAAGTAATTATGAATTTATTATACAAATGTTCATCAAATAAGAATCTAGTTTAATTTATTATAATCTTTATTACATAAATTTGGGTAAGTAATACAGTCAATACAAAAATATTTTATCGTAATTCTGCACAATATTGCCACCAAATTTTTAACGTAGTTCCGTTCTTTCTTCTCATGTATAAATACTAAATAAATTTAATAGCTTTAATCAGCGTCACTGTCTGATTCACAGCAGGAGCTAGAATCTTCCTCCAAATTTATAATCAAGGGACACACATCATCATGATCCATACCCACTTCACGTTCCCACCATCTGATTATTTCTGCCTCTGTACGCTCAATAGTGTTAACCCAAGTTTGAGTAGTAATCGTTTGCAAAGCTTCTTCCCACATTTTCAAACAATTTGCTACACCATAGCCATCTCGTCCAATATGCGTATTATAATAATTTTTGGTGAGACCCCAAATATTCTCGATCGGATTAAATATGCAGTGATATGGGGGCAATCGTAGAATTTTATGACCATTTTGTGCTGCGATATTGTCAATTACATATTCTTTTGGAGGTTTATGCCTAAAACATCAATATATTATAGTTTGTTGTTTCTATTTAACTTTTTACTAAAAAACTTACAAGGAGACTAGATACAGCAACTGAGGTTTTAACATAGCATTATCAAACAAAATGTTTCTTTGTGATAGCCAATTTTGAATATCAGCTTTCTTCCAAGAAGAGTCAGGTGCTTTATTTGCAATTTCAGAGTGATAACTCGCATTATCCATAACAATTAATGATTTTGGTTTTAAGCTCGGCAATAGTTGTTGTTGAAACCATTTTAAAAAAGTATCCTTCGTCATTTCACCATGGTAATCGGGATTCTTAGTACTTGAAGAAAATATTAATGACGCTCCTGGTATAAAACCATCTTTACTGCCAGCATGTAACACAATGTACCTACAACATTGTTAACATTACGAAAAGTACATGTTCAAATTAATAAAAAGGGAGGCATAATAATTGCTACAGTTCAACCTAATTTTTGTTCAGAATATAATACTATTGTGGAGAATTTTCTATACAAAATGACTTGCCTTTTCCCTTCGCTCTTTGTTGTTTTAACTGTCTGACGATTATTATCCTGCCATGACCAATGACCACTTCCATTTTCAAATATCCACGTTTCATCTAAGTAGACACACTGGGAATAATGATTCTTTCGCATATTTTGCACATACTTTTGCAAAAAGTCAACCCGTAGTAATGCTACATGCTGCAGTTCCATCAATCCTCTTCGGCGGTCATCTTTTTTCCAACGAAAATCAATTTTTTTTAATACTTTGCCAAGTGATGATAAACTCCCGTTGTACAAGTCTCTCTCTTTTAACAAACTCAGCAAACTTTTACGTGTAACATGCTGACCTATGACAAGCAATAATTTACATAATATACAAAAAAATTATTCGTAAATGCTTACGGTTGCGAAACATTTCATAAATAACATTGCGTATTGCAACTTGAGTTGCATCATCCACATCAACATTACGCTTAGCTCTGGTTCGTTTCTTTTTAGGTGAAGGCAAGGGTTGATTTTCTTTTGATGCCGTTGAAATTCTACTAATAGTAGCAATACTTAAGCCACATGCTTCAGCAGCACGCTAAAATAAAATCGTGTTTTTATGTAATTCATAATAAGTATACAACTGTAATACCTCTCTAACAGCGCCTAATGATAGCAATGGACCACCATTGTCACGTTCTCTTTCGAAGTAGTTGATGAGACGACTGACAACTTCCTTCGTCTGTTTACATAAATTTTTAGGCATGTTGCACGAAACTCAACACACGTTAAGTAGTTTTGACAAAAACTGTTTTAGGTCGTAAAAATTTAGTAAACTATAGAACGCAAAATGAAAGCAACTGAAATCACCACAAAACTTGTTGACATAACTAAATAGGCAACAACGACAAATTTTAAGGAATACCAATTCTCAAAACACAAATTCACTAGAATTTTACGGCTAATAATAAAATATATCGAGCATATTTACTTTACATTTATTATTCAGATTTCTTAAATTTTTATAGAAGAAGCATTTCATTGTGATTTTACAACGTTAATACATTAATAAGTTACTTTCAAAATTTCTTTTTCTTTCGTTTGATGGCAGACATAGCTAGCTTCTGACGACACGTCTGACGTCATTAATGACGTGCACCGCTAACTATCTTGCCTCTCCTATATCAGTTCTATTCATTGAAATATACTTTCCTGTGACCTATAACAAGTTATCACTTAGTATTTGTAATATTTCTCGTCGACTATAGCAAACATTCGATTAGGCTGTAAATTGTGATATTTTGTGATACTTTGTATTGTGATATTTATGATATTCTATATTTTACATATGTGTGTTTTGACGTGTACGATGCATTCTGTTACTGTGACTGCCGATGTACAAATAAAGAATTGAATTGAATTGAATTGAAAAAATTTGGAGTGGCAATTTTCTCTTTTTTCATTGCTTATTTTGTTCGAGAATACGTAATACTTATGAAGCTTTCTTTTTCAAATTTTAGTCTAATAAAATTTTCGGTTACTTGGTTCTAGCTGGCTCCTCATTATCTAAATGACTTGGTCCTGGCTACTCTTCATCAGCGAAATAACTTGCTCCTGGCTGATCTTCATGAGCTAAATTACTTCATCCTGGCTATTAATCATTACTTGAGTGACCTGATCGTATTTGTCGGACATCAGATAAACGACTAGATCCTGAGTTTGGATTGGCAAACGCTTAATTAATGGACACGTGATGGATTGTCGGGACATTTTGAAAAAATGCAAAAAGAGCGAACTATTGAGGACCGCTGATAGTACTTACGTAGCGAGCGCCTATTAAAGCAGATGTATCTTGCAGTGCCTCTTGCCCGTTGCACAATAGCACTAATTGTTTGACGACTCGGTGTACGACGCTGGGGATACAGCCGCCGATATCTACGCTCTATAGCACGTGCATTGCACCTACATTCTCCGTACATTAAAATAATGTCAACAATTTCGTTATTTGTGTAAGCTGACCCTGACCTCACACTGACCTACACACTCCGAAGGCTGTTGAGACACTGAACGTGCGTTATTTGCTTGTCGTAAAACAATAAACCATCTGGGAATTTATGGCAGGAGATCGCCCGCCCGGATGGCGTTCGGCACGTGGGTGTAACAGTAGATAAGAAATTCAGTGGTTTCAAAACAATTTTCCTGGAAAACGAAAGCCGCGGCACCCTCTAATGTAAAGGCTTTTTTACTCTACAGAGTGTTCTCAATACGTGGTTTGAAGGTGTCCAGTCAATTACCTAACACCCTATAGTTTTTTTTTGTTTTTCAAATTTTTTAAATTTTTTTTATTTCGATATATCGCATATCTTTTCTAGAAATTAACGAAAATCAACGCGTAAAATTCCTGTAGCCTAAATCCAGAAATGAAATTTTTTGCTTTAAATGCCTCTTCCCAAATAATTTTTATGCTTTTAGAAATTTCTTCATTTGAAACTAGTGATTGGATTTCAGCATTTCTTTATTCCACAGTTTTGTCAGGGGGTTGCATGTAATGCGTAACATTAGCTGGTAACTTAAACAATTCTACTTTGTCACCTACGGCGAGTTTTCATCATTCATAATTTGTGTGAACCCCCTCGCCGTCATAAATTAAGATTACTTTCTGGACGTTTCTTTCTTCAGGTGACTTTATAAAAGGAAGAAATACTTCCCCAAACTTCGCAAAAGACAACTAAAGAAACATCTGTAGAATTACTTTTAAATCGTCGGTTATAAACTGTATTAGATAATTTAACTTTATCAGATAATTGAACAGTACATGACATAACAAGTGTTTGTTTAAGTACGAGCGAGCGTAGCGACCGAGTAACTTTAAAAGCCATACGAGTTCAGAGAACACATTTCTAACTAGTTGCGTATTAGTATATTATTCAACGACCGGGTAATGACGGCTATTAATCATGAGAATGAAAGTTTACAACACGAGCGAAGCGGGTGTTGTAATTCATTAAAGTGATTAATAGCCATTACTCGGGAGTTGAATACTATACTTTTTCCACGACTATTAATGAAAATTTTTAATATTTTTTGAGAGCACGCGGTCGAAAACAAATCTGACGTGTATAGACAGTGCAGTAGAAGGGAACCTATTTGATTGTTTTCATTGGTGGTTGCTATGATACTATTACTCAACGGGTCACTGAGTAATGAACGTCATTACAAAATTAAAAAGTATTGAGTAATGACAATATTACTAAATAGTCATCGAAAAAAGAATTTAATGATGACAATATTATTAAATAGTCGTGGAAAAACTATTTTTTCGCATTAAGTTGGCGACTTAAAAAGTGCAACCCACTTTAGCAGATTTTCTGAAAACACTTTCAATTTTTTCATTTGTACGTAGTTCTGAACGATTACGACTAAGACAAGAAAAAAAATGACGCCAACTGAATGTAATAAGTGCTTTTTAAAAAGTTAATATTCTTTCACCATTTGTTTTCTTTGTCTGCCTGTGCAAATATCACCCTGTATATGTATTTCTAATGTAGTGCATTATGAGAAAGAACAAAAATCCATTTACCAAACTATTTGACGACTAAGTAAAAACATTATATTTACTTCCATTTGTGTCTGAAATTAATTAATTAATTAAATGAAAAATTAAGGCAGCTTTTTAATACGTTAATGATGTGATACGTTAATATACAGGTTTTATTATAACTGCATGATTATAAATTTACCAGATTGTTTAAAGTTTGGCTAGTAAAGGAAGCAAAGACTGTTAAATCTATCTTTTCTGGTTGTTTTTTTACGAAACATAATATCTATCTTTCCTGTAACACAGGTGTCGTAGGTAAAACTCTCCACTTGTAGTATCCATTCTGTGCAACTTGTTTCATTTTCTTTTATCAAGCTGAGTAAGTGGGTATTGTTTTGACTTAGTTTAACGAATTTTCGATTACTCTTTCGTTAAGGTAGGAAATATCCAATATCAAAAATCTGTAAATGCTAATTAACTGTTCATGTGCTCAATATTTTTTAACATATTGTAGTGGTTTGTTTTCAATTTGATACCAGTTTCAAATTTCAAACTTTAAAATAATGTTTATAATTTTCTATTTTAAGGAAACAATATATTATATTTAGGCTTCTTTATAGACTTTTCTTCTTTATTGCGTATGTTTTGTTTTTCGAAATTATCAGTAGGTTTGAATAAATTGCTTACGATCTTTGCGAATCGTCTACAATTTATTCCTTAATAGAATAATCTCTTGTTTTATTTTTATTTTTTAATTTTATTTCAATCTATGTATTTAAGAGTTCAATGTACTTCTCATTAAATAACAAAAAATTATACTCCGTAAATCAAACATAAGAGATTGGTTTAACAATCTGCTTAGTTTAGCCTTTTAGGCAAAATTTAAATAACCTAGTAATTTTGTAGTCATGCAAAAAGATACATATATTTTGAATATTTTTTAATTCAATCAGTATTATATACAAAAATTTTGCAGCCAATGAAATTGTTTTTCAGATTACCAAGTCTTGCTTCAAATGGTCAGATAATAAAAAATTAGAAGCGCTTAACGTTTTAGTTTTTTAATATGCAATGTTCCACTTGATATGGAATATTCCCTAACAAAGTACTCTTGTTGAAGGATGGCCCATTCTTTGTTGTACGCTGTATGCGATCAAATAATAATCACTTAAAATAATTGATTATTTTTCTCTAAACAACCTCTGCAGTAAGTTCTTGTACCTAGAATACTTTAATTATATTAAGGAAAACTTTATTATTTTATACACGCTAATTTTTGATAAAAATGCACGTGAACTTGCTTATTCTTAAACGATTAGTTGAACAGAAACATAAATAATGAAAACTATTCCAATTAATCTACGATAATAATTTATTAACGAAAATAATCAAAGTTGACCACACTCGATTATAAAATTTTACAGTTTCTTAAATCTTTAAAGCTTAATAATGTGGAGCTGAGTAAAAGTAAAAGCTAAACATTTTACGACAGTAACATTCGCTTACAAATTAATAGTGTCATTGAGGGGCATAATTTTCAAGTAGGGAATTTTACAAATTCTTTCATTAATGAAACGTCGCCGTAAAGTCGCGAATAAAACCAACAAATATTAAAATAATAATTAAATATTGCAATTAAAACTCTATAAATTAAGGCGAAATAATTAAAATTTGCTGTATATGGGCGCAGTAAACCTTAATTGTTTCCGAAGCGTAATTGAGTTTGAACATTATTTTGTTATAAAACTTACTATCCAAGCGTTTTATTTACCGTAAATATATGCGCTTCGAGATCACACAAGTGCAAAACTATATGTATATCTAGAAGTAATAAAAATCCTATAAAATTTATCAAATACTTAAGCTTCGTACGTCAATATTGTTAAGGAGGTTATTCTAAGTTTATTACTTAAAATTAAAGCTGTGGCATTACTTAGGAAGTAGCCAAGTTTTAGAAGTGGTCATTTACAGATTATTCATATTCTAATATTTTATTTCCGTAATACAATAACAAATTGACATATTAACAACTAAACTGTTTTTCTAAGCAATGTGATCTTCTCAATCACAAGAGATTTCCGTCGCACAGTGGGTTATTTTCAGTACCTAACTGGACAAAATGAATAGCGGCTAGAACAATTGACAAATTATTAATTAATAATACACATTCGGACTTGTAATACATGTACAGCTTTAAAAAACGGTAAATAATTTTTGCAAAGTTTATGATTTCCTATTCAAATATTGCGATTTTATAAATGTTGATAGTTCTTTTATTATTAAAATTAATAAAATGAAATTATCTTGATAAGAAGCCATATTTAGTACCTTATTGATTTTATAAAATTAGTTTTTTCAAAATGAAATACTTAAAGTTGCTGCAAAACTTCTCAAAAAATACATGCGTTTCATAGCAGTAACTTTGACGTTTAGCTAAGATCTAGTGAGACATGCATGCGAGCAATTGTTTCTGGTAACGTGAACTGCGGTGGAATTATGTATCTTAGAGCGCCTAGAGAAAGAGAAGAGATGGACAAGAGAAGAGAAGAGAAGAAAATGTTGAACCGCATTATGTATCCTATTCTCTATAAGCGTTCGTGTACTCTCGTGAGTTATCGGCAGAAAGACAATTTACGCTACTATTCGTGCGATGTCACCTAAAAACATCAGTTTTAAGTCAATCTTTTTTAAAATGTCAAATAAACGTGCTACTATTTTGGAGCTGTTTTGTGAAGGTTATTGTCAATGTGAAATTGTTCGATTGCTCAAGGTTCCTCGCCAAACCGTGTCCGATTAAGCGTTTCCACGAGCTTGGTCACGAAGGCGACCGTCCCGAAAGAGGAAGAAAGTCAACACCCCCGCTAACCGTCAGATCATCAGAGTCCAGCGAAATCCGATAGTGTCCATGAAGAAAATTGCCTGTGAGACAGGTATCAGTGACCGATCAGTGCGGTAAATAGCGAAAGATGAGCTCAACCTCAAGCCGTACAAGCTCCAAAAAGTTCAGCTCCTCACGGTCGAAAACCAGAGCGTACGATTCCAAAGATGCCGTCAACTTCAGCGTCGGGCCACAGGTATGCGTTGAGAACGGATCGTCTTCATGGACGAGAAGTTGTTCAGAGTGGAACTAATGCACAACCGCCAAAACGACAGGATTTTGTCTGCAGAGGCTCCCGGTACCTCCGCCATCGTCGAACATCGCCAAAATCCGCAGTCCATCATGGTACGGGGTGGAATTTGCGCCAGCGGCAAGACACCTCTGGTTTTCGTGAATCAGGGGGTCAAAATCAACCAAGAAGTGTACCGATGCGACATACTCGAGGCCGCCGTACTTCCGTGGTCCCAACAGCGCTTCGGCGATGCGAAATGGACGTTCCAGCAGGATCTGCTAAATGTACAGCGAAACGCCGACATATACTACTTTTCTGAATTGCCGATCAATATTGATTGTTAGATTGTTACTATAATTTTTAGATAAAATATTTAAACTAATAAAATAACAAAATATTATTTACTCTTGAGGAAAGGCAAAGGAAATACATAAAAAAGTTCAATATTGAAATATTGAAGCTTATTACTTTTATCATCAAAAGACGCAAATTATTAATAATGACCGATTAATGATTTGAATTTTCGCAAATTTATTAGTTTAACCTCTTAATTTGGTTTGTAATAATAACGACCGGTAATGCATCTATGTTAGCCACGTGCAGACACAACGGGCGGGACCTTCACAAAACAACGAAGAGTGAAAAAGAGAAAAACATATATCAACGTATTTGTATAAAACAGGGATAGAAAAACAGCAAGAGCCGATTGCTTCTCTCTATCTCTACGCATTCGGTTTTCTTTTCGGTAAGCACGAAAGAGCACGACTGAAGATACGTAATACCGTTTTGGAACAGCGTGGAGAATAGAGAGGAAATTTCTTCTCTATGTATGTACATAATTCCTCTGCTGGTAATGTGAACATCTAGGTATTTAAAAACAACAATTTCTTTTTAAATCTATCAAATCAAATTATGACTTATATCCTAGATACTGAAAATAACTCACTGTTCGTCGATTTGAACAAACTGCAGAACATGAAAATGAATAAATACTACAACTCGTCCCCACTAAATTATAACCCTATGGTGAGAATCGAACTTTCAGTTTTAGAATACGATTCGACCTTCGAAGTTGAACTGAAGGTTTCGATTCTTCAACTGTACCTCGATTTGCTTTAGCTGATTGTGAAATTGCTTGAGCAGGTTGATGTGCTGTTTCAGATTCTGTTGGGTAGTGATTGTCTCGTCTTTGAATCTGAAGTCTTCATCATTGAAATTTAAGCGTTTACGATCTGGTTTCCTTGTTGACGATGTAGTCCGCTTGCTGTCTGAATCACATACATTGATCTTCCTTGACAATCGTACCTTTTAGCCAGTGAACCTTTAGTCGGAACATACGTAACAAACATCTTCATCTGGTTGAAACGAAGCTATGTCCTTGCCAGAAATATAACATATCATCTTCGGTGCCAAAGGAGTTCTGCTGGCAGTGGCGGAACTACAATGCGCCGGAACCCGCGACGCGAGGGGGCAGATGTTATAGGGAGCCCGAATCTTCTTTGTATTTTCTTTACCCTTTTTTTAAATTAACAACATAAAATAGTGGCGTTCCTTTTACACCGATTCTAAGATAATCTTACCTCACTTCCCCTCCCTCAGTTAAATTACACGTTCCTTTTGCTTGAAGTGAGGTAGGCAGAAGTGAGAAAGTTGCTTCCTCCCTTACCGATTCGAAAAAACCGCAAACCCTTCCTCAGTAATAAGTGTTCGTCCCTCAGCAGTGGGGGAAACTAATGATAAATTGTTTACACAATTTTTTTATACTGAAAAGTTTCTTCTTGAGGTAGTTGTCAAAAATTATTTCATTTAATTAAATAAAACGCGTTTCACGCTTCCTTAAATTACTTATAATGTATATATTATTTACAAATTTTGACATTTTTTGACGTAAGAATTTCCTCAGTTTTTTCCTCCTCAGTTGTTCCATTTAGACAAGTAGTCATTCACTTTTTTAATGTGAGATGAGCCACTCATCTCGCTTAGTCTAACCTCAGTTCATTTGTAAAAGGAACGCAACTTATATAACAAGTGTACAAAAAGTTTTCCCATCTAGTGTGTTGCTCTCATTTTTTCGCATGTTCACGTATGTTCCTTACTTGGGCTGTGTTTATAAAAGACACTCTAGAGTAACTCTCGGCTAATATTGCAGTCTCTCTCGTATAAATGAGTTTATATATATTGTTTCTCATCTATGAACCATAAGACACAAATCAGGCGTCGGATTTCTCGAGCGGTTCTGCTGACAACCACGAATTTCCTGAAACAGCTGTACAGAAGTGTGGGAATCTGTGTAATCAAACCGTTTGTTATGGCTACAATATAAATACATATGACTTTTGAAAGCAGATGAGCGGAACGCATGGGATGACTTATTATGTGGCGAACTAGCTTCAATTCGTCAATCCTACTGCGATGTTAGGTCAAAAAGCGATTGCAAGATGTCGCCACTTAAATTGTTTAAAATTATAAAGTTTAGTTTGAAACTTGTATCAATAATATACTATTGTCCAACAGTTGCATATTTTTGTATAAACGTTGTACTATATAGTTTTATGACTAAAATGAAATTTCAATCACTAGCGTGCAAAGTGAAAATCAACAACTATCCATGACGACCGACATTTTAAATTGACATTGATTAACGTCAAGATTATTTTTGAAGTTTAGTAAAACGAGACAAAATTAAAAGTCGATTCGAAAAAGCTCAACATATTACCATATTAAATGGTTAACATGATGAATAATATACTATTGTCCAACAGTTGCATGTTTCAAAAATTTTTATTCACGTTCGTTTTGAGTTGACTAAAATCAAAACTTTCAATCACTAGCGTGCAAAACCCTGATTTTAAAATCAACAACTATCCATGACGACCGACCATGACTGCTTGACGTTTTAAGTAATGTCACTTCAAAAATATCTTTTCAAGATTCTTTGTTGTTAAAAAATGCAACAGCGGCGAATGCAAGTAATTCCACAAGTGCGTAATTGCTTTACAACTCGAGTTTTGTACTATACTTTATCTACGACCACAAAAATTACCTTCAAAGTAATCAGCAATGACACTTGCAATATCGACGACTGTCAATCTAATGTGATGCGGCTACGTAGATCTAACTACAAGCGTGCGTAAAGTAGGTGCGTTGTGCGTTTTTCTTACTGTACGCACGACGTTTGTAAACACCGGCTTACTTAGTTTATGTGTTGTACGTTTATGTGTTGTACGTCATTTACAGTAGTGGTCCTAGATAAACTTATTTAATTTGTTTTAATAGTATAGTACGTATCAAGTTAAGAAAAGTGAAGTTTTACTAAACGAGTTTGGCTTGTTTAATTACGAGTGAGCGCAGCGAACGAGTAAATTAAAAGCCAAATAAATTTAGTAAAACACTTTTCTAACGAGTTGCGTATACTATTTTTTCGCAGTTCACACAGTAACGTGTTTTGTCCAACAGTTGCATGTTTTAGGTGTTTTATACGTTAGTTTTGAGCAGTGTTGGGCAAAATTTAGTTCGATTGACGATTAAATGACTACAATTAATTTTGTCAATCGTTAGTTGCAATTGACAAATTTAATTGTTAGTTGCAGACTGTAGTTGTAAGCCGCGATTACAACTAATCAATCGTAATCGTAATTACAATTAAAAAGTTAAAGTTCAGTGATTAATTGTCTGAATTACATACAACATATTTATTTTTCGCGGGCAATTTTATGAAAACGAATGATAACAGAGTATAAAATACTTGGCTTGCAGAAAAGACAAATTTATTATGTTAAGAGTATTTTGACGACTGTGCGTTCACAATGAAAGGTTCATGGTATTTCTTGTTGTCAAATTTAAAATATCTTCCACGTAAAATTAATGTTAATGTTGTATAGGAGGAAAATAATACTTGCAAGTAGGTCTTGTGTCCTCTAAGCACGGTCCCGCTATTCCTTGGAACATGACCATTGGTACACTGACAAAACAAAATACTAATTTTTTGTTTGAATACAGTCAATGCATTTTTTGTATTCAATTTAAGAAGAAAATGTTTGAATTAACAAAAAAATACTTGAATCAATGTAAAATATGTTCTCGTTCAGAAAAATTAATGCATTGACTGTATTCAAACAAAAATTTAGGTTGTTGTAACATTTTGTTTTCTCAGTGTAGGTACTTGCGCAGTGCGGAGAAATTTTAATCGTATCTCTGCGATTGAACTAACGATTGAAGATTCGCAACTAGCCCTCTTTAATCGAATTGACAACTAACGAATAAATCGCGATTGAAATTAGTTGCGATTGATTTAATCGCAACTAATTTCAATCGACTAATCAATTTAACTAACAAGTTAGTTGATTACGTCCAACACTGGTTTTGAGTGACTATAGTTTGTTTTTAAACTAGGAAGAGTAATTTGAATTTTGCCCGCCAAAAACTTGCAAAATAATTGGCCGTCTGATAGCCGGCTTTACACAAGCCTCCAATTTAAACATAAAAATTTACATCTTTCATAATCCATGTGACAATTTCAAATCAGTTTTAAACTTGCAAACAAATCTGTTGCTAAAACTGGTTATTTGAGAAATTTGCAAACCTCCTGCAAGCCAAATTAACTTCTGATTTAGTATTACAGTGTCAATCTACCTACATCAGGCCGACAACTGTTACTCCTCCTAGTTTAAAAATAGACTATAAAATCAAATTTATTTCAATCACTAGTACTCAGAGTGCAAAATCAACAACTATCCATGACGACCGACCATGACTGCTTGACGTTTTAAGTAATGTCACTTCAAAAATATCTTTTCAAGATTCTTTGCTGTTAAAAAATGCAACTGTTGGACAAAACGTCGTATATCACACGTGAGCGAAATGCAATTATACACTCGTGAGAATTGTCTCACTCATGTATAATTTTGCTTTTCTCTCACTTATAACTAATCTACTGTCATTAATGTTTAATAGAAGTGACATTAATCACTGTCACATTAATAATTGTCACAATTGATGGACGAAAAATCATAGTAGTTAGTACGTTGCTATACAGTAATAGTTGCTATGTTGTAAAGTAACCCATTACTGTACGATTTTGAGGATATTAGTATGATACGTTACTGTATGAAATGCGAAAATAGTATCTTATAATACAAGTGCATAAGAAAGCTGCGCGTCACGCTTTTAAACCCGACGCGCGTGCTTTAAAGGCTCTTATGCACGTGTATTATACGATATTTTTTATTATACCTGCGCTAAAATGCAAAAATTAGAACGACATTAAAATTAAAATTTATTTTGTAAAATTGCCTGTGGATCGCATTTTGAATCGTTAACGTGGAGATTGTATGTGTTGTTCCCTAGGCAACTTTAAAACACGGGGTGTTTTAATCGCCCATTTTCGCAGGCTTTTTAGTTTTAAAAACAGGGATTTTGATTCAGGTATAATAAAACATAATAATAATTGTTGTGTATAAAACTGAGTCTGCTTTATTTGGAAGTTGAATCAGAACTGACTGTACAAATTGGTGTTACAAGGTATACAGAGTGAGTTTTTAAGCGCCCTTTCTTCCATAGCTCATTTATAGAACGAGATAGAATTTTTTTCCTTTCACATGGACATTCTACCTATTGAGCACTATAACCTAAAATTATTTTGATACATACAGAGTCTTACGTAAAATACTGGCAGCATGCAGCGGGATTTTTTTAAATGGAACCTCCTGTATATTTTCTTATAGAAAGACATAATACTTGATCCTCTAAATAGTAGTACATAAAATATTTATATTTACTTAACCAACTAAGAATATTTTTATCACAAAATCTTTTAAGCGGACACTAAATCGCGCACTATACACTTTACGTTTCACCGTCGTTCGACAGCTTCGTCAGAACGACGGTGAAACGTAAAGTGTGTAGTGCGCGATTTAGTGTCCGCTTGAAAGATTTTGTGATACAAATTTCATCGGACAAGAACCAACTGTAAATAAGAATATTTTGTTGAAAACGGTCTAATTTTCTACTCCTCTTACCTACCTACCTACTGTAAACGTATCGTTTGTCGTACAGCAATAAAAATCGGTAGTGTTATAAAGTATAAGGAATAACCTAGATATAAATTCTTTTAGTTTTATTTGTTTTTTCAAATGTTCAAGCCTGTGCAATTGTCAGATTTTCAAACTGCCGTTATTTAATTTTTTTAAATGCATGTCTTTTCACGAATAGACAGTGTTCATGTTCCTCTTCAATTCAGTTACAGTTTTCTGTATCTAATCCTTACAGTTTTTTGCTATAATAAACTTTTTATATTTTTACTCTAAAATCATTATTAAAAAGTTATTTAACGTACCGTATTTTAATTCCTTTAACACAGCTCCCTCTATTTCATAAAACAGATGGATAATATCAAGTTTACAATTAATTACAGACTCTTATTGCATTATAATCATCGTATTTTTGTTGCAATAGAGTTCTTTTACTTTGTTGTAATTAACAATATTTTAAAATTGATTCATTGTAGTTCCTAAGCTTCAGTTGTCCTAATTAACATTTGATTTAATAAAATCTGACACAATAAATGAAATCATCAGTGTTTGCAAATAATTACCTTAATGTAAAAATTGTTTTACTTAAAAAAATTATACAAATAATAAATTTATAACCTAATCACTTTCACGTTCCAGTATTCATATTTTATTAAATCAAATGTTAATTAAGACAACTGAAGCTTAGGAACTACATTGAATCAATTTTAAAACATTGTTAATTACAACAAAGTAAAAGAATTGTATTATAACAAAAATACGATGATTACAGTGTAATCAGAGTCTGCAATCAATTGTAAACCTTGAATTTATCTATCTGTTTTATGAAATAGAGGGCGCTGTGTTAAAGAAATTAAAATACGGTACGTTAAATAACTTTTTAATATTGTTTTTAGAGTAAAAATGTAAAAAGCTTATTGTAGCAAAAAACTGTAAGGTTTAGATACAGAAAACCTATAACTGACTTGAAGAGGAACATGAATACTGTTTATTCGTGAAAAGAGAAAGGGGGGGGTTGCATTTAAAAAAATTGAATAACGGCAGTTTGAAAATCTGACAATTGCACAGGCTTGAACATTTCTAGGTTATTCCTTATAGTTTAGTTTATAACACTACCGATTTTTATTGCTGTACGACAAACGATACGTTTACAGTAAGTATTTCAAGAGAAGTAGAAAATCAGACCGTTTTCAACAAAATATTTATTTACTCTAAGTTGGTTAAATAAATATAAATATTTTATGTACTACTGTTTAGAGGATCAAGTGTTATGTCTTTCTATAAGAAAATATACAGGATGTTGCATTTAAAAAAATCACGATGCATGCTGCCATTAGTTTACGTAACACTCTGTATGTATCAGAATAATTTCAGGTTATAGTGCTCAATAGGTAGAATGTCCTTGTGAAAGAAAAAAATTCTATCTCGTTTTATAAATGAGCTATGGAAGAAAGGGCGCTTAAAAACTCACCCTGTATATTGTGTTTGGTTTCTAAGTACTAGGGTAAAATGAAGCAAATCTAAGAAATAACATAAAAGACTGAGTGATCAGTTCGGAGAACGGAGGAAACGTATTTTGTACACATTATTATCTTTCATTAATTTATCTGTTTCAATTATTATCGTTTTGTGAGTTTTAAAATAGTTTTGACGTTCATTTAAATTTTTCTGACAGTTACTCTTTTTGATAAAATAAACATTTAAATTCGTTATTTTCTTCTATTATTTTGCACCAGAACAGGAAAAAAGAAGCATTTAAAAAAGAAAAATGTCACAGTAAGTACTTAGAGAAAGTCTAAAGTAAATTTGACAATTGATAGAAAATTTGTACTACTGTCAACAAGTAATAAATAAATGTTATTCAATTAACGAATACTATCATAGACGATTCGCGATTATCGTAAACGAGATATTGATAAAAATTTATGGTAATATTCGGATTTATTAAACGGATGTATCCCAGGACGATTCGCGATTATCATAATTGGGTCATCTAAATCTAATAAATTTTAATATATAGACAAATACCTGAAATTTCTAATCAAAAGTAAATTGTAGACGATTCGCGATAATCGTAAATGATTTATAAAACGAATTAGAAATTATAGTACACATACACATCAAATTTTTTTATAAAAAAAGGACTTTCTTAACTAAAGAACCTAAAACCTGAGTCATTGATCAAAGATCAATAGCAGAATAAAGAAAAATTCATAAGCGAATCATATAAGTATAATAAGAAGAAATAAAATTATAAAAAGTCATAAAATACAAGATAGAATTTATCACTACAATATGTTTTTGACACTGACAGTGGCTATTTGACCTTGAAGAAATTAGTTGTCAAAAACGACAAACTGGAATACTTTATGTAAATTTCTTTAAATTTCCATTTTATTGATACAAGTGTAAGTTTACAATAAATTTAAGCGTTTATAGGAAAATATGACAATAAATAAATAAATTAGAAAACTGTAAGCAATAAGTAATAACCAAAAGAATATACCTGAGATATGCGAAACTAAAAGTTAACTTATTAATGTGCTAGGCTTTTACTAATGTTTATTAGCCTTACTAGCGACAAATTAACTGGTTTACGTACAAATTTTCTTGCATAAAGTTCGCATTTACAAAAATATATATTTTACATCAAATTTAAAAACAATTTCTGATGTATTTTAACAAATTTAGTTAAAATAAGCAACAAAATTTGTCTTAAGTCATAAAATACATTAAATTACATACAAAGTGGTCAATCTCAAGTGTCCGGGGTTGGTAGCAAGAAAATCCCTACAGTAGTATATTTTTATGTTTGATAGTTTACGAACATGATATTTATTCCCGCCCACTGACCGACATTCGACAAATTGTCAAACGTGATACTTGTGGTGATAGTGTTGATCGTTTTTACTGTTTTCTCCGGATTTTTACTTTGCTGCA
Source organism: Dorcus hopei (assembly GCA_033060865.1). Classification (NCBI taxonomy): domain Eukaryota; kingdom Metazoa; phylum Arthropoda; class Insecta; order Coleoptera; family Lucanidae; genus Dorcus; species Dorcus hopei. The sequence continues at coordinate 41,373,816 of CM065420.1, forward strand.
ACTTTTATTGAGAAAAATCTGTCTTTATTAAGGCAATGCCGTTTACGATACAGCACGATATATTTATTGTTATGGCACACTTTCGAAGTGGAACCAGGAATGAAGATGGCACATGGGCATACTCATTACAATCATGTCTTTGCAATTCTCCGAAAAGTATCCTGATGAAGAAGTATCTCTCGAGACATTTTGCTCGACATCGAGATAGATTAATCAGCAGATATTTGGAAACTGGTAGCGTTTTAAAAAGAAAAGGGAGAAAACACCAACTGTATTGGTAGAACCTGTTGTTGAAAACATAAGGCAAGAATGGAAGCTAGTCCTAACAAATCTTTACGAAAATTATCTGCTCAAACAGGTATTATAGCTAATTTTATTTTCACAGTATATTTTCTTTACTTATGTTTTTGTAGGAGTTTCATATGGCAGTGTTCAAACCGTCGTAAAAAAGCAGTTGCATATGCATGCCTACAAGGTTTCCGTGCATCAACATTTGCGTGCACCTGATGTTGAGAAGCGAAGAAATTACTGCCATTGGTTCAATGACACATTACGTGACGAAGATTTGGATAAAACATTTTATTCAGACGAAGCATGGTTCCACTTATCAGGATACATTAACTCCCAAAATTACCGCACATGGTCAACTGAAAATCCCCTATGTGTTCGTTGAATCCAGTCTTCATCCTATAAAGGTAGGCATTTGGATTGCAATGTCTAGAAGACGCATTATTGGACCAATATTTTTCTACGAAACAATAAATGCAGTTCGGTACAGAGAACTGTTTCTAGAACCTTTTCTAAATAGCTTACACGATGATGAAATAGCAGATGGATACTTTCAACAAGACGGAGCTCCTCCGCATACTGCACGGGCTACGATAAGATATTTAGAAGAATTCTACGATCAGCGTCTTATCAGTGCAAATCGTTGGCCAGGTAATTCAATTCGACTTGACACCATTAGATTTTTTCTTATTTGGACATTTAAAACAGAGTATTTAGCCGTCGATTACATAATTTAGATGAACTCGAAGCTGCAATTATGGAAGAAGTAAATAATATTTCACCAGAGAAATTAATATCTGTTTTAATAATATGAAAAGGCGTGTCAACCTCTGTTTAGAGTGCGATGGTGGTCATTTCGAACAGTTACTCTAATTAATGCGCACGTTAACAAATTTATTTTCGTTTGTACTTCACAAAATGAAGTTTTCATAAAAACAACTATTATGTAAGTTTTTTTTGTGTTAGTGCGCATATTCAGTGTCCATTTCAAAGAATTTGTGATAAAATTATTTAATTACAAAAAATATTTGTGCATGTACTTTTCTGTATTTTCTATCATATTACACTCACTGTTGCAAGCATTAATAAAACTTTTTAAGTAAAATGGATTTTCGCTGTTTCTTAATATACAATATCCCTTAGTTTTGTGAAACGAAAATAATGAGTACAAATGCCATACAGGTAATATGTAATGCTATAACATAACCTTTCTAAAACCAGACAGTGAGGTGTATCACGATAGCCAATTTTTCAGGGATCCCACCTGAAACTAAGTATTGCCAACTCAGGACAGTTGACATTGATCGCCCTGTATATGAAATGTACAAATGTATTTATTGCAAGCTTATGATATTTTAAAAAGAAAAGCTGTATGCACCTCTAGGAATGATAAACAGTTTAAATTTGTAGCATTTGATTTGTAAGGGGCAACACAACATACTTTAGGCATTCTCTAGGCTGTTTTTAAATTTATTACGCCAAGAAGCGAAAATTGAACGGAACAACTGTCAAAATGACAACCAATTTGTTCAAGGTCAAATAGCCACTGTCAGTGTCAAAAACATATTGCGGTGATATTTAGTTATCACATAAGCAATTTGTAAATAAATTATAAATAAATTAATAAGCAAAAAGAGAAACATTTGAAAATGAAAGTTACGATTCAGTTTTACACAAAATTTCAAAATTAGAGTCGAGCAATAAAAGTAAAAGTAGAAGTAAAAATAAAATGCAGAATACCGAAGGTGAAATCCAGTTAAACGTGTCTTCCCAGAACAATAAATGGGTGGAAGACAAAATACATCAATCTTCGTGGGACGAGTTCTGCGAAGTGATGGATAAGCATCACACCAAAACAAAAGGGCCCCTGACGTCAAGATTTTGGCCTGTCCAGGAACAGACTTCCGGAAGGAGAAGACGTCTAGTGTACTGCAGGACGATCGCCGGGTGAGGTTGAATGCTGTGAAGGTGCAGGACGAACATCTTTTACAGCAACACCTGAAAACAGAAAAATGTTAGTGTAGTGTAGTGAAAGACCAAGTGAAAAAAAGTGCAATGCGCCAAAAGTATTAATTTTAGTTAAGTTCAGAAGAATGTGTATATAAAATTTTAGGTTAGGAATTTTTGTAATGTTAATTTTAAGTTTCACAAAGAAAAATACTTACGTTGATGAATGTCGATCAAAGTACGAAAATGATTAAATTAAATTAAGCTACTTACCAGTTAAGTTTGTTTGAAAAACAGTAAAGATTTTCCAAATTTCATTAGCGCGAAGAAAGTAAACATGATAGGCAGTCAGGCCAACGTAAGTGTGTCAAACGCCCCAAACAAGGGACGGAAACCAGAGAAATTTGCAACCAGAATTTTTAAGCGCGACGCACGCGTATTCCATTTTAAACATGTACGGACTCGATGAATGAGAGTATGGAGGGATTGAATTCAAGCGAGGGAACGTTGAATTCTTGCTCGAAGCTCATTGAAGACAGACGTTTAAGAATTCTGTTATTAAAATTTAATTTATTTATTTGAAAAATTTCTTTCAACCAACTTTAAATGTTTCTCGACCATAAATGAATTATTTTACGTTAATTAAAATTATTTAAACTTGAAATTTCTTATTTATTTTATTAAAAACATCTTAAAAATTTAAACAGACAATTTAAAACAGGAAAATAATTTACATTGGCTCGAATGTAAGTTCGTCAAATGTTAAATTATTTAAACAAAGCCAACAAGAGGATTTTAAAACAATTTTAAAACATAGGAAAGCAAAAGCGTGCAAACAAGGTTGTCTTTCCACTAAACGAGTCCATTGGTTTGTTTCAACCAAAGGTGAAATTGTTTTCTAGACGTGCAAGCACAGGAAAGTTTGGAACAAATCAAAGGCAATCACAAAAAAAATTAATTAAAAGAAGATAAAAATTTTGAAAAAAGACACCGGTTTTAAAAAAACAAAACAAAAATTCATTAGTCATCGCGTTGCCCAAGACATGAACCCAAGCCTTGACAAAAAGAGCAGGACCAGAAACATTGAGCTAGTACAGGCAAAGTAAATTGTTGCTGAAAAGAAAAACTAAGAATTACCCGGAAAACACAACAATAATTTTTGGCTTCTCCAACTCCTCCATAACAATATGATGGTATACCCACGGGCAGTACCTGTGTCCACAGACAGAGATCGAGTGCCTTATTACGTATTTGAAACCAAACAAAATAAAACACTGAAAATAATGTTGAACGTGAATTCACAACAGATGTTGAAAATCGCCTCCGGCTTCTTCGAGGCGTTTTCAAACTCTTCTGCGACATCCGTTAATAGCATTTTGCAAAATGTGGGGAGAATTGTTTATTTCATAATACTTTTCGATGGTTCTTTGGGTAAGTTCCTGTAAATCATTAACGGGCGTTTTAAAAATGAAATTTTTCAAGTAGGGCCAAACAAAGAAATCCAAAAGAGTTAAATCGCAAGATCGCGGAGGCCATAATATGTTTGCCATATTTCTGCTAATTGTCCAATCTCCTAAAAATTCTCGAAGGAAATTTAAAGTATCTCCAGCAGAATGGGCCATTGCACCATCCAAATTGCAACTCTTCATCATGCAGTTGATTAATAAATGGATGCAAAATCTCTTCCTGATATCTAGGTAAGTGCTGTTAGTGTGCCATTAAAAAACATTGGACCTATCAATCTTCTCCGACTTAAACCTATCCAAACACCAATTTCTTGTGGATGGAGTGGGGCTTCAATGAAAATATGAGGGTTTTCAGATCCTAATATTTTGGGAATTAATGTATCCTGTTAAATGGAACCAGGGGCCCATTCCACCAACAACTTTGCAACCTTGCCCTTTGCACTTTTCACTTTGTAAAAACTGAAAAGTTTTGGTTCTACGAACATTTAAACAGATTATTGAACTATTAATTTGCAATTTATGAAATGTAAATTAATTTGCACAGCCATAAAATTCAATAACATAATAAATAATAATAGTAATGTCGAAAAGACAAGAAAACGCTAAGTGCAAAATGCAAGGTTGCAAAGTTGTTGGTGGAATAAGCCCCAGGCCTCATCGGAAAAGAACGTTTTGTCCAACAAATCGTCATTGTCAATATTGTTTAAAAACCAACTGACAGTATCTTCGCCTTGGTTCAAAATCTACTGGAAGCAATTCATGCACGGCAGTCAAACGATAAGGGAACATTTGCAAGTCCTTTCTTAGAATAGCTCTGCAGGTCCCGACAGAAAGATCAACTTGTAGTGACAGGTGACGGATGAAAGTGCGAGGAGCATCACGTAGAGAGCGAATTTATATGCGACATAAAAGAGGAAAATAAGTTGTTTTTATGCGCTTAAGAAAGATAAATATATGCGGATAATATGCGGTAAAAATTTTAAATTATATTCAATATAAGGGTGATCTGCTGGCAAAGGCTCGTGGAAAACTTACATTTTGTATGGATGCAGGTGTAGGTCTTTTTTCAGAATTTTTTTACAGGTACTGTATGAAAATCCTATTTCTTAATACATATTGATTTTCTAGGTTCATCATCCATACGCTGTCTTACGTCTTCAATAGTATCTGCATTTCTAAGAGTAGGTCTTCCACTTCCTTTTTTGTGTTCAACACTACCTGTATTTCTAAATCCCTCAACAGTGTTTGTAATGGTTACACGTAAGTTCTGAATGTCAATAACTTCAGGAAATTTTTCACGAAACTCATCAATGCAAGCTTGGAGACTGTATATCCACTCACCATTTTCTCAAATTCCATTTCGAAAGTAAGATTCAATTATGAAAATCTTCTGCTCTTGTGTAAAAACCATTTTGTAAAGGTTCAATAAAATGTTTAACAACTGTCAGTGACAAGTTCACATTTTAAAGAACAAGTGACTTATTTTTCAGTCCAGCTAAGACCAGGGGCCTAATTCTTGAAATCATTCGACATCATGTCGTATGCGACATGACGTCAAAATGACGTATTCTCTCATACAAAACTGTACATATCGTTCGGGAATTGCGTCATTTTGACGTCATGTCGCACACAACATGATGTCGAATGATTTCAAGAATTGGGCTCCAGGCCCGCGACATTTAAAGGGAAACGTTTAAATCACAAAATTTATTAATATGATGCCGTTTATAGATGGCACTGCACGCAAAGTTCTGTCATAGTTCTGCAACGTTCAATTAAATTTACAAATAATTAATACTTGTTGTAGCAAATTTGGTACAGAGTTCTTCTCCGCGTCAAGAATGAAAGATTTAGTTAACGTTATATTCTTTTTATTTTTCGTATTTTTTACGTATAATGTTTCGGATGCATGGCCTTCGTTTATGTCATTTTTTACTAAGTCAAAAATAAAAACAAAGTACATAACAACCGTTTCATTGAAAAAAAAATTTAGATGTTCAATTAAATGTCACGCTACATTTATTTTGGCCTTAATAAATCGTTTATATTAACAGAAATTCAAAAGGTATGTATCAGAAACTAAATTAATAAAATAACAACAAAAATAATTAAACTCAAGCTTGTGAGAAATGTTCAATTTCCTATTTCCTATTGCAGAGTAATTATGAGCTCCACCAAGAAATGGTTTCCCCAATATGGAGAATAGAAATCCAATAGAAATCCGTAAGATATTACTTCTTCCCAAGAAACAGTTAACTACATTGAAGAGCTGTATGTTATGTACTTTTACATAATAAATTCAAATGTATAAATGAATGCGTTTTAATTCTGCTGCCATAGTAAAAAATTCAAAAATTTTGACGCTGTACTAGTTTTGTGCATGATGCTGTTCATAGAGGGCGCCGTAACTCAACAGTTTCAGATTTTTAACATTTGGTGTCGCTTCTTTTCTTGTGTATGTTCTGTGGCTAAGACATACTTTTTGAATTTTATAGCAATTGATAAAAAATTTAAAAATTTAAAAAAATCACTTGGTATATGTTGTTCCTAGGCAACTTTAAAACACGGCGTGCTTTAATCGCCCTTTTTCGCACGCTTTTTAGTTTTAAAAACAGAGATTTTGATGCAGGTACAATAAAAAAAAATTACTGAAGAAGCACGGCGGATTTATGGAAACACATTTCCAAATGAATGCAAGAATATTTAAAGCTAACGTCCCCGTATTTACGCGATTATGAAACGTTTCGTGTGTGTGTCGCTAATGATGGATGCCACTTTGGAAAGTTGTTATAAACATTCTTAAATTACTGTAGTGAACGTTTAAATGTGTTCTTCCACATAGATATTATTCGGTGAGTGAGTGCGCCTTTGCATATTAGTCACGCCTGCGATGTTTATTGCCTACGATCAGCGAAGCAGGTTCCGTAAGTTTTTTGTTGTTTCATGACCGTCGTATAAGGGGCGGATAAAATAATTTTCCCCCGTTAGGAAAATCTTATTTTTAATTTCTCCGTGTTCTATGTGCTCTCACGGTAATGTGGTTAATAAAATTTTTGCACTTATTTTACAAACACCCTGTATAATAACTAAATGTTATAATTTGGCGTCCAACTCTCCACAAATTACATACAAATAAGCCCTGAGAGCAAAAGAGTAACAATGTGCGAGTATTTTATTATAAAAATAAAATACTAAAAATACACGGCAATACATATTTAATTTTACAATAAATGTATGGTCAACTTTGACTTCGCAATACGCATTCGGCATTACATAAATATTTTAGTTGATGGCGCGGCCTTGCGTTGTCTCAGCCTCTCAGCGTTTCCAAAATAGCAGAATTACCTACTTAAAATTTTGATTCTACAGAAATAATAAAGATATTGTAACATTAAATTATTTAATAAGAATAACGGCCAGTATTATCAAGAAAGAAAATTTCATAACATAATATGTACCTATAAATAAATTTAAACTGACTACAATAAATTGCTTAATTATGATAAAAAGTAAGTAATTTGTTGTAGTCAGCTAATAAACTATGGTTAGGATAAAATACGGTATAATACGCGTATTATACAATATATTATACAAAAATTTAAAAATACGGTATTTTTACATCTCTGCCAGTATAATAGAAGTTTTATTGAAGCCGTTAATCGGCGTTTTCTCTAAATATAATTAAGTTGTTATTTTTCTAAGTTTTTGTATTTGCATAAGTGAAATTGTTTTACAAAAAGTAATGGAAGAAGATTTGTATATTAATGATAATATAAACGCCGAGTACGATGAGTACGAGGATATTCAACTTGTTATGAGGGTACCTCGACGTTATATCAAGGATTTGGAAAATCCTATATAGGTATTTCCTCGACAATGTAAATTTTAAAAAACAGTATAGATTTTCAAAAGGAACCATAATGAATGTATTAATGCCGTTTGTCGAAGAACAAATTGTAACACCAACGTATACTTTCATAATTGTTGCCACTGGTAACAAACTGAAAGATAAATTTAACCTAGCATCGATAAACCAACCCTAAGAGAGCATTTTCTATTCGAATCTGCAGAAGACGGTCTATGTTTTTATGTTACCATAGTACGCGCAGCGCCAGAAGGGTGCGCCCGCCAGCGGTTCGCTGTGTAGGGACTCTGGAACCGGGCATCTGGAAGAGCGCTGGCGATGCGCTAGCGCTAGGGGTGGGCGAACGACTCTGGATACCTGGGTTAGGGTATTGTCCTACCACTTTGAGCAGACCTATATACAGTGGGTATAGTACATGTTATCGGCATGCTAATCCATTTAGAAAACGCATAGAAAGATCTGAAGCGTGTCGTGAACTACAAGGTGAAGTGTGTCGTGAACTTCAAGATGTTTTCACAATTCCTTGTTTTCTGCAATCTGAAACTACTAAAACTTCTATTTCAGCTGAACAAGATCCTGTGCAAGAAATTTCAAACATTTCTCCTCCTGCTTTCCAGTCGAAAACTCTGCGACTTCTCGCTGAATGAACTTTATAACGAAGAAATAAAATTAAAAAAAAATGTTTATTTCCTTTTCACAGGAGAAATATTATGTACAGGCAGGGTTGGAAAGTTTAAAACAAACTGTTTAAAACATTGTGTTTAAAACATGTTTAAAACACCCAATTAAAAACAAACCCTTTGTTTAAAACAAAGGGTTTGTTTTTAATTGGGTTTTAAACATGTTTTTAAACATGTTTTTTTACTTGATGTTTTAAATTCATTTTTGTGGTTTTAAGCGTAGAAGAAACACTTGTGATGTAAGTGTTTTGCATTATTGATACATATAATATGTATTTAATAATAAAAAATTAGTTGTCTTATTAAGGGCCAGTTTGATAATGGGATTTAAAAGAGACTTTAAAATTAAAGTCACATTCGTGTAAACATCTTTCAGCATTTATTATTTAATTATTATTGTAAATTAGGTGTACAGTATATAAATATACTTGGTGGTCTAATAATCAAAATAAATAACTATAAAATTATTAACAATACATAAAATTTGCTTTTAGAAAGTTACATCTTAACTTTTACTTTCTTTCCACATTTCCTATTAATTTTATCAAACTTATTTCATTTAAATTATTTCATTCTTGAATTGTTCTAAGAAAAAAGAAAATTTATGAATATTTGTTTTCGAAAATGGTATTTTATATGTAAATTTATGATATTTTCTAGTACTTGAATCATTTACTTTTTATTTATTTATTATTCATTCCATTATATTTTGAAACACAATATGTCGTTTGCATTTATTAAATATCAACAGATCAACATAAAAAAATTTAGGCAGCCTGTAGAAAATTGCCTGTAGCAAATGACAATATGAGTTCGAATATTTGTATTTTGTATTTTTATTGTCGCAATAACACAATCAAGTGTTTTACAAAAGTCAGATATACAAATAAGTACAACTAATTGAGAAAGTAGTAGGTGAATAGAATGCATCATCTTTTAAAAACGATATTAATTTCATTTTAAATGTTATGTAAGACCACTGTTTTACTATTATTGGTAATTGAATATAGAGTTTGTCCGTTTCTCGATTTGCTTTGATTTGCTTAACCTGAAAAATTGAGGACGTTTTTGAAACGTTATATAAGGAACATACCTTAGAACGTCTATTTAGTGCATTTAATTTTGTATATTCTTAATTAAAATATCAGTTAGAATATCATTAGAAGTAGAAAAGCTGATAAACTAGTTACAATTTTCAAGGACGTAAATAAGAAATAAAAAATAAAATTGAAATTAGAACTTGCATATGTAGAAAACATTTTTAGACGAAAATTGAAAGCCCACGACTGTTTTCTACTTTTTTCTATTTTCAGCCCTAAAAACTGCAAAAATGAATCTCTAGAATTTTTATCGTAAATATTTTTAAACTTTTATCATTTCGCAATACAACTAATAACTACTTTTTCCTTTTTACTATGTAATTTAGGTTGTGAGAGTATTTGAAGCAATTGAAAAAGTGTAATAAATTTTAAAAAATATTTGTTTTATTTAATTTTAAATTTGTTTAAAACATGATTAATTTTAAGTCAATTTTAAACATGTTTTAAACAAAAAAAACTGTTTAAAATCAAATAAAACAAATGTTTTGTTTAAAAAAAAAAACAGTTTTTTTCCAACCCTGTGTACAGGGTTAGTTTTATTAATGTTAACCCTCCTTTATTTTTTTAAATTATTAACCGATTGAAAAAGTTTAAAAATTGATGTTATATGGATTTCTATGTATATTTCAGATTATCAGTTTTGCGGTAGCGTTTTAAATAGGTACATATATCGGGTGGACAAAAAAATATAATTTTTTTAAATGGAACACCTGTATATTTTAACAAATTTTTAATTCTTGTGTCACCCTGATAACAAACATATATAATTATGGTGTAATTGGTTTACTAGTTTTTGTATTATTCGTCAATCTATTGAAAATTTGATTGTCGTTTTTTAAGTACTTTTCAGCTTACCTAGAAGTATTATTTTAAGAGATAGAGAAAAACTTTAAATACAATAGTTGTGGGATTTTGTATGTAATATCTTTTAGAGGTCTCACAAAAAACAAAACGCATCGCAAAGTGGAGAAAAAGTTACAATTTTTGTTTTTCTAAATGGAACACCCTATACACTGTTCAATACAATGAAATATCATTGTTTGCTGATTTCAAAAATATATAATATTCTTGTAGGAGTTGGATGAGCAGCTTGTGAAATATTTGATTCTAAAATATCAATAAATTAATATTTAAAAAATTAGGGCTTGGAAAAATGTTTTTATTGTTAATTAATTATATTGTCACGATTACGAGAAATTTGTAATTTACTAATTAATTTAAAAAGAAAAGTATTTTCGTAATGCCGAGTTATTTGCAGACCTGCACGCTCAGCAAGCACCGAGCCATTACGCTGAACTTGCAGAGTTAGCATATAAGTAAAATAACTGGGGCAATGTGTAATTAGTTTAACGAAAAACAATTAGCTTGTGATCTAAATGAATTGGTAACCGCGTAAGAAATCCTGACAACATCTTTTCCGGCTTAGTAACTACGCGTGTCCACCGAATTTCGTGGACCTTTGGTCATGACATCACGTACATCTTTAATATATAAGTCATGCATTTATTGTAATAATTATCAGTTATCTGATCGTCTTCGGAGGAGTACAGTGATCTGTGTCTCTAAACTTTTAGACAATAAAGGTAATCTTTGTTGCTCTTAATGAGTTAGTTTACAGTGACCCCTGTTGCTCCCTTCCAACCCTGAGCTACGCAACCCCCGAGCACCGCAAGCTCGTGACAATATATGCTTCAAATATTCGAATTTATATTATCATTTGCTAACTAAAATAGTGATTTAGAAGTTTTTAAACATTTTTTCCTTAAAGGTTTATAGGTATGTTAATATGTATATTGATTTTTTAAACTCAAATATGTCACAAACAGCTGATCCAAATATCAACATATTATATGTCTTTGAAATTAGCAAACAATAATATTTCATTGTATTGAACAATATACAGGGTGTTCCATTTAAAAAAACAAAAATTTAATTTTTTCACCACTTTGCGATGCGCTTTTGTTTTTTGTGAGAGCTCTAAAAGATATTACATACAAAATCCCACAACTACTGTATTTAAAGTTTTTCTCTATCTCTTAGTGAAATTCAAGTATCGATACAATTGATAGCAATTTTCGGTGCATTCTCCCAACATGCAAAGGCGTGCTTCGAAACGAAGCGTGTTGTCCTCCATGTCAAAGATTTTTGATCCGCCTGGACTCATTTCATCCTTTACCGTAACTGATAAATTATTTATGCAAAAATTGTGGGCACTGTCAAGGATTGGGACGAGTCTTTATCGCATGATCTACATACAGAGTGGTCACAGTATGAATCTCAGTTATTGGATATAAAACATCTTAAGATTTCTCATCGTGTCATCAGTATTGATGAACCAGAAGCTGTCGAGATACATGGATTTTGTGATGATAGTGAGCAAGCATACGGAGCCTGTATTTACGTCAGGGCAATTAGCAAAAAGGGCGATATTTCTTGCAATCTCATCTGTTCGAAATCAAGAGTGGCTCCTCTGAAGGCGACTTCATTACCTAGATTGGAACTCTGCGGTGCTCTACTATTAGCACAATTGATGAATAAAATAGTAAATTCAATAACATTAAGAATCGATAAAATCCACTACTGGACGGATCCGACGATTGTACTGTCATAGCCATGACAGCATCATCCAAAACTTGTAAAACCTTCGTAGCCAACCGAATAAGCGAAATTGATAAATTAACCCTAGTCTCGGACTGGAAACATGTATGCACTCATGATAACCCAGCCGACACAGTTTTCAGAGGCACTTCATCAATCATTTTACAAGACAGTCACTTTTGGTGGAATGGCCCTGAATGGCTTCATCAATCCAAACTGGATTGGCCAAGCAGCAATGACCTCCCGCAGCATGATAATGAGGTACTCGAGAAACGAACTGTTCTTTTAACAACAGACGCAAATAGTATTGCGTATTGTTTACGACTGCAGCATAACAAAAAATCCCGCATCACTTCAAACAATATCCTCTGTCGAAAAGGTTGTTACGAAGGTCCGGAACGGAACTTTAATAATATGGTTTTGAATAGAGCTTTTAAAACGTTTTTATTTTAAAAACCTTTTGATAACAGAATTTACGTTGTCGTAACTAATTACAAAAAATATATTGTTTTTCTAGGCTTACTTATTGCCCGGAAGCCGTAACTCGGCGCAACGAACTAGATTAATTATTTTATTAAATAATGCGTGCTGGTAACAATCTCCCCCGCTTAGAGAAGTTTGTTGCCACGATTACGGCTGTTCCGGCGTCTGCCGTAAGTCATCTACGTGAATCTTGGTAGGTTGATTTGATTTGTCAATCCAGTAAGCAACTGCTCCGGCTTTGTTGATGACTCGATGTGGCCCGGTCCAGGGGTCTGGGAATTTTCGAACTGCGAATGTGTGTGCTCGCGCCACCACGAAATCTCCTGGTTGGAATCGTGCTGGTACTGGTCGGTTAATGGCGTACCTGGCTCGGTACCGATGTTGATTTTGCCCGTGCAATTATCGGTTGTTATGGTTGTGGAGTGTTTTTCTGCACCGGTCCCTTCTTGGTGGATCGACAGATAAGGCACTTCTTGACGTAACCCTTGACATCTTTCCGGATGCTTGGCCAATAGCAATGTCTTCGGATTGCACGCTCCGTTTCTTTTGCTCCAGGATGTCCAGCAGTAGGACTGTCGTGATGAACATACATGACCCTTTCTCTCATCGTAAGCGGAACGAACAACAGTTTTCGTTCTCCTTCCATTCGCCGTAAATAGCCGCCTTCGACGATGTGCAGTCGGCTGAAAGCTTTTTCGCCTGGTCCTACCGGTCCGTTCTCTTGAATATGTTCCCAACGCATGCATAACTGTCTTACGGATTCATCAACTTGCTGAGCGTCTTTTATCTCGGTAGTTAAACTGATCGCATCCAAGACTTGAACAGAAGGCGGCAAGAGTCTGTCCATCTCTGTCGTGCTCGTTGGAACTGATAAATCTTCCGGGTTTCGAGAAAGTGCGTCGGGAAACTCGTTTCTTCTTGTAAATATCTGCCGTTCAATGGGTACGCTGTTTTTGACGTCTAGCCTACGTTCGGATATCTCTTGCGGTTTCAGCTGGCAGGAGATAAAGTGTTTCGTTCGACGACTGTCGGTACCGAAGTGAATGCATCTCCTGTGCATATCAAGCACGGCCCTCTGTTGCTTTAACCAAGGCTGACCGAGGATGATAGGTTCACGAAGGTTTGGTGAAATGTAGAAATCAGTTTCGAATGTCTGCTTGTCGATCTCTGAATGGTACGGATGAAGTGCCGCAGGTCTTCAATTCAGTCGACACGTCTGCCATACAAACATTAACGTCCTCTGCCTGGGTTGGATTTCCTGCGATTCTTGCCTGGATAAAATTGGCGGAAGCGGCGGTGTTCAACAGGGCTGTGAATTCCTGCTGGTTTACCGTTACTTGAAGTCGAGGCAGATTGTCAGTTCCAAGGCTATTTATTTCCGGATTGGGCCGGTGGATGGGCTTACATTGTTGCTGCCAACCCTCAGTCCGTTTTCCCTGGTCTTTAAGACGGTTCTTGAGCACCGGGCAATCATGGTGGAAATGTCGTTCCGAACAGTAATGGCAGTCTGGCAACCTGGTCGCTTGATTTATTTCCCTTTTGGTTTGAAACGGCGGTGGTGGCTTCTTCGGTAAAACTAGTAATGCTGTCCTGTCTACTCTGGCACTTCTGCGTAGTAATTCATCTAGATTTGTCGGCAGTGAACTGGTTATTGCCGTACATAAATCTTGACGGACCATGTCTGCGATCATCACAATTCTGTCTTCTGTTACAGTGCATTTTTCATTGCTGTTCTGAATACCCCCTGTATCTGCATTGCCACCGTCCAGCCGTCATTTCTGTTCCGAACACGCCCTGTATATGCGAAATTCGACGTGTCGGATTATTCCTTGGACCGCGTCGTTGTACACATTGCAGTCAGTGTAGGAATACCCGTATTTCGCCGGCGTAATTTTTCTTAAACTTTCCTTTTAGCATATTTCTATTAACAGGACCTTCATTTATTTAAACAAATTCATTTTATATACGTAATCCATCCTTATTTGAGTTCAAAATCGCGTGTATGTGAGGAATTGGACGAATTATAACGAAGTTCTACTTCTGGACGCGTATTATGCGTGGTCTTTGCCCTTTCAGCCGATTGGTTCCCACTGTTACTAAGAAAGTTCCCCGGAGGTAAGATTAGAAGGTGTCTCGCTTGTTTATAATCGTTCCTTGTTTGTCAAACGAGAAATGTTGCGCCATTGTCAGAACGAAACTTGCCGTCTCTTGGGTCACACTCTCTTTTCGTAAATATTTTTATTTGTGCGTGCCATTACATCGAAGGGATGTTAGTGCATTTCTACGGCTAATTGCCGACTCTGATTAGACCCAGTTGTGAGACAGGAAAACCGCGTGTCCCGTGGTTTGTCCCAGCTTCGGTAACAGACCGAGGTAAGTTCTATACGCAGCAACTCTCGGTTTGACTTATGTGTTCGTTTTATTTCATTTCTTATAGGCTTTTATCGTGAGCTTCTAGAAAAAGCTATCATTAATCCTAGACTTTAATCTGGGACCTATATCAAGAGGTATTTCTCGTTGGGTGCATCGCGAATTACGGCGTTGGAAGTTCCCTCCCTCGCCCCTCTACGCGGAAGCCGGCACACTACAAAGCGTCGCTGCGACATTGCCGCAAAGACACCGACAAACGAATCGGACATCAAAGGAATAAAGGTCGGAGCGTTAAAATTTCTTTTCTTAGTTTTGAGCGATATTTCGCGGATTTTATTTTTGATCCATTACTTTGATTTTGCCGCAATTAAACTTGCAACTTATTGCGTAACTGCCGGTGTAATTTAAATATGATATAAGCAGACGAGCGTTGACGCGTGCAAATAACCGGAGATTGCATTCTTTTGTATTCTGTTGCATTAGTTACGATTTGAATTATTTTAATATAGTTTAATGCGAAGTTCGGATCCGACCAAGTTGAATATGTTGTAAACGTTTGTGTTCCCCCTATATATTATTTATTTGTGTATTTTCTTTTATGATTGTTGTTTGTGACTAAGTAAATTGACGTGTTCTGGATGTAACGGGTTTTCTTAATTTTCACCTTGTCCCCCTTTCAAAAAAAATTAAGTGGCGCCTATTTTCTTATGGGTTTTGGCCTTCGCGGTTTGGATTTGAACCCTCCCGTCCCATTGTAGCTGGCTGGCAACATTGGAGTAAAGTTTCGCTCCAATGTAAAACTTCTGCCTATCTACGCAGGTAGGTAGCACTTCTTCCGTGATTGTTGGAGATATTCTATCGAATAATTTCCACTTTCGAAGGACAAAGGGTTCGGTGTACTCCGTCGGTTTTTGTTTTTCAGAATAGAGTTTTGCGTTCAATTTCATACGGACGTGAGTACCATCGAATTCATCTATGAAGCGAGATTTAAATTCCGGCCAGGTGAGATGAATGGATTAATATCTGACGTACCAATCTTTTGCTGGACCAGTGAGTCTCTTAGATGCAATCTGGACGCACATCCACTCTGGCTTGGCCGTTGAGAGGAAGTACTGCTGTACATTTTCTAAGAATTCGGACGGAATTTCGGAATCTGCACCTTGGAATGCAGGGAGATCCTCTGTTTTGACAGTTTGACAGCATACGTTAGCGGGTTCTCTGGAAGACGCTGTTGTAGTGCCACCTCGACGAGCGGTGGTGGCTCTATCCATATTAAGTATTGTCGTTGGGCGCCACTGAGGAACGTCCTCAGAATTTCGTTTTCTTGTTTTACCTATGGGTTCGTTAGGAGAAACTTCGCCAAATAGGCCCCACGTTGATGGACGCCAAATGTTACGAAGGTCCGGAACGGAACTTTAATAATATGATTTTGAATAGAGCTTTTAAAACGTTTTTATTTTAAAAACCTTTTGTTAACAGAATTTACGTTGTCGTAACTAATTACAAAAAATATGTTGTTTTTCTAGGCTTACTTATTGCCCGGAAGCCGTAACTCGGCGCAACGAACTAGATTAATTATTTTATTAAATAATGCATGCTGGTAACAAGGTTCACTAGAGGTCGACGAATTAAATCTCGCTTTGACTATGTTTATCAAGGTAGCGCAACAAGAGTCCTTTGCGAAAGAAGTGGAACAGTTGAAAAAACACGAAATGTTGGAAGCAAAATATGGCATAGCCTCTCTAAACCCTTTTCTTGATAAAGATGGTTTAATTAGAGTAGGTGGGCGTTTGGTACACTCCGATATACCGTATCAGCAAAAACATCAAATCCTTCTACCGTCCAAACATCCACTGACAGAGCTCATCATTGGGAAAGAGCCTCTTAAACATCTGCATGCAGGAGTTCAAGCAGCACGACGCACAGTCAAGAGAATATTGAGAAAGGATCCGCTCGACCTTCCGAGAATACTGGCGTTGACTACTTCGGTCCAATCAAAATTAAAGAAGGTAAACGTAAGAATTACCAAGTCATAACCAAGTCTTACGGCGTGGTTTTTGTCTGCTTCGCAACGAAGGCTATACACTTAGAGTTAGCCGGCGATTTAACTACAGAATCCTTCTTGGCAGCCCTGAAACGTTTTATGTCTCGCCGCGGAAAGGTATCAAATTTATATTCGGACAATGGTACACAGTTTGTGGGAGCCGACCGTGAGCTTAAGACGCTTCTGACATTAGTTCATTTACATGAGGGAAATTCAAAAATACAAAATTATTTAGCCAATGAGAAGATCAACTGGCATTTTCCTTCACAACGAACTCACTTTGGCAGCCTTTGGGAGGCAGCCGTAAAATCAGTAAAGCGACATGTAACACGTGTAATGGGTAATACATCGCTCACATACGAAGAGATGCTCACTTTGCTGACTCAAATCGAAGCAATTTTAAATTCGTGCCCGTTATCTCCCTCATCAGATGATCCAAATGACCTTTCCGTCCTTACCCCAGCTCATCTTCTGATTGGAGGCTCGCTAACTAGTACTGTAAAACCCGATTTGACACATCTGCATGTAAATTCCTTATCAAGGTGGCAATATGTTCAGCAGATTCGACAACATTTTTGGCAGAGATGGACAAAGGAATACCTATGTCAACTCCAGACCAGAGGGAAATGGACAGCTAACGTAGGACCTCAACTGGAGCGTGGTACCTTGGTACTCTTACGTGAAGACAACATTCCTTCACTTCAGTGGCGTACTGGACGTATCCAAGAAGTTTTCCCGGGCAGCGATGGCGTTTCCCGTGTCGCCGCATTAAAAACCGCTCGAGGGATCATCCGAAGAGGAGCGTCGAAGCATTAAAAACCGCTCGAGGGATCATCCGAAGAGGAGCGTCGAAGCTGTGTGTGTTACCGATTGATTAGTGTGGGTGAGACACTCAGTTACTGTGACTTCGGTTGAAAGCACGAGCTTTCAAGGCGGACGGAAATGTTTCGAACTTATTGTGTTAGAATTTAGAATTTAGATTTAAAATGTTAATTAAATAAAAGATAGGACTTTCTCACGACAAATTTGCCGAAACGTTTGCCAGCTGTTGAAGACGATGCTGCTCACTGGCCGCTTTATGTTATGTCACGTTTAGGTCCGGTCTCAGATTGTTAAATTGTAAAATTTTATGTTTCATTTCCTAAATGGTTTAACTAAAATTACTTCTAGAATGTCTGCGAACCATAAAATAACTTTTGACCAATAAACTACGCGTCCGTTCGTTTTTGGTTTCCAGTGAAAATTTGGGCTGCAAAATCTGCCGTTTTGAAATTCAGTTTATTAGCGATTTTGTCCGAGTTGGTAGCATCCCCGCAGACTGTAGGCTCGTAACTCATTTTATCTAATATGTAACTAATTGCAAATAAATAGTTAAGTTTCAAGTTTTTAAGTTTCACTTTATTTTTAATTTCACACCAGCGACAAATCATTAGTAATTAGTTCCCGCGAGCTGTTTTAACGAAGATTTATGACCTTATAGGCCACGCGAATTAATTTGGCATACGGTGATCGACTCACCGGATTCGTTAAAATAAACGAATACGAAACACTCGAAGTAAACTCAACTTGTGTAGGTAAACTTATCAATCGGTCATCAAAAAACTTGCGGAGAAAAGCTATAGTGTCCCGTTTCGTATATGCCGTTGCACCGTCCTGTTGAAAACAGCCACGCTGAATATCATCATGGTGTAATTGTTGAACAAATTCCGTTAAAACATTGTTTCTGTATCTCTCGGCATTGACAGTAAAATTGAAAAAAATGGGCCCAATTATTCTTCTGCGAGAGACTGCCATCCAGACACCAATTTTCTGAGCATGTAATGGAATTAAACAAAAATATACGGATTGTCAGTGCTCCACATTAGCGTATTTTGTGAATTAACAAATTAGCGTACTCAGAAAGGTGAAACCACGCCTCATCAGAAAAAAATGTTAAGTTTAACAGGTCGTTATTCATTAAATTATTGACAAACCAGTGGCAATACGCTAGACGTCTGGGGTGATCAAGAGGGCGGCAAGAGGGCGTGATATTATTGCATCTTATATGGATGCTTGCCCAAGTTCTTCTTCACAATCATCCGGCAAGTTCCATCTGAAAATCTAATTTCTTGAAACAGGTTTTCTAGGATCTTCTTCCATACACGTTGACGAACGTCATTAACGTCTTCTTCTGTCTGAACGCTTGGTCTAGCAGCATCTTTTTTACGAGTCACAGATCCATTTCTCGAAACACATGAACCTAATTTGTAAGGCACCCATAAAAATCCTTCGGTATTACAGCCAAGTCTGGGAAACGTTCTCGAATATCATCCAAACATAAACGCTAACTGCATTTCCAAATCCCATTAACAAGCACACCAGTTCGGAAATAGAATTCAATCATGTAAATCTTTTGTTCTGTGGTGAAAACCATAACGCAAAAATGTAAAAACACAAATTGCAAAACCAATAAACTCAAGTAACTATTAACAGCAATATAACCAAGAAACTAAAGAAATAACAACAAGTAAACTTTTTCAGAACTGCTTGACAAATTTTGACAATCAAAAAATGATTGATACAATGCCCGAACATAGCTCCGACAATAATTTTAAAATCCATGACTACCCTTGACCAAAATAATTTTTGATGTAATAGTAAAAAGTGAGCAAATAAAAATCAGACTAGAGTAGGCGGTGCAAAGAAAATGTATGTCTGTGATTAACTGAATTAATTAATGTAATACATTCATGGACTGTCAAATTTATTGACTTTTCATTTAATCACAGACATACATTTTCGTTGCACTGCCTGCCCTAATCTGATTTTTAGTTGCTCACAGGTTATAAATAATATCAAGCGTTCAATTGAAAAGTTCATCAAGCAGCCTTTGAATTTTTCATGACATTGTGAAGCAAGTCTTGAATTAGATCAACTCGAAATTTCATTTTACGTGCTTTTTACAGTGCCTTCGTTTTCTGTGCTAAGGTGCACCGATTTGAACTTCGTACATTAATACGGAATGAAGATACTTGAGTGCGCACTAATGCGGTAAACGAGAGCGTTAACAATGTCACGGTAGGTTATAACTACGGATAGGTGTCATATATTTTGCGCGGTTCAAATTCTAATGCAACGGCAAAGTTGTTATGCTGCAACGGACAAGTCCCGCAGACACTCCTAGCGTGTTAATTGAGTATTGCTGCGAAAAAATAATGATGCGAACTAAGTCATAAATGTGGCTCGTAAAGCATCATAAAACAATTACAGTCGCACAGTAAAATTTAGTTTTCACAAAGTGGAGTTATTCCCTAACTCACAGTGCTGATCAATTGTACCCTGACCTTTGGATTTGCCGTATAATTGCGTCAGAACCATATAGGCGTAGAAGAATAAAATTTCCTGGCAAAATTACGAAGAAAAAATTATAACTTATTCATTTAAAATAACGCATCGAGCTGAGAGCCTGCGATTACCAAGCGCGCCGCTGATGAGATGACGCCGACTTAAATTTCCCCGATCCCTAGTCATAACCAAAACATTACAACTATTTGGCAACTGCCATCTGTTAAACATCAGTTGGTTTAGAAAGTCATCCCGCCTTCTTTCAACAATTAATCAAAACCAACTTGATGAACTTTTCAATTGAACACTCGTTATAATATAACACAAAATTATATACTTTTTTTTCTTGAAAACATTGGTCAAGCCATCAGTGGCAGTAACGTGCGTGTGTCCATCAAGTGGCCGTAGCGTTATATCTTGGCGTCTCGTTTGCAATTATTCCAATAAAATATAAAATTCCGATCCCTAGCAATGACGAATTCTTAATCACACTATACAAAAAAAAAGATTGCACTCGTTCAACAATGAAATAATTACGTCGATACAATAAAATGCAAGTTGCAACTATATAATTTACGAGTACACTTCCGAGAATCTATAACAATCACTAAGCAATAAATACCAGACTAACTGTAAGTAGCGCAATTAGCGGTGGCCAATTTTATGTTCTTGAGTAAAATGAAAACTCGGCCTGCTGAAATGTGTCGAAGCACACCAGTCACAAACGGCTGTTAAAACAGTATCACCGATAGCTATTAAAATTGCCATGCAATTGTGACTGTCTCGAAACAGTTAGGTAAATGTAAAGTCGATGTAAAAGTGAGTAATAAATGTTAATGTTTGTAAGCTAATGATCAGAAATTCTGGTGAATTAAAATTATTATATTTTTCAATGTGTTCTCTTAATTAAACTGAATTAAATATGACTCAATAAATTTCAGGTCTCAGGCGGCTGTGGGAAAAACTCATGTCTTAACTTAGAACAGACGCATTTGGATAATTAATTAAGATTTAGATTCCACGATGTAAAAAGCATTTTGTAAAAGTATAAAATAAAATTTACTTAAATTATACTAGTGGTTTCATATTTCAATAATTGATAAATAAAACTCTAATGTCAAGGTGAGAGCAAATTCTGTATTTAGTCAAGACATGAAATTTTATTTCATAGCCGTCTGAGACTTGAAGTTTATTGAATTATACACTGCAGTCGAAAAAAAAAATGGAAACACCAAGATAAATCTATAGTTTGTTTTTAAATTAGGAGGAGTAACAGTTGTCAACCTGTTGCAGGTAGATTGACAGTGTTGTGGCTTGTGGTTTTTTTACTGAAATTAAAAATTTTACCAGTAAAGAAACAACGCTATTGGCTAAAATTGGTCAAAATTACCAATTTTACCGGTAAAGTCACAACACTATCTGTAATACTAAATCAGAAATTAATTTGGCTTGCTTAGGAGATGTATAACCAGTTTTAGCAACAGAGGGGTTTATGCCTACCGAGGGCGTATAATTACAATAAATCTGTCAAAATTCAACTTCCGTTAATAGTCCTAGGCCATAAAAAAATAATTTTAAAATGGAAGACTACATTCACTGGATAATTTATTGCGGCAATTTCTTCGGAAGACTGATGGATCAAACATTTTGAATTGCAACGGGATATTATTTCAAAATTTTGCAACGTTTTAGGTGAAAGATCTAACTATGTCCAAAAATTCTTGTAGTCCTGGGTGGCTGTGGAGTCAACCATTTTTAACTAATTCTAATTATTGTTTCAAAAATTGCAATAAAACATGAAATACCTAAACAAGAATTTATTTGTTGTCTGACAGTCTGATAGCGATTTATTACACAGCAGTTTTAGGTATTATGTAAGTTAAGATGTTATATAATAGTTAAAAATTTAATGTTGCTTGCATCTTTATTCAATCTAATACAAGAATTCGAAATTCCATGGGCATTTTTGACTTGAGTTTTTATTGCTCTTACGGTATTATGGTGCTCATCTAAAACTGCTGCACGCAAACCTCACCCATATGAACATTCAGAGAGGAAGCGACAAGAATCGGTGGATCCGAGTATCAGTCTCAAAAAAAAAAAAAAAAAACTATGTTTGCACATAGGAGCCCATTTACTTCTTGCAAGGGTACTACTTATTACATAAAATTTTAAACATTTTCCCTATAATCTATAACATCGATTCTCTTATTGGTTTTATTGGATATTTAAGAATAACTCGGTATTAATTTATATAGGAACGTGTTTTTTCAATGTTCATTTATTAATTGTTTAAGGCCCGGTCTTTTAACTTCCTTTTAAGTTACTTGTAAATTTATCTGTCTTGTAACTGAGAAATATATTATTTAGCTGCCTATCAAGCATTATGCATCTCTCTCGGATTAACTAGATGAGTGCATCTATCTCAATCACATGAATACGCGTTGGGGAGTTTACAAGGAAGTTAAAAGACCGGCCCTAAATCATGACAAATGAAACTAAAAATAGAGTGTTGAACTTAAGAACTATTAAGTACTTTCATAATAGTTTACCTGGTAACGTGGTAACTTCCTTTTAGTTCTCTTATAAAAGCTAGCAAGTATTTGTCTCTTTATTAAACACCGATATAAATTTCTATCTATTAGATGTATCAATTTTTTTCTTCCTCTTGAATACTTAATCATTAATTTTTGAATGCTAACATTTTAAAAATATACAAGAAAATAGATTTTTTAACCATACATAAATTAATGTTTGTTCCAAAAAATCATACAATTTTATGTTTATGTAAAAATAAAATCGTCTTTAAACTGCGGCGAAATAAATTCCATAGTTTTTGAGATATACGTAAGTTTACAGAAGCCAGAGATCAGAAAGTAGGACAATAGTATTGAGAAACAGGGAAATTAATCGCCTAAATGTGCGTCTCTTAATAACAGATTCTCATAACTGGTTGCATATAATACTCAATGGTAAATATAAAGTTTTACGTAGGTATGTAAACTAATAAGAAATAAATGGTGTTAATATGTAATTCAATTAGGTACAGAGAAATCAGTTCGAAGAGGAATTGTTCAAATATGCTGAAGTCATTTCTAAAAAGTTCTAGGAGAAATTAACAATAACAATAACAATCTAAAAACTAAAAATTAGTAAAGGAGACTGTGGTTTAAGGAATAACTGAAATTTATCTCCGCCCACAATAATTTTATATCCGTAGATACGTATTTCGGCAGCTAAGCTGTCATCTTCAGTACAATTTAAAAGACACTACATGAAATCTAACAGCTACCTACCTACCTGATCATACTATCTATACTACTAATACTAAAATTAACAAAATTAACACTAAAAAAGGAGACTGTGGTTTAAGAAATAATTGAAATTATCTCCGCCCACAATAATAACAGTCAAAACCTACCAAAAAAGCAAATCAAATAAAACGGAAACGAGTATTGGTCTAATATCCGAAAAAGGTTCTTATTCTCCCGAATAAAGAACTTTTGTAAGCATTTAATTCCCTGTTATTTGATACCGCTTGAATTTATCCCTGAAAAGAAATTATGTACCTATATATGTATATGTATACACCTATACTGGGTGTCCGGTAAAGAATGGGCCATACTTCAAGGGTGGCTTCTTTGGATCAAAATAAATCGATTTAGATCAATTTATCTTAGTACAATTTTGCTTCATTAAAAAGTTATGGCCTTTCAAAGATAATTTTTTTATATCAATATTTTAGCAAAACTCGCTCATTTTTGGAAACATTTAATTGTAATTTGGTATTTAGAGGTTTCTTGTACTGCTGAATCTGAATATCTGCTTATTTTTAACCTAACGTATAGAGGGCGCTCTAGAGACCCTGACATCCTCTTGTTTATTGTCGTACTTTTTTTTACGTGAATATTTTAAAAATATGTTTCGTTTTTTTGAAACGACATTTAATTTGCTTTAAAAAAGGTATACTTGTCACATGTCGCTAAAGTACACCAGTTTTGAGAAAAATGGCTTTGAATGTGAAAATGTTGAATACTTTCTACACCAGTAACGCTACTGCAGGATGAAAACACAATTACCTAAAGTTGCACTACTTCGTAATTTACTTAAAATTGAAAAAAATTACAATTCCACATTTAAAACGATACATTACGTAAAAAATTCTTATTATGTTTGCTATGGCCGCGTATTTAATTTAACTCCAGTTTAATTTTTAACTCCAGATTACTCCCATAGTAAAAATTATAAAAACAGTTGTTCCCATGGAAATAAAGTGAAGATTAAAGTTAAACTGTAACTGAAATACGGGTCTATGTGCCTGATTCAATGTAGACCTAAAACAGTAATATTCAGCATTATCATATTCAAAGCCATTTTTCTCAAAACTGGTATACTTTAGCGACATGTAACAAGTATACCTTTTTTAAAGTAAATTAAAAGTTCTTTCAAGAAAATGAATATAATTTTAAAAATATTCACGTTAAAAAAAAGTACAGCAATAAACAAAGGAATATCAGGATCTCGAGAGCGCCCCCTAAATGTTACGTTAAAAATAGGAAGATATTCAGATTCAGCAGTACAAGAAACCTTTAAATACCAAATTACAATTAAATATCTCCAAAAATTAACGAGTTTTGCTAAAATATTGAAATAAAAAAGTTATCTTTGAAAGGCCATAACTTTTTAATGAAGCAAAATTGTACTAAGATAAATTGATCTATATCGATTTGTTTTGACCCAAAGAAGCCACCCTTGAAGTATGGCCCATTCTTTACCGGACACCCGGTATACAGTGTGGTGATAAAGTAACGCACCAAGCGAAAAAACACCCTTAAAAAAAGACAACTTTTACAACCAATTTTAATTTTATGTCAGTTACCACTTTTGCGCCGTGACGTCATCGACATTTTTTTTTAATGACAATCTATTTTTTTGAAAATGTCATTTGAAAGCAACCATTTTTCTGAGTACAAAAATGTTAATGAATCACTAATACATAAGAAAATTTTCAAGAAAAAAATTATTGAAAAATGGAGATGTGATTTTTAATCTTAATAAAATTTCAACCTAAAATAATACTTTCTTATAAAAACATAACAAAACAACTTAATAAAATTACAATAAATATTGGAAATGTCCTCCACCAATCACTTGACAGTGACCAGCTCGTGTGTAAACGCTGTTAATGACTCTTGCGATAGTTTCACGGTTAATGTTATTCATTTCCGCTCACCCGACTTAACTCCCCTAGACTTTTTTTATGGGGTTATCTAAAAGGTCGAGTTTACGTGAACAGACCTCAAAATTTGGAAGATTTACAAAACAAAATTAGGACGGAAATGAATAACATTAACCGTGAAACCATCGCAAAAATAATTAATTAACAACGTTTAGACACGAGCTGGTCACTGTCAAGTGGTTGGTGGAGGACATTTCCGACATTTATTGTAATTTTATTAAGTTGTTTTGTTATGTTTTTACAAGAAAGTATTATTTTAGGTTGAAATTCTATTAAGATTAAAAATTACATTTCCATTTTTGAATAATTTTTTCTTCAAAATGTTTTTATGCATTAGTGATTCATTAACATTTTTGTACTCAGAAAAATGGGTGCTTTCAAATGACATTTTCAAAAAAGTAGGTTGTCATTTAAAAAAAAAATGTCGATGAAATCATGGCGCAAAAGTGGTAACTGACATAAAATTAAAATTGATTGTAAAGGATGCCTTTTTTAAAAATAAAATCGACCTGTCCGAGCGTTTTTCAAAAAAGTCAACGCTAAGGGTGTTTTTTCGCTTGGTGCGTTACTTTATCACCACACTGTATAACCCATCCGTACTAACCTAAGTCCCCTAAGGGATATATGTGTCCCAGCAGACGTGTGATATGACATGAACACACAAGTCTATGCATTTTTACTCAAATCAAATGAATTTAGACCTTATGATCGGTTACTAGGGAACCCCAAACACGGTTGGGACAGCGTATACGCCATATACAACGTAATGTTACCAATAGACTTTTCTGAAATCTTGATGGGACATATATAGCCCAATAGTAATATTGGTACAAAAAAATTCTGAAATAAAGTCGACGCGAAAGGGTTAAGGCCATTAATATCCTCCAACTTTTAAGATCTTTCACCGATCTCTTCATCGATCCCGATGCTCTATTTGAGTTTTTCATTACTCCTAAAGAATGTTTTCGTTATTTACCATTTAAGAACCTCTTCTGAGGGCTTAAGATGCTACCTAAATGTTTGAAATGAATCATTGAGAAATTAGTAACATCACGCGAGTTTCAGAGCATAAAAGTTTGCATGATTTTTTTAAAATTACCACTACGATATACAGAGTGGAACAAAACTATGAAATAATAATTGGAACTTTTTTATTTAAAAAATTATGAAAGAATGTTTAATACAAAAGTTTTTTGATGTATTACTACGCATGCTTTGACGTATATGGTTCCCTCGTGTTGTCTTTTGTTTTGTTGCTATGGCAACCAACTTCTCTTTTTTAAATGGTACCTATAATTATTTTTAGTGATTTTGAAACAAGCGTATTTTTCTCGATTCAGTGATACAATTTTGTCATTTCGGGAAAAGAAAAAAATAAAATAAAAGAGAAAAAATTTATTCAGTAATAAAATGCAATTATCATTTTTGGTAAAGAATGGCTACGGACAATTGACAATTAAAGTTAATTTTCTCTGTATAATATTTAGTTGTGAAATTTCCATAACATTCTTGGTTCAACCTGGCGATTGAGTCGTACTAAATATTTTTCTCTCACTGATTTTGTGCTTTTTATTTCTCTTTTCCCCAACAAAATCGTATTACTGAATCGAGGAAAAGACACTTATTTCAATATCACTAAAAATAATTATAGGTACCATTTAAAAAACAAAAACTGGTTACCATAGCAACAAAACAAAAGACAACACGAAGGAACCATATACGTCAAAGCATGCGTAGGAATACATCAAAGAACTTTGGTATTAAACATTCTTTCATAACTTTTTAAAAAGAAAAGTTACAGCCATTATTTGATAATTTTGTTCCAGCCTGTATTTAAATTTTGTTCTATTTCGGTAACAACAATTAATCTTGCTATTTTTAATAATCGAATTCTAAAGAGTAGGAATATAAATGTCAGCAGATTGTAAGTGCGTAACTTATTTAATGAATGAGCTGTTATGTAATTAAAAAATGAGTCTGTTGATACTATTAATCTATTAATGGAATTTTGAAATTATTAACACCAAAAATATCTACCGTGCAATAAGTTATTATCAACAAGCAACGGTCCTATCTAAATTGAGAACACTTGACAACAGTTAATACGGTTCAATTAACTAAATAGGTTGGTTGTCCATAAGCAAATCTTTATCAAGTGCCGTATCACTTGCTATAATAGAAAGCTATTGTACAGGGCCGGACCGGTTCCAGAGGCTAGACGTCGCGTCATGGAATAGTACATTTAATAAACTCCTTTATAAAATTGCTTATTAATCATATATGTAATAATAACATGCCATTGTAATATTCTGAAATAAACTATACTTAATCTTATAATAATACATGGTTATTCACGCAAACCGTTCATGAAAAGTTTAGATAGAAATTTGAAATATACGGAGGAGAGATATTTCGAAAGGAACTTTTCAAATAAAATAAAGTTGACTTCCGCTCACTTCCGGTTATACTGGAAGTCGCTATCAACTAGCATATTTCAACATGCTATATTTTTTTATCACGTTTGTGAATTTTAGATGTAAAAATACATACAGTGAGAGTATAAAGTTTGGAATAATTAGTATAAAGCGTAAATTATTGACTTTTAAGAAAATTCCAAAAACAGGTCAATTTTTTATTTAAATTGCGCGTTCTTTGGTACTGCACCCAAAAGTACAGAGTGATGACGTCACTGATATTTTTTTTAAATGACAACCCTCAAGTTGAGTTGATATTTCGATAGCCCCCGTGACTGTCAAGACGATGCTACAAAATCTTGACCTCTCATAAGAAAATTTTTGAGAAAATGAACAATGAAAACTGAAAAGCAGAGTTTTAATTTCAACGTTACGAAATGCATTTTAATTAAAAAAATAGATAAAATAGATTTTGGACATAAAACATCGTAAAGGAATAAAATTATTTGAAAGTAAATATTAAAAATGTCCTTCATCAACTTCTTCAGAATTTTCCAGTTGAGAATAATCTCAATAAGTGGCGATGAAAATTCGTTGAGCAGTGAATCCAGATTTACAAAAAAATTTTCCACTATTAGCCTGATTAAGTAGTTGTAGGTGTCGAGAAGACGGTCAGAACGATTAACCATAAGCTCGTTTAAGCGAACAAGAAAGATTAGAAATTTTAATAATGCTTGGATATGTGCGATAAAACAAGGACGCAAGAAGAAGTATGTAGGTTTTTTTACAACAGTCACCCAGAAAGAGCACTATTTCTCAATCAATTGTTAATAAAGTACAACAAAAATTTCGAAAATTTGGTCGTGTGAGGGACCTGACAAGGAATGGGCGGGGAATGTTATTGGATTTGCAAGAAAATCCACATAAGTGCAGACGTGCTGTTGCTGCCGTTCACGAAATTTGTCAACAACAATTAGAGCTATACAACCCGAAACGATTCTGTTCTGCAAGAATTTCAAACCAGAGTGGCATATTGCCAGGAAGTCGGTGGCAGACATTTTGAACATTTACTTTGAAATAATTTTATTCCTATGCGAAGTTGTATATCCTAAGTATATTTATTAAAATGCATTTAGGAACGTTGAAATTAAAACTGTGCTTTTCTATTTTCATTATTCATTTTCTCAAAAGATGTAAAAATTTTTGTAATATCGTTTTGATAGTCACGGGGGCTCTCGAAATATCAACTCCAACTTGGGGGTTGTCATTTAAAAAATGTCAGTGGCGTCATCACTCTTACTTGTAATACTCTGTACATTCAGGTGCCAAAGAATGCACAATTTAAATAAAAAATTGACCTGTTTTGGGAATTTTCTTAAAAATCAATAACTTAGGCTTTATGCTGATTATTCCAAATTTTACACTCTCACTGAATGTTAAATTGCAATACATTTCCCTATCTCTAAATTGCATCATTTTTGAGATATTTTGAGTGGTCTTAAAAATCTAGATTTTGCACTGATATTCAATATTTTCAGTTTTCTTAAAAATTTGGATTCTGCAATCCGAATTTCAAAAAAATATATATATCACAACTATTGTTGTAGCAATTTTATTTGTATAAGCCAATATTGTAGTAGAGGCTTTAAGGTTCCTAAAAATTTCATAATCATAATCTAATCTATTAAGCTACAGGGTGTCTAAAATGTACCTACCACTCTACTCTAAGATATTCAGAAACAGAAAAAATTTTTTTTTTTTTCAACTGGAACGACCAATATTTTAATACACCTTCGTTTGTGGAATTAAATGCTACATTGAACTATATTAGCATTCTCTACACCAATGATTCCCAAAGTGGTCTATATCGACACCTAAGGGTCGACTCCGATCTACAAGGGGTCCATATCAGCGAAAACAAAAATTGGGGTGCATGAGATGTAAATAGGGGTCCACGGGAATGGATCCCATTTAAGCATGTCGTGACCGAAATTTTGGCTTTTCATAAATGTATCAATATGTTGCGCGCATACGTGAAATAGCAACCCTTGTCCAGACTTGTATCAGAGTTTTGCATCAGGCTCATCCCTCCCATTAAAAGTATTTTTTTTGTGTAGTTATTTTATATTAGAATTTTACTAGATTTGCATTTTGTCGTTTTAATTAATAAGGGCCAATTTTTAAATCACAAGTTAACTTTAACCTTCATTTTATTGCCATAGAAATAATTGTTTTCATAATTTTGATATATCGGCCCTGAATGTATAAAACTTAACGTGTGTTTTTTTTAACTTTTTCAATCTACACTACAGTTAAACCTATCAAAAGTGAGTAGCACTGTGTCAGCTGTCAAAAACACATTTGAAATTGATGAATTTGTAAGAATTCAATATTAGAAAGGCGGGGGGTCTACCCAAAACAGAAAAAAATGGCACGTGGTCTACGAGACAAAAAAGTTTGGGAACCTCTGCTCTACACCTAACTTTAACAGTTTTTGAGTTATGAAACCTTTTGATTTAATTCATAAAAAAAACAATTTTAATAGGTGAAAATTTTTTAAACTTGTTAAGATAGCATGAAAATGATAAAAACTTGCATTTTAGTATTTAATGTTCCTACAATTTTGTAGTAAAGCAAAGAAAATACAGTTTCATAAATGTAAATTCACGAATTTTAATTGTCCTTTCATCATCCTTTTCTTGGCATGCTTGTAATCTTATAAGGATAAAGAATGAATTTCATTACTTTGAATTAAAGAATAAAGTCGCTAGTTTGCAACTCTCCGGGTTAGCGTGAGAGTTTTAAAACCATTGCCAGGTTATCTTAGTTATCTGTTACTGATCTTCATATTGTTTTCTTATATTTTATCTTTCAAGTTGCATAAAGTTAGGTTCAAATCTTCCAAACTTTGTTTTATTCATAGGAGGCAAGCGAGGATACATTTCATTGAACACACATTCTCTGCTCTCAACAATTTTAGATCATTGCTATTACTGTTATTACTATTACTTTTTATTCAGCACGGAGCCATTACAAAAATGGTTGTACATGTCAGTACTAAGTATATACAGTAATTGCCATATAAGTCGGGCCATATGGGAAATTTTTTTATTATTGATTTCTCAGAAAAACTTATTCTTTATGAAATCCCCTGCATCTTCCCAAACTTAAAATGCAATTACCAAAATTTGAGTACCTCTTATCATGTACCAAGAAGATCAAAATATTTTTAATCGGCAAAAGAGTAGAGTACCTTTATTTTTCAAAATACGCGAAAATATTATTTGGAAAAGTTATTCAGAAATGTTATGAGATCTCAAATATGAAACCATGGCTGCCTACGATGAGAAAAGAAATTTCCCATATTTTTCAATTTTTCTCGTATCGTAATTTCATTCTTGAACATCTTCTTTGTAACCCTGTCTTCCGATAGTCGTGCATATGTCCAGCCATCGTATTTGTTGGGTTCCTTTCTGATACAGTTTATACAGGGTGAGTTTTTTCGATGTTAGCATAGGGATCTCGGAAACCAGCAGAGCTAGAGAGACGGTTAAATGGGGAAAGATTTGTTGTTTTAGCTTTTGCTATTTTCTTAAAGTTCATGGCTGGCTAGATATTTCGAAAAAACTGATTTTTTAATAAATTCGTTAAATGCATATAGCTCGGTTATTCTTGATTTTAGAGAAAAGTTGTAAAAACAAAAGTTGAACAGAATTATGTTGTTAATTAAGTCGAACTAAATTTTCCATATAAGCTCTTATTTTTCAGTTACGACATAAACATCAGTTTTTTTTAATGGAAACCATAGTAGGCCATGAATGAAAAAAAATGCCTTTTTTACCTTTCCAACGATGTAATTCGATATGGTTATTTAAAAAACGACGGAGATACGGCAGTTTTTCTCTTTTGAAATTGTTAATATGGTTGGCCATGGAAACAAAAGTTTATTGACAAATGCAAATTATAAACGGCGAACAAATAAAAATCAGATTAGAGTAGGCGGTGCAAAGAAAATGTTTGTCTGTGATTAAATAAAAAGTCAATAAATTTGACAGTCCATGAATATATTACATTAATTAATTCAGTTAATCACAGACATTGCACCGCCTACTCTAATCTGATTTTTATTTGCTCGCTTTTTATTACTTTGACGTCTTGTTCGCTTTTTTACATATTATGTACGTTTCAGAATCAAAACTCTAATACCAACAATGGTTCAGTATTTCAAAAGTCTCCCAGAAGAACCTTCAACCTCTACATATCATTTATTTACTGTTGAGAAATACTTCAGTATCCCTATAATTTCATGAATTCTTCAGTTTTGGAAATTTTTAACATTGATTTAATGTCAACTCACTTTATGACCGCTTTTTGTTGAGATAGGATTCATTTTCATCACCAACTCAAAATACTGTTAAGTATCAAACAACTATGTGAAACATATTGAAATACAAAACCAATAATTCGTACGTATAAATTATTTTATAGTTTACAAATACGAAGCAGCGAAACCTTGGAAGATCATTCTTGTGGTTCTGAAAAGAACCTTTCAGAATTCACCGGATGAACAACTGCAAGTATACCAGAGTCGGAGAGTAGGACTTGACCTTCGTATTGCTAATCAGAAGGCGTTTTAACAAATCTAAACTATCAAGAACAAAAATAAACTAAAAATATTGTTCGAAAAGACCACCATTATTTGCAATACATAAATTACACCTCTTTAAAATCGAATTTACTGCTTTCCTAGTAGAACGTCCGTCAATATCGGCAAAAGCTTCTAATACACCTTCCCTCAGGTCTTCTATTGTTGCATACGATCTTCGATAGACCTTATTTTTTATCGCTCCCCATAAATAAAAGTCTAGAACAGACAGATCTGGAGATCGAGGTGGCCACGTAACTGGTGCATTCCTTCCAATCCATGGGTTGGGAAAAGTTTCATTTAAATAATTTCGCACTGTTAATTGATTATGCGGCGGTACACCATCATGTTGGAACCATTCTAGCATTCCTCGAATCTGTAAATTTAATTCGTCCAACATATTTTCAAAATCATTCCGTAAGAAATCAACCGGTCACCGGTTAAGGTATCATTAAAAATGTATGGACCGAGAATTATTGATCCAATGATGCCGCACCAAACATTAAATCCAAATTTAATTTGTGGTCTTCTTTGCTCAACATGATGTGGATTTTCTTTTAACCAGAGATGCTCATTGTGTCTATTAAACATGCCACAATTTGTAAATCGGGTTTCATCTGTCCAAAGAACTTTAAATTTGAACTGTGCGTTGCCTATACATGTATCTCTAAACTCAATACGCCGACCGTTATCACCTGGATGCATTATTTACGAAATCGATAATTTGTAAGGATAGAACTTATGCTTTTGCGATATTTGCATAACAGTGCGTTGTGATGTGCCTGCTTCCGTTTCAATCTGTCGGGTTGAAGTTGATGGATTTTCCATTACATACGCTAGAACATTTATCTCAGCAGCTTCATTAGTTGAGTTGGTTCTGCTCGTAGGTTTACAGAAGAAACCATATTCTCCCAAATTGTCATACAATCTTTTAAATGTAGGCAGTGAAGGCTGGCGACGATCAAAATAGTGGTCAAAATATTGTTGTGCAGCATGGATGGCATTTTTTGGCACTGAATGTAACACTCGATCATATCGCGCTTTTCTTGAAGTGAAAAATTCATTTCAATGACAAACCTAATACTTATTAATAGTAAAAAACGTCAAAGTGATATAATTTGCATTTGTCAATAAGCTTTTGTTTCCATGGCCAACCATATTAACAATTTGGAAAGAGAAAAACTGCCGTATCTCCGTCGTTTTTTTAAATAACCATATCGAATGTTACATCGTTGGAAAGGTAAAAAAAGGCCATTTTTTTCATTCATGGCCTACTATGGTTTCCATTAAAAAAAGACTGATGTTTATGTCATAACTGAAAAATAAGAGCTTATATGGAAAATTTAGTTCGACTATTTAATTAAGAAAATAATACTGTACAACTTTCGTTTTTACAACTTTTCTCTAAACTCAAGAATAACCGAGCTATATGCATTTAACGAATTTATAAAAAAATCAGTTTTTTCGAAATATCTAGCCAGACATGAACTTTAAGAAAAAAGCAAAAGCGAAAACAACAAATCTTTCCCCATTTAACCGTCTCTCTAGCTCTGCTGGTTATGCTAACATCGAAAAAACTCACCCTGTATAAATATAAACTTTTTTCAGTAACATAATCTCAGACACATTAGTTTTGGATATTGGCGCTTATTGAAAATTTCCGCCGGGTGCAAATGTCCCCTTTGCTCGGCAGTAAGTCCGGTCCTGCTGCTTTATATAAATAAACGCGATCGAAGTATTTTTCTTTTGGTTTAATTAATAAGAGAGATCACTTGTGTTTTTTGGTAAATAAAAAAATGTATGACCCCATGTTTTAATTAAATTAAAAATAAATTTAATAATAATAATTATAGATCAGTAATTTAGGAAAAAATTTACACTAAAGAGATTAATGGGCTGTATATCGGCTGAATATACCGGGTGTCCGGTAAAGGATGGGCCATACTTCAAGGGTGGCTTTTTTGGGTCAAAACAAATCGATATAGACCAATTTATCTTAGTACAATTTTGCTTCATTAAATTCCTTTGTTTATTGCTGTACTTTTTTTTAACGTGAATATTTTAAAAATTATATTCATTTTCTTAAAAGAACTTTTAATTTACTTTAAAAAAGGTATACTTGTTACATGTCGCTAAAGTATACCAGTTTTGAGAAAAATGGCTTTGAATATGATAATGCTGAATATTACTGTTTTAGGTCTACATTGAATCAGGCACATAGACCCGTATTTCAGTTACAGTTTAACTTTAATCTTCACTTTATTTCCATGGGAACAACTGTTTTTATAATTTTTACTATGGGAGTAATCTGGAGTTAAAAATTAAACTGGAGTTAAATTAAATACGCGGCCATAGCAAACATAATAAGAATTTTTTACGTAATGTATCGTTGATTTAAATGTGGAATTGTAATTTTTTTTCAGTTTTAAGTAAATTACGAAGGAGTGCAACTTTAGGTAATTTTTTTTTCATCCTGAAGTAGCGTTACGGGTGTAGTAAGTATTCAACATTTTCACATTCAAAGCCATTTTTCTCAAAACTGGTGTACTTTAGCGACATGTGACAAGTATACCTTTTTTAAAGTAAATTAAATGTCGTTTCAAGAAAACGAAACATATTTTAAAAATATTCACGTAAGAAAAAGTATGACAATGAACAAGAGAATATCAGGGTCCCTAGAGCGCCCTCTATACGTTACGTTAAAAATAAGTAGATATTCAGATTCAGCAGTACAAGAAACCTCTAAATACCAAATTACAATTAAATGTCTCCAAAAATGAGCGAGTTTTGCTAAAATATTGATATAAAAAAATTATCTTTGAAAGGCCATAACTTTTTAATGAAGCAAAATTGTACTAAGATAAATTGATCTAAATCGATTTATTTTGATCCAAAGAAGCCACCCTTGAAGTATGGCCCATTCTTTACCGGACACCCAGTATACAGGTGTCCACTTTTCGAGCCTAACCATATGGATTTCGGTTATCTGAAGAGATACGAAGTTGGTTAAATTGAGGCAAGTTGCGTATTTTTGTCCCAATCAATGATCTTTGAACAAATTTCGCCTATTTTTTACGATTTTCAAGATATTCGGAAACAAAGTAAGAATCACGATTTTCGTTTTTATTTCTTTTTATAAAAACCAATAAAGTTAGACATTTTTAAAATGCACTTTCTCATGAGGAATTGAAATATGCCATGGTCTTTGTCATGTCGTTAAAAATTGCGAACAAACATTCAAACAAACGCTTGCGAACAAACATTCAAATGTTATAGAAAAATTATTTACCGATCAGCAATTTATCTTCGACAGTGGATTAGTGGCACTGGCTACACGCCTGGGTTGGACTGTACTTGGTCCCGTGTCGGAGTGAAAATAACAGGGCTGGAAAGTTTAAAACAAACATGTTTAAAACACGCAATTAAAAACAAACCCTTTGTTTTAAACAAAGTGTTTTAAACATGTTTTTTAATTGATGTTTTAAATTCATTTTTGTCGTTTTAAGCGTAGAAGAAACACTGTTTTATATTACTGATATAATCTAAAAATTAGTAAAGGAGACTGTGGTTTAAGGAATAATTGAAATTAACCTCCGCCCACAATAATTTTATTTCCGTATTTTTTTTTTTGCTTGATACGTATTTCGGCAGCTAAGCTGCCATCTTCAGTACAATTTAAAAAACACTATATGAAATCTAACAGCTACCTACCTAGCTACCTACCTACCTGATCATACTATCTATACTACTAATACTATCTAAAATTAACAAAATTAACACTAAAAAAGGAGATTGTGGTTTAAGAAATAATTGAAAATTATCTCCGCCCACAATAATAACAGTCAACACCTACCAAAAAAAGCAAATATAATTTGCTTTTTTAAACCACAATCTCCTTTTTTAGGCCCGGTTTTTCAATCGTATGTTAACTTTAACCTTCAGTTTACTCCCATAAGAACACAATTGTCGCCATGGAAATAAACCGAAAGTTACAGTTTAACTTGATATTGAAAAACCGGGCCTTAGTGTTAATTTTGTTAATTTTAGATAGTATTAGTAGTATACAGGCTGTTACAAATTCGAGGCTCACCATTGGGATCTCGAAAACGGTAAGAGATACGAAGTTGGTTAAATTAGGGCAAAGTTGCGCATTTTGGTGCTGAACAATAATCCGTTTTGATAAATCTTCTACGATTTGTAGTTTTTGAAATATTTCAAAAAAACTGAGAAACGTAATTTTCTTTTTTATTTTTTTCTGAAGTTATTATTGTAGGGATCACAACAAAATTAATACATTCTACAGGCAC
Source organism: Dorcus hopei (assembly GCA_033060865.1). Lineage (NCBI taxonomy): Eukaryota > Metazoa > Arthropoda > Insecta > Coleoptera > Lucanidae > Dorcus > Dorcus hopei. The sequence continues at coordinate 41,410,586 of CM065420.1, forward strand.
TTTTTTGAGCTCTTTACGATGATATCATTACATTTTACTTAGAACGTTTCGTTTCGTTCTAACCATCATCATCAACGTCATTTTTCTTATGGGCGCTGAATTCGAATACCATTAAACAGATCTATTTTTCCTGATGCTTCTCCATATCACACATCCAGATTTAATAAAGTGAAACAGCTATAAATGAAGAAATTGTTGAAAGTAATAATGTGCAAAGAAAAATATGGTGCACGTTGTGAAAACAAAACAAAAAGCATTGATATACCTTCGAGTTTTATTTCGTATATCATAAAAGCTGATTTTTGTAAAATTTTTAGATGTAAAAATGAACGATGTGAATCCAAGAAAGACGTAAATTTTTAAAACTTATTCTGCTAAGAACAACAGTTTAGTAAAATAGCAAAAGAAAGTATTTCCAACAATATCCAGAAAGACGACGATAAAGCAGTAGTTGATTAGATTTGTAATTAAATTATACATTTTTATTATTAAAGCAAGAAAGTATTAAATTAAATTATGTATGTATTTAGAAAACTTGAATCTTAAAAGACATTACTGCTCGAGGAAATATTCTTTCTTGTAATATCATTTTTTTATATGATTTATAAATAACTATTAATTAGGTACCTCTTCTAATAAAATTCTTCATTCTCATTATCATTAAGGCGATCTCCATACATTCTTCGAATTTTATGAAAAGATCCATAAAGTGCAATGCTTCTATGTAATTTATTAAACATTGTTCTATGTGGTTGGCATCTTTGTGGGTAAATTTCGCTCGCTAATGTTATAGTTACCAAAATAAATTTTTAAATTTATAAGAATGAAAGTTTTTTAAATACATAATTTCATGTGATACTTTCTTGATTTAAATTATTAAAAATTATATTATACATTTTTATTAAAAAATGTATAATTTAATTACAAACCAAATCAATTACTGATTTAGCATCGACTTTCTGGATATTGTTGGAAGTAACTATCTCTTGCTATTACTAAACTGTTGTTCTTAGCAGAATAAATTTTAAAAATTTACGTCTTTCTTGGATTCAAATCGTTCATTTTTACATCAAAAATTTTTACAAAAATCAGCTTTTATGATATACAAAATAAAACTCCGAAGATATATCAAAGCCTTTTTGTTTTTGTTTTCACAGCATACCATATTTTTCTTTGTACTATTATTTTCAACAATTTCTTCATTTGTAGCTATTTCACTTTATTAAATCTGGATGTGTGATATATGGAGAAGCATCAGAAAAAATAGATCTATTTAATGGTATTCGAATTCAATATGGCGCCTATAAGAAAAAATGAATTTGATGATGGTCAGAATTAAATGAAACGTTCTAAGTAAAATGTAATGATATCATCGTAAAGAGCTCAAAAAAGTGCCTGTAGAATGTATTAATTTTGTTGGGATCCCTACAATAATAACTTCAGAAAAAAATAAAAAAGAATATTACGTTTTTCAGTTTTTTGGAAATGTTTCAGAAACTACAAATCGTAGAAGATTTATCGAAACGGATTATTATTCAGCACGAAAATGCGCAACTTTGCCCTAATTGCTTTGCCCTGACTTCGTATCTCTTACCGTTTTCGAGATCCCAATGGTGAGCCTCGAATTTGTAACAGCCTGTAGATAGTATGATCAGGTAGGTAGGTAGCTAGGTAGGTAGCTGTTAGATTTCATGTAGTGTTTTTTAAATTGTACTGAAGATGGCAGCTTAGCTGCCGAAATACATATCAAGCAAAAAAAAAATACGGAAATAAAATTATTGTGGGCGGAGGTTAATTTCAATTATACTGATATAATATGTATTTAATAATAAAAAATTAATTGTCTTATTTAATGATGTACATATTTGAATTTGGCCATGTATTGGTGTTGGCGCTGTTAGCAACTGTAGCTCTTGGTAGTTTCTTGATAGTTGATATATCTATTTTTTATTGCATTAGCTTAGTTATAACCAGTCTGATAATAATTACTAGTATTTATTATCACTACAATAATAAATTGAAAAATATCTTTTCAGCATTTATTATTTATTTATTATCGTAAATTAGTTGTACAATATACCGGGTGTCCCACGCCATATGCTCACCCTTCTAGAACTTTTATTTTTTAACCGATTTCAATGAAATTTGGAAAATGAAAATCAAGCAAAAAGCGCATTTTCCGACATACTATTGAGCATCGTGGGGCTTCCAGTTTCACCGGAAGTAACATCAACTTATTTTAAATGGAACACCCTGTATATTTTTACATATTTGGAATCTGCAGATCATTGCGAGTCCGAATATGTATCATTTAATAATTTTGGTTTCCATCACAACGAAAAAAAAACTTTTTTGTTTTTCAATCTAGGAAGCTTTGAATCGCGTATTTTGCTTCTAATGCGATCGAGAGATTCGAGAAAATCACTATTTTGATTGTATTTTGATTTTTAACATTTTTACAGAATTTCAAATTTTCATTAGGTCGTAACTCATTTTTTTTTAATAGAACCTCATGTGCTCCTTAGCCTAGTTCAAAAGGAATTTTTTTTTCTGAATACGCTGATACCAAATACTTCATACTTTCTTTGAAAGTCATTTAAAACAGAACATGATTTATTGAGGTTTTATGCCTGCTCTGTTTTAAATGATTTTCAAAGAAAGTATGAAGTATTTGGTATCAGCGTACTCAGAAAAAAATATTTTGTCGAACTAAGCTAAGTAGCACATGAGGTTCCATTTAAAAAAATGAGTTATGACCTAATGAAAATTTGAAATGCCGTAAAAATGTTAAAAATCAAGAAACAATCAAAATAGTGATTTTCTCGAATTGCTTGATCGCATTAGGAGGAAAATACGCGATTCAAAGCTTCCTAGATTGAAAAACAAAAAAGTTTCTTTTTCGTTGTCATGGAAACCAAAATTACTAAATGATACATATTCGGACTCGCAATGATCTGCAGATTCCAAATATGTAAAAATATACAGGGTGTTCCATTTAAAATAAGAAAATTGATGTTACTTTCGGTGAAACCGGAATGCTCAATAGTATGTCGGAAAATGTGTTTTTTTGCTTAATTTTTATTTTCCAAATTTCATTGAAATCGGTTAAAAAATAAAAGTTCTAGAAGGGTGAGCATATGGCGTGAGACACCCGTATAAACATACTTGGTAGTCTAATAATCAGACTAATACATTAAGGGTGGGTTTATAGAAAGAAAATCAAATATTTAATTACGATTAACTATTTGATCGAGCATAATATTCGCGCTGTCATGATTTAACAATTTGATCTCTATGGCAACACGAATTGTAAACTCAATCAAATAGTTATTCGTAATTAAATATTTGATCTCCTTTCTGTACACCCACCCTAAATAAACAACTAACAACTATAAAATTATTAATTTATAAAATTTGCTTTTAGAAAGTTAAAAGTGAAGATATAATTTCTTTGCACAATTTCTTATAAATTTTATCAAATTTATTTCATTTAAATTATTCTATTCTTGAATTGTTCTAGGAAAAAAGAAAAGTTATGAATAAAGACTCCAAAAGAAAGTTCCGTTTGTCCGTCCAGTTGTATATTATTCGCTGCTCGTGCCGATGCACTATAAACTCTCAATCGGTCGACGGGCTGCGTATCCAGTGCTGTTTACGGCTGCATGATGCATAGATAAAATGAGTTTTATTTAAACGAATGTTTTCATTTTTTTTTCCAAATTATTATATCGTATGGTCAAAAATACAGCAAATAACCAAATAAAATGTGATAAAGTTGATCAAAATATTCTCACTCTACCGAAGAAATAATGCTTGCAGCGCCGTAATTCGATCGGTGCCATACGCGGCATCGAAGCGCCTATGCATTCGGGCTGGAGAGTTGGAGTCTTTAGTTATGAATATTGTTTTTGAAAATGGTATTTTATAGGTAAATTATGATTTTTTCTAGTGCTTAAATTATTTACTTTTAATTTATTTATTTTTATTTATTATTAATTCCATAATGTTTTGAAACAGAATATGTATGTAGGTATATAGGTACCACGTGTCCACCGAGTATGGTTTTCTTTTGTGACGTACAAACCATTTAATATAGAAAAGAATTTCAAACGCTATCATCCTCTAATGAAAAAAACTCTATACGTTAAATTTATTTGCAATTACACAGGGTGTTCATTTTACAAGCGTCAGCAAGTACCTTTAATATTTCAAATGTATTATTACGAATTTCGAAAGATCTATCAATTTGGAAAATATTTTATTAACACATTTCTATACCTAAACCTAGTATTTATCGAGATAAATGCCGTCAACGAAGAAACATCTTAAATGCAGGCCCTTATTAAACTGCTTTTAACTTGCTTAATTGAAGAGTCTTCACTATCAGTATCAGCGTGTAATTACACATGCTTTAAGCTAAGTAACGATATATTAAACAAACCTGAACACTACGCAGATTGTTGGTGGCTAGCAATTATTTCTGCTGAATTTAGAAGTGAAATATTTCAAGTTTTTCTTATGGAACACCCCGTAAGTAAAATCATCGACCAATGTAGAATTAAATTTACTACCTTTTTCCCAAACAAAGTCTTATACCTAAAACATACAATTTGTGAGATAATTCTGGTTTTCATTTTGCTTCATGATTTTTGTCATTTTTCAGGTTAGAATATACTGCACTTGTTCGCAATTTAAACACCGGACAAGAAAGTGCAGTCTAGAGTAACTTGGAACAGATTGCACTCGACAAACGAATGCAATCAGTGCACTTGCACTGTGACAAACGAACGCATTTTTCTGCACTAGGGCACATGGTGTGCACTGGTGTAGACAAACGAACAAACCTATTATTATCTTAAAAATAACATCAAATGTTTTTTTTTTAATTTTAAGTCTAGAGTGCTGTGAATCTATCTCTCTACGGCATAGATTAAACGCGTGCTAAACAGTCCACTATACTTCAAATTAAAAAAAAGAAAACACGCTATACTTTTTCTTTGAATCCAAAAAATGTGGGTTCGAATTCCAACTTGGCTAACCTATTTTTTTGTAAGTAGTTTTTAATAATTTTAATTAATTTCTCTGAAATGTTCATTTTGAAAATATGTTTATTTTTTATTTTTTTGCATTAAACAAAGCATACGTTTGTCGAGAAAATGTATTTTTTTAATTTTCTTCGTTATCTGTCAAAATAAATATTACATGTGTTATATCATTGTAAAGAGAAAAAAAGAGCGCATTCAATTCTTCCAAAGCCTTCTTGACGGTCCATAAGAAAAACTGAAGTTGGGGGTGAAAACTCGAAAACGGAAAGTGAAAACAAAAATCTAAAAGCACATTTAAATACTGCATGAAAAAGTGCCTTAAGAAAGTACAAATAACAAAACATATCGATTACAATAAAGAAGTTATTAGAAAAAAACGAAATTTGAAAATTTCGGTTTTTTGGCTATAACTCCTGAACCACATGGAATTTTTTAAATTTCAAAACAGTTTATAACTACCCTAATGCTTAGGAATAATTCGTCCCAGTTAACCGAATTCGTATCTCTTATAATAAGCGAGATCCCCATGCTGGAAAAGTTATCTGGGACATATTGTATATCAGGGCATGGAATCTCAAATCGTCAAGGCCATGCCTGTATGTTTAATTCTGCACTAATTTACTAGATGACACTAGATGGTGTTGTTTAGAAATCTGTAAAAATGCTGAGAAGTACAAATCCCAAATAACAATGCGTGGTGCATTAAAATGGATAATTAACATCATATTTTTCTGATATATTTATAGGCTCCAGATATGTACTGTAATTATTAATTATTTTTTAATTCTTTTTATTGCTTTGTATTTATAGTACCTACTTGTATTGTACTTTATGTATTGTATTTTGTATCTTTTATTTTGTGTCCCTCTTTGGTGTTACTGTTGGGCGCACTAGTATAAATAAATAAATAAATAAATAAATAAATAAATAAATAAATAAATAAATAAATATTTTGCGTACGTACGTATTCAATGAAGCTAATTTGTAGTATGTTTAGATATAACTTTGGATGTAACCGCCTGAATGAATCAAAGCTTTCATTGATTAATAATTACTTTGCTTAGATACGCAATACATACATATTAATAACAACGCCAAATAAATTGTGGCAAGAACATGTTGCAAAGAATTTTCTTTTCTTCCTTTTTAATGGGCGAAGTATCCCATCGGTTTGCTTTGCACCTCTGGATGTCTACTGGTGGGATTACATTTTGCCGAATCCGGAGGAATCCCACCCACCCACCCACAGTGGGTCAGAATCCGCTAATGCTGGCCAAAATTATATATTGTAAAATTTTCGTCTTATTTACATAATTATTTTAATTAAAAAAAGAAACACTAACTGCAACTAGAAATTAATCATATTCAATTGAAATTTTTTTTCATCATCTGCAATATCGGAATTACTCATTTCGTCTAATTCTTTAAGTGTAGCTAATAAATTTAATACTTCTGGCAGAAGTTATTTTCAAAATGGTGGTAGAAATTATTTTAAAAATATGTATCTAATAATGTTTTACTGCAAATACATGAAGAGCGCTAAACAATGACCTTTGTATTTGTAGAACTACAGAATATAACACACATTCTGAAGTTTCGCATGGAAGTTGGAATAACTTTTCTAATAGCACATATTAGCAGCTAATTTTTTCACATAAATTAGTTAAGATTACAAGTTATGCCATATGTGAAAAATACAGTTGGATCTAGTCGTATTAATTGGGTAGAGTGAAATCAATTAGAGAAGAACCGATGTGTCATCCAAATTTGTTAGTTTTCACGTCAGCAACTGCTGATGGGACAAACTTTATAGTAAAAAATGAAACTACATAATAATTACAATTCACGTGCAGCAAGAAACACCAAAACACCTCTTTCTTATCGCAAAGACTTGTACGAACGTATTACGTGTGAGGGTCTTCTCTATTTAATTTACCTCTACGTCTACAATTCGAACAAGACCAGATTTTATTTTATTTAAATATTAATATCACAAACTCTTTTAAACGGACACTAAATGGCGCACAAACACTTTACGTTTCGCTATCGTTTGACAGCTTCTTCGGAAGAAGCACAAACACTTTACGTTTCGCTATCGTTTGACAGCTTCTTTTGACGATAGCGAAACGTAAAGTGTTTGTGCGCCATTTAGTGTCCGTTTAAAAGAGTTTGTGATACAATTTTCATCGGACAAGAACCAGCTTTAATTAAAAATTAATGTAATTTAAATGTGCATAAATAATGTCTCACAGTAAATATTAAAATTTTAGTTATATGATCTGTACTTACTTTTATTCGTTTCTTCCATTTGTAATGAATTGAGCAACTTAACAAAATAATTGAATCAATAACAAAATAAAACATACAATCGGTTCTTTTAGAAACCTTCTCGTTTGATGATTACAATTAAGTACGCTCTCTTTATTATTTCCTACTGCAGATATAATCCGCTTATTTGTCATAGAATATATACTGTCATAAGCCACGAAATATTTTGTTACATTTTACGGCTATTTTATAGTATTTTATTTCATTCGATAATTTTGAATTTTGGCCAGCTTTCGCAGAATCTGACCCACTGTGCTACGGTAGGATTTTTTAACGTACTGAATTGACAACGGGTGAACGGGCCTACGGTTTTACTTCCTATCCGAGAAGAAGGCAGGTTTTTGACTTTTCATTCGCATTGGAAAAACCGAGACAGGTTTGCAAGTTTGTAAAGAGTCACCTACTTACTTTATTTTATTAGCAAGTAAGTTTTTTTGTTATCATGTTCTACGTTTATTTATTTTTGAAATTTTTGTAATTAATCTTAATCGAAATGCTTGTAGTTAGACAATAATGTTCAAAATTTGAAATTTCTAATTTGTATTCATACCTGAATTGTTACTTTAAATGTTTTTAATATTAAATAATTACGTATTCTCGGTTCGTTAATTTATTCTTGAATGGCTGTGGATTGTATATTTCAAAATTTTAAACAATAAAAGTGAATCCATTATCGCCATATCCTTGATTATGATTTGCACTAATTTACCAGATGGCGCAAAGATACTAGCCTTAGTAAGGTTACTGTATTTAGAAGGTACCAGTGGCGTAGATAGAAACTTGTTTCGGGGGGGCCCGAACAAAAAAAAATTTAACGAGTACGGACTATTTAACATTTTATTTAAGAAATGTAAAATGGCGAACAAAAAACAACGTCATATGGAAAACTTCTTTAGTATGAAATACGCAGAACATAATATTTTAGAACCATTTCGGGGGGGGCTCGGGCCCCCCAGGCCCCCCCCTATCTACGCCACTGGAAGGTACCGCCATTCATTTCCGCGGCTGTCGTCCCCCAAATTAAAAAGGACGCGATGAAGATGCCATGAAACAGTAAGAGGAAAAAGGATAGACACATAACAAGTTACGGTTGCTAGGGATTTTATGAATGAAATTGATTAACCCCAAATTAAAAGAGATAGAAAGTTAGCGCTACCTTCTCAATACAGTAACCTTAAGCCTTAGCCAGGAACCCAAACATTTCTATCTTTTTTGTTAATCTTTGCTGAAGTTGATGAAGTTGCTAGGTGGAGACTTTGGAAACTACTTCAGGGATATAAAATTACTGTAAATTCGGTTCCTTGGGCCGGTTCTATTGCGCTTTGAGTACAGCTGCAATTTGGAACGGTTTGGTTACATTTTGTATCCTTGAACTACATAAATTACAGCTTGAAAGCTCGGAATTTTGACACTGGTTGTCAGAATAGGCCGATGCAGTGACGCACCCAGAAATTTGTCTTGGAGGGGGCTTAAAAATAATAATAATAATAATTGTAAGAATCACGTAAGAGTATACAAGGATATATTAAATAATAAACCAATTCTTAAATTATTTTTATTAACGGGGTGTAGTTATATTTGTATATGAACTTTTATTAAACATTAAACTACATTTTTATTTTAAAGTGTCAACCAAAACTAAACTTGTTTCCTCCACCTACTGGACTCTTTATAATATATAATAAAGTCATAGTCGCCACAGTTACTCCCCCTCTAGTGTCTACGATTCGTAGTCACGGAAACGAACTGGTGGTTTCACCTTGCGCTTTACACGTGTCACTGATTCCTTGATTTGAGTAGAGTTTTCGTTGCTACTGAGTGCTGGCGGCTGTACAGGTGTTGAGGATGGAAATGTGTTCAGTTTCTTCACCAAAAATGCAGGTTTGACCCTATCGATGGAAACGGTTAACTGTCTTCCATTGAAGAAAATGGTGATTGTCTTGGCGTCCCGTTTAGTAACTTTATGTGGTCCAGTATAAGGTTGTTGTAATGGTCGTCGGACTGCATCGTCTCGTAAGAAAACATGTGTGCATGTTTCCAAGGCAGGATGAACGAAAACAGGCTTGTTACCATGACGAGCTGCAGGTGTTGCTCGAATCTCACGCATCTGTTGACACAGTTCTCTTGCGAATGTTGCAGCATCTGGGGGAACCGCGCCATTGAAGAAAAATTCTCCAGGGATACGCAGTTGCGTACCATACGTGAGCTCTGCTGCTGAACATTGGAGATCCTCCTTGTAGCTGGTGCGCAGCCCTAAAAGAACTGTGGGCAAAAGATTTGTCCATTCTTTGTCTTCGTGGCACATAATAGCTGCCTTAATGGTCCGATGACAACGTTCGATGAGGCCATTCGCTTGCGGTCTATATGCTGTGGTGCGACATCGCTTGATCCCTAAGAGGTTCGTTAGGGCAGTTGTAAGAGAGGCTTCAAATTGTCTTCCTTGGTCGGTGGTGAGGCGATGTGGGCAACCAAAACGAGAAACCCAAGTAGCGTAAAAAGCTCTAGCTACGGTGTCAGCCGTCATGTCCACCATCGGCGTTACCTCTGGCCACCTAGTGAAACGGTCTATCATCGTCAAACAATACCGATTACCCTGGGAGGGCGGTAATGGGCCAATAATATCTATGTGCACATGTTCAAACCTGCAATCAGTCATGTTAAAATTCTTTAGAGGACTGTGAGTATGACGAGAAATTTTTATCTCTGGCAGGGTATACACTTGCGACACCATTCAATGATGTCCCTGCTCATGCATGGCCAAACAAATTTTTGTTTGATAGCTCGGCTGGTTGCTCGACCACTAGGATGTGATAACTGATGGAACAGTAGGAAAATTCTTCGGCGCAGACTTTTCGGGACGTAAGGACGGATGGTGTCAGTTGAGGTTTCACACACAATAGTGACTGCAGAATTGTTTGGAGTGAACTTTCTGAGGATTAAAGAAGTATTTATGGATTGCAGAAGTTCCTTCAGTTCGGGATCGTTCTTCTGTTCCTTTGCTAGTTCCTCCGGTTCAATCGCTGTGGGATTCGAAATCTCTTCAATTCGTGACAAAGCGTCGGCGACAACGTTGCTTTCGCCGGGTACAAATACGACGGTCGTAGTGAATTATCCTATGAAGTCTAAGTAACGCAGTTGTCGAGGTGACGCTTTATCCGTCTTCTGCAGGAAAGCGTATGTCAGTGGCTTGTGATCCGTTCGTACGCTGAAATTCCTGCCCTCAACCATGTAGCGGAAGTACTTGATAGCCTCGTAAATAGCTAGCAGCTCTCGGTCATACGTGCTGTATTTAGCTTGGGCGGTGTTCAACTTCTTGGAGAAAAATGCTAACGGTTCCCCAATTCCGTCAACTTTTTGTTCTAACACTGCACCTACGGCTACCTCTGAAGCATCAGTCGTCAGAAGTAGTGGCGCGCTGTCATAGGGATGGGCCAAAAGGGTTGAGTTAGCTAATTTTTCTTTACACCGGGCAAATGCTGCGTCTGTCTCAGGAGTCCAAACTATTTTGTCATTCTTTTTGCTATTTTTTAAAAAATCATTCAACGGTGTTTGGAACTCAGCTGAGTTTTTAACAAACCTACGATAAAAATTTAACATTCCGAGAAAACGTCGCAACTGTTTTATTGTCGTAGGCTTAGGAAAATCAGTGATTACAGCTACTTTGTTGGGTAACGGCTTTATACCTTCTGCTGAAATTTGGTGTCCAAGATAGTCTACTTGAGTGGCGCCGAAAACACACTTTGCCGGATTCACAACGATTCCAAACTCGCGCAACCGTTCGAAAACCAGTTCAAGGTGTTCTAAATGTTCTTCTGGGGAAGTAGATGCGATAAGAATATCGTCTATATAACAAAAACAAAAGTCCAGACCTGAAAGCACGGAATTCAAGTGTCTTTGAAAAGTTTGGGCGGCATTTCGAAGGCCGAACGTCATCACATTAAACTCAAAAAGTCCGAAAGGAGTAATGATCGCGGTCTTGGGAATGTCTTCCTCGGCTATGGGGATTTGATGGTATGCACGCACAAGGTCTATTGTCCCGAATACACTTTTCCCCTGCAACCTTAATGAAAAGTCTTGGATGTGCGGAATTGGGTATCGATCGGGTATTGTTACACTGTTTAGCTTACGATAATCGCCGCACGGACGCCACTCACCAGGAGTCTTTTTGGGTACGAGATGCAAAGGACTTGCCCATGGACTCTTCGACGGTCTGCAAATTCCTGTTCTAGCATATACTGGAATTCAGCCTTGGCGATTTTTAATTTCTCAGGAGGGAGTCGTCGACAATTCTGCGATACTGGAGGTCCTGTTGTCTGTATGTAGTGTACAGTGGTCCCAGATGATTTGGCTAGAAGTGCTGGACGTGTTATGTCAGCGTACTTGGCCAGAAGGTCGTGGTATCTTGTCGTCCGAAGAATGGTGGTGATACCTAACGTGTCGCATGCTTCCATTGATGCTATTGTGGTAAGGTTGGTCTGCCTGTCGATAAGCTTTCTATTAGCAAGGTCGACTAATAAATGATATCTGCTAATGAAATCGGCTCCTATGATTGGTCGAGAAACATCGGCTACTAAGAAGAACCACTTGAATTGTTTTCTCAATCTGAGATCAAGGCAAAGAAGTTTTTCGCCATAAGTTTGTATGGCAGTACCATTAGCTGCGAATAATGTTGTTTTCCCTGGGTGAATGGAGGAGTTGTGTACGTAACTTTTGGGCAGAACTGATATCTCAGCTCCTGTATCAATGAGATACCGAATACCAGATTGTGGGTCTGTGATAAAGAGGCGATGTTGAGCAGTAAATGGACTGTCGCACGCTGCCTCCTGCGCCGGCGGTGCTTTCAGTTTTCCGATTTGCTGGAGAAAGTGCATGGTGACAAGCACTTCTTTGCTTTTTCTTTGTATCTTTGATGATAGAAACAAAGGTTGCTTCTCTCGCGTGCTTGACTCTTGCTTCTCGAGCGTGAACGCTGCCAATTACGTCCTCGGTCATTCGCCAGTTTCTCTACCATTGCAGTTAGAGCGGCTACTTGTTGTTGCAGAGCAGCTAAAGTTGCTGCTGTGTCATTTGCTGGTGGTGCAGTCTGGCTAACTGCTGCAATAGACGTCGAACCAACGGTGCGTATTTCAACCAGCTTATCTGCTATATCTGCCATTTTTTCTAGAGTGACACCTTCGCTAGCAGATAAGACTAATTGCACATGAGGTGGTAGCCGTTGCAACCACAATGTTTTAAGCACCTCACTACTAATGCGGTTACCTGCCAGTGCCTTCATCTCCCGCAACAACTGAGATGGTTTCTGATCTCCCAACTCCAATTCTGTCAACAGCTTTTTTATTTGTCGTTCTTGGGAATCGGAATATGCAGCTATCAGCTTCGTCTTAATTACTTCATATTTTTCTGTGGACGGGGGGCTAGATACAACATCAGACACCTGCTGCAGTACGCTGCAGTCTAACGCTGCCACTACGGTGTAATATTTGGTGATATCCGACCGTACCTTGTACGCATGAAATTGTGCGAACCAGAGTTTCGGATCTTGCTGCCAAAATGGTGGAAGCTTAATGTGTTTCACCTCATCTACCTCTGCGCTGCTGCTGGACTCATGGTTCTGTTGCATAGCGGTTTGAGATGGTCCTTGCATTTCGGCTAACTGTTGCTGTAGGTGCTGAATAAGAAGCGCTTGTTCTGTTTCTTGCTGTGCGCGTTCACCAGGGGTCACCATTTGTAGTTATATTTGTATATGAACTTTTATTAAACATTAAACTACATTTTTATTTTAAAGTGTCAACCAAAACTAAACTTGTTTTCTCCACCTACTGGACTCTTTATAATATATAATAAAGTCATAGTCGCCACAGGGGACTAACGGCTATTGTAAATAAAATATATTTTTGTTGGTCAACTTCAAAATTCTCAATTTCTAATACAATTCAAATAAGAAAGGAGAAATAAATTATTTTCACCTTCAGTAAGTAAATAATTAGCTTGATTTTTCATAAGTGTACAATGTAATTTATTATTGTAGCAATTTCTGGTCCTGATGAAGTAATAAAAACATTACGAAATATTGACCAACAAAAATATATTTTATTTACAATAGCCGTTAATCCCCGTTAATAAAAATAATTTAAGAATTGGTTTACCTAACAAGTACGGCATTACTTCCCTACGAATTAAATAATAAAGATATATAATATGAACTTATACCGAACTAACGTTACCAAACGAAATTAAGTCGGCGCGCTCTTTTTCTTGCAAAATTGAAATGATTTATTAAATTTTAATACCACATAGCTGCCTCTAGGGGGAGCTTTAGCCCCCCCCCGTGGGTGCGCCACTGGGCCAATGGCGTCATACGTCATAGTCGTTTAATTATAACCGTTGTAAGTTATTTTCGTCAAATTTGTTGCTTTTTATAAGTCGGAGTGTTGTGTTATCTAATGGAACGGGTCACAGACGCTACTTTGCTGCGAATTGTAAGGCCATTGCTTATAATAAAATAAGACCCGATGAGAAAGAATTGTTTTACGTGTAAGTACTAGTTTCGATGTTGCTCGTCAGGTAACTCGGTAGCGCGGTTGATGTTGGAGACATAGTGCTGCATTGTAAATTGTAAGCTGCTAGCAGTCCAGTGGTGGGATCCTGTAACCAACGCTACGATACGCTACGCTACCAACACTCTACCCCTCGCCCATAAGTCATAGCGCATCGTAGCGTATATTAAAATTGCAATCCTGTAAATAGATGGCGTCCGCTAGTGCACGCTAAGTACAGTTATCGTAGCGTCAAAATTAGATTCCCGCTAAAGATATAAACATTTATCTACACCTATTTCTTTAGCTGTAAAAGTTTCTTAGCTGACAAATATAAAATGTTCAGTGATTAATTTTTAATATTTACATAAATTCTCTTGGATTTGGCGAAAAATGTGTAGACAAATAGAAACGCGTAAGTATTTTCCTGCTCATTGGCAGTTAATATATAATTCAATTTTTTGACAAAAATGTTAAGAAAATTAACAAAATATAAATTGCAGGTTTTATCAGACTGGTTTACAAAAGTTAAAACAAAATATTCTCAAAGAAGAACCGCACTGTAACTGGAGGTGGACTTAATTTTGGTGTAGATTTAACTAATTTAGAAGAAAGATTGCTTGCTTTAAAAGGCTATTCATCACAGAAACGAAATCAAATATTTAATTACGATTAACTATTTGATTGAGCTTAAAATTCGTGTTGCCATAGAAATCAAATTGTTAAACTAGGCAACGCTAATTTTAATCTCAATCAAATAGTTAATCGTAATTAAATATTTGTTTTCCTTTCTGTAAACCTACCCTGAATGTACTAAACAGCATTAATGATAATACAAATTCTGTACATGACCCATTAGTAAGAATGATGGGTGTATTGGTAACACCATTTAGTAACTGTCATTAGTAAAAAATAATATCAATAAAATGTCAATATCAAAATTACACTATATTTTGTAATTTGTGTTATGCGAGTTATAAGACAAATTAATAAACAAAAATAAATTAAATACATTTTCATGGAAAATAATCATTTATTAAATTCATTTTATTATTTACACCTTCATTATAAATGTTGCCACTTTCCAAATTCCCATGATTTTCTTGTGCTTCCCTTTCAAACATTGGGACTTCTGCAAATGGAATTCTCAATTCCACACACATATTGTGCAACACTGCACATGCTGTAATAATTGTTCCTGTAAATTCTGGCGAAAATCGAAGAACCCTTTCACCAAGCAGGCACAGGAGTCGCCCTTTTAGAACGCCATTGCAGCGTTCTACACAATAGACGACTAATGTTTTTAGTTTACACAGTACCGTACGCGCTAGTTTACGAAAACCTACGAATGAGCGAATTACAGGATCGCAAAAACGCTACGATAAGTTTCGCTATCAAGTTAGCGTAGCGTAGCGCACCGCTAAAGTTACAGGATCCCGCCACACAGGTGTATGTGGTTAAAGCAGTTAAAGCTTAAACTAATATCCAGTCACGAACTTTTTAGACTCTAGAGGGCCATGCTTTTTTTCGTTAAGTTACGTACCGTGATTTTATTTTGATATGAAACATTACTGTTCATATTACTATGGAAACTAATTCCAATTTTTAAAAAAAGTCGTTGCATGATCGTCGTCGTTAGGGTTTTTAATGTCATCAAATAAAATTTGTCCATTTTAATTTGGAACATCTGTCAGGTGAAGAAAGTTAATGAAAATGTATCAGGATCAGGAAGAATTACCTCTGGACAAGTAACTAATGCAATTAACAACTTTTATAATCGTTTAGGATACTGCATGGAGGTAAATGAAGAAACTTTCGAAAACTTGTTGTAGTGTTTGTTTTGAATTAAAGAATTTCTGTTTTCCTTATGTTTTAAGTTTACTTATTTTAAACAAGAATAAATTTATCTAATGTAATTGAAAGAATCGCTATTATTTGGTAGTACAAATCACTAATAACAGAACAGATTCATGACAGCTGTCATCGCATGTTCTATTTTGAAAAGGACAGTTTAATTTGCTATGGATTCTCAGGTTCGTACGTAACAGCAATGTTCCCATGTTAAAGAAAATTCACGGTATATGAATTTTGATAGAACTCAAAATGTGACAAATGTAAACTTCTGACACTTTAATGTCAGTCCCATCACTATATTGCTTCTTATACTCTACGATGGCATGAAGAAAGTAAAATAATAACATTAAAACAAATAATTACTTGTGACTTTTTAATACTAAGTCAAAATACTAAAAATCATCAATGTTTTTCGGCGTCAGTTTTCAAAAATATAACCATCAAATTAAAATGGAACATATTCACTTGGGGTAAGTTCCAGATAATGCTCACGCTGATCACACTCGCGATGACTCGTAACATCGTTCCATTTAAAATTCGATGTGAGCGTACCAGTGCAAATGGAACGCCTGCAGATACGTAAATTAAGCATTGACGTTTGTCATAACGTTATAAAACTTATTCATTAAAAATAAACGTTACAAGAGAAAGATCTCTTGCAGTGATTCGGCGACAAAGAGAAGACATTTCAGACAGTGAAACGTCTTCTGATGGAGAATGAAAGCATCTATGTATAACACAAACATCAACAAAAATAAGGTTATGTTTTCAAACGCTCACAAAGGCTCACCTACGTAACAAGAGCGTTGCGATCACGAGTTCTAGCCTCGTACAGGGTACGCGTAGTAACACTCCTCAACGCTAGCGTCATTAAATGGAACGTCGTCGAAGAACGTTACGAGTGTTGCGAGTATTATACGGAACGTACTCTTGGAGGGACCAACAACAATGTCACCCTAACATGGCCTACTCTGAGTCTAAAAAGATCGTGAATGGATTACACTGGGGAACAGTGAATCTGTTGCCAGGAATTTAGAAATCGATTTTGAGTAATTTGATGCTCCTAATTATGAATATGCTACTACTTTTTCTAGTTTGGCTCTAGCTTTATAAATGTATGCATATGCCTTCAGTATTTCTATAAAATAACTGGGACAAAGTGGTCAAAATTAAACATAGTAATTTATAGGATTAACTACAATTAATTTTACTTATGAAATGCTCTAAATAGACACAGCAGGATATATTACATTAAGGGCCAGTTTACAGAAAATTTAATTGCAATCAAATTTTATTGATGTTGTTAATTTGACAGTTCGCAATGTAGTTCTTATGGCAACTTAATCGTAATTAGTTTAATTCGAAATTAAATATTTGATTTGCTCTCTGTAAACTCACCCTAAAAGAATTAAAACTTATGAAAACCGTTTTTTATAAGATTTTCTTCTAAATTCTTGTTGTGGACAAATCCCAAGGTTACTAAAGAGAGAAGGTTGCCTGGTAAGTCGTGGAGTGACGCGTCATCCAGTAGGCCATCTATTTGTGTAAATGCATTAAATGGGCCTACTGAGTGACGTTGTGGTGACGTTGAAAATTACCAGGCAACCTTGTCTTTTAGTAACCTTGGACAATTCCTCTGTAAACTCCAACAGTAGTCGGCCATCATGTGACGATCCCACCTTCCTTGATATCTTTCTTCTATTATCCGGATATCCTGGTGAAACCGTTCACCCTGTTCCTCACTGTAATCTCCTAGATTGGGTGGGAATTTATCTACATGACTGTGCAAAAAATGCATTTCAATACTCATGTTAGCCGCTAATTTTTCAAAAATTTTTAACATATTTTGGACTAGTTCCTGATAGTTGTCAGCCTTGTGATTACCTAAAAAGTTTTGTGTAAGGGATATAAAACTGAGTCATGCATTAGATTCGACTTCAGTCATACGTGAGGTAAATCTTTGATCCCTCGCCAGTTTACGAATTTACGGGTCGTCAAATATTCCTGCTTTTAACTTTTCCATACTGAAGCGCTGGAAATCTTTAGCAAATATACTTGAAACAATCACCTGACTTGTCCAAGGCCTTAACAAACTGTTTTATTAAACTAAGTTTAATAAAAAGAGGCGGTAGTATGATTTTTTCCCTGTCTACTAATGGTTCATAAATGACGTTGAATTTTCCTATAGTTACATTTTGTCTTAGAGGCTATACAGTTTGTTGCCAGTGCTTCTCCTTTGCACTGCTATCCAATAAGCAGATGTGGCAAGGATGTTTAGTATATCCACTTTGCAGACCATTTTCAAATCGACACGAACAGTCCATTGATGCTGAGAATAAGCAATTTTTTTAATACTAACTTAATGTTGCCATACTCTTCTTTAAGTGTTGTTGAATGGCCGAATGTAATTGACGCAAACTTATTCCCATTGTGCAACAATACACATTTCAAACTTCTTTTAGAACTATCCAGAAAGAGCCTCCACTCTTCTGGTCTGTATTCTGGTGTGCCCATCATCAGGAGAAGTTCAGAAATATTGTTACAATATACAAGATCGTTATCTTGGCTGAAGAAGGGCACTATTGCGTGCTCTCTGTTTCGATACGATGCGATGTTATATTAACATCCGGTTCAAGACAGTGTTTTTCCTGAAGTCTGGACCTCAGCACCTTTCTGCGATAAATTCAAATCACGAATTAAATCGTTTAGTTCACCTCGAGAAAATTTGGCAACATTTATTGTAGCCTAAATGAAATTTCAAATTGTTTTCAAAGATATTTTGATTTTACGTTCATCTGTAGTTTTTTTAATTTTTCGTATTGCCTTTGTATCAATAAAAATAAACATGTTGATATTTCTGAAGATAGATTTTTATTCTGCATCCGAAAATGTAAAAATATACATAGTGTCTCATTTAAAAAAAGAAAGTAGAAAGCATTTTCTGTCAAACCGGAAGCGAAAAAAAGGAAAAAATTGTCACAATAAATTCGTTATTTTTAACTATATATCCGTACCAAATTTAAAAAAATATACTTCTCAAATAACAAAGTTATTCGACCGTTCCGGGACTTTGTACTAACCCTGTATATACCTGGTTGGGACATATATGACCCATCCGTACTAACCTTTATACCTGGTTGGGACATATACAGTGTGGTGATAAAGTAACACACCAAGCGAGAAAACACCCTTAGCGTTGACTCTTTCGAAAAAGGCTCGGACAGGTCGATTTTATTTAAAAGAAAGATATCTTTTACAACCAATTTTAATTTTATGTCAGTTACCACTTTTGTGCCGTAACGTCATCGACATTTTTTTTTAAATGACAACCTATTTTTTTTAAATGTCATTTGAAGCACCCATTTTTCTGAGTACAAAAATGTTAATGAATCACTAATGCATAAGAAAATTTTGAAGAAAAAAATTATTGAAAAATGGAGATGTGCTTTTTAATCTTAATAAAATTTCAACCTAAAATAATACTTCTTTATGAAAACATAACAAAACAACTTAATAAAATTACAATAAATATTGAAAATGTCCTCCACCAACCACTTGACAGTGACTAGCTCGTGTGTAAACGCTGTTAATGACTCCTGCGATAGTTTCACGGCTAATGTTATTCATTTCCGCTCGCCCGACTTAACTCCCCTAAATTTTTTTTGTGGGGTTATCTAAAAGGTCGAGTTTACGTGAACAGACCTCAAAATTTGGAAGATTTACAAAACAAAATTAGGACGGAAATGAATAACATTAACCGTGAAACCATCGCAAAAATAATTAATTAACAACTGTAAATTTTAATTAACAACGTTTAGACACGAGCTGGTTACTGTCAAGTGGTTGGTGGAGGACATTTCCGACATTTATTGTAATTTTATTAAGTTGTTTTGTTATGTTTTTACAAGAAAGTATTATCTTAGGTTTTAATTTTATTAAGACTAAAAATTACATTTCCATTTTTGAATAATTTTTTTCTTCAAAATGTTTTTATGCATTAGTGATTCTTTAACATTTTTGTACTCAGAAAAATGGGTGCTTTGAAATGACATTTTCAAAAAAATAGATTGTCATTTAAAAAAAAATGTCGATGACATCACGGCGCAAAAGTGATAACTGACATAAAATTAAAATTGATCGTAAAAGATGCCTTTTTTAAAAATAAAATCGACCTGTCCGAGCGTTTTTCGAAAAAGTCAACGCTAAGGGTGTTTTTTCGCTTGGTGCGTTACTTTATCACCACACTGTATAACCCATCCGTACTAACCTAAGTCCCCTAAGGGATATATGTGTCCCAGCAGACATGTGATATGACATGAACACACAAGTCTATGCATGTTTTACTCAAATCAAATGAATTTAGACCTTATGATCGGTTACTAGGGAACCCCAAACACGGTTGGGACAGCGTATAAGCCATATATAAGGTAATGTTACCAATAGACTTTTCTGAAATCTTGATGGGACACGTATAGCCCAATAGTAATATTGGTACAAAAAAATTCTGAAATAAAGTCGACGCGAAAGGGTTAAATTTAAGCTCTGCTTAAAAAGTTGGTGGGCATAATAATTTAAGTTTAAGAACACTTTAAAAAAGAACTTAAAGCCTTACTTTTAGAGGTATTCTGAAACGGAGTATTTAAGAAATCGCTTAAATCGTTGTCACGTGATACATATTTATGGATGGCTAACTTCAGATAATTGTTGTCACATTTATAGTTTGACATTTCCAGTTATTTACCTTCTATAAGAAAGGCCTTTATTATTCCAAAACTTTAAGTTCTTCGCTGAGGTAATTGTTATGTTAACAGAAATGTAAAATTTTATTTTTATCAATTTTCTGTTATTTTTCAAGACGGTTTTATTACATTGCATTGCTATTAGCGAGTTAATGGTAATTAGTGTCGAATTATTTTACTTTCTTCTTATACATTTTCAGGAAAATTGAAAATTTCAGGTATTAAAATATTTGTTATTAGCCCCAATAGCTCTCTTACTGATGGTTGATTCATGTTACTGGGGGATATCTATTATTGAACCTTCACATGAACTACTGAAAAGAAAATAAAACGTTTACAGAACTTGTACCTCTACATTCATGTGCATGTACAGTTGCGGACAGAAAATTTCGGATGTCACTGTCATTCCACTGACGTAAAAGTTAAGGAATTCCTATATGTATACGTCAGAGGAGTGACAGTGACATCCGAAATTTTCTGTCCGCAACTGTACATACCAATTCGTTTTGTAACTTGTGATTGACCTAATACCTCTTGTAACATTAAAATACTATTACTATATTGCTATATTTTCTTTATTATCAATTATATTATTAAAATAATCATTTAAGTAATTTGCAAGTGACTGAACTCTGCATATTTTTTTTAAGTAATCTTAAGGCTGCACCCTTTTTGTTAAATAGAAAAAATTATAGACAATTGACATTAAAGACTTATTTATTTTATATGATGCACTTGGATATACAAACTTTTATATGTAATTACAATGAAAAAACGTTTTATGTACATCACAAACATTAAACATCAAAAATTAAATGTTTTAGGTATTACTTTCAGTAACAAACAAAAATCGCCGTGTTTTACTATTTATTGTCTTAAAACATTGATTTTTAATATTTTATTCAAATGCAATATTGTTGCAAACCAATGCAAACTTTATCTAGGTACGAAAAATTTTTGTACATTTTCTTTTTTCTGAAGTTTTAAATTTAGATTTTTTTTAGTTTAATTTTTAAAAACCGTGTCTAAATCCGCTCTTGTTTGCACATTTGACAAGAAGAAACACTTCGAAATGTTTTATATTGATTAATAGCCGTCAGCTATCTGAAAGTGATAAAGCTGTAGTAAATCCCCAGTTTAATATTTCCAATTGCAGGATCTGCCACCACACATTGCCGGAAAGTTATTTATTAAAAATCATGGGGTGATGTAACTATTTCGTTTAGTCATTAGATCAAAACGTTTTGAGTAAAAACGTTTTGACTGCAAATGTTTTAGCGTGCTTTGAACTGTTTTTGTTTTGATGTAGCGCAGCCTAAAGCGTTATTTAAGAAATTTACAGTTAAAAGTATCGTCCAGAAACCGCATTTTCACTTTAATTCTTTAAATCTTAAACTTTAAAGTATTAAAGAGTTAAAGTTGCTTAAATTTGTGTTCTGAATAGCACCATAAGTCGTGCTGGAATTTAGATAAGCAAAACCGGCACGAATTCTTTTACCAACTTTCGACATAATGGTACATTTCTGAAGAATTTTAAATTTTTGCCTTCAATTTAATGTGCCTGTCCATCTTGTGGAGGTGTCCGCGTAATAGACGTATCAGTGCATATAGATTAGAGATTACATACAAAAGAATTTGGGGAATTAAAAACTGTCCGTCCAAGAGAGGTGTCTTCGTAAGACAGGTGTCCGTCTTGGGAGGTTTTAGTGTGTTTATAAAATATCACAAAACAAACATGTATCGTTTTCTTCGAATGTTCATACATACAATAATAAGCACGTGTTTAAAATTGTCCGACTTGCGTGTCTGTCGGTAGAACATGCAACTGAAAATAACAGTTCAGTGGAAAATTGTATTCACGAAGGAAAACAATAGAAAAATTTAGTAATTAATCACGCTTATAAACAACCTTCAATTGCCCCCCAGGTAATGGAGGAAAATTTCTTTTTTTTTGTCTCCCATTGTCACAATAGTATTTATAAACTTGTTTATACGTTGAATCAGATATCATAAATCGGTAAGGAGTTATATACCAACATAAGTATAGCACTATAAAATTAGAGAAATAAAAAAGGCACAATTTGTGTTTCTCTTGACGAACTTTTATTTAACTGGTAATATGTCAACGTATTTGTCTTCACTGTTTATTTCAAGTACATTTGCTTACGCAAGAACATTATAAATAAGTCGTTATTTAAGTGGCGTATTTAAAAATGTCCTAAGTGAGAATGCATTTTGGACTATTGCCAGCAGTATACCAAGTGAGAGTGATTCTACGATATTGTTGCTAGAAATTTACAAATTTTTTTGCTCCTATTCTTCATTTGCAAAATATTTAATCATCCGATATAAAATCTAAAAGACATTTGAACAAATTAAAAACTGGACAATTTTTATTTAATTTTGGGTTATCATCAGAATTTGCGTGAATTAAATCAAATAATGCATTTGGAGGTTTTTTACATATGAGCTTATTTTATAATACCTATACTCAAGTACTCAAGTCAATGTAGGCGACTTCTAGAGTTTTATCTTTATTTAAATTTAAAAAATCCGGTTTATACTAAAATGATCGTAATTTTTATAGATCTTGTTTCTTATATGGGGTCGGATTTAAATATTGTTATGGTCATTTCCGTAAAGGTTGCCATAAACGAAGTCAGATGGTAGAGCTAAAGCATTTATTATAATTAAAGTTAACTTAACATAAAGTCTGTTCCAAGAACGCTTTCTGACGGTTTCGAAAACGTTAAAAGCATGCACTCATCAAAGTTTTACACTTGACAATGTTGTCAAAATCGATCATCATTTTGGTGGACAACTGATATGACGGTTTCGAAACGGTCAGAAAATGATGTTGGAACAGAGCTATAGCTAACGAGTGATAATGTGATTATACTTATCAAATACTACATGTACCAAACGTTGCGTCTACAGATCTGTATACTGTCTTTTGTTATGGGACTTTATAAAGACTGTCCCATAAATAAGGGGCCGTACAGCAGCAGTGGATAGGTGGTACGAAAACGACATCCTTTGGGAGATATGCTAAAGTGTAATACTAAGTCCGTACCTGCCTTCCCTAACCTGCGCAACCCGACCCTTTACTTAGTGCTGCAAGGCGAAAGCTTTCAGTAAATCATAAAGGTTAATCAGTTAATTTGTGAGATTGCATTGATGTAGAAGCACATATCGCAGCATGTTTACGACTGCAGAATATGCGATATGTTTCTAATGTACAATAATAATAATCCATGGCGCAGTACACGTGAAATTGGCGTGCCACGTACTGGTTGGTGTCCACTGTATTCTGAGAGAAAACTTGTTACATCCCTACCAGGTGCAATGTGTGCAACACTTGAGAGAAGAGGTTTACCATTAGCGACACATCTTTTGCCAGTGGATGCAACAAGAAAAACTGGCAGCAGCAAACTTTAGTGCAAGAAAATTTCCGTCGCCGTATGGACGCCAACGGAGAACATTTCGAACACTTGCTTATAACCTTATCTGGTTGCAAAATCGTTGGGCGTGCAAATTAGGGTACAATCCCAACTGCCGGCTATTTAGTGGGATGGGTTGAGGCCCTTACGTAACCCCAAAACAAAGGTTAGAATTTAAACGAAATGAAATAAAAATCACCAGTAATATACCACGTGTCCATCGAGTGTGGTTTTCTTTTCTGGTATCTAAACTATTTAATATAGAAAAAAATTTCAAACGTTATCATACTCTAATAAAAAAACTCTATACGTTAAATTTATTTGCAACTACACAGGGTGTTCATTTTACTAGTGTCAGCAAGTACCTTTAACATTTCAAATGGAATGCCCTAAGTATTATTACGAATTTTGATAGATCTATCAATTTGCAAAATATTTTATTAACATATTTCTATACCTAAACCTAGTATTTACCGAGATAAATGCCGTCAACGAAGAAACATCTTAAATGCAGGCCCTTATTAAATTGCTTTCAACTTGCTTAATGGAAGAGTTATTAGCGTGTAATTACACATACTTTAAGCTAAGTAACACTGTATTTAACAAACCTCAAGACTACACAGATTGTTGGTGGCTGGCAGTTCTTTCTGCTAAATTTAGAAGTGAAATATTTTAACTTTTTTTTAAGGAACAACCCCGTAAGTAAAATCATCGACCAATGTAGAATTAAATTTACTACCTTTTTCCCAAACAAAGTCTTATACCTAAAACATACAATTTGTGAGATAATTCTGGTTTTCATTTTGCTTTATCATTTTTGTCATTTTTAGGGTGCTCTGAATGTCAACAAAATCGCTTTTTGGCTTCTAAAATTTATATTCATATATGTGCCCTTATTGTTATAAAATAACAAAGGTCTGAACTAACAAATGTAATAAGCAAATCAAGAAAGCAGTACTTTTTTTTAGATTACTCACCTATTTTTAAGTGGCGAATACTAGCATTAATCGTGGCTTAAAACAATTTTTATGCACAAAAGGCAGAAAACAATAACCACTACATCGCCGCTCAGTGTACTGTTCAGTATGCTTCGGGTAACCGGATGCCTCGGGTAACCGGATGTTGCTTTTGGACGAAGTGACGGCGGTTCAGTCGCTTGAGGTGTCGCTTGAGGTGGGCCGATAGCACGGGGCACTAGTATCCGAGATGAGTTGTAGGTAGCCATCGTTTGAGGTGTCGGACCCCGATGTGTTGAAGCCTAGGATCCGAGACGAGAACCGATGCAGACCACACGCCTGTCTAGCTGCCCTATCCCATACACGCGGGTATACGTGTATGGGTAATGGATGCTGGGGTTAGTATTAGATGTGTGGTAGAGACTCGCGTAAGCGTTCTCGACGATTACTCATCAAACGTAGCTAGGGAAACCTTGCTAACATGAGTGCTAGGGGGAGGGGGAGCCCACCGGTCCCGGCCGGTCCCCCTCATTGGCGTTGGCCTCCTAGTGGCAGTGTCATAGCTGGCGGACAGCGGGAGTACCGTGCCGGACGGCGTCCCGCTGGCCATTTCTCAATGGGAGATAGGCTGACGCCTGGGTGCCCTTGGTGTCGAAAGACACCAGAGAGAAATCGGTTGTTCAGTATGCTCCGGGTAACCGGATGTCACTTTTGGCAGAAGTGACGGCGGCTCAGTCGCTTGAGGTGTCGGGCCGATAGCACGGGGCACTAGTATCCGAGATGAGTTGTAGGTAGCCATCGTTTGAGGTGTTGGACCCCGTTGTGTTGAAGCCTAAGATCCGAGACGAGAACCGATGCAGACCACACGCCTGTTACCCTTAAAAATAACCTGCCTAGCTGCCCTATCCCATACACGCGGGTATACGTGTATGGGTAATGGATGCTAGGGTTAGTATTAGATGTGTGGGAGAGACTCGCGTAAGCGTTCTCGACGGTTACTCATCAAACGTAGCTAGGGAAACCTTGCTGACATGAGTGCTGGGGGGAGGGGGAGCCCACCGGTCCCGGCCGGTCCCCCTCATAGGCGTTGGCCTCCTAGTGGCAGTGTCATAGCTGGTGGACAGCGGGTGTACCGTGCCGGACGGGGGTCCGCTGGCCATTTCTCAGGGGTTATGGGCTGGCGCCTGGGTGCCCTTGGTGTCGCAGAGACACCAGAGAGAAATTGGTTGTTCAGTATGCTTTAGTACTCACAGATGACACTGTTAAAATGGCAGTTTGCGCGATTTTTTAAATAAAAAGAGGGCGATCGGTTTTACCTGTCTGGTCGATATTCCCCATACTTCCCCTACTTGTTTTTATTTGTGTCTTAAAAGAGATAGTATAAATTCCACACAAAAATTTGTTAAATAAAGAAAAATAAAATAGAATCAGAACGTTAAAATCCGATCTTCAACTTCCAACTGTGAAAACACAACAGCTGATCAAGGGCGTGAAGAAGTTCAAGACACGAACGCCCAGAAGGCGTGTCAGATGTAATCGCTTCAATGTGTCTGGTTGCGTTCCGAGTGAGAGCGCCCTCTAACGGCGCGGGAGTGGTGAGCCGTCGTGTTACCAAACACCAAAATGGATGGCCAAGGTCGGTTTATTATGACGCCATCAAACTTGACAGCAACAACACCACGAAGGAGACCGTCAGGCAGCTCCCGGTTAGAGGAACTCCGGTGAAACGTCCGGAATAATCAAGATAAGAAGAAAAGCTTAGATAAAAGCGGAAAAACACGTGTTGCGAACTGATTGGCACACAACGTTCGCTTCATGAAACAAATACCTGACTTATATCCAAAGTTCAGGCTTGGGTAGACCTGGATGAAAGACCTTTAATGCTCGAAGCGTACCACAATATTCGGAGTATAAACTCCGTTCCCTATTCACTTTAAACAAACACAGATTAGTGAAATTGACAAACAGGGCGGAAAAGCACAGACACGAGGTGTCCGGCAAGCGAGCAGTCACAAGACTGATGAAGCAAACCGACGCGAAACGCGATCGGTTCGCGGGTTGGAGGGGGGTTATCAGATCCATATTGACTAGTAACAAGCCTTTAATCCGAACAGCTTTCAATATGGACAAGACCCATTACAAAAGAAAGGGGTGTCCGGAGGTCGTTTACCGTTTTAAACGGCCACCAAGAATATTCTAGAATCATCCTTTCAAGCTCCACATAATTTAAAATTATTTTCAAATATACAGGCTGTTCCAATTTGGCTGTACGATGTGTAACTTCGTTATTTTAAATGGAATACTTATGTTTTATACCGAAAATGAGCTTGTCAGGTTATTTTAGGATAAAGTTTGATAGGGGTTCCCTGTACCTAAAGTTCTATGGTTTTTAAGATATCAGGCATTGTTTACGGTTTTCGGAAAATACAGATCTAACTTTATAATTAATATCTCATTAACGAAGTAAGTTAGAAACCAGATATTGTGGTATAGTAACAAGCAAAGCGGAAGGTATCAGTAGTAACAAAATTTACCTTACATTAAAGAAGAATTCAGTAAAACTACTTCCATTTCCACAACAATTGAAGGGCAATAACTTTTATTTTTTAAATGGAATGGTGCTATTTTTGTATCGTCGTTAGATGCCTCATAAAGTTATCTTTCAATTAGCTATACACTTCCCCATACTAATTACTGACGGTTGAGGAGATATTTAATATTATTTCATAATTCCTGCATTTTAACATGTTAATTAAAATAAGAAGTGAGTATTTACTCAAACATTTTACTTGTTTTATAAGTAAAATGTCAATTTACTAAGTTTATTAAGCTCTGCTATTTAAAATGCATACATTTTAAACACTTATTGTAAAATTACAAGACATCTTAGAATTATTTTGTTGTTCCTACAGTTTTCAAAGGTTTCGCATTTATTTTGGAAAATCATTTGTTAGTTGTTGTTGTAATATTCAAATATGATTAATAAATATTTCGTCAATAATGTGTAGAGCGTATCTTAGTATTTGACATAAAACGAAAGTTAAACTTAAGTACAAGAAGTTTAAGGGCCAATTGTATGAAACGTAGTTAACCATACGATCAAGTTAATCGTGTGATTAAGCAATATCACTTGAGGAAACTTAACAATACTTAAAAATACCAATCAAAATTATTTCTCTCGTTACTGTTTAACTTATCACAAGTCTTAACAATGGAATTAAGTAATCATGTATTTAACAATATTTTATACAACCAGGACTTAAAAATTTAGTAAATTGACATTTTACTCAAAATAAGTAAAATTTTTGAGTAAATACTCCCTCCTGATTTTAATTAATATGTTAAAATGCAGAAATTATGAAATAATATTAAATATCTCCTCAACCGTCAGTAATTGGTATAGGGAAATGTATAGCTAATTGAAAGATAATTTTATGGACTATCCAACGACGATATAAAAATAACACCGATCCATTAAAAAAAAAAAAATTATTGCCCTTCATTTGTTGTCGAAATGGAAATAGTTTTACTGGATCCCTGTTTAATAAAAAGTAAATTTCGTTACTGCGATAGATACCTTCCATTTAGCTCGTAACAGTGCTACAATATCTACATTCTATCTTTCTTCGTTAATGAGGTACTAATTACAAAAGTTACATCTGTATTTTCCGAAAACAGAAAACAAAGCCTAATATCTTAAAAACCTTAGAACTTAGGTGTAGGAAACCCTCATCTAACTTACCCTAAAATAACCTAGCAAGCTCAAATTCGTTATAAAACATAGGGTGTTCCCTTTAAAATAACGAAGTTACACATCGTACAGCCAAATTTGGACAGCCTGTATATTTGAAAATTTTTTTAATTTATGAGAAGCTTGAAAGGATGATACTTTTATATAACACATTTTTTCCATATATTCAATAGGAAGGGCTTTAATGAAGAAACTCGGTTAAATGCCACACACTGTATATCATTGTGTTAGCCCTTGCATTATGGCACCTTAGTTATGGGACAACTCGTATATCATCAAAGCAGTTTACGTGTTAAGATTGTCCTTTGGAAGTGTCGATTCTCCTTTATTTAAGAGTACCACAGTGATAGATATAGAGATGTTCCGACGTCGCATTCGGTACTGGAGAAAAACAACAATGGATTCAATATTAGCTTCACGCTTTCCAAGGTCCAGGCGAGGTTAGAGTAGCGCATATAAACGCTGCAACTTTGTTGCTTGTCACAATATTTATACCGGGAATTCACTTTGATTACGCACCATAGAAATTTCAGTACAATTTTTTTTATTGTAAGTTTCTGCTCTCCTATCGAATATAATAGCTTTGTTCCTACACAGTATTAAATCAGTTCGGAACTGTACTGCTCATGCGCTCTTGCTAAATACACAGCATTTTTAGTAAGAGCGCATGAGCAGTACAGTTCCGCACTGATTTAGAACTGTGTAGGAACAAAGCTAATAATAAATCACTTGCGGCCGGTATTACCAACGTTTTAAGGAGACCTTAAATTTCATTCGTGTTTAGAATGTGATTGATTATATACAAATCAAGCAGAAATGTCACAATCTAAACACGACTTAAATTTAAGGTCTCCTTAAAACGTTGCGTTGGTAATACCGGCCGTAAAGGGTATAATACATAGCTTTGTGTTACACATTAGCTAAGACTACCTTTAGTATGTTTTTCAAACTTTTCAAAATTAAAATAGAAGAAAATTAAATACGCAGGTATCTTTTTTATACCACAACATTGATGAAGCAAACAAACTTCTAATTAATAATAATAATAATATAATTTTATTGGCACGAAATTACAATATGTGTATGTAATAGAAAACAGAAAAATAATAAAAATAGTAATAATAAATTATATCGTACCAAAAAGAGAGTCATCAGTTTAGTTGCAAAAGCAACCAACTGCTCTACCTGACTCCCTTAAGGAAACTAAAACTAAAAAGAAATGAAAAGAAAAGCTTTATTGATTTTTAAAATCTTGTACAAAAAAATAGACATCAAACATAGTCCGTATTGAGAAATGTTTATAAATAACTAATATGTACTACTAAACCAAATGCTCAAATAATTCACTGTTTACGGCCAACCTGTCATAGAAGCTTCTACGATCATTACTTAAGGCGGCTTTCACACCACAGTAGCATTCTGCGTGCTAGTTGCATCTTTTAAGAAGTAGCGTGCCGCGTAGCGCAACTTAGAATTTTGCTTTCACATTAAGGTAGCATAGCAAGACTATGCGATTCTCGAATCGGCGGTATCTTGCGTGTTATTATGATCAAGATGTCATCCGAAGATGAAGTTATGGCGTTAATTGCAGCGGTGGTTGTTAGGAGGAGAAAAAAAAGAGAAAGTGTGATTGTTAAAGACCTCCATACTGTTTGTAGCACGTGTATGAAATGATGAAAAAGCATCAAGAACCACAACATAGTGTTTCCTGATGGTTTGGTGTCAGCATGTTGTCAAGAACTCTCGTTTAGCGTTTACAAAAACGTGTCAGTACGAACCCTAAGAAGTAGCTAGCAAAATATAGAACTTGTCCTATGAGCTAAGTTGTACGTCGCAAGTGGCAGGTCACCTGAATGCTACGCTACACCGGTGTGAATATTATCAATTGTTTACTTAGGTTATAAAATTAATGGCATGCAGCGTGCATTCAGGATGCAAGTAGCACGTAGCATGCTACTTTGGTGTGAAAGCCGTCTAACGTTCAAGGATTAATAGCTGCATATTCTTTCACGATCGACAAGCCTGCATTCAGTCAATACACAGATAAAAATCTGGAGTTCCCTCGCGTCTGGTGTTTCCTCGCGTCCATCCGTTTTTGGTGTTAAAATAAACGGAGTTAGGACGTTTAACTTTAGAAAGTGTTAACGTGGTTTACAAAAGTAGCATTTTAATCCTTGCGGTAGTTATTTCTATATATGTATTATATATATATACAGAGTGGCCCAACGAAAACAGTCAGATTGAATATCTCCCAAGAAAATTTTTGTTTGAAAAAACGCAAAAACAGGTCGATTTATAATCCAAGGAGGACACGTTTCTATCCTATACCCAACTGTCATACGTCATCCCCCTCCCTTCCAGCTCTCTAACCAATAGAATTTAAATAGGGAATGTACCATGAGTGGCATATCATTGAAATTAATTAATAATTAATAATTATAATTTTATAGAGAATCCAGTAATGTGAATATGAATATCAGAAAATTTGATTTTAGCGTCCTCTTTCGGGGAAAAAATTGTTACATAATCCAAAGTGTGACAACTCATATGAGAGCTAATTTTAATAGTAACTCAATGCGCGAATTGAAATTATGTAAAGATATTGAAAACTAACTAAAATAACTAAAAACAAGGATACCAAATCTGTTACGAACCCTATTTTTAGTTATTTTAATCAGTTTTCAATATCTTTACGTAATTTCAATTCGCGCATTGAGTTACTATTAAAATTAGCTTTCATAAGAGGTGTCGCACTTTGGATTATGTAACAATTTTTTCCCCTTAAGAGGGCGCTAAAATCAAATTCTCGGGTATTCATATTCACATTATTGAATTCTCTATAAAATTATCTTTTCAATGATATGCCATTCGTGGTACATTCCCTATTTAAATTCTATTGGTTAGACAGCTGGAAGGGAGGGGGATGACGTATGACAGTTGGATATAGGATAGAAAAGTGCCCCCCTTGGATTATAAATCGACCTGTTTTTGCGATTTTTCAAACAAAAATTTTCTTGGAAGATATTCAGTCTGACTGTTTTCGTTGGGCCAGTCTGTATATATTTTTTGAACACCTATTTTTAGACGCATTTTAATCAGGAAAAGATTTTAATGTCACTAAATGAGATGAGCTTTACAACTTTTCAAGTAAAACTTTATCCGTATTTTTTAACACCGATTAGGAGGAGAACATTTTATCCCAGAAATTTTTATGTGTGTAGGTAAGCAGGAATTTACAATTATAAAAAACTGTATTGAAATTCCTATGATGCGTAATCAAAGTAGACACCCGGTATAACAATTTATAGCATATTATAATAGAAAATGAATATTATATTATTTTCAAAATCAAGTTTATAAAAACAATTAAAAATCTTTTTTGTTCATTCTAGGCACATGACGACATGACTCTGGTGAACCTGAAATTTGGCAGCTGTCGATATACAGTCTGTTTGATTTTAGCTATCACAGCAGATATCTTAGCTATTGTTAGAGATACGACAAAATGTTATAGAAGAAAAGTTGTTCTACATTTAGTTTTCTATTCTCAGTCATGGCCAAAAAACAATTGAGCATCAAATGTGTTACATGTAGCAAATACATTCAAAACTTTAAATGGAACGTACCCAATTTTATTACGTATTCTAAAATTGTAGAAAATTCTCTCCACAACGATATATCAAATGTCATAGTTATCTAATCAATTAAAAACATAATTCGTGTTTTTTTGTTAATGTCTTGTACAGGGTGATTCAGAATAAGTGTCCGACCCGTTAGGGGCGTATTCACTAAAGTTATACAAGTACGAAATTGCAAGAAATAAATTTATTGGAGACATTTGAAAAATCAGCGTCTTGTGAGTCCTAAATTGAAACCGATTAAGTACCGCTGATGACGTATTTATAAAATTACGTAAGAAAATCGTTTGTTACCGTCGAAGCATCTTTTTATAACGACAATAAAGTTTATTAGCAGTCAGCAGCTGTAGCAATAAACGCGCAGTAAAAACGAATAAACGAGGATTTCGAATGCGAATTAAAAATTTGGCAGTGTCGTGGAGTGGCATGTTAATTGCGAAATTAATAATATCCATAATTACCTATTGTAAACTGTTGTTGTAATGTTTGTTTTAGAAAACGTGTGACTTCTGACTGCTTAAAAACAACGTAAAACTACGTGACTCTTATGTGAAGCATAGAATAATTCAATTTATTTGAAATTAATAATTTTAACAACTTTACAGTCGGTATCGTCTACATTTTTTTTAATCAGCTGCATTGGCACCGTTATAAAAGTTAAAGTCAAGTCTTTTATTTCAGTTTCATATTAAAGTGAAACGGTGTATAAGTTAAGCGAACGTTTCACGCACTACCGGGAACTAATTTGCACTGACAAATTCATAAGTGTGTCTACCCTTGCTTAGTCGTAAAAAAATTGTGATTCATTGGTTCTGCATACACAAGTTCGAACTCCGCAATAAAAGAAATTGCCCGTTATAAATTATTTCCGCGTAAAGAACGCCATAAACAAAAATGTTTTTAATTTTGGTGCAGGACAAACTCACGTTTCATTTCATTTTTGCGCTTTCGTGACGTAATAAAGTTATTCCAGTGACCATCAACCAATTTACATCCGAATTTTCAATGAATTTTATCTCAAAAACTATGCATATTAGACCCCCTATGCATAATAGCTTTTTTGCTTTGTTTTTTCATGTATTATCTGCGGTTAACGGGTCGGACATTTATTCTGAATCACGCTGTATACTGTAGGACTAAATAACAACGTACGATCTTTTCTGATGCAATATTGCGCAACATTGTGAAATATGACGACCGGCACGTAGGCCAAGTCTGGGCGCTAGATTCCCACGTTAATACAGGGTGTTCGGAAAAATATTATGAATAACTTAAATGAATTTTTCAACCGTAACAACCATTAACGGGTCGGACACTTATTCTGAAGCTGTATATGTAACTATTTCATATTTTTTATTGCTTTTGTACTGTAACGAAGTGACCATTCCGTTACTATTTTTGTACATATTAGGTTAAGTTTTGTATATATTAATTAGCATGTATTTTTAGGATGTGCTTGCGCAGTTTAATTTAGGTGGGAACTCCAAGAGAGTGGGGCGCCCCACCACGCGCAAGCCTCTATAAGCGCGCTCGGCACACGATTTAATCAGTCCTCGGCCGGCTTTCGAGCCGACGGTCGTGGCTCCGCCGCGCTATCAAGCCACCGGACGTGGTTTGAAGTTAGTGACGCGCCGAGTATTCCGAGCCACCGGACGTGGCTGGAATGCAGTTTTTCTCGCGGAGTCATTCATCCGTCGATGTTTTGACTCACACGCGTTTAACCATCTGTGCTACGTTCGCGTTACCTACAACCGCTTCTCCTGTTTTATCCTGACCTTTCTCTTACCGAGTGTGGGCGTCTCGCGATCCTGGAGTGGGAGTCTCACTCTCTCTTACCGAGTGCGGGTGTCTCGCACGTCCTGATCCCAGAGCGGGAGTCTCGCTCTCTCTTACCGAGTGTGGGCGTCTCACACATCCTGATCCTAGAGTGGGAGTCTCACTCTCTCTTACCCGATGCGGGCGTCTCGCATATCCTAGAGTGGGTGTCTCACTCTCTCTTACCCGATGCGGGCGTCTCGCATATCCTAGAGTGGGTGTCTCACTTTTCCTTTATCCAGTGCGGGTGTCTCGCATGTCCTAGAGTGGGTGTCTCACTCTCTCTACCGAAGCGGGCGTCTCGCATATCCTGACCCTGAGTGGGCGTCTCACTCACAACCATACCACCGATCCGATCCCTAGAGCCTGTACCAGAACGTATGCACAGTGCGTTACCGTCCTGCGATTAGTGCCCGTAAGACACCCCGTTTCCGGAACTACCGTCCTGCGATTAGTGTCCGTAAGACACACCGTTTCCGAAACTACCGTCCTGCGATTAGTGTCCGTAAGACACACCGTTTCCGGAACTACCGTCCTGCGATTAGTGTCCGTAAGACATACCGTTTCCGGAACTACCGTCCTGCGATTAGTGTCCGTAAGACACACCGTTTCCGGAACTACCGTCCTGCGATTAGTGTCCGTAAGACACACCGTTTCCGAAACTACCGTCCTGCGATTAGTGCCCGTAAGACACAGCTTGTAAAAAGACCTGTAAATATAGACTATGTTTGTAAATAAAGTTGTTGCTAAGTGATCGTCGCTTTTATTTCCGCTGAACCCGGACACCGACGAGCACACCCGAACCGACGTCAAGCAGAGCAACGATCGGCAGCAACTACAGACCAACCGACCCGAAAATGACGTACCGTTACAGTACTAAACACAATAAGTTATTCAAATCATTCTAAATGATTTGCAGAATAAAGACTGTTACTACTACTAGCATCGATACCAATGGTGTTCTTTTTGTTTATGTCATAAAATTGTAAGACAGAATTTTTACTTAACAGTATTTTTATTTACTTTTCGGAATTATCCCAAATGAATTAATTATCTTTTTTGAGTAATTGACGTAAAGGGGCAGTAATGTCAGTTAAATCTGGTATAAATTTAGATATGTGCGTAACTATAGCAAATAATTTTTCCATACCTTTTCCATCTCGAAGTTTCTTCATATCATAATATATTGTCGTATAATTCGTATTGAATGTCTTCTAAATTGAAAATATGACCTAAAAATTTGACTGCTTTAAGAGCAAATTTGCATTTGCAATATTAAATTTAATTCCATTAATTTTAGTTCTTTCAAATAATAATTGTTTCAATATGTGTGTAACGAAGTGACAATTTTAGTTTGTATTGAAAGAGCTCCGTTTATTTTTTTTATTAGAGAATAAAGTTTATTATGGGTGTGTTCGAAATTACGCTCGGGGCACGCTCTGAGCAGAAGTGTGAGGGAGAGCCAATGAGTTTCAGTGCAAGTAAGAGTGAGACAAAGGAAGACCCCGAGCGCTCCGAGCGTGATGTCGAATGCACCCTATGAGGACGGGATAACTACTGGGGGAACTAAGTGGTGGGGTGTCTCTCCCACTACTCGCCAGACTATACATAAAAAGCCGATGCACGGCTCGATAAGGACATTCGATTGAATTCGTTCAGTTGAATCCGGTCTTAAGGCTGTTTTAGATTATACTATTTTCGTCTAGAAACTTGAACAAGTTTGAATACTAGAATCTAGTATCTAAATTCAAGGTTGTTTTAAATATTAGTTCATAAACCGATCGCTGGCGTCGTAGTGTGGAAAGTTTAAACATGGAACAAAACTGCCAACATACAAAATTAAAGAGAAGTTAAATGCTAAAAAATGAATTTTTATAAAAGAAAGCAAACCAGATTTGAGAAAATTTCAAAAATTCTTCAAATTTATGGTTTGCAAAAACAAAATAAGAAACCTAGAATTTGGAGTTAGGACTGGTTATTGCGGAGGTGCTTCGAGGTTATATTTTCAATCACAGTTATGTTTATCTTTTAGGGTGTAGGTAATACTGCGACGTGTACTTATGCGCACGTCTAGTTTCTAAACTTTAACGAAAAACAGGTTGAGAACTAGTTTGGAAATAAGTTTCTAGACGTTTCTAGTATGAAAACTTGGATGACTTTTTTCTGATTTACATTATTCAAGTTAATTCTAGTATTGAATTTGTCAAAGTTTCTAGACGAAAAAAGTATAGTCTAAAACAGCCTTAAGCATCTTAGATCGTTACTTGTTACAAGTGTCTTGTCAGCTTTCCTGACTCCGGTGTAAACGTCTTGTATAACCTACCTGAGACAAGTGTCTTGTCTGCCTCCGGTACAAGCGTCTTGCATAACCTACCTGTGACAAGTGTCTTGTCTGACTCCGGTGCAAGCGTCTTACAACATCCGAACCAAAATTCCTGTCTATAATAGCTTATTCGTGATTGTATATACAGTGAGCCTCTAAAGTATGGAATAAAATTAGTAATTTCTTTATTTTTGATATTTCGAAAAAACGCTCAGACAGGTAAATTTTGTTTTTAAAAAGCATACATTTTCAAGTGAAAATTAATTTTTGGCAGTCATTTGTTTTCGAGTAATGATGTCAGTGACATTTTTTTTAAATAGCAACCCCCAATTTTTTTTCTGATAGCTCATTGAATTCTCTATCCAACCACATCAAAAATGTATTGTTCTATGGGAAAAATTTTGAGAAAAAAATTATTGAAAATGAAATGAAATAATAATAATAATTTTATTTTCGGTTAAATGACGAACCATGATTACTCCACTTGAAAAGACTTTGTTTAAATGACAAGAATGACAACTTTTCTTTTACTGTATTTTGGTTTTGTTGAAAATGTCACGCCTACTTCATTTGTAGATAGTAGATGATTCATTCATTTTAAATTTTTTTCTCAAAATTTGTTCCATAAAATATAATAAATCTTTGATGTGGTTGGATAGAGAATTCAATGAGCTATCAGAATCAAGAAAAAAAATTGGAGGTTGATATTTAAGAAACATGTCACTGACGTCATTACTCGAAAACAAATGACAGTCAAAAAATGATTTTTATTTGAAAATGTGTGCTTTTTAAAAACAAAATTTACCTGTCCGAGCGTTTTGTCGAAATGTCAAAAATAAAGAAATTACTAATTTTATTCCATACTTTAGAGGCTCACTGTATGTAAATAGTGTGTAAATATTTAGGAACGAGAATAAAGGTTTTGTACATCTCAACCACATTTTTCAATTTACGGACCTAGGACACCGGTATGATGACCCGTTCCGACCGAACGACGCGAAGAATGACCGTTACATGTGTTTAGGTCCTTTTTTTGTTTTTAACCCAAATTATAATATCGTCTATGTAAATGTCAACATTGTCAATACTTTTATAAATGTCATCAGCATTTAATTTATAGAGTACTTCTGATGCTGTTTTGATTCTGTACGACCTACGTAAAAAGAACAATAACATCCACCTGGCGTCTGAAATTGTTAATATTGAATTTTTCTCGGTTGATTCAACATGCCAAAAAGCTTTGCATTGTAATTTAAAAGGAATATCCCTATAAGATATACTTTGTCCTAAGCAATCTGGTTCTAATTCGAATTCATCAGGTTTTGTGAAATTCTCTATTCCTTGAAACATTTCTCTGTAATTGTCTAGAAGTGTCTGAATAGAGTTATTGGCACAAATTGTATTTTTCGCTTTTTGGATTAGTCCAAGTTTTGATTGTTTTTAATCCAAGTACAGGAATTGTATTGTTACAATTAATTATTTAATATCGTCAATTTAGATGTCTCCTTTGCCTGTATCGAGTTTACTTGTAACTAGTGAACTAGTGCAACTTCTTCTATTACTAATTAAGAATAAGTAATTTTATAACATGTGAGCCAAAAAAAAATTTTCAGAATTGGCCATGATGAGAGAGAAAGACATAGCATTCATTAGAAAATGACCATAATTTTGATTTTGAAAATACTAATATTTTATATTACGAGTCTAATATTTTCAAAAGATATTTTATAGAAATGTGTAAAATAAAAATGTCGTCGAATTCTATTAATAAACGTACTGATTTTGCAAATTTAAACGATACATTTTGTAGTTTTCTCGATTCCTTAAATAGAATATAGATGTGTCAATTTTTTAACATTTATAATGTTCAAATTATTTTTAGATTAAAAAATAAAAATTAAAAAAGAAATCAAGTTACTTTTTCAGTTTCCGTTGACAACCTTGTTTATTTTGACAACATATTTTTCACTTCTGACGAAGCTGTCGAACGACGGTGAAACGTAAAGTGTTATAGTGCGCGATTTAGTGTCCGCTTAAAAGATTTTGTGATACAAATTTCATCGGACAAGAAACAACTGTAAATATCTGATATTAATAAAAGTTTCAGTAACTGTCACTGTAGTTTTTTATTTTTTTGCACATTAGTTTAAAAATGGCTTTCGTATTTAATGAAGATCAAAAACGATATCTGGTTGAAAATTATTTAACCCTTAACAACCCAGTATAGTGTCCAACGGACACATTTTCAAATTTACTCGTATACACAATCGAGAATACTCGTTGTTTTGCGACATGACTCAATGTATTTTATCATTTATGTGTTATTGTTCTTATAATACAAAAAAAAACTTTTAAAAATAAAATTTTATTATTTGCTTTGGTCATTTTTTCAAAAATATAACATAGCACGTTGAATATTTGGGTAGCTTATTGAGTCTAAACATGGTGTAGACGTGTGACTGCTTGCAATTTTCGTGGTGTCTATAAAGTGTCATTAAGCTTGTTCGAGTTCTCGCCAGTCCTAGAACCGTCCTAGAGCGACCAGTGTAAACTGAATATATATAGTGAACGCTCTACTAAAAAATCATTTGTGTTAAGTGTTTACCGGCATAAATAAATAATTAATTATGTGTTATTAACTAAACGTCAATAAATCTAATAACAATAAGTATTTAGTTTGTTATGTACTTATAAACCAATGAAAAATTAAGAAGTAAAAGAGATGTGTCTGTCGGACACTACTGCGCGGTTATGTTTCAACCGCATACTGGAATGGGTCTATAATGTAAGAAATGCGTACGTGGATTACCTAGAAGAATTTCCGCATGACGTAGTTCCGTATGACTATTTCTGCAGTTCTGTTCTACGTTTTGTCAAATTGTTCAGAGAAACTGGAAGTGTAGGTCGCAAAAAAGGCAGTGGCAGACCAACAGTTAGAAATGAGGAAACTATTGAAACAGTGAGACAAGTAATGGAGGAACGTCCACAAACTTCTGTGAGACACTTACAACAAGAACTAGGTTTTTCTTATGGTACTTGTAGACATATCCTGAAAAATGATCTACACTTCCATCCTTACCGTTTACAAGTGACCCATGAATTACTTCCTATAGAGAGACCTCGAAGACAAGAATTTTGCCAGAGATTCATTGATTACTTCAATAATAATGATGAGGCTTTGGCAAAAGTTATGTTTACTGACGAATCATGGTTCTACCTATCCGGTTATGTGAATTCTCAAAATATGAGGTTGTGGAGTGCTATGAATCCTCACTTTTTTGTAGAGAGTCCATTGCATCCACAAAAAATTGGAGTTTGGGCAGCTGTTAGTCAAAGAAGGATTATCGGACCCATATTTTTTTAAGGTGACTTAAAAATATTCGAGTTCTAGAAATGCATGTTTTTGTGATTTTAGGAACACTTAATGCTATAGGTTATCAACAGGAAATTTTAACACCATTTATAAATATGCTGTTCGATGACGAAATTCAGGAAGGGCATTTTCAGCAAGACGGGGCCCGATACACACTACCAATGAGAACATTGCTTTTTTAAGGGAATTTTTTGGAGACCGGATTATTAGTTTAAACACAGAAACGATAAGGCCACCACGTTCCTGCGATATGACTCCCTGTGACTTCTTTCTTTGGCCATATTTAAAAAAACTCTATTTTTGAAACTCCAGTTGTTGATCTTGAAGACCTACAACAAAGAGTTAGAAATAAGATCGAAGAGATTAATAACTCACCTAGGATTCTTCAAAATGTTATTGATTCTATCACAAAATCTTTTTGTGAAACGACGGCGAAACGTTAAGTGCTTGTGCGCTATTTAGTGTCCGGTTAAAAGATTTTGTGATACAGTTTTCATCGGACAAGAACCAACTTTAAATTTACGAGCCCCGTCTCAGTGAAGTTGGCCCAACTAACAAAATTTTTTTTTCAGAAAATTTTTTCTTGTAGAAGGAAAACTTATGAAAATCAATACAATATTGTGATGATATGGGAATTGTTTATTAACTTTTAACACACAAAACTAAATTCTAACTAATAAAATAGGAACACGAAGGTACATCTAATATTATCGCAAAATAAAAAATCGACGAAAATTAAAGATAAAGCTATCATTGCGTTACGTTGCCTTTTCGACTTAATATCGCTTCGATACATTTGGACATTGTGTTAACTAAAGTCTAGCAGTCATCAGTTGGGAAATTGTTCCAAAGTTGTTGAAACCGAGCGTGTAACTCTTTAACGGTTCTTGCTGGTTACGAGCGCAGCTTTCTGAAAATATCTGAGAATATTTTTAAGAAATACTTTTAAACTCATGTGGATGGATTAAAAACTATACATCTTGAACCAGTTTTTTCTTATTGTAACATTATATTCAGTTTCCATATTTTAAATACATAGTTGAGCCAACTTCACTGAGACGGGGCTCGTAGTTATTGATTCTGTTAAAAGAAGAGCTGTACTCTGTCTAGCAGAAGGTGGTGGACATATAACGCATCTTATTTAACAAATATTTGTCTTTTTTCCAAAACTCATATCTGTCATTGAAAGAACACTTCGACTGCGACATACGTGATTTATCACACAGCCAACTCTGAAAAATTATATTCCAGCTTGTCGTTATCCGTAAAGAGACTTCTTCAGAAGACACACCTTGACGCCTTTATCCATTTCAATCAGCATATCTTTAGCTTTCATTTTTAAACTGTTATCTTCTTCTATCTGAACTATGTCATGCAGCTGTTTCGGTGGTTTCATTAAAATTTTATCTGGTAGTTCATCGTTTAATTAGTGGTTATGTCAATTACCTGATGGTCATCTTGTGGCGCACGCCCAATGCAGTAAGTAGTCAAATAGTGCTTAATCGTGCGACTGAAGCAAAAGTCTCTGTAAAATGGGTAGGTGAAAGCTTGCGGCACGATCCTTAGTCTCCCTGGTGCCCTTGTAGCTACAGGTACATGATCTTCAGGAGGATTTTCTTCAACGACGTCCTCGGCTTGTTCATTTTTGCCACCAATGGCTGGAGGAAATAACACCACATCAACAAAATAATTTTGCGCTGATAACTCACGTGTTACATCTTACGTCTCCTTCAAAGTTCTCTGTGAGAAAATCTTAATATTCACCAGTTTCAGGAATTAGCTCCTATGATATTATGATCTTTCGTTCTTTTGACAGCCAAACCATATATCCTTTGGATTCTCTTGAAAAATATATTTTAAGCATAAAATAGGCAACAAAAAATTTTGTAGGTGCTTAAGTTATAAAACTAGGCAAATACTTAAAATAGTGTAAAAATAGGCACTTAGGCACGCAAAAAATATACATCTCACTCTATTTCAAATTGTAATCTAAATGTTTAAAACTTAATTGTCAATGTTTTTTCTTAAATAAAATTTTAGGCAATTGCCTAAAGATCCGGGCTTTAGCCATAAAGAGAAAAAATATACTATCAATTTCGCTGGAAAAAAATACAAGTTGTAATTATTAAAAAATCATTGATGACGTCCCAGTTCAAGATTATGATAGCTCAAGCAAAAATGAGAAACATCAGTTTGTGGAATTTAATTAAGTGTAAGTTTTATTTGAAACTTTTATCGTTAAACTTTTAATAATAATATCATAGATTTTTATTACTTTTTATTCATCCTGTATATACATATATGAAATATTGTATTTCGCATCTAGTTGCCTGACTGTATCAGTAGGTACAATAACTAAGAATTTATTTTTGAATTTGTTTTAGAGTTTTATTTTACACAAAATATTTCTATTTCATGTGTTTCATTCAGATGTATGTACATATTAACTTCATTTAATTAGTTTATTTTGATAAATCAATTTGTGATAATTTGGAGAAAGAAACAAAAAGTAGACACAATAACAAATAAATCGTGAGTTACAAATTCCTGAGATATCTGTCCGGGATAAGCTATCGAATATTATGTATTTACAAATCAAGATCAATTGATATATCAATAGACAGATAAATATGATTGACTGTTAATGATATGTACGAACGCACGCGATATTATTGCGTGTATCATTTGTAATCGCTTGAAAATAAAATACACGGGGTTATGTTTATAGGTATGTTTGCGCTAGTATAGTTTAATTGCGACAGATTTATTTTCAAGAGTAGTACCTAGTGAAAAAAAATAACTAATTTACTTATTTCACGGTAAATGTTATCAAAATGAACATAAATATATATTTGTAATTTTGATGGCATTTTTAGAAATAAGTTTCTGTTCATAAACTTTTCTAAGCTAAAATGTTTCCATGAAATAATCAGAGATATTGAAAGAGCATAAATCTTGGGAAACGTACTCTTGTTTTTCTTGTTATCAGTAAACGTTTTTGAAATATTATCCAAAAGTGTAATTTATTTTTCATAACAAAGCACATCATTATAAAATTAAAAAAATAATAATTAAGAAAATAGCCATGACAACATTTTTACATCGTATCACCGAACAATAAAATTATTTCAATAAGTAATGAATTTGATCTACAGAGTGTAATCGAATAAGTTTCATTTATTAATACTGTAAATTCTCTATAACATAAGGAACTACTTCTGCAAATTTCAATGGCGTAACTCAAAAATAAAAACTGACCTGTCACAAGAGCGCATTGTCTTTTGGTTGAAAACCTCTGCTCATTAGTCAGTGCGTCTGCAAATTTTATAATCACATTATAAAAGTAATAAACTCCAGCAAAATTCACAGTCACTCGGTCAATGTCGTCCGCAATACAATTCGATGACGGAAACTTCGACCGTCTGTTTCATTATCATTATATAATCGATGGTAATCACCTTCATATTCCATACTCTGTAAACAAATAATACTGTGTGATTTAATTTGATGATTGAAAATAGAATATTACATAACGAGAGTTGTAAATAGCATATTACGTATGCTTGGAAAAATTGCGCACTCGCCGTGCAAGTAATTGTACAAGTGCGTAATTGCTTTACAGCTCGAGTGTTGTATTATACTTTATCTAGGACCACATTTCATTACCTTATTATTCACGTTCAAAATAATCAGCAATGACAGTTTCAATTTCGACAACTGTCAATCTAATGTGATGCGGTTACGTAGATCTAACTGGATCTAACTCTTGCCTGCTAAGGCAAAACAGTATATGTGAAAAAAAAAATGATTGATGAATTTACGCATATTCTTTTAATTTACTCATTTTGGTTGCAAAAGTTATGGTTCTACCGTTGTCCATGTATGTTCTATATATCTTTAAAAATGACTAAACGGCACGGCCCTGAAAAAAGATAAAACATTATTTTCCTCCAAACTCACTTTTCACATATACTGTTTTGCTTTAGCAGGTAAGAACTACAAACGTGCGTAAAGTTAGGGGTCGTAGATAAAATAAACAAATGTTATTGGGCAGTTCCAGTGTCACTTACGCGACAATCGTAGCGTGTTTTTTAAGTTTTATCATTTAATATATTTTAACCCTTAAGAATGACATTGTTTGAAGCAATTAAACCAAAGTCTAATAGTTAAAGTTTAAAATGTCATTTATTGTATGAAAGAGTTTGCCAAATTTTAGTAAGTTTTAATTTTTTTGTCCAACAGTTGCATATTTTTAGGTGTTTTATACGTTAATTTTGAGTGACTAAAATCAAATTTCAATCACTAGCGCAAAATGTGCAAAATCAACAACTATCCATGACGACCAACCATGACTGCTTGACGTTTTAAATAATGTCACTTAAAAAATATCTTTTCAAGATTCTTTAGTGTTAAAAAATGCAACTGTTGGACAAAACGTCGTATATCACACGTGAACGAAATGCAATTATACACTCGTGAGAATTGTCTCACTCGTGCTTCGCACTCGTGAGCCAAAATTCTCACTCATGTATAATTTTGCATTTCTCTCACTTATAATAATATAATCTACTATAATTCAGCCTCACCCTAGATGAAAGATTATACATACACTGCGTTCGTAAAGTATGGAATAAATTCATTTTCTACGAAATAAACGATATTTATGTAAAATCCTGAAACAGGTCGATTTTTAATTAAAAAATGACACTATTTTAGCGGAATTTTGCCTCTCCCCCTCCAACCCCCTCCGAGTGACAGTTGCTTCTTTAAAATTTTTAAATAGAATGGGGGGACATGTGATACCTCATTTGAAAGGGCTTTTCATTCTCTATTCAGTAGTATAAGAATTTTTTTTAATTCCTATTTTTTCTAAAAAGAATAATACATTAGATCTCTAGCTAGATCTCCTGATCTAACACCTTTTAATTTCTTTTTATGGGGATATCTAAAAAGTAAAGTCTCCAGAACTAAACCAAACAGTCTTGAAGAATTAAAATTAATTAATTAATGTTTTACATGAGTTTGAATTTCGTCTTGGTTATAGTCAAGAGGTAGGAGGAGGACATTTTGAACAGTTTCTTTGATATTGGTGTTATTACTTTTACTTCTACGTTGATTACATA
Organism: Dorcus hopei; assembly: GCA_033060865.1. NCBI lineage: Eukaryota > Metazoa > Arthropoda > Insecta > Coleoptera > Lucanidae > Dorcus > Dorcus hopei. The sequence goes on from CM065420.1 coordinate 41,455,507, forward strand.
CATTAGTATCTACAGTTTCTACTCGTTTTCATAATGAATTAAAAAAAAAAAATCAAAAAAATTGGAATTAATCAAATTACCCTGGAAATGAAATGTTTTAGATAAACGTCTGCAACGTTTGTACTATTATCATGAATCAAACGGTTCCCAGTTCGAACATTTCATTTCAATTATTTCATTTTAAAATTTTGTGTGTTGATTTTAAAATGTATTATTCTTTTTAGAAAAAATAGGAATTACAAAAAAATTCTTATACTACTGAATAGAGAATGAAAAGCTCTTCTAAACGAGGTATCACATGACCCCCCATTCCATTTAAAAAATTTAAAGGGGTAACTGTCACTCGGAGGGTGTTGGAGGGGAAGATACAAAATTCCACTAGAATAGTGTCATTTTATAATTAAAAATCGACCTGTTTCAGGATTTTACATAAAAGTCGTTTATTTCGTAGAAAATGAATTTATTCCATACTTTACGAACGCAGTGTTTATGAGAGATACCATGGTTTCAAACGTATTTATAATTCCTCCCACGCCGATAGATGACACTATATTTACAAACAAAGTAATCTGTAATTTTTGCACGTACTGTTACCATGGCTACCTTTTCATTTAAATTTTGATTTAAAGCGCCTGTCAGAAGTGAAAGTGTTAATTCAGTTTCTCCTTTAATTTATTATTAATTAACTTATTGCGGATTTCTGTTCAAGTATTTTATTTATTTTTTCTGTTTATAGTGTTTTATTTTTCTGGATTACAAGGTAAGGTTTCTATGTAAAAATATAGTCCGCTTAGAAGGTTCCTGGAATTTTGAAGTTTCTGTCAATATATTGCTTATCATATCCTGGATATCTTAAGGCGATTTCGTTAATTCGATCGGAGCCACAGATCGGAGCGCTATTTTTTTCACTCTTACGTGCACTAAGTCTCTAATGCCCAATTTCACCAACGCGGATTGCAGATTAAATCTAGTGTTAACACTTAGAATATGACTTACCACTACGTTGTCTAACCTCAAATGTCACATTATAAACACTTAATCCGAGTGCTAGTGTCAATCCGCGTTGGTGAAATTCATCATGAATGTTCTCTTTCACATTTCTACTCAGAACGAATTATCAAAAACGTCTTTAGAGAGCATTATTTTTGTCAAAATCAGATTGTAAGTTTCAGTTGAGACGACGGCAAATGCCTCCGCAACTTATGTTGTTCTAATTGAAAGAAATGTTTCTTAAATGTGTATACTTTTTCTGAATCTTGTAATTTTGTCTCGTATTTGTAAATAATGAAATAAAGATAATTTTAACCATGTCTTTGATTTTTATTGCTGAAGATATTAAATATTTCTGATTATATAAAAATGTTCACATGTAAAGTATATGTACTTATTTCAGGGAACTACCTATTTAGTATCTTGGGCACATAAAAATGTACTAAAATTTTCAGTTTCTTGGACAAAACCATTCAGTTTACGTTCAAATAGTTTTAAATTGCGCGCTTTTCTTGATTTTAATTCCTCCCAGGCCCTGTGAGGGCGCAGTTTATTGCTCTGCGTATATAACGTTGGCTTTGACATCTAATTTTCTTTCATCTAAGAGCCTCACTTACGCGACAGCTATGCAACCTGAGTTTAACACCTGAGAAATGTCAAATTTTCTACTGCTTCTTTCAGTTTGTCGATATCATTTCGATTGTTCAAGATTTTGTGTTCTTTTAATTTTTAATTTCGATTATTCAAACATTTTTTTCATTTTTCCATTCTTAATGACGATTAGATTTGTAAACTTTTGGTGTTTTTAAACGAAAATTTTAATTTCTATCAATAATTCTTGTTGGTGAATTTTTGTATAGAAATCTTGGTACCTAATGGCAAAAGTTGATACGTTCCCTTTATTAGTAAACCATCACATTTCATTCGTAGAGTAATAATTTTTTGTAAAAAAAATGCGAGACCTATTATGGACCATGCTGTATATTATTATATGTATTTACACTTATGTTACAAATATTAGCTAATTCTTCGCTAACTTACGATAATAATGTAGAAAAATTATTTCAGTTTTCATTTTTCTTTCATTTTCCCTCTCTGCTAACACAAGGCTTGATATAACATTAAACAACAAGTTTGTTATTTATTTTATGTATGAACTTTTGAATTAATCGTAGTTAAATTTTCATCGTGTATTGCAGTTGACACTGATAACACATACACAAATTTTCATAAAAATCTGTACACCTATGTAGCTATAACAGCTACTGTGGGCCGCCACCGTGACCGCTACAGTTTGTGGACCTTTTTTCGCGTTCGCATCCGTGGCCGCCACCGCGGCCGCTTCGGTTTGTGGAACCCTTTAAAGAACGTTTATAAAAACCATGGCCAACTCCATTAACATTCACTGACGTGTATGTATGGCCGTTTCATTTCGCCTAAAATTCGGTTCCAGAAAGCATGCCGTGGAGTACTCCCCTCAGCGCTCCCTATTAAAGATACTACAGAACTACTGACAGTAACGTATGGCAACTGCAATTACTTAAAAACTCACAAGAGACGCTGAGAGGAGTACCGTCAAAATTTTTAAAAATCAAATTGAAACGGCCATACATACACGTCAGTGAATGTTAATGGAGCAGGCCATGATAAAAACTGCCAATTTCTTTGAAATAATCTAATTGTTTAGAAAACTAATAATACTGTTGGTAGTACAAAATACTAGGCTAATGGTATACAGATTTGGAATCTATTCTCAGTAATAAAACAAACCTAAGAATTTCGTGTTACTTACGCGACAGAAAAGGAAAACAAATTATAATATTAAAGTTTTATTAAAAAACGATAAATTACAATCAATTAATCAATTAATTAATTAATGATCTATCCTTACCTCGACACTTACGGGTAGAAGAGGAAATAGATTATGATGATAATAATCTATCCACTTTTTAACTGAAATCTTTGTCAGAAAATCATGAATTTTCCAGGAATTGCTCTGTATCAATTCTGAATACTGAATTACATTTTCCCTGAGGTACCTCACACAATGAATTTTACGAGTGTTAGGAATAAGTAACAAATTTTGACATCGAAAATTAAATTCTTTTTACCACTTTTCAATTTTGCCGTTGTCTATTAGGGAAACAAGTATTTGCCCGCTTGTTTTGTCGCGTAAGTGACACTAATTTAGCACAAAATAACGTAGCTATCTAAATGGTTTAAAACGGAAAATAAAGCTAAATGTTTGCAGAAAGAGATTGTATGTTTTTAAATGATTGAATAGTTTTCTAAAATGAGATATACAAATAAATATGTTTCTGTCACTTACATGGAGGGTAAAAAATTGGAGACTTTGTAAATTCTCTTTTTGTACTTCAAAACTAATTTTTATTATTTCAATAGTTACTATAAAAACAACATTATTTGTCTTAATAATGAGAGGACAATTTCAGCTGTGCCTTTATTCTTTAATGAAATGTAAATGACAGTTAATGAATCAGTGTTTCACTGAACTACCCGTACATTGTTACTTTAGTTTAAACTATGAAAATATTTTTTTTAAACAATATTAAAGGTAAATAAATACAGAAAATTAAAATTGATTATTTTGCTAATCATTTTTGAAAAACAAAATAAATAAAATAAAACCTAAAGTTGAAAAACTACACTGAGAAAAATGAAATATAGTAGACCTCGGTTATAACGGCCTCGGTTATAGCGATCCACTGCTTATAACGAACTAAATGTAGTTCGTTATAGAGAAAAATGACGGGACTTGAAATGTCAAGTCCCGTCATTTTTCTCTATATTTGTGACATTATCGCTTATTACGAACTTCGGATATAACGAACCGATTTTGATGGTCCCTTGAGGTTCGCTATAACCGAGGTCTACTGTAGTTAAGTCAACAACTTTTTGAATGTCAATTTTTGTGCGTTGACTTAAATAAAAGCTTCGTCGAAGCTGTCGAACGATGGTGAAACGTAAAGTGTTATAGTGCGCGATTTAGTGTCCGCTTAAAAGATTTTGTGATACAAATTTCATCGGACAAGAACCAACTGTAAATACTAAAAATATGTTAAACTATTACTTTTTTACAGTTGGTTCTTGTCCGATGAAATTTGTATCACAAAATCTTCTAAGCGGACACTAAATCGCGCAACTATACACTTTATATATGTATAGTTGCGCGATTTAGTGTCCGCTTAGAAGATTTTGTGATATTAAACTATTACGTTTGACTGAACAATGTAAATGTTTTCCTTAAAACGAAAGTGCTTAATATGTTAAATCAAAAAGTTGAAATTTCAAGATGATCGTAAAGTGCTGTTGCTTTTATGTGTGTTTTGATTTTTTATTTAACGTAATAAATGTTAAGTCAAGTAAAAGCGAGGGCTAATTCCCATATTAATAAGCTATCGAGTTCCAGATGGCGCCTGCTAAAACTTCACGTATATTTACTGCCTGTCCCAGCATAACCTTGTTGTTCGACATCGTTTTTTAAACGGATAAGTCATTCATATTTCGAATGCGTCTGACATTATAAAGTTCGTTGAGAGGTTTATTCAGCTCCTCTTGTCACCTCAACAAAGGTTGAAGGGTTATCTTACTTTGGCAATATCGCAAAGAGGTGAACATTTAATTGATGTTTCCCTAAACGACAGTCTAGATTGAATTGACTCTACGCTTTTATTAGCCGTACTGAAAAATTACTTTAAATATATCAAAAATATAATTTTAATTCCCTAACAGCGTTCAGACAAATAAAATATTTAGCAATTTTAACAATCTAAAGTTCTCGTATCAATCTTCTTGGGCATTAAAGCAACTAGAAAGATGTCTTCATTGTATGCTTGCCTCAAAGAAAATATTGAGTTGATTCAATCTAGAATATTTAACATTTCTTGACTGTTGGTTCAATGACCACGCGTGATTGCTAATAGGTAAACGAAAAATATTGTTAACTGAACGTGTTTTTGATTGACTGAACAGTTTATTTTTCTCAGTGTATCACTCAGGTTGACATTACCATGGAATTGCCCTATTATTAGTTAGTTTGCATTAGATCAATGCATTTATTTATTTCTTTGAATGAATACGTGTTAATCTGCACGATCTTTCGGAATTTTGTTTATGTAGTCTGAACGCAAATAAAGTAATAAAATCATAAATTAAGACGTGACAATTATCGTACTTTTAGAATGTGGCCTTTATTGAATTAGTTGTAATTATTAAATTTTTTCTCGGTTTCCAGACTAGAATCGCATCGAAGTTGTGGCGTCGCGACGCCGACATTTCGTCTAGATTTTACTCTACTTCTTCAGGGCTGGTCTTGATGCTGCTGCTTCTCTTGATGGTGTCTCGGAGCGACTGGAAAGCTGTCTATCGGTGTCGGAATTTTGTCTTATGACCGATTTCTTCACCGTGTTTATCCTAAGGTTAATTTATCTGTCAGTTGGAATGTGACCTACAGTTGGCTGTACACAAACTACGTGTCACATTCTAACTGACAGATAAATTAACCTTAAGATAAATACGGTGAAGAAATCGGCCATTAGAGAGGTGGTAGGCAATCAGAAATTTTCTTTTTCGGAATGAAAATTATTTTAATGTTTTGTCGTCTGAGAAGTTTGCCAATCCGGTGGCGGTGTGAATGTAGGGTAAGTATGCTACTGAGGTAGCATTGTTATCGGATTTGTCTGGGAAGTTTGTAGAAGTTTGCGCAATCTGCATTTCTATTACTTAAATACTAATAAAAAAAATTGCTGCTAATATTCAAATTATTTCACACAAAAGTCATAAATGACCTACCTCAACGCTTATTGTATTACATCCGCGGGTTTACTGCTACTAATCATTTGTTGCACATAATAGTAAGTCTCGCTCAGCTGGGCCATCTAAATTATATCCAGCGCTTCTCGGATCTTTTATGTAAAATATTATGTATATTTTTCCGGAGTTAATATCGACCTCTGCCCCCATACGTACGAGTATGTCATAACCAGGCTTACGATTTCGGCCCACTTCGAAAATATTGGATTGTAAATTCCCCGGCTTCTGATTAGAAAAATATTGTCTTACACAGTTTTTTGATTTATGTTAAACTTTATTTAATTATTACTGCGATCGCGTAGACCATAGCAAAGTATGTTTAAATGCGACGTGGGCCGAAATCGTAAGCCTGGTCATAACTAAGAATGTAATATAATATAAGAATAATATAAGAATAGCCCCAACTGGTAGTGTAAAATATTTTATAATAAACTCCCTGAGAAAGTTAGAATGCTTACTTATAACAAGTAGAAAAGAATAATCAAAATACATCTCCTAGAAAATCAATGTCTTGATCTAAATGACTTCACGTGGATGCTTATCGATTGATTGGGTGATTTGAGAGACACAATCTATGAGCACGATTGCGTTCTCTTTGCATTGCCTTAATACATTGTTCTGGCTACATACCTACATATGTCGGTTGCTTTTATTAGTGTTAAGTATCTTTTGTGTAATTCTGTCTCATACATTCACAATGTATTTGTTAATATCAAGTTTTCTTTTGAAACTCTGTTAAATACAATTACATACAGTATAAAAGAATTACTTCATGGATGCTTATCGTTTCACTGGGTGATTTGAGATGAACACGATTGCGTTCACTTTGCATTGCCTTAAGACATTGTTCTAGCAACTTACCTATGTCGGTTGCTTTTGTTAGTGTTAAGTGTCTTTTGTGAAATTTTGTCTCATACATTCACAATGTATTTGTTAATATCAAGTTTTTCTTTGGAAACTTGTTAAATACAATTTCATGTAATTTTACCTGACTTGTGTAACCATTTATGGATAAACACGAAATAAATTATTATTATTATAACACTGCTTCTTTGTTGTATATTAATAGTGGTTAACTGGTTGCAGTAAGTGAAACTTATTCTATTACACACTGTATATGTATACAACGTGAATTTACAATGATTGGTAAAGATTAGAGATTGAAAAGTTTGACATTTTTTAATCACGGAGATTGTTCATAAATGTTCAAAATGCCTGCCACCTTAATTAACACATGTTTATATTCGACTTCTCATGCTGTCAGTGGTTCTTAAAAAAACAGGTTTGTTTACAAATTTAAAAAGAATAACAATAACAACAAATTTAAAATAAATTTGGAAAATAAATTTGGAAATCCATTATTATTTTACAACAAATTTAGTTAAAAACTGGAAACACTATGAACGCTGAAAATACTAAAAAATTAGAAAAACAAAGAACAGTTTCATTTTAATGACAATCTTTTTCTCAATTAAACAGAGAACAAATACAATTTGACATTTCTAATTCAGACGAATTTGAAATACCTGTCATTTATTCCTACGTAGCAGAGTCACTAAAGTTAGGGTTTGCAATGATATCACGGAACGTGAGCTCTGCGTAATCAATCGCCGCAGTTAGAACCGACAATTATTTCAATATTATTTCTCTGTTAACGGTGAATGACAAAAAAGGACGGAGTTAAGTCTGACGATGCAACAACCAGACAATGACGCAGAGCTCTTCTCTTATGAAAACAACAATAGCGGTACCATAATTGCGGCTGTAATATGAAAGTGAATGACGTCATGTAGCGTTGGAAAATGACGTACGGCTGTTGATGTCGCCGAAAAAGACTGGTACAGTCTGACATTAAATTCCTCAGCTATTGCTTTTATTGGCATTCCTCCCATCAAACTTTCGACAATTCTACCCTTTTCGAATTTTATTAAATGCCGTGGCACATCTTCCTTACAAATTGTTTAAAAAAGTTTAAAATTATCAAAAATGTCGAAACACAGTAACAGCTAAATTTTAATTTTTTAAAGTTTTCTGGTTGCTATGATACAAATGCACAATTTTAGTTGCATTTACAAAGGGAAAGATTTGGTGTAGCAGTTCTTTTCGGCGATAACCGTACATTCATATACAGCTCAATAAAAACGGGAAAAGTTAAAAAAAAATTGAAAATATTGAAAAAGATGTGCCAGTGTGAAAATTACGTTATAAGAAATAGGTTAAGAATTATTTGACGTTACGTCAGCTTATAAATAAATAAGTTAAATTTTTTTGAAAGATATACAGTCCAAAAAAACGCCTACGCAAATAGCGTCGGTGGTTAATGGCGGATTTGACTGGTCAAAAAATCAAATGAAATGGCAGAAAAAACTCTACAATATACCATATCTTGCGTCTTTAATACATTTAAAACAGCTGCACGACAGCTGTCAACTTTTGTTTTTTAAATGCAATGGTATAATTACTGTAATACATTTCGAAAGAACTCTTTTTTCTGCGTTCAATGGTGTGCCGCAATAAGCACTTATGTTTCAAAATAATAGAAGAAAATAAAAAGAAATAAATAAATTATTAACATGAAATGACGTAATAAACAGTTGCCGAACAATATTTTTTTTTATTGTCAGCAAAAACAAAACAAAAGTATTGACAGTTATCGTCATTTATTTGCCTATGAGGAAGTACTTATAGACACTACACTATTTACCGTAAAACAGGTATCATTTATTGTTCGGCAACTGTTTATTACGTCATTTCATGTTAATAATTCATTTATTTCTTTTTATTTTCTTCTATTATTTTGAAACATAAGTGCTTATTGCGGCACATCATTGAACGCAGAAAAAAGAGTTCTTTCGAAATATATTACAGTAATTATACCATTGCATTTAAAAAACAAAAGTTGACAGCTGTCGTGCAGCTGTTTTAAATGTATTAAAGACGCAAAATATGGTATATTGTAGAGTTTTTTCTGCCATTTCATTTGATTTTTTGACCAGTCAAATCCGACAACAAACACCGTCGCTATTCGCGTAGGCGCTTTTTTGGACTCAGCCCGTATATTATACAGTGACCGGCAGAAAGTTGGAGACATATGGGATTTTTTTTATTATTGATTTCTCAGAAAAAAATTATTCTTTATGAAACCTCCTGCATCTTCGAAAAGTCAAAATGCACATAAAAATTTGAATACTTCTTGTCAGATACCGAGAGAATCAAAATATTAGAAATCGACATAAGAGTAAAGTACCTTTATTTTTCAAAATACGCGGAAGTGTTATTTGGAAAAAATGTTAAGAACTATTGTGAGATCTCAGATATGAAATCATGGCCACCTACGATGAAAAAAGAAATTTTACATATTGTTCAATTTTTGTTGTATCAGCGTGTGTATCGCAGAACTTTTAATGTGTTAAGCTGGACGTTTCTTCAGATATGACATGAATATACTGTAGGATTTGTTTTTCGCTCATCTACCAACAAGAAATTATGATCAATAACATTTAAGGTTCGTTTACATAGAAATGTGCGAGCACACTTTTTCCGTGACCGAAGTTTAATTTGTGTTACGTAGATAGGCAATGTTTACATAAAAGCATGCTTGACATGATGAAGCACAATTCGGCACACGTCAATGTGCACGGAAGTTTGGAACTTCCAAACTTTGTGCGTGGTGTGTGCGCGTTGTGTTTACGGCGTCACACAAAACTCAGAGTTTTATTTTCCTGACAAGTTATTATTTTTTTTTAATTAAATATGTCTGATCGTGACGAAAAATTAATAAACATTATTGAGAGATATCCAGCATTGTGGCAGAAAAGAGATTCAAATTATCACAACAAAATAATAATACCTTTCAATATATCATGCATTGACAATAAAGCACAAATAACACATATAAATGTGACAAATCATCAATAATGTCATCATCAATAATGTCGTTGACATCAATGTTAATACTTTATACTTTTACTTCTACATTTACTTCTACAAATATACGTACCGTGTAATTCGCACAATCTTTAAAAATTTTATGTAAACACTCAAACGTCGTGCACGGCATTTTTCAGCACTCGCACTTCTACGATGAAAGTGTGTCTGCCGTGACAAGTCCAATGTAAATGAGCCTTTATACCGTAAAATTTCACTTTTTTGTGTCCAAAAATTATTTTTTCCTCCTAGGCAGCCATGATTTCATATTTAAGATCTTAGAACAATTTTTAACAACTCTTTCAAATAATTTTTTTGCATATCTTGAAAAATGAAGATACTTTATTCTTATACTGATTTCCAATATTGTAATTTTCTGGAGGCATGCATATGGAAAACTTTTATTATTGATTTCTCAAAAAAATTTATTCTTTGTGAAAGTTCCTGCACCTTCCCAAACTCAAAATTCGTATATCAAAATTTGAATACTTTTTGTTATATACTGAGGAGATCAAAAATATTCGAAATCGACGTGAGAGTAAAGTATCTTTATTTTCCAAGATACGCGAAAATATTATTTGGAAAACTTATTCAGAATTATTATTATATCTCAAATATGAAATCATGGCTGTCTAGGACGAAAAAATAATATTTGGACACAAGAAAGTGAAACTTTTATGGTATCAATTCAGGGTTATTCACGCAAACCGTTCATTAAAAGTTTTTAGGGAAGAAGTTTAGATAGAAATTTGAAATTTATGGAGGAGAAATAATTCGAAAGGATCTTTTCAAGTGAAATAAAATTGACCTCCAGTCATTTCCGATTATACCGGAAGTCGCCATCAACTCGCTTATTTTAAATGGAATGCTATCTCTTTCATCACATTTTTGAATTCTACATGTAAAAATACGTTAAATTGCAATACATTTCCCTATCCCTAAAATGCATCATTTTTGAGATACTTGGAATTTTCTTAAAAATTTGGATTCTGCAATCTGATTTTCAAAAAATTATAACACAAGCATTGAAGCAATTTTATTTGTAATAGCTGATATTGTAGTTGAAGCTTTAAGGTTCTTAAAAATTCCATAAGCATAATCTATTAAGCTACAGGGTGTCTACCGGGCCTAACCTTATCAGATTAATCTGAAGTTTAAATAAATGCTCATTTCAAAAAATAGCAACTTGTTACGGTTGATTTCACTCATTCACCGTTTATTTACTTGGCTACTGTCTCGCAGTTACTTTGCCGTCCTTGACGCGCTTTTTGTCTATTCATTTTAAACGGCTTCTGTCGTCGTGTGTTATCTGTTGACTAGCTCGGTGGATTTGAATTCCGCGCCGCTTTAGTCGAATGCGGAAGCATGTGGTTTCTAACCTTGGGCCGGCGCACTAAGATTTTTGCACTTTTTGTTAGCGTGAAATGAGCTAAGCGACATTTTATTTCACGGGTGTGTTTTACCGTTGATCCCTTGAGTATTTCCGCGGTCCTTGGTTTGAAAAGTTCGGTGGTACCGCGGCCAGTTGGGATTTTATTGGATGTACTCAAGACGCCACGGAATTTGAGAGGGTCTTCTACCTTATTTTCCAACGCCTTTTTTGATAGATTTGATTGGTTCAACGGTCATTCCATGCGTCTTTACCACTCCGAGGCGCTCGGCGTGTTTATGCCGAGGTAAATTGATTAGTTTATGTTCGTTCATCCCGTGTGATTTTAATTAGGGCGTTTCTGTTTTGTTAACGTAGCGCAGCGATTCTCAACCTTTTTAGCTCCGCGACCCCCCAAATAGTAAATATAAATAAAATTAATATTTCGCGACCCCCCTCCTATAATTTTATGTCGTTGTGGGTATGAACATACATATATGACGTCATAAAATGATTTCATTATTGTTTAGGCTATTTTCGCGACTCCTCTTTAATATCACCGCGACCCCCTCGGGGGTCGCGAGCCCCAGGTTGAGAAACGGATGACGTAGCGGATAGTTACGGGGGGGGAAGCTCCGAACGCGATTAGATGTTACCATTTTCATCGCTTGACTTCGTAGGTATCTCGCCGATTCCCCGGCGGAAAGGAATAAAACCCCTGCAGCGTCACTAGAGCGGTGGGCGAGCCTGCAATTGCCCCCAGGACGTGGAGATTGGAGTAGAGCCGTTCGCGCTAGTATGGTTCACGGTACTATACCCTTCTGAATTTCATTTGCCATCTACGAAGTGTAAATTTTCTTCTACGCTTCGATCACATTTGTGTGGTATTACTTCACATCATTGTCGGAATTTTTTTTTCTTTGTTTTCGCACCTTCTGTGCTTTACACGTGTTGTGTGATGTTTTAATTATGCGTACGCCACACTTACGTTGGCGCTCGGTGCTGTTGTAATAATTTCGGGCTTATCGCGACCTCTATTTTTTTTACCTTTTTGCTGTGTGTTTTACTATTACTTGTACGTGATTGCTTCTCAGTCATACCTGTAAACGAGCGCGTTTTGCGCGAATGTTATTGTATTGTGCTATAATTTTCTTTTTTTAAGAAAGTAGAGATTATTGCGGTTTTCTGCCCCCCCTTTTGTGATATTCTGCCTTGGTGTTCAAACCATCATTCACTTTTGTGGCTTGGCGAGACGTTTAATGACCAGTAATTGTTCTTTATTGCTATTAAAGTTTATTTAAAGTGGCGGGTGTTTTTTTTTTGTTTTGTTCTGATTTGTCTGTCTATCTATCCTTGGAATTTCACTGTTGCGTTCCGTATATAACTGAGGATTACACCTCCCTCTCCTTTCGGAACGGATTTCTAAGGCACTGTACCGACTGGTAAGTAGGAATTTCTCTCCTGTTGGGGGAATTCCTTTGGTTGCAAGTTGTTGCGATCATCAACAGATGGCGCTCCCATTAGACCCACAGTTACCTGTGCGAAACTGTTTGTCCACGGCCTTCTCCACTGACACGGAACTTCGGTCACAACATCAACCCCAAACATCGGTTGATCCAGGTAGGTTCGTTTGTATCCGTCTCGACATTTTTTTTATTATTCACCATCAGGTAACCTGACGTACACACTCGACTGTGGGACTAGTATGCGAGTAGTCCTATTTTTGCTTCGTGTTTCGTATTATTTTATTTTAGTTTAGGGTTTCGGTTTGTTCGTTAGAGTATGCGCGACAAATTTTACACAGAAATAAAATGATCAGCTCCAACTGGATTTTCAGTACCTACACATATAAAAGACCTGTGATACTAAACAACACTCTGGTACAAAACGTATTTAAAAATGTTACCTACAAATTTGTTCGAGATATTAAAAACTTGTTCAAGCAAAAATTTTAAAAATCCTATTCAATGGTACCTACCCAATTGGGTATATCTTTCAATTTAAATTTTTAAAGTTGATCTCTGTTGCACTTACTTGAATGACAATTTTACCGTTTTCAAATACGCCATATATCTCTTGTTAATAATTATTTCTTCGCAACTTTTCACTACTTCATATTTTCAAGAAAAAGGGACGGGTGACCTGAAACACCCAGTATATGTATAATTTTCATAGTAATAATATCTACTTCAATTATATTCATATCTCGTTTTTCATACGGCTGAAGGTTTCGTTACTTATAAATTATTAATAAATACATTTCACTCCATTACTTGACATTTGGTTATCGCAATATTATAAAACTGAACACAATGAAGAAATATATCGACTTTTCAACAAAATTCTACCTGAATCAGCTTTGGAAACAAAAGTATGTATCGTAGATTGAACTGTACAGGTGCTGTGAGTATCGCAAGTACTGTCAAAATATAAAATTAAGATTATGCGAAGGGATTGAATTCGGATAATTTATTTTAATACAGTGACCGGCATCGGCAGAAGGTTGGACACATATGGAATTTTTTTTATTATTGATTTCAAAAAAAATTATTCTTTATGAAAGCCCCTACATCTTCCCAAACTTAAAATGCACATATCAAAATTTGAATACCTCTTGTCATATACCGAGGAGATCAAAATACATATTTAAAATCAACGTAAGAGTAAAGTACTTTTATTTTTGAAAATACGCGAAAATATTATTTAGAAAAGTTATTCAGAACTGTTATGAGATCTCAAATATGAAATCATGGCCGCCCGCGATGAAAAAAGAAATTTTTCATACTTTTCAATATTTCTCGTATCAACATGTACATCGTAGAACTTTGAATGTATCAAGCTGGACATTTCTTCAGGTATGATATGAATATACTCTGGGATTTGTTTTTCGCTCAATCTTAAAAAAGTTATTAAGAATTGTTCTGAGATCTTAAATATGAAATCTTGGTTGTCTAGGATGAGACATTTTTTCTTAACACAAAAAAGATTTATGGTATGAATGTTATTGATCATAATTTCTAGTTGGTAGAAAAGCGAAAAACAAATCCCAGAGTATATTCATGTCACACCTGAAGACACGTCCAGCTTGACACATTCAAAGTTCTACGATACATACTGCTGTGGTTTTGAGCATATAAAATTTTAGAAATAATTGAAATCTCAGGGCCTAGTAATTTTATTGTTAAACAACTTCCGACACTGCACGGGGTTCGTGTGCGGTGTGGCAGATAAATGGAAAAGAGAGACTCTAAAAGTATTTACTGAAATTTTATTGTGCAAATCTACGAGCGAGGTGGTAAATGGGTAAGTAAAAATATCTTAGTAACAAATTTATTAAAATGCAATAATGCCAACATTAAACAGCAAATGTCAAAATTTATATCAACATAACCAAAAATTTTCATCAGATAAAAACATGTACTATCGCGGCCTTATAATTTCGCACGTTTCAATTTTCCGCTGTAAATATGGCTTTCTTTGACGGCTTATCAAAAATAATCATTTTAAACGTCAGATTTCAAATGTAATGCTAAAGTTGTACCAAGACAATGCCAAATCACGTGCTTTCTGAAGGAGAGCACGGTTTTACAATTGCAATATTAGAAGATGGTTGGTCGCTACTTTTATTCTGTTATTTCAGATTATTATCTTGCTGTTCTTAAGATATAACCAAACCTGACTTTTGGTTAAATGTCTTTAGTGTCAAAATTGAGGAAAGAACCTCTTCTACAAAACTATAATTTAGAAAAATTCTAGCTACTTGATAAGAAATCGTGCGAAATTTTAAGGCCGCGATAGTACATACATAAGTTACAATGTAATTTGCAACGGTGAATTGAAATCAGTAGATCTCGACCTCAAATTCATGGTAAACAAACAGGTAAATAGTTTTCAGAGAGCGCTAAAGCAAAATGCCTTGATCCGAGTCCCTTAAAAATTCTGAAAATTGTTAAATGATTGTGAATCAGGTTTGTTGTAAAAATTGTTGAAATGTGATATGGAATTTAACTTTGCAACAGCACAACGAAATATAATTATTCTATATCGTAAATGCCATTAACAAATTTGAATCGTGCTAGTTTAAGAAAGTCGATCTAATTCTAGTAGGAACAGTTAAACTTATAAGTGTTGTGTATGTTTTAATGTTGAAAATGCCATGCAAGTCGTAATTATTCTGACTTGTAAGTGCCATTAACAAATTTGAATCATACCGTTTAAGAAAACCGATCTAATACGAGTATGAACAGTTAAATTTACAAGTGTTGTGTCTGTTTTAATGTTTTACTTTGAAAATGCCACGCAAGTCGTAATTATTCTGACTTGCAAGTGCCATTAACAAAATTGTTGTTGAACCAATCAGAGAAACAGATTCTATCTGAATTCAACAAAGTATACAAATGTGTGCAAACAAGACATGTCAAGAATTAACAACAATTAAATAATATTATAAAAATTAAATATTTTACCATTCTTGTAGAGATGTTAACACAAACACTGCCCAAGGAAGACTTCAAATCTATTGAAAATTTCCTCACTTATATAGGGAGAAAACTAAACAAAAACTTGCCCCCAAAGAAACTTAACCTTATAATGTAAATTTAAAATAAAAAATTCTACAAAACTAAACTCAGAAACTTGCTTCTATATAAATCAAAAACATAAAAATAAAATTATCTTTTTGTAGGCCACCTTATAAGCCCGAGACGGAGGGCCTCCACCTTGTACATCTTCACCTTCGTCCCATCAGGAAGATGTAGCAGATAGCGGCGCTTGTTCCCCCCGGTGGTTCTTGAGGAAGACACGAGGAAGCTTTTCAATTGCTTCCTCAAATTCAGCAACCTCCATTTGCTGAGGAACAGCCGTTTCTGGATCCGGAGACCCAACCTCCCTGATCGGGACGTTTGTAGCTTCAGGGACAGACATCACAGGCCTCGAAGGTGACGAGGTGAAATCAAGCATAGCCTCTGTATCGGAGTCGTCTCCAAAGAGCTCCCGAAACTTGGTTTTTAACCAATTGGTCGTCGTAGGGGAGTCGAGGCTCAAGTGTCCGTCTTCGAGGTTAGGTAAGCTCTACATTTAACAGAATAAAATTTTTATTAAAAGAAAAATCTTAGTGAAATCTTAATTTTCAGAATTCTAGGGGACAGATCAATATAAATGTAATGGAAAAATGGCACCAAAGGCCAAAAGAAATAATCATTTTACAAAATAAAATAAATTCAACGTGCGTATCCTTTTTCTTTTTATGTTTTATTCATCCTATAAACGGAATAACACAGCAATACGTTGATACGAGAAAAATTGAAAAGTATGGAAAATTTCTTTTTTCATCGTGGGCGGCCATGATTTCATATTTGAGATCTCATAACAATTCTGAATAACTCTTGAAATAATATTTCTACAAGCATTGAATGATTTTGATATTTTTTTTGGATATGATATTATATGACGTAAATATCATATCCAAAAAAATAATCAAAATCATTCAATGGATATGATATTATATGACATAAATATCATATCCAAAAAAATAATCAAAATCATTCAATGCTTGTAGAACATTCATTAGAAAATGACCATAATTTTGATTTTGAAAATACTAATATTTTATACTGTGAGTCTAATATTTTCAAAAGACGCTTTATAGAAATGTGTAAAATAAAAATGTCATCGAATTCTATTAAAAAACGTACAGATTTTGTAAATTCAAACGATATATTTTGTAGTTTTCTAGATTCTTTAAATAGGATATAGACCTGTCAATTTGTTAACATTTAATAAAATAAAATATTTTATTAAGTTTAAAATTAATTTTTAGATTTTATAAAAACCAGAAAAAAAATCATTTACTTTTTCAGTTTCTATGAACAACCTCGTTTCTATTGACAACCTTGTTTATATTTTTTCACTTCCGAAGAAGTTGATTATTACATTATTATGATGATTATTACATTAAATAAATTTCTAATAATTATTTTTCCTTGAAAATATTTACGTTTCTCTAAACTATTGACAGCTTTCTTAAGATAAATTACTGCTGAAATCAATTAAACGGGAAATGTCAAAAAAATTGGCACATTTTTTTCAATATTTTCATAGTGTGAAAGTGACTTTATTACAAATAGGTTAGATTTATTTGACGCTATGTCAGTTTATAAATAAATAGGTTACATTTTCCTAAAAGGTATGTATTGTCAAGTAGACAATTAATTGACAAATACAACCAAATTTACAACTGGAAAAATTTCATTTCCCGTTTTTTTTTTATTTCAGCTGTACATACAAGCCACATCGATACTAGCTCTTTAAAACTTGTTCGAAGAATAATTATTACAAATTTGTTTTATGAATACCAAGAAAGAAGAAAATGATACTGTACAGGGTTAGTTGTTGTTCACATTTTCAATTTTATAAACTTGAAGAAGCTAAATTATCTGACAACAGAAAATTGTTTTATCAGTTTTAGTTATTTGTTCGTCTATGTAGGAATATTTATAGACGCTACATTATTTACCTATAAAAGAAGCATCATTTATTGTTCAGCAACTGTTTATTACGTCATTTCATGTTAATAATTAATTTATTTCTTTTAATCTTTTTTCTATTATTTCGAAAAATAAGTGTTTATCGTAGCACATCCTTGAACGCAGAAAAAAACGTTCTTTTGAAATTCATTACAATAATTATACCATTGTATTTAAAAAACAAAAGTTGCCCCCGCCCAAATTATTCTAAAACATAATATTCCACGTAGTTCACACAAAAGAAATTTTTCGTTTGGTATCACTTTTTGTTCGCTGTTATACGTTTCATAAATAAAATGTTAAATGGCCCGTACGCGTTAGATTTTTTTGCCCCCTCCCCCTCCAAACGAATTTCTATCTACGCCACTGCGTGCAGCTGTCTTAAATGTATTAAAGACGCAAGATATGGTATATTGTAGAGTTTTTCTGTCATTTGATTTTTTTTTATTTTTCTGTCATTTGATTTTTTGACGTATGTCAGAAAATTAAAAAACAATTACTTTGATGAAAGAATTTCTGCTGACTAAGGAGTTAATGGCCAGAAACGAAAAATTTAACTTTTCGTCCTTCTCAAATGTTTGAGAACGTCTGTCACAATTTCCATTACAGATCATGTTCGAAGTTACGCCCCGCTTAATCTTACCCAACGCAGCCATATACAGTTGTGGCCATAAACATCGTAACCCCTGCATACTACCTCGCTCTTTTTGACCTACCATGAAACAACGACTATCGTACTCCATCGAACGGATATCGTCTCCCCACTCATATTGCCGCTAAGAATTACGTGTCCTTCGAATTGTAACGATTTACCACCAGTGTATATTCGGATACCACCGATATTCCGAATTATTTCGTATATCGTCGTTCTATACAAAAAGATTCCTCAAAATAGTTGATATTTGATTGATTTCTTGACATTTTTAAAATTTAAAGAAGAAATCTCAAGGAAGAAAATTCCCAAAGAAAAAGGCACTAAACGCTACATGAATACAGATTGCATTAAGAGTGGAGACATAATAAAAATAGGAGAAAGTGGAGGAAACCATTCTTTATGAAGCAAGAATTTGAAAAAATAATGAAAAGGACACGGATAAAAGATGGTTTGACGATGAATACAGAATACTATTATATGTAGAGAAGGGCAAATTTGAGAATAAAAATGATGAACGAACTTTTAGATTAAAATAAAGAAAAATATCAAAAAGCAAGGAAGCGAATGAAACGAGCATGTAGATAGAAGAAAAGGCGATTTTTAGAATCTAAATTAGAAGCAGTGGAAATGAAATTTAAGAATAGAAATACATAGCCATTAAAAAAAACAGGTCGAGAACTGCTTAACCTTGAAGTTAATTTCTAAAAAAAGCGAGACAAAACACAAGTGTATTCCACCGCATATTTTATAATTATTTCCCTGCAGTATTCTAAAAAAAATCAAGTTGAAATAGACCGTTGAATTCAGAAAAAAAAATCCCTATCAAACTGAATGAACATTTGAACAATACAGTATGTCCCCGGATTGAGTTTACAATACGTATAATGGACCCAAAAATTTTTGAATTAAGATTTCATGTTCTGCAGTTCAGGTCTGCTTGGCGTGAATTTGTGTCAAATTTGACGCCGAAAGTCTTCAAGGTGGCGGAATTAACACAAGAAGAAGTAAAGTCTGTGTAGGTAAAGTGGTCTTCCTTTTGAATTTAGGAGAAAAATTTAGTAAGATAAAATGATTCTCATTTCAAATTAGGGAGGTATACCAAATTTCAACACCTAGAAGAAAAAAATAAATTACGGAAAATTACTAATTAAATTATAAATATTTCAGTAAAGTTGCAAAATGTTAATGCCATCTACATATTTATTGACGAAAGACAAATAAAATATGATTATACAAATAACACTCCGTTCATATTAGCACCTGACCGTGTTAATGTCTTACAACTGTACCGAAATTCTAATATTCCGTAATTCAACTTTTTTTTCTAGGATGTTGGAATTTGGTATATCTCCCTAATTTGAAATGAGAATCATTTTATCTTACTAAATTTTTCTCCTAAATTCAAAAGGAAGACGACTTTACCTACACAGATTTTATTTCTTCTTGTGTTAATTCCGCCACCTTGAAGACTTTCGGCGTCAAATTTGGCACAAATTTATTTCACGCCAAGCAGGCCTGAACTGCAGAACATAAAATCTTAATTCAAAAAGTTTTGGTCCATTATACGTATTGTAAATTCAATCCGGGGACATACTGTATATGTGCCACTATTTGTGAAAAAAAGTTAACTATCGGTTGACAAAAATGTTATGTTAAGAAAAATCTAAAATAGTACTTTTTTGTTGTATTTATAAATCAGTCTTATGTGATTTTTGAATTATTGAAATCTAATTATTAATAACGGAGTTATAGCGCGGTGCGTTTTTCATAAGACAGACGTAGACGGTATCAGGAAACTGTTGATGAAATACTTCTCGTACTTTCATTAATTTATGTTAAATTCAATTAATTATAATATTATGTTTTAATAGGGTCACATTTTTAACGTGACGGTATCTATAATTTGAAGTGTTAGCCTGTCAGTAATAATAAAAATTTAATAATAGAATGTTTAACAATTTTTAGAACTTTATCTGACACTAATCATCCGTTACATGCTGGACAATACATGACAAAATAATATGTCTAATTCAGTTAAATTCGTACTTATTGTACCGTATTAAGATCGATGTAAGATAATGACATGCATTTAGGATGGACAACTGTCCAACGAAATATTTGTTTATCTTTTCTAATCGATAATGTGACAAGAGATATTTGAGAAATTATAAAAAATACATAAGGTGCAGATAGACATGCGAGAAAACTTGCGCGAGTTCTGTCCGACACTAATGTCGCTAATGTAAATAGGGTTGCGAGTCGACTCGCTGGAATGTCTGCAAGATCTCGCGCTAGATTCTTTCTTGCCCGTCCAAACACGCATAATTGTAGATTTTGTAATTTACTGACTGAATATTCCACAGTTCGGGGTTTTCTTCATAGAGTGAAATTAGAATTTTTATTTCCGCATGTGTCACACCTTCTTCTCGTCCGACATGTTAAACTGGCACTGTTGTTGCCGAAATATCGAAACAAACTGGAAGTTCAGTAATAAATCGCGAAGTTACAATTGTGCCTATTTAGACTGGCACGAAAGATTCTCGCGCGAGATCTTGCAGACATTCCAGCGATTCGACTCGCAACCCTATTTCCATTAGCGACATTAGTGTCGGACAGAACTCGCGCAAGTTTTCTCGCATGTCTATCTGCACCTTAGAGATCAAGCGTGAACAAAAAAGGAGCGAGGGAACATTACAGAGAGGTAGCAAATGTCGTAGAGTCGAAATATGAGTTACTGCAAGGCATTGGCCGGTCCAGGCTAATCATTCCAGAAGGCAAAAGAAGGCTTGCCTACCTGAATGATGGATAGGAGAAGAACCTGTGGGCGGAGCTTATCTGCGCGGCCTTATCGTTACTTACGTAGGCAAATCTAGTCATTCAAGTGTAAATAGTTAAACACTGAAACATGAAAATCAACAATAAAACACGACCATAAGCTATAACACAACAACCCTCGTATTCACAAAGGCACTGCACTGGTCACGTGACAGGTTCTTCTCATATTCCGACTACTATAAATGTTTGAAGTGAGAAAGAAAAGTATTGTGGATCCGAAAATTGAAAAGCTCAAGAGGTTAATCAGATGGTAACAATAGCTATTTTTGTATTAAGGGCGTGAAGGGCGATTTTGGCCCGCGGCAGAATTATAAGCCCGACGCCCGAAGGGTCGAGGGATTATAAGACGCAAAGGGCCAAAATCGTCGTTCACGCCCGAAATGCAAACAAGATTTTTTGTAATATCGTTTAAATCCATCTTAAAGCTTTGAAAAAATAAATGGTATGATTCGTTCTCAAAAATCAAAATCTCAAAAGTTACGTTGTTGGTCGCTAATGTGATGCAAATAAACTTGTTGATTTCTTAGGTTTTAGGACGCAAAAGGCACTATTTACGCCCGCAAATTATTGTATAAATGACTTCATTTTGATACGATTTTACAAAAATACTTTTTGTTGTAATTTTTTTTTTTAATTTGTGGTGTTTGCCCAACGGGGTCCTAAGTCAAAGACTTGTCAGGACCTCAAGAGCGGAAGTGTATTTGAGTGTGTGTAAAGTGTTCCATGGCTTTGTTACTTCCAACCTTCTCGCCGTTTGAGGGAAAGCAGTGTCGAATTTTATCGCCAACACTGAAGGGTGCCTAAAGTCGATACCGACCACCCCTGAGAAAAATCCTAAGTACGGTTCGAACCGACGACCATGCGATTGCAAGGCCGGTCCTCTTATCACTGGACCGTTCAGGCGGTGAATTAAAGCAGGCGGTGAATGAAAGCAGGCTTTACACGGACGGAATGCAATACAATGCAATGAATGTTGCATACAAAAATTATTTGCTTGCGGCTTGTTATTTCGGAGTACTTTCAATAAAAGGTACCAATTTCTGAATGTAAATATTTATGATGCATTACATTTGAATGGTCTTTTTAAGATTAATTAATAATTATTATTGTTTACACACATTTGCCGATGCGCATCCGTAGGATAGAAATTGCGTCTTGCTGCAATATAAATTGCCTCATGTAAAGTCTGCTAAAGTAAAAGAAATCATGTAATCTTACTATTACCGTGACTTATGAATTATAAGTTTCCAAGTAACATTTCTGTCAAGAATTGGAAATATTTATAATTAGTAATTAGCAGCATCAATAAATGAAACATAAGTATAAAACGTCAAGAAAGTACGCTAATATAATACAGGGTGACTGTTAATTGCACCGACAAATTGAAACCACGATAAAAAGCGATGTCCGAGAGTATGGGAAAAATGTTAAAAAAATTCTTTCTACTTTTGTTTTCGAGTAATAATTAATCAAAAATTAGCCCCAAAACGACGATGCACCCCTGGTTAAAAAATCGAGGAACAGATGAACGAAACAAATGCTGTCGTAAAAGTTTTTTATAGTTTTATGATATGGCGCGTAGCGTGCCTCCGTGAACTTGACCTTTAAGTGGAATTCTCCGTTATTAGGTCAACGCCCGACGTGACAAATAATGCATGCAGCAAATTACCTGAAGTAGATTATTTCATGAAAAGAATAACAACACTTCGAAACAAATAAATCAGTAAACTTCAGTAAAGTTCGGAATGTTAATTATTATAATTTCGTTTTGTGTGTGAGGATTTATTAACACAAATCTATTAAAACTTTAACAAATTCCAACGTTCACAACTTCAGCATCCTCTACTGGCGCATTCTTTTCACTTTCCATTCAATTCTTAATTAATTATGAACTATTCTTTAGAATTTTAAACGTGATCCCGAAATCTGTTACATTTATTTAGTACGCGAAGAAATTGGCCGCTTATCACTTCGCTGTCCTTTAAAGCAGATGTATTCTACAATTTTTATAGTCGGCGATGAACTTTAGGTCGTTTCATATTTTCGGAGAAAACAGATTCCTTTAAGCAAATATAATCAAGTAATCATTTTTTTGTGGCGATAATTATTTATTACCAATTAGTATTATGCAGAATACTAGCGATGTAAAACAATAGTAATAATACTTTTATTGTCTCCGTACGAATATTTTACTATCAGCTGCCTGCCGTTCGGTGCATTTGACCCCTGCCGTTACTAGATTTAAATCCTTGCAATTTTCTTTTTTGTGGACGAAGCGAACATTCTCCTCTAACAAATAATCCGTATGAATTAACAAACAGTTATTTACCCTATTATTTGCGAATTTATTATTCGTATTTCATACAGTTACTTTAGAAATTAATAATAATTACGTGGCATAAAAGAAACTTGCCTTCCCCAGCTGTTATAAGTGTAATGAAACCAATTGATATGTGTGTCAAGGTCGCATTGTGCGCAAGCGAGTCAATAAGAAAATGTATCCTGCCGCATTTATAGAATGTGGTCGCCGTATTTCGTAAGCAAAGTGGGAGCTTGATTTTGGTGTCATTTTTTAATTTAATATAAACTGTTCACAAGAATTTTTTAACATTTTTCCCATACTCTCGGACATCGCTTCTTATCGTGGTTTCAATTTGTCGGTATAATTAACAGTCACCCTGTATATCTATCGATCTAAAGTTGGTTTCTTTACCATATTTCAATATCACGAGCAAGAATCGCATTAAAACAGCGCTGTACAGAGGCTGCCCGAGGAATCCTCTGCAATCAAAACCGACTTGCAACAAAATTCTATTTATAAAATAATATAAGTTATAAAATCATGATGATACACAAGGATTTGTTCATTTAGCAGTAATTTTACATCGCATATCCCAATTTCTCCGCTTTTACAAGACCACGACCAATGATACTACTCATACTAATACCAAAGCGGCTTCGTCAAAGTTGTGCGCATTTTAACGAGGTCCTACTTACGAATTTATTATTAAAGTACGTGCTTTTAAGATATTATGCTCTTAAGTAACTACCTATAAATTTGAGCAGAGTACTAGTTCGCCATCGTAAAGTTTTATTTGTTGTAATCCAGTGTGAATATGTCACGCGTCGATGACGCAAAATACGATCATGAGGGATCGTAAATTCAATTATCGCAATTAACATAAGTTTGAAAAACAAAGCAGACCATTATGTCGCACATTAAATTTTTAAGAAAAAAAGGAGGCATTTTTAAGATCAATGCAGGATTGTTGTGTCATACAGACATCATGAAGAAGTTTCTTACGTTCTGAGTGGTTCTGAATGTCAAGAACGGACAAAATTACAAACTTAAGTCTTATTGAATTATGTAAAAAAATCCTTGTAAACCATTCTCATTGTTACAGCTTTTATGAAATGAAACGAAAAACTATGTTTCGATTTTTTTGAAATCATTTGGCAACTGATACGCACAGATTAAATTTATGTCTTTCTAATACACATCCGGTTAACATCAAGTAAATAATACTCCTATTTATTTTGTTTAACAATAAGGTGTTCGGTCTTTGTAAAAAAAATACAGCACGCAGAAGGAGCGATGTGCTTATTGTCTTTTATACAGCCTGTTTCAATGAAGATGCACCAAACTCGGTATGTCGGTAGATATCGTGAAAAGAAATAAAAGTTTTCTATAATTTTTTTTTCTTAAGAATAAGTTTCAAGAAAATCGAAGGGAAAGCAAAGTCGCATATTTTTAGGATGGACTTTAAATGAGAATGAATGGATTGTTAGGCATTCTCATACGAATCGCTTTATTGCTTTATTACTCTAGCTAGAATGTCGCCCCAGTTGATTCTGCAAAATACATTTAAAACATCGTGGTTGTTGGAAATCAATAAAAATAATAATTAGTCGTTCATTTTCGATTCTCCATTTAATACGAATTTTCTAATTGTTAGGATTGTTCAAACATTTAGTAGTTTGCGCTTATTTAAGAATTTATTATTCAATGATAAACCGTTTCATGAAATCGTTCGTAGAAATTTAGCGCCCAAGTGTCTGGGTTTTACCCAAAACATTTCGTTCGCCGCATTACACCAATTAAGGACTTTATGGTATTTTTTGTGCGTACAGCAGGAAGGAGGCATTCTTGAACATTTCTTGTAATCATAATAACGTAATAATAATGTAATAAAAATAAATGTTTTTATTTTTAAGATTCCACAATTTTATTTTAATAACAATTTTAACAACAATGCATACTAAATGCACATTTTTGCATAGCCCCACATTTGTAATTTATTATTAAATTAAATAAGTTTAAATATCCACGCGATTTCACATCGCAGCTGCTGCAGTTGAATGACCGAGCGAGCAGGTCAAGGGCAAAAAAATCTAGTCATAAATTTCTTCGCTGTAACTTTATTGTCACCCTGCAGCTGGTGCCATTCATAAAGCAATTTAGATCGCCGGTTTGGTTTCACATTCCGCGGCGATAAAGTATTTCAAGAAATATTTAAGAAAGATATTCTTTTCTACATATAATATACAAAAATTCTTTTATTGCAAACTAGTTTCACCTAAATAGACATCGTCAGTGCATCATACCTTCAAGTTAAATAAATACACAATAGTAAAATGTAATATTAAGTTAACAATAAAAATTACTTACATGGTGCATCTTCAATTAAACACCCTGTATATTGTCTGTCTCAAAATAAAAAAATCACCAATCTCGCAATTTACTTCGTAGATACAACCGGCAACGCTGCCGTATGTACTTGTGCTAGTGACAAATTTAGGGGAAGGAAAATTTTAACTGCGCAATTCAAAAGATTTCTGCGTTTTCGCGACATCATAAGACTTAAGGCAAATTAAGTATTAAAATGACATTTTAAATTTTGACGCTAAATTACTGACACGAATAAATTACAGTAACAACATGAAGTACCAACGAAAATACATCTGGAAATTTTGCTTTTGGGCAACATGCCGTGCGGTTTTTTGAAAACAGGCTTTGGAATGTCCAAGTTGGCTTTGGAATGTCCAAACGTTTGTCTTAAATAAATTTACTTATGACAATTAATATCCAGATTTGTCAACGAACAAATTTTAAAATATTCTTAAATTTGTGACCAGAATTCTTTCTAATGAACAAGAATTGCTTTTATTAGAAAGTTTAAATTTAAAAAGAAGGATGTAATTATGTCTTTCAAGTAAAAGACAACATTTCGAACATTTATTGTGACTTTTGACGTTTGTTTTAAAAGTAATCTTATCAAAGACGTAAGTTTGCCATTTCATGATCCACTCTGGCCTGTTTTCAATAAATCGCATGTTACTTCAACAGGTGGTGGTTTTTTAATTTTGAGACACCAAAAAATAGTAAAGGAGACTGTGGTTTAAGAAATAATTGAAATTTATCTCCGCCCACAATAATTTTTTATCCGTAGATACGTATTTCGGCAGCTAAGCTGCCATCTTGCATCTTGCAGCTATCTACAGATATAAAATTATTGTGGGCGGAGATAAATTTCAATTAATTTTGAAACAGACAATATCAAATGATAGCTTTTGTTTATAATAACAAATAATTAGTTTTCCATTCTCATATATTGCTATATTATTTTAGTTTTGGAGTTTGAAAATCGTTGTAAAATATTATTCGTATTTATGATTTTGATGTATTAATTGTAATTTAGTTCGTGATACATCATACATCTATTAAATTTTGTACATAAAAGAAAAAAATTATGATCCCAAGGTATTTCAACAAATGTTCTATTACTGAAACATAAATTTTCATCTAAAGTTACAGCGTAATTACCGAAAGCTGCCTTTCAGTTTAATTAATTAATTTTATTAAGGGCCGGTCTTTTAACTTCCATGTAATCTCCCTTTTTTACTGAAATGAACATTAAATTAATTGCTATAGCAACGTGCATTCATGTTATTGAGATAGATGCAATCGTCTAGTTAATCTGAAAGAGTTGCATAATGCTTGATAGGCAGCTAAATGATAGATTTTTCAGTTACAAGGCAAATAAATTTATAAGTAACTTAAAAGTTAAAAGGAAATTAAAAGACTGGGCCTAAGGTTAATAAATAATGTGTGGTATAATCCATTCCTTATTTATTTGTTATCGCACCATGCCATGAAAGTCTACTGTGAATGTAGTACTCATACAGAGTGCGTAAATAGTATTGCACCAAATGGGATTATGTAGAAACGGTTCGACATTTAGATTTGACTTTTGGTGGGGTTAAATTGTACATAAATACCTATATTTTGATATGAGTTTCATTTGTTTTGTGCAACTGGAGTTTGTCAGAGGCAGCCATCTTGAATTTTTTTAAATGGCAACCTAAGTTTAGTTTGGTGTCATTTGGCAGGTAATTGATTTGGTATATCATAAGCCTGTTTATTCTAAAATAACGAATAAAATTAAAAAATTAAACAAATACTTCAAGTGAATAGAACAAAAAAAAATTGAACAAAAAAATTGAGTTACTTAATTGAAGAAAATCACAATAACTGCTCAAATTCTTGTCCATTCACTTCTTGACAATATCTAAGTTTATCAACAAAAGCACCCAGTGCATTTTGCAGATATGCCGGAGGTATGTTTGTGATCCCAATTTTAATTCGAGCTTCTAATGCGTCTAATGTCGTTGGCCTATTACGATTCACAACACTTTTCAAATATCCCCAGAAGAAAAAGTCCATGGGAGTCATGTCTGGAGACCTAGGAGGCCATTCAATCGGACCCCTCCGTTCAATCCATTGTCATGGGAAATTGTGATTTAAGAATGCACGAACTTGCTGACCGAAATGCGGTGGAGCACCATCTTGTTGATACTAGACATCTGGGTGCAAGGCTTGCGGATTTGTTTTAATCTCTTTTATTTTTGGTACAATTTGATTTTGTAATAGTTCCAAGTAGCCCAGCTGTTAATGTACCATGTATAAAGAACGGGCCGATGACGTTTCCGTCCAATATTCCACACCAAACGTTAAGTTTCTTTGGAAATTGCGTGTGAGTTTCCAAGTGACATGGGGATTAGCAGGGTTCCAGTATCTACAGTTATGCCTGTTTACAGAACCATTTAACTTAAATGTAGTTTCGTCTGAAAAAAAAAATTTGATCAGCTTCAGTTCTTTCTGTCATAATTTCTGCAAATTAAATCCTGCGATCAAAATCGTCTTCTAAGAGTTCATGAAATAAATGTGGTTTGTAGGGATGATACTTTCTTATTGATCCTTCAGCCACATCATGATCTGCTGCAAGTTGCCTGATTGAGGTTCGTGGTGTTTCACGAACATCCAGTAAAATTTGTAATGTAATGTCATCATTTGTTGCTGTTTTCGGTCTTCCGAGAGTTGGACGATTTTTTACACTTTTTAGTTCATCAAATGGTTGCACTGTTCGCGATACTGTAGATCTGCTGATTGGAGGTCTGTTTCGATGACTGTTTGGAAAAGCGATAGAGAGTATTAGAAATTGCTAAAATTGATAACAATCAAGAGATAACACAGAAATGTTACTTTTGAATGAAATTTTGAATAACTTGTGTTTATTTACAACTCTTTGTCCAGAAAATGTTCCCTCTACAAAGTTAATTTGGTTTTTGAATTTTCTTCGTTACTTTAGAATAAACAAGCTTATGATATACCGTATTGTATTTCTAAATCAATTACCTGCCAAATGGCATCAAACTAAACCTAGGCTGCTATTTAAAAAAATTCACGATGGCTGCCTCTGACAAACACCAGTCGCACAAAACAAATGAAACTCTTATCAAAATATGGGAATTATTAATTTAGCCCCACTAAACGTCAAATCTAAATGTCAAATCGTTTATACATAATCCCATTTGGTGCAATACTATTTACGCACCCTGTATAATGTAACTAATGTGTCGATTCTGCTCCTAACTGTAGCAAACGTACGATCTGTAAACCTGTAACTCAATTATTAAAATATGGAATTTTGTACTTCCGTGGAAGAATGAATTTTCATTTTATTTATCTAATGAAAGATAGGTGTTTGCAATATAAATTTCATTTTAACATTTTTTATTCCATTTTCATATTGTATCCTTTAGAGAAAAATCAAATAAAAATCAGTGGACATATAAAATGGATTACGCAAGAACTAAAACTATTACGCCAGGTTTTAATAATTAAAACTGAAAGAGTTGTGGAGTAATATTAATACAACTCTCAATGAATTTTTTTTATTAAATTTAAATAAACATCTCTATTTCTAAGACGTGCAAACAGCAACAAAGCGATATGTAGATATTAAATTTAGTACCGATAATTTCATTGACTACAAATTCTTATCCTCCAATATACTTATACAAAATCAGTCACTTTTTTATCTCTAGTTATTGAAAGCTTTAAACATTTCCTAATTTCATATTCTTATATTCATATGGAATATATAAATATTTGGGAATGGCTATTGATAGAACAAATTAGAGAACAGAAGTAGGCGAAAAAATACAAAAATGGTACAGAGCATTTTACTGTAACAAAAAACTGCTAAGGGATAATAAAATTAAATAATAAATACAAAATGAAAGTCTACAAAACTATTGTAAAAAGCGATATAATTGTTGTGTTATACACTGAGAACCTTATAAGACTGCACATTGTAATTATCAATAGAAGCTTTATTACATTATTATTTCCAAATTTATTTCATTCGCCATGGTTACCGTGCGTTGTTAGTAATGACACTACTGATTTTGAATTGTCAGATGGAATTAAATTGTTCTTTTGATTTATTGTAAAATAATGTATACAACCACCGAAAAAGTAGAAATGTATACATTATTCTCAAATGGAGCTTCGTTGAAAGAGGTCTCTGCATTATTTGCCGCCAAGTTTCCTGATAAACAAAGTTCCAGCTAAATACATGCAATGAAATAAATCTTCCTTAATACTTTCTATGTGCACTTTTTAAATGATTCAGCATTGAAAATTGAGTAGTAACCATAGCAACGTAATGTTAAAACCCCTATGTGCAATTTTATATATATAACTCAGAAATGTATTATCTGGTCACGTAATTTTCGTCTATGTGCAGCGTTACAAGATTCTCACTGTATATACTCTACGGAACGACGACTTCCAGTATCGTCTATGAATCACACCGAGTTCGTATGCTGTGCTAAATTCAACTTAAAACGACACACTAGTCTAACTTAATTACGCACGACCCTGGCCAAGCATCGGAGCTACACGATAGTGGAAGGCGTCGTTCCGCAGACTAGTTATATACAACTAGCTCAGCCTGCCATTTTGGAAGCCAAAAATTGTCCAGTTATTCGTTTGCTTCTTTAGTTGACGGCCAATAATTGCTACATATTGTTGATTATTTTGAAAATTGTTGTCTTTAGAATTTTTTTTATTCTCAGGGTATTTGGTGTTCGTCGTAATTCACACTCCTGTTGATAGCTCGTTGTAACTGGGTGACTGGTTTCTGCTGCCTCCAGAAGCACTTTGTTTGCAAAATTCCACCTCATCAGTTGTGCGTAGTAGTTTGAGTCACCTCTACTGGCCTCGGTACAGGTAAATCACTCGTTTCTACTTTGCTTATCTGCTTTTCTTAAATCTTTTCTTCTCCGCTTCAGGTGGATATCAGAAATATGCAACAAACACCTTGACAAAACCAGCAAGAGAAGATCAAGTAGAAGAAAGTGTAAGCAAAATGAATACAGACGGATGGAGAAAGCAAATTGCAGATAGAAGAAAACGGAAAACCATAGTCGAGAAAGCAAAAACTCAACGGTAACTGTGACACAGAGAACATGAAGAAATGTGCACTTATCCATCACCTCAAGAGGATAAGACAAAGTAAGTGTAAATGAAACAGCCTAGTAACACTAGAAATATACAACGTGTCCCAAAAATGATTGCTGAAACGAAAATTGTAGAAAGTAGACGAGCTTTCATCCATATGAAACCTATGTTGCCTATATTGCCAGGGTCGGAAAGGCTTAGGTTTTTTTGTGAGCATTTGAATTTTATTCCCAAAGAAAATGTTGTTCATTCAAGATTGGCACATAATTCAGAAACGACTCGGTCAACTTAAATCAGCAAAACAGTTTTGCAAAGCTAATTCATATCTTTTTGATTTAAGGATAATACATCTTTGCGAACAAATTATTTTGATTAAAAAAAAAAGTTTGTGAAAAAATTAACGAAAATGCAACTTTTTTTCGTTAGTTTTCGCTAATATCTCGGAAGAAACCCATAAAGGTACCACTTTTTTTAGTTTTACTGTAAAACTACATCAAAAACAGGTCGAATAAAAAAATATTCAATGTTCTCTCCTTTTATGAGCAGTGACGGTATAAAAAGTACACTACGCAACATCTTGAACACTTAATAATTGAAAATATTTTTTTAAGTAAAATGTTAGTCATTTTCTTTGCATTTTCTTTAATCACTGCCTTATCTTAGTATGATTTACAATTCTCACACAAAACAAAAAATTGTCGACCTTTGTTGAAACCGGCCTATTAAGAATAGAATGCACCCAAGAATAATAAAAAAGGCGTTTTATTATATTAATTGTAAGAAATAAACCCAAGAAAATATATATTTTTGAGAACAGAAAAAAGAATCTCTATTTAATGATGACGAAGCCTACTATGATTTCCATTGAAAAAATATATAACTTTACGTTATAACTCGAAAATTTAACTAAATATTAAAAAACCAACTACAACTTTGAATTGTATTCGAAAAAGTGTCCTAATAATGTCAAAACAGGTTTTTAATACCTGTAAAAATAAACGAGATATGCGCGATT
Organism: Dorcus hopei; assembly: GCA_033060865.1. Classification (NCBI taxonomy): domain Eukaryota; kingdom Metazoa; phylum Arthropoda; class Insecta; order Coleoptera; family Lucanidae; genus Dorcus; species Dorcus hopei. Next base: position 41,487,463 of record CM065420.1, read on the forward strand.
GACGAAAAGTCGAAAATGTCAATTTTTGCTTATAACTCGAAAACAAAAAAGGTAGCAAATTTTTGTTTACACTATGAATTTTTGCTTATAATTCCAAAATAAAAAAAAGATTTTTGTTTACACTATCGACTTTATCTCTAAAAAAGATATCGAGACTTGACCACTAGTTTTTCTATCTCTTATAGTTACAGAGATGCCCATAAGAGACATCGATATTGATCCACCGTGTACAGTTAATTTTTTTATTATATGTCCGTCGACCGATTGCTAAGTTTAAGTTTTATTTAGCTATCTCTTTTTAACTTTCGTGAAACAGTGTTATTATTATTAAATTTTACCACAAGTTTCTTAAAACATGCTTAATTTACAATAGTGGTTTTAGGCATGATTTCTTATGTTTACTTTAACATGAAAATATCTGCAGGTATGAATTCAGTTTTGAATTTTCAATTAAATCTTTCACATGCTATGTTCATTTACGAATTTGATCTTTAATAACACGTATGACAAATTTAGTCCTAAAATAATAAAAAATTAAGCTCTCAGATATCATATTATTTGGATGAAGCGATTAACTAATACAATTCAAATGTTTTAGCAATTCATAATAAATAATAAAAAAAATTAAAATTACTGTAATCAAAAATCCTGTTCAACCAGATTTAATAACTTTTTCAGTCGTACTTCTAAAACATCGAAACTAAATGGATTTCAAATGCAAGAAATGTTTAAAAACCAATTCCAATTTTATATTTGGAATTCAACGATGCAGGTTCCGAAACACGTGGAAACCACGTAGATGTTCTAATACTTTTCGACAGTAAACAATCCACTTGCAGTAACAAGAAAATCATAGAAACGAAACCACGATCACACTCCAGCTGGCCGAAATAAATTTGTGTAGTAGACGAACTAATAATAAAGTAAGTGAGGATGTCGGATTTTTTTTTAAATACGTACATTAAAAACCACTACGTATTTTTAAAAATGTAAATAAGGACTTTGCTTGAACGCCAAATGACGACAATTTGGCAACTGTTTCCGGTAAAATATCAAGTTGTGACAAATTATTCCATGCAATTACTTAAATAAGCAACAGCAACATCTTTTTTTGAACGGATGCTTAAGTGATTTGTTTTGGTATAAAATATTTTGATTACCAAGTGCAATTCGGTCCACTACCATCTTCGACTATTACGTAACCACAATATGACCATCGCCGAACCACTTTAATGATCAACAGCCAAAAGTGTTCCAGGTATTTTGGCTCTAAAGCTGTTAGCATTAGACTTATGATCATTGTAAGTTAGCATATATTATCTGTAATAGAATATGTTATTATATATTCTATAATATTTGATTGCAATGGTCAAAAAATGACCGCGCCATGTCGCGACCTATTTCCATTTCGAGTCACAGAGGCCACACCATGCTGGTCACTGAGCTCACCGACACGGAAGAAGATATCATAATAAAGTGTCAGAAAAAAGAATTAAGCTCGAACCCCAACACGATGCCAAAACCGGAGCAGTGAAAATACATCTGCCATGTCATTGCAGTTTCATAACAGAGAAAGAAGTTATTATTACCACAAGATTTCCATCTGCTCAAGAAAGAAGCAACATTGATATTAGTCATATTCTACCAGCCACATGGACCATTCTGAACCTTTGTTACGAAGCCATCCCTATGGTCTCAACCAACTTATACCAATATTAGCGAATCTGTAAATCAAAATTGGAGTCTAACAATTCCGCATTTAAACATCACTACCGGCCAGTCCTAGAAATACTTCGAAGGTCTTACGGAAGAAATAAAGGAGAAGATGTCACGGAAGAGCCAAACCTCCTTTCATGGTAACACCATCTTTTTGTTATGGAACATCGTCTTAATCATTACTGTAATTAAGAACATCCGCTCGTGCAATGGTAGTAGCTGCGCCAACCCATGGTTATGAAATGGAACATGAAATTATAATTTGTGTTTCCACTACATGTGATTACCCTGCTGGTATTATTAGGCCTGTGTGTAAAGGAGATTCTGCAGAAAAAAAACGTCAGGAAGCTCATCAAGCGTCGGCTAGAAGACCTTTTGGAAGGGAGAAACGTCGAGGAAGGAAAAAGGCATGCCAAAAAATGTGAACGACCTAAAGGTTGTCAAAGATCAAGAAGCCCTCAGAAAAAAGGCTGAGGGGTGGTGACGGATCGTCAGGAGACTATCGATAGTATGTCAAAGGGTTTTACGAATCTGTTTATGTCATCATAGCATGTTAAGTATTTTAAGAGTTTGAAATGTTATAAAATGTTCTATATTCTAAACTGATTTTGTTCGTGTTAGGCTCTATTTATTTATGTATATTAACATTTTTGTAAGCATTCAAATTAGTTTAATTTAAAACTTAGGTGTGTGATGTGATAATCACTCTGTATATACACAGTTCCAAAACAATTACATTTCTCATTTGGTAAAGTGCGAAGATAATTTTTTATTAGATAAAACTAAGTATCGATCAAAAAATTCCATTAATTAAAATTAAGAAGTTATTAATATTCTAGCAAAATATTTTATTTCTACTTGCGAAAAACTGCAGTTCGAAGCTTTTTGAAAATACTTAACATTTCTGTCTCGTAAAATTCTTATAAGCTGCAAATACTGAAGAGTTTCAGATCAATCATGATTTATATCTGTTGAGAGTAATTACCATTTTATTCGCCGCTGTGAACCTATTGTCCTTATCGTTTCAGTTTTATATCTGGTAGCACTTATTTATGTTTACATGGACATCGTGGAGGGGGCAAATACTTATGCACCCGTGAGGATATCGAGTATTTATTAGTATCATCGTCAGTGACCGCAGTTCGCGCTTTCGTTGGGAGCTTAAAGGATACTTGCTGTATTCCTTTTTTTTATTTTTTGTGCATTTTTGTTACATTTTCTCAAGGTAAGAGATATTTATTAATTTTTTTTCATTTCTCTTCATCATAATCATACATATTTTAATTTCTATTTACATTCTTTAGAATGTCCAATTATTATATTAAAAATTTTATTATTATTTCTTTAATATATTAATCTCAATTGATCTCTTACTTGTCTATTGGTAGCTATTGACCTACAACGGAATATCGGTTTTAAACAATGCTAAACAATTATTGTCCTGGAAATTTATAATTTTGTTAAAACAATAAATACAGAAAATTATTAACGTTAAGTTTCACAAAATTTTAAAATACAACAAATTCGTAATAATTATTATTCTTCGGACAACCTAAGGAAACTTTTGAAATTAGTACGTTTGTATCTAGGTTGACATATTTTTGGACAAAAGGACAAAAAAGGGAAAAAGAAAAGGTAATTTAATATTTACACACATACATATAATTTTTTAAAATGTTTATACAATGAACATTTTCATTAAATAGTTAAACATCTAAAGGTTTTGAACTTGGCAAAAAAAGAATTAAAAGATTTATTTTATTTTGAATGAACCTAAAGAGCTTTATTGTTTAAAGTAAAATCTCTAAAATCATTAACAAGATTGCATATTTTAATTTTGTTATTTTCTGCAAACTTTTTTTTTTGAATTTTGCTTTTTTCTTAAATTTGTATCAGACTTATAATGTAATGCAATATCATCAATATAAATAAAACTTAATGAATCTTTGTCCTGGCCTTTAAAGTTTTTGGCCTTAGATAAATACGACATACAATCATATTTCTTACAGTAGTTTGCTTTTCTGCTACTTATCCTGAAGAAGCTACCGACGTACAACGAAACATAGAACTTTTAAATCTTTTTAAGAACTGCCTGAAAAAGAATCATTAGATTTCTTTCATGTAATTTTGTCATGTTGATATGTAATTAAATTCTAGTCCTCTAATCCATCTTGCTTTCGACATTCTAAAATGATTAGTATAAACAATTAATTCAATCAATTCAACATACCTCAGAGATTTTCGAACAACTTAGTCAATTTTTAATTAAAATTGTTAATAAAAGAAAATTATTAATTAATAATTAAACTTATCTGAAAACCTTGATTAAATTACAAAAAATACAAAAAATATGTATGTATACATGACATGATTAATGCTTCTATATATACTTGCAAATAAAATAAAAATTACCTCGGAATGTGACTGAAAAATGAAATATAATAATGCGTTAACAAATTTATTATTCCTTGTGTTCGTTTTTAAAAATGTGTAGGTAGGTGAAACATTATTTTCAGAAGCTCAGACGTCAACGAATTTTTAGTTTACGTACTTGAAGTCTCATGTAAATTGATTTACAGAAATTGTTGCTGATTGTATAAAAAATTAAACATGTTTTCTGATGTTTAAATAATAGTGCACATTTTGCGACAGTAGAATGAATTATTTACAAATAATATTTTACAATTTGAAAGATCCAGTCTTTTATTTCTCGCACTGAAGAACTTTTTATAACAATAGAACACCAAAGAAATGCTTATATAAATGATGTATTTAATATTTACAGTTGGTTCTTATCCGATGAAATTTGTATCACAAAATCTTTTAAGCGGACACTAAATCGCGCACTATACACTTAACGTTCGCAGTCGTTCGACAGCTTCGTCAGAAGTGAAAAATATTTACGTTAAGTGTATAGTGCGCGATTTAGTGTCCGCTTAAAAGATTTTGTGATGTATTTAATGTTAAGCTTATTACACCAAATAACACATCCATTTTTAAATTAATTATTGCATAAATAAAAAAATTAATTTGTTATACCTATGTTTTGCTTAAAAGAACAAACCTTCATATAAGTATTTTATAAATCCACGGTTTATGTTATCCTTAAAATTTTAATTAATCTAAAGGCCGTTAACACTACCCTTTTTTCTTGTGCAAGATTTGGTTCAATTTCTATAATAAATAATATTTAGAATAACAATTTTTTGAGGTGCAGATATGGTTTGGAGAATACGTTCTATTTTTTCAGATAATTTTTGATTTAATTTAAATTTTACTATACTTTACTACTTAATTTAAATTGAACTAAATCTTGTACAATAAATATTGTAGTCTGAAACGGTCTTAATCCAAATACTGCTCTTATATAGGGTGTCCCTAAAATGCAATAGCCCTAGATTGCTGGCTTCAAAGTAACCGGCTTAACGAAGCAATTTGGATACAGATAAGTTTAGTTAAATTGTCTTATCTCAGGGCCAGAAATCTATGCTTAAAGCTATGTCCACGTATTTTAACGACACCCTAAATAAAACTAGTATTTGGATTAGATTAATTATAATTATAAAGATAGCATAAACATTAGATTTATGAAAAAGTTTTATTAAGGTTTGTAATTTTAAGCAAAACAAATTACAAATCCTGTTTTTTGCACCTCTTACTTCACTTAAAGAAAACTCACGAGAGATGTGGGAAGTAGGGTTGCCAGGTTTGAAAAAGTTCAAAGTATGACAACGAGCTAAGATGACATGCAGGGCAACTTTGTTCGCCGGGGAAAATTTTCCACTATTTGAGTTGCTTTGTTCCTCCATGTCTAATATCAGAATTATTTATGATCTATTGACTATTCATCGTAAATAAAAGTAGAAATTACAAAGAGAATCGTGAATAAACTTAGAATTTAACTCAACTCACCACCAAAACATAACATAACAGTTAACTCTCAATGGAGTCTTTTTTTCATAGAAAAACGTTTTTCTGTGGTCGGTATTCAGTATAAATTAATAAATTTAATATTGTATATTTCTGATTGATCTCGTACTGTGTCGAGGACCAATCAAATACTGGTCAGTAAAGGCTCATTTTCACGATGATAGTTTCTGTGATAGTTGCTGTCATGAAAGTGTTGAAAGCAAATATCATCGCTTGACTCTTATCACGATACAATTTTCATAGTATCTGGTCTAACTAGATAGTTGTTAGTCATAGTGCCATCCATGTTTCCATGTTTCCATGTATCGTGGTCTTGACTCTTGACTCATATTTGTCATCCCTAAAGTAACCTTTCAAGCCTTGGTAAGGAGTAGAACAAGCTCCTAAACGAATTTTATAAAAAGGAAAAGTCGGACACATTTTAAATATGAATTACTTTTATCCATTTTCCAATGTCTGGAAAGACACTTAATTTGTGATGATTTTATTCTCATACCATCTACATGTAGGAAGGCAAATGTATTTTTTTGGTGTCCATCACAGAAATGCATATAAAGCTTCAGGTAAACGCATTCCTCTATATTTCGTGAACCTAAACCTGTAAGTAACATTTCCTTTGATACCGTACTTTTCTTATAGAAATTGTTACTAAATCGGTAAGCAAGTCTCTTTCATTAACAAAACATAATTAAAACACACTTCAACGTGTCATGAATGTTTTTTGGGTTACTGTTAAAAACAACAAAATAAATGTTTAATTAATGCGTTGCATGTTCAACTAGATATTTGATATCTGACGCGCTTTTACAAATCAAATTAACTACATGCCTAAGCAACGTTGCCAAGTTTAACAATTTCTTTTTGCTTCGTATTTTGCCTCGTAAGCTGAAACTATAAAATTTAGAGAATTAATTTTTGCAATTTTGGGACCCTTATGGATTGTAGAAAAAAAGGACCCGAAGCTTTATATTCAATTATGGGACACCATATATATACAAACTACATTCAATACATTTAAATATAGGTAATAGAAATAAAAAATTATACAACACGTACAAAAAGATAATTATACACAAGGAATTAAATATCACCTGGATTCAAAAAAGAACATGTAAAAAATACTTTCTACAAAAACTACAATATTAGTAATTTACAATATAGTATAAGTATGTAGTTTTTGTAGTAAATTCAAAAATCAATCTATATTATATTTTGTAATTGGTTGTTAACACATTTTGACTTAAGAAACAGGCTCCGTATAGAAAAATGAAAGAAGCAATACATTGTTGGAAGTATTATTCTTTGAAACGACTAAAATCAAAAATGCCCAGAAAACATAGCAATGCGAAATTATTCTTAAATATTATTTCATTGGTGAGATGCGGCATTAGGTACATCATTATCAATAATTTTTTTCTCAAAAATTTTCCCATAAAATATCATAAATTTCTGATGTGGTTGGATAGACAATCAACGAACTACTAGGATAAAGAAAAAAAATTGGGGATTGCTATTTAAAACAAAATATCTATGACGTTATTACTTGAAAACAAATGACTGTCAACAATTGATTTTCACAGAAAAATATGTATTTTTTAAAAACAAAATTTACCTGTGCGAGCGTTTTCTCGAAATGTCAAATATAAGGAAATTATGAATTATTCCAGACTTTTGAGGCTCACTTTATATCCCCCAGCCAAGAGAAAAATGTTTTTTTTTCTCGAAAACTTTAGAAAAATAACAATTGGTTGAAAATTTTGAAATTAAATTTAAAAAAAAATTAAACTCTAGCCAAATCGAATACGGAATACGAATAAAATTATGTTTCGAAAAAATTTCAATGGGCTTATTTGCCAACATGTTCTGGAAATACGGCAAAATGTAGTTAAACTGAACAATTAACACAATTTGAACATCTTTCATAATCGAATTGTCTTAATTTTGTTAATAATGTTAATTTTTAAGATAAAAGCGTGAGCGTTTAAAACTCTGCATATATCAAACTTAGATAATACTGACGACTTGTGTTGAAATTTTCTCCAGCAACATTCTAATATTTTCACATGCTCTAAGGGGCGTTTACACTACATACTTGTTTGAAATATACATGTCCTCTATATGTTGGTTGACAAGTTTGGAATAAATCTAAAATTTATCTCATACAAGTGCTAGACTTTTCGTGTATTTGACATGTTTCCGACATGTTTTATAATATGGATTTGTATTCCAAATTAATGGAAAACAGAGCGATCACAGACCATACAAAGGTACTTGCGCATGTACAGAATAGTCAGCTGTTTTCAATTGTCAAGTGAGCTGATGTTTTGTGAAATTTTTTTATTATTAAATACTAAATATGTAGCGAACAAGTCACAGAGTGTAAACGAGGTCCTTTTCTAGTATTTCTCGAAAACTTGTGCTAAACATTCATCATGATTTGTATGCGACAAATCCACATTTTTGTATAGATTTGTTTTTCAAAGTCTTGAAAACATGTATGTAATGTAAACGCCCCTTTTTAAACTTACGGTTGATTTATCATGATTTATATTTACGAAACAATCAAAAAACAGTGTTGTCTGCTTATAAGTTCTGGTAGACGTCAAGGATTTTAATTCTTGAAAAGAGTATGTAGGACAATATTATATCTCATAAAAAATTAGAGTGGTATTGTTAATAATGAGAGTAGCATTTTTGATCAGGAAGGTAACTTAAAATCGTCATATTTTGCAGTACCAGGTGCTGACTTTAAAAGTCTGCAATTCAAAACTAGAACAGATGGACACTAATTATTTCGACTTTGGCACTTTCATGCATTAGTGAGCAGTGTGATGTACTTTTTGTACTACTTTTCATTTACACCCTGTATATTATACTGAAATAACACAAGTTGAAAGTCGAAATAATTTAATTATCTACGATCGCTTAACATATTACAAACACTAATTACCGATTTCACCAACGCGGATTGCGGATTAAATCTAGTGTCAACACTTAGAATATGACTTACCGCTACATTGTCTAACCGCAAATGTCACATTATAAACACTTAATCCGAGTGCTAGTGTCAATCCGCGTTAGTGAAATTCACCATAGGGGCCATATGCACCAAACACTTGAATCGAGCTTAAATTTGAGTGACATTTGAAATTTCATAACATTGTGTAAGTCACATTCTAACTCTTAAAGTTAAGCTGAATTAATTCGTTCGGTGCATATGGCCATAAACTAAGGAGCTGCAGCACTTTTCTATCAAATAACACTTCTACTTTTTAACGTATTAATCACATACATCAGTTGCTAGATAAAAACTTATATAAATTTTATGCCCGATTCCCGAACATTTTGTGTAGCGTTGATTTCGAAACTCATCGGGAAAGGTAGATGGCGTGACAATTGCAGTATTGATAGAGTCCTTTATAGAGAAAGTAAAGGCAAGAAGTGGCAATTTGGTGAAATAAATAGTTGATCAATCAAAGAAACTGAATCTATTTACAAAAGTAGCAATTCGCTTTTGAATAGTCGACTGTTTATTTCGCCGTTCATTTTTCGAACCGCCACTTCATGTCTTTACTCTCTCTATAAAAGACTCTAGGCATGGAATGTAGCAGTATTTTAGTTCTAAGAGATCGTATAAAGCCAAATAAGTTTCTCTGAGCAAGTTTCTAATAAAAAATTATAGTTTAACTAAAAAAGGAGATGTCCCGATAAAAGCGGGACACCCGACACACAAACGTTTTGTTATCGAAGAATATCAGCACGTTCGTCATTCAACGATATTGTTATATGATTAAAAAACAGATTAAATTCAATAAAAACGTACAATTTGGCTGACCGATCCTATACTCGCAGAGAATGGGCGATGCCCATTGGTCGGGGAAGTGAACATTGAAGTATACCTCGATTAAATGTTAACATGTTATAGCTATAAGTTATAAGAGAAGATCTCTGCGTCATTATCTGGTGTTGCATCATCAGACTTAAGAATCATAACTCCGTCCTTTTTTCTCATTCATCGTTAACAAAGAAATAATATTGAAATAATTGTCGGTTGTAACTTCGGCGATTGATTACGCAGAGCTCAAGTTCCGTGATTTTCATATTAGGTATCGTTCATTAATTGCAACAGAATGTCCTGCTTAGGTATACCCACCTTATGCACACAACTTATTTAAAACAGTACAAAAAAAGAACTTTTCAGTGTTTGAATGTTTGTAATTGTCGATATCATAAAAAACGAGGTCAACTTTTAAATTCAGTCATGCGTTTCCATTATTTTATTATGGGCACATTTCAGAATTAACCGGTTACTCCACCGGTAGACATTTTAAAAATTTAAAATTCACTGTAAAGGTATAATAAGTTATTATAGCTATAATAAGTATACAATAAAAATATAAAAAAATTTTGTGCAAATCGGTTTTGATTGCAGCGGATTCCTCGAGCAGGCTTTGTACAGCTGTTTCAGGCCCAGTTGGGCCTTCGTCAGCAGAACCAACTAGGCCTGAAACAGCTGTACAGAGCCTGCTCGAGGAATCCGCTGTAATCAAAACCGATTTGCACAAAATTTTTTTAAAATTCTAATATGCTTTGACAGCAAGCATGGCCGCCTTGCATGGGATGACTTTTTATGTAGCGAACTGGCTTCAATTTTCGATCCTACTGCAATGTCAGGTCAAAAAACGATCGAAAGATGTCGCTACTTAAAATGTTAATTACTTTCGCATTGGCGAATAACCTGGACAGATCGGTTTGGTTTGCAGTGGAGTTCTCGAGCTACGGTTCTACTGACGAAGGCCCAACTAGGCCTGAAACAGCTGTACAGAGCCTGCTCGAGGAATCCGTTGCAATGAAAACCGATATGCACAAAATTTTTTTTAAATTCTCATATGCTTTGACAGCAAGCACGGCAGCCTTGCATGGTATGACTTATTATGTAGCGAACTGGCTTCAATTTCTCAATCCTACTGCAATGTCAGGCCAAAAAGCGATCGAAAGATGTCGCTACTTAAAATGTTCAATAATAATATAGTTATAATAAGTTAATAACTTATTATAGCTAAAATAACTTATTATAGCTTTACAGTGGACTTTAGAATTTTAAAATGTCTACTGGTGGAGTAACCAGTTAATTCTGAAATGTGCCCTATATTGAATCTTATTTTGTTGTCAAGTCAATCAGTGTTATTTCTGTTAACCTGAAATTCTGAGCAATTTGTCTAAACTGTGACACTATTTTCTATGCAAGCAGCTATCCTAGCTTCTGAAACAATATTTATTGTAGGTATGATTGACAATGAGTGACCATATCAAATAATTTTAAATTTATGGTCGGTAGCAGATTTACACAGCTTAAAAGTCTTGTCCTAGTTTTTTATGATAGCAATGGTACCCGTAGCTTATTAAAAAATCTTAAAATCTCAAAACGTATACTTGCAAATTGCTGACGCCTACGAATAATGCGTATAACTGCGTAAATAAATTATTACACCGAACTAGAACATTATATTTAGCCGCCGTTGACAAAGACAAATTCATTATTTGTTTCGCAACACTGCTGCTAGTTTAAAATGTTTATATTTGATGCACGTCCTCAATTATTTGCAAAATGTAACAAAAGATACGCGAAACTCCGAAACGCTTACACGTGAAAACATTAGCTCGATTGCATTAAAATGCGCTTACAAGGGAATTTATTTGCTCGTTACCTGAAGTGAATTTGTATTTCCATCCATATAATTCAAATGCGGCGGTGCTGTCGATGGTATTACGTAAAAAGATTGAAAAAGATGAAGTGTTGAATAGTAGTTCTATCTCAAACGAAATATACATCTACTAGAATAAATCTGAATTGCTTTAAACATGTTTCATTTGCTGGCAATCTAAAAGTTCTTTATTGTAAATATTTCTTACTCTTTTCTTGGCTGATTCATGCCACATTCTGTTAATTTTTAATTTTTTCATCTACAATAAGCATTTTTGCATTACAATGTTTAATATTAAGGAAATAAATAAATAGAATAAATAAAAATAACCAAAATGTCCTAAGTAAGTAGCCGGTGAAACCATAATTTTTGAATATTCCAAAATTCTAATAATTTTTGAAATCTTTCGAAACATTTACTTCTAAAATTCTGTAATATTTCTAAAAACATTCTTCATCAGTTTGTGAAATAAATGTCTGTCACGCAGTCCGTTCATTAAAAGTTTTCAAGGAAGAGGTTTAGACAGAAATTTGAATTTACAGAGCCGATATATTTGAAAGGGAACTTTTCAAATAAAACACAAATTGACTTCCAGTCAATTCAGGTTGTACCGGAAATCCCTATCAACTCGCTTATTTTAAATGGGATGCTATATTTTTATCACGTATGAATTTTACATGTAAAAATATGTAAAATTGCAATACATATCCCTATCTCTAAATTGCATCATTTTTGAGATATTTTGAATTTTCTTAGAAATCTGAATTCTGCAATCTGATTTTCAAAAAATCATATCACAGCTATTATTGAAGCAATTTTATTTATAATAGCTAATATTAGGTCTGTTTGTTATCCTGTACTGGTGTACACCAATGCATACTTTTTCGTAAAATACTCTTTAATGCAACTTGAAATGTGTGTGTATTATGTCAGTATGAATGAGTATGATTCGTACTGACACATTATCAAATAATTCAGACTTCATTAAAGCATTTTTTTTTTCGTAAAAAAAGTACACACTAGTGTACACCAGTGCAGGATAACAAACAGACCTATTGTAGGCTTTAGGACTCTTAAAAATTTCATAAGCGTAATCTATTAAGCTACAGGATGTCTAAAATATACCACTCCACTAGAAGATATTCAAATACAGAAAAATACTTTTTTTTCAAATGGAACAACCAATATTTTTAATACACCATCGTATGTGGAATTAAGGCTGCGTCGATCTATACTAGCATTCCCTATACAGGCTATATACGAATTCGACCGCCAAATTTCTAGTGCACATTCTTCTCCTAATCTGAAGCATAAAAGGTTAGACAACATTGGTCTTTATATGAAGAATAAAGTCTGTGCAAGACAAAACATTTTCAATAAACTATCACGAATTTTTACTTTTTCCTTTTATTATATCAAAAAAAAACATACAGTGAGAATCTTGTAACACTGCACATAGATGAAAATTACGTGATCAGATAATACATTTCTGTTATAACATGTGTTTTTTTAAAAATGCCATAAAGGTTGGCCATGAAAATTAAAACTCATGTCGTAGCTTGGCATCTAACACATGCCAAATCCGAAAATTTAGAGTAAATGAATGGAGCTAAGACATGAATTTTCTTTTCCACAGCCACCCCTTATGGCATTTTTAAAAAAACACATAGTATAAAATTGCACATAGGGGTTTTAACATTACGTTGCTATGGTTACTACTCAATTTTCAATGCCGAATCATTTAAAAACTGCACATAGAAAATATTAAGGAAGGTTTATTTAGTTTACATTACATTAATGAAATTTGGCGGCAAATAATGCAGAGAGTTCTCTCAGCGAAGCTCCATTTGAGAATAATGTGTACATTTCTACTTTTCCGGCGATTGTATACATTATTTTACAATAAATCAAAAGAACAATTTAATTCAATCTGACAATTCAATGTGACAAAATGGCATTACTAACAACGCACGGTAACCATGGCGAATGAAATTAATTTAGAAATAATAATGTAATAAAGCTTCCATTGATAATTACTATGTGCAGTCTTATAAGGTTCTCAGTGTATAAACTTCATCTGCTAGTGCTGCAATATTAGTAATAATTTTTTTTGTCAACTGTAGCTTGTTTTCTTTGAAAAATTTAGAGCTTCTTCGATGCCAGTTCGAAATGTAAACAAAATTCGTTCAATGACTTCAATGCCAGATTAGGAAACAAAAACAAAATAATAGGTCGTAACTTCTAAATGAAAGAAGATACACTAAAGTATATGAACAATTTACGTACACCTTCAAGCAAGAAATATACCTTAGAAGTTTGTCGGTCAAATTCGTATACACCCTGTATATATCTTTAACAGTTTTTGTGTTATAAGATATTTTTGATTTAATTCTAATTTCAATTTCAATATGGCGCCCATAAGAAAAAATGAAGTTGATGATGATATTAATTTGACGAAACGTGTTACAGCAAAATGGCATTCATCAGTGTGTAGAGAATGCAAAAGTATTTTAAGAAAGTACTTTTATTTTTTTGGTATCTCTTCAAATAAAGAAAATAGAGGAAAAATAAGAAAATGACAACTTTTCATTTTTTACAATTATTTCGAATAAGAGTTAACATAGAAATTATTTCTCTGCGGATTATTTATTAATTCTTATAAAATTTATCAACTTTGCCAAATTTAAACCTACCGTCTATATCTTCAAATAAGCGAAATCCCAATAGTGAGGGTCGAATTTGAAACAGCCTGTATATGAATAGTTGAAAATTTTTAATGAACGGTTTGCATGAATAACCCTGTATTAGTTTAAAGTAATTATTTTTCAGGGTGAATAAAAAGTACAGAACATCGTTTACAAAGCCGTTATTATAAGTTTAACATAAAATAGTTTCGAATATAAGTTAAATGGCTAATTATTATTTGCCACATTTATGACATCATAATCTCGGATTGCGACGTCATCGATAATTTTTGCAAATTACAACATATTTTTTTCTGGCGATGTTGATAGTGTATTGTTTTCTCTTTAGGCCATGTAAAAAATATTACAAGGTTGCAGAAGAAATTGTTCAAAACAAGCCGTCTTTATCAACTTTGTTGCAAGTCGGTTTTAATTGCAATGGATTCCTCGAGCATCCTCTGGATAGCTGTTTCAGCCCTATTTAGGGCCTCGTCAACAGAAGAGACGTTGATGACGTCACAGTCTGAGATAATGACATTAAAAATTTGTAGAAAGCAATTAGCCATTTAAACTTTTTTCGCTAAAATTATAATACCGACCCTATCATCAATGTTACTTAATTTTTATTCACCCTATGTATTTATAACTGTAGTAGGTATTCGTAAAAATATAGACTGATGTGTAAATACATACAGTATGAGCATAAATGTTTGAGGACAAGTTGAATTTCCCGCCTTTCAATATTTTTCTTAAGTTGGTCAAATGCATAGGTTCCAAAAAAATAGGCAAGTAATTTGTTTATTTTAAATACAAGAAGCGGCAATAACTACTGACAGGTACATTAGGCAAACGCGCCCCATTTTGTCGTATGAATTCTTGGAGCCGGCTGCAAAATTTACACAGGCGACACTGAACAAAAATTAATTTCTCAGGACGGCCACACACAAAGAGTAAAAATTACTAGATAGAGACGCGGGAAATTCAACTTGTCCTCAATCATTTATGCTCATACTGTATGTATTGTTGTTATCCAAATCTATCTGTGGCTCAATTCTTTCCGAATATGGCTCAATCTGCATACAGTGTTGAAAATAAAATTGCGGGCATTTATTTATAAACAAGTTGTTACTTAATCAATAATCACAATTTATTATCG
Organism: Dorcus hopei; assembly: GCA_033060865.1. NCBI lineage: Eukaryota > Metazoa > Arthropoda > Insecta > Coleoptera > Lucanidae > Dorcus > Dorcus hopei. The sequence continues at coordinate 41,502,654 of CM065420.1, forward strand.
ATCATCTACGTTACGTGAGATGAGGAGCACAAACGCTCCAATTCACTATCGATTGCTTATCGTGTGTCTACGTCGCGTCGTTATGTCCAATTTTTCCGAATTGTAATAAGAGTGAAATTAAAGAATTGACAACTTAATTTATTACCACGATTGGAATCTGAAAACGCGTACAATGCCGTTATAGATAAGATACGGGCGCTATTTTAAGTATAAATCGTTATTTGAAAAGTTTTAGGCAATCCGAAAAATCATTTGAAAAATTAACATTAAAGCTAATTAGTGACGTGTTTACATTACTGGTATGCCATAATTAAATTTGCAATTTTTCACGACTGCGTAATTATGTGATAAAATAATCTCATTTAATCTGAAATACATCAAAACTATCTCTGGCAGGCATGTAATTAACATATCAAAGTGCCCGGAAAGATAAGCAACGCCAGTAAAATCAGAGAAATTCGAATTGTCGAACGAAAATTTCTATTTTACGACACTTAAATCTGTCAGCAGAAAGTGAGACGGCTATTGAATAAATACTGAGTTTCTGCCGTATTTTTGGCTTCGCACGCTTGCCAAAATCTATTCGAAGGACACCTGAAATAAATAAAGCTTGAACTACTGACACGAAACAAATGTATGAATTAATTATACTTCAGTTGGCGGCTGGGGATATGCAGGGTCCCCAAATTCCGTAGAAATGCGAAAATGGCATTATTTGTACAATCGAAGAATCGGAATCAACATAGTTTACATTTTAATTAATCTATAACAGTTTTTCTTATTTTTTTAATTTTTGAATATTGTAATTTGGTTTTTGAGACCAACATACTAGTAGTGTCACATTCAAAAAAGAATGCAATATAAAATATTTTCGAAACATTTCAATATATTACACAAAAAAAATACCATTTTATTGCCTTAAAATGTCTGTCAAAAAAATTTTCTAGCTGCTGCGAAACTTTTCATACAAGCTTGTCTAAATTTTACTAGCAGTCGTACATGTCCCCGGAAATTTAGTTGCCTCACGGACATACTCTCCACTGTCCGGTGCACTTAAATTGGTCCGTTTTCACGCTCAAGCAATTTGCGCAAATGAATTTGTGCTAGCATTTGTGCATACAAATTTGCTTGCGCAAATGCATGCAGTTTGCCAAACTTTTAACTTTTTAACCCAAACAAATATTAACTTTTATAATAATGTTAAACATTTCACAGAGAAAAATAACGAATTTGTTTTGTTTTTGTTTAAATTAAATTTAACGCAGTAGGTAATAAAAAGGAAAACAGTAGCACAAAAAAATACCACTGATATCAAGCTTGATAGGCAGTTAACAGCACGTGCATAAGTAGATATTTAAATTTGTTAATAGATAAATAAATAGCAAAAGAATTCAAAAACTAATTGAAAAGTGAGAGTTGCTTTTAATCTGTTGATTAAACTTAAATGTGAAATAAAATAAAAATTGTTAAACGTTAATTATCGTTCCCAAATTTAACGAAAAAAATTGTGTTTAGTAATAATAATAATAAACAATAAGTTGGTTCGAAACTCACTCGGTAACAAACGATTTTCTTACGTAATTTTATAAATACGGCATTAGCGGTACTTAATTGGTTTCAATTTAGGACTCACAAGACACTGATTTTTCAAATGTCTCCAATAAATTTATTTCTTGCAATTTCGTACTTGTATAACTTTAGTGAATACGCCCCTAACGGGTCGGACACTTATTCTGAATCACCCTGTATTGTAGGTACAATAACAAAGGCGTGTGTTTAATATATTGCACATTTGGTTTTAGGTGGTTATTTGTTTCAACACATTCTTCATTACTAATACTTACTTTCTTTAGTGATTGATTGTTCTTTCTCTGATATATTATTCTCATCTTTTCATCAAGCTTACTTATCGTTTTCGTTTAAAGCATGGATGGGCAACCTTTTATAAATACGATTTATGATTAGCTACTAGTAGGTGCACGTATACTTTTTTATTGTTTCATATTTTTGTTTTACTAATATTTGTCATCTATTTTATTTTAAAAAAAAATAGTTTTGTCTTACGGGCCGGATAAAAATTTTTTTCGCTAGCCGGAATTGGCCCACGGGCCGCAGGTTAGCCACCGCTGATTTTGTATGTTTCCATCAGCATTTTTTACCAAAATGTGGTCCGTGGTATACTGGTGCTTAAAAGTATCCGGATGACCGGCGTGATCGCCTGGCACTGTGGAAGTTTACCACAAGGGTTAAATTCGAACGATTTTACTGCTTTTCATTCGGTTACTTTAAGCACAAATCTACATTAAATTTTTTTAACGCAATCTGCATTGAGGTTCCATTTTTTATGGCATCTAATGCATTTATTAAGTGGTACTTATCATAAAGAAAATTCTGTTTCCTTTCTTCAGTAAACCTTATATTTTCACAGTTTTTCCCATCATATTATTGTTTGGAATCTTTAGAAAATTTCTTTATGCTGTAGTAGCACAAACGAAAATGTGCGCAGACAGTTATAACTAATGGCCAAAACTATACTAATTTTGGTCACTCTAATGCCCAAAACTAGACATTTTTATTTATGAATGTATGGTTTTGGCCACCCACATTTCATAGATTCTGAAGTTTAACTTTAAAATATTTTGGAAATTATCGAAAAATTTAATAACTGCACTTATCAAATACACAAAAATTATAGGATTACTGTTACAAATGAAGCAATTATAATTTTTCTTATGTACTCCTGTTGTCCTGTTGCTTAACCATTTTCCTTAGAAAAGAGCGATCAAGTTGTCCTCTACGCTTCAACTGTATGTCAGAGCCAAACCAATAGCGCCAACGTAATGAAAATGCAGAATTAAACCACTATATCTTCGAACATTTGTAGGGAATATTCCAACTTATCTCTAGATTGATGCTTTCCTTATTTTAACCATGAAAAATTCAAAATGGCCACAACTGGTGCAGTGGCCAAAACCGGTAATTCTACCCTAACTAGTTTTGTCAATAAATATTGTAATGATTCATCGTCACTAGCCGGCGCCAAGTTGTCTCTTGCGTCACTGCCGCCTAGTCGACGCGCCTTAGGCGACAGCCCAGGGAATTCTGACGGCGGAATAAACTAGAATAGACAGTGGGCCGCCTCCAGAATGTTCGAGATAAACAACCCCGGCTATTAAAACACGCGGCCGGTAAACGGAGATTCATTCAGCGTTAGAGTTCGATTAGAATGCAACGTGAGACAGTTCAAAATTAAAAGTGGCCTGTTAAACTTTCGCTCGGCTGTTGAAATAAATTACGTATATGTCTGTAAATAAATTATTGTTAAATGTTAGTGTTAAATTAGTTTGCTTGTAAATAAATTAGTTATTAACTATTTCGTGTTTTGTTTTAAAACAAAAATTAATGAACCTTTAAAATCGTTACAATATCATAAATCAGTTAAATTGACAATTATTACAATTTATTGAATTGAATTAACAAGCGACTAAAATGTATAACAAATATGTATCTTGCGAGAAAACACTGCACTTGTAGTAAATGGGGAATGGAAATATTCCATTCTTGAATGCAGACCACAGTCTCGACTTAGGTCTCCGAACAAAATTGTTGGAGAAACTCCCTTGCACCAACACGTTCGCAAATTGTCGAGAGATACCACAGAACGGGAAGCGCGATGAAGGGGAAATCCACTGGAAGGCCGCAAACTGTCAAACAGTTTTTTCGAAAAGTGCTCAAAAACCCAGTAAATGAACAGGCCAATTCTTTAAATGAGCTTTCGTTGTTTTCACAAAAATATACGTCTCTGTTCGGACTATTCATTCACTGGGTTGTGTTCACTCACTGGTCGACTGACCCTAGATACAGTCTTCTTTAAATCTTTTTTGCAAAACTGAAGCTATACTCGCACAGTATAAAGTTACGCCTATACATTTTTCGGAGACGCCCGTTTATTAAATGAAACTTCGACAAAACCTTCGACCTAACTTGGCTGAAGCCGATTATTTTGCCGAAGGTGCAATTTTTGGCCAAAGGTGGCCGAAACCGAAGCCGGTTAATCGGTCGGATTCTAACGATAAGGTTATTTTTTAATTTTAATAAATTCTTTATATAGACTGTTTCACGGAAGGCTTCGTTACAAATATTAAAAATTATACCATATGTTCAAATAAATTTTTGATAAAGGTAGGTCATGGAATGTAAGAATCTACAACACCAAGCAGTTTTTGAAGTTAGTGACATATCAAGCTGTAAGATATGGCCAATTAAACTTCAATTTTACTTAACTACTCAAGATCTGGACAATATTTTAATGTAAATAATGTAATAATTTATCTTCCATGTTATGTTAGTAAACATTAACGAATACTTTCTCTAAATCACTTTGTGAGTATTGAATTTAAAAATTGGAAAGAGAAAGGTTGAAAAGTCTTCTTTCTATACAAAACTTCACCAGCAAGACCAATACATGCAATTGCATGGTGTTAAAACAAATTGTTATGAAACAGTTCTACGGATGCACAAGTCTAAATATACTCCAAAATTTGAAATGAAACACAAATCCTTACGTTCTAAAGTAAAATGACAACATTTTGATCTTAACCAACACGCATTTCGGCGGATTTAGTTTTGTATCGGAAAACTGCAAGGAAAAGTAATTTGTATTAGTGGGCTCTGACTATATTCGTAATGAAAATCAAAAGGACAGTCCTGCAGTAAAGAAAGGCCAGAAAAACAACAAGATTCAGTTTATGTTAGTGGGATAGAACAGGATTTGTTTCGTTTCAATTTCTTGAAGGGGAAGATTGTCGAAAGAAAGAATGGCATGAATGAATGCTCGTGTACGGCTAGCTAATCTCAACTTTGGATTCTTATTATCCCTTCGCAATAAATCACATTTTGAATTTTGATGTTTATTTTGATATTAGGGTACTGCTTTCCCTATTTTCGTAGAGTGGGTACATGGGTTATGCAAAGGTAACTAGATGAGAATCATTTTGTTCCACTCTTCAGTAATATGACTTAAAAATTGTCGATTCTGATAGTGTTTTTGTATTTGGTTAATTAATGGACCAACTAAAAATGACAAACGCCTTTATCGGGACGTCATGATTTTTGCTCAAGGCCTGGAGTAAATGTCAAGATGGCAAAACTACCTGTGTCTCTAAATGCACTAATAGTGTTTTTAAGGCAATTATTATAAAAGTCAATATCGATGAAAATCTTGCAGGGAAATTTTTGTAAATTAATTCACTGTTTTCCTGGATCCCACTTTGATGTGTACAGTGCACTCGCGCTAACGTGAACTAATTAAAATCAGCTGTGTTCATGTTTGCGCGATTGTTCATGTTTCCGAGATGCAGTCTTCATCTCTTAAATACAATTAAAACATGAAACATCACTTTCAACCTTTATTTATGTCCTACATATTATGTATTTTTGGAAAAAAATGAAGTAAGAAGTTATCTTTGGACTTTGCGCGATTATTCATGTTTCCGAAATGCAGTCTTCATCTCTTAAAAACAATTAAAAACATGACACATTACTTTCAACCTTTATTTATGTACTACATATTATGTATTTTTGGAAAAAAGTGATTATTTGGACTTATGTTGTAAATTTCTATAGTATATAAAGGAGCTGTTCATGTTAGCGAGGTGCACTGTTCACGTTAGACAGTGGCCAATGCTAAAATTTAGGTGTTCACGTTATACAGGAGTTCATGTTAAGCAGTTTTCACGTTAGCGCGAGTGCACTGTATAAATATCTTGTACTAAAGCCATCTACGTAATACAATAATTTCTTTTGACAACTATGCAATTAACACTTGATTAAACTAGTTATTGATATTAATTTTATTCCTCATAGCCACCTTTATCAAGAAGCGCACATAGAAGTACAACTTATTTAACATTTTATTTTATTTTTTAATTGCAGAATGGCCTTAGAATGGGGATATACTACTACTAATGGTAAGTAAATGATATCCATTTTTTAATCTTTGGCAACTTACTAGTATGCCTCTCCCAGACATATGCGCAAATTCGCAAACTCACAAGTGTAGGAGGGTATTCCCATAGCCATATCGATACTGTAAATCGCAAAGTGCGTAATTCCATTTATAGCAAAATTTTACAGGAGAGCTATAATATATTGTGTCACAAGGGCAGAAAGTGAGCATTAGCAGCCCGTGGATATGAGCTGCACGAGCGAGCGAAGCGAAGCGAGGGCAGCTCATAGCTAAGGGCTGCTAATGCGTTTCTGCATGTGTGACACACAACTATTTTTCGCCTAGCATTAAACCAAATTCAAACTTTGTTTAAAACTGACGTTTAGTGAAAAATTCTGTGAAATGTCAAAGCGCGCAAATGAAAATCAAATGTGTCTCTAGGTTACGAACTATAAAATCGTGTTGTTATGAGTTTAGCAGCCCAAGGGCAGATAAACATTACTTTCCGTCACATTTTTAGGGTTAATATGAGTTACTTTCACACAGAGCCGGGCAAGTTACCAACCAAAAGTAACTAGTTACAAGTTACAGTTACTTAAACAAAGAACTAACTAATTCCTCATCTGAAAAGTTACTTTATTCAAAATATATTTAAGTTACAGTTACTTAGTAACTTGTAGCTTTATGTTAAGATACTTTTATAAGTTACTTCTAGAATTCCGTCGCCGAGTCGTAGATTCCGCAGTCTACTGCCACATAGCAGCATATAAATACATGAAATAATGCAGCTTGCAACTGAGCGCGTGGCTCACGCGTAAAATGCACGTTTCATAGTCTGAAGATTTATAGTTGAAATCTCCTATCGTGCTCGAGTATTCTTTTCGTTTATAGTTGTACATAAAATATTTTTACGTTGTAAAATAGAAGTATATAACTATTTTGTTGCAGACACTTGGAAAAATTGAGATTTATGTCGACGTTTCGCTGTGTGTTTGACAATTTTTCCAAGTGTTCGCAACAAAATAATTATACATATATTTTATAATAATTTTCATCGGACAAGATAGTGCTTCAATTATTTTTACTCTGTTCACCGCTTCTTCAGTACAGAAATAAAAAATAAAAAATATTTGACGTACTATTGCGGCCTTAAAACATCGCACGATTCAGTTTTTCGTTGTGAATACTATTTTAACAACTTGCCAAAAATATCTGAATATCATTCTGAATGACAGATTTAAAATTTTAAAGTTGAAATTTTTAAAATGCCAAGTCACAGGCTTTCTGAAGTAGAAAACAGTTTTGCTTATGTTTATTTTAATTTTCTATTAAATTATATTATGTTCTAATTTAATACCTTATCTTTTTGTTGTAGTTAAAGTATAACCAAACATGCAAACATGAAAACGAAATGACTTTTCAATGATATGCCATTAGTCTCAAACTTGAAGAGAAAGTCTGGTTTACAAAATTAAAATTTCGACAAAATCAGTCTACTTGACGAAAGGTCGTGCGAAATTTTAAGGCCGCAATAGTACTATGTATTTTTTTAAAAATGCCATAAAGGTTGGCCATGAAAATTAAAACTCATGTCCTAGCTTGGCATCTAACACATGCCAAATCTGAAAATTTAAAGTAAATGAATGGAGCTAAGACATGAATTTTCTTTTCCACAGCCACCCCTTATGGCATTTTAAAAAAAAAACACATGTTATATAAAGTATATTTAAAAAATAATATACAGTTCTTGTTTACATTTTGAACGGTACAGTTGCGGCCTTTGAAAACTGATACGCTTTGACAAATACGATGTTTCGGCGGTGTAAACTGATCCTAAATCTGAAGTTCTAAACGTCACTCAGATCAATTTAAATCCTGCTATGGATGTCAAATTTGACACTGACATCAAAATGATAGATGAAGGTTTGATTTACACATTATAAAATTACGAATTTTTAACAGTGATGTCAATTCTCAGTGAACCAGTTTTCAAGGGCCGCAACTGTACACACCTACCTCTTCATTATTAGACAAAAAATGATAAATATAAAAGTTTTAGGTGTGTACCTGAACCGCCAGAATTTACCACTAAATAAAACAAATGACAATCGAAAACCTAACAAATAAGCTTGTTAATTTATAAGAAGAATAGAAGACCATTTTCTAGAATTAAGAAAGGTATTTTTTTCCTAATTCCAAAAATACGAGTATGTAGTTTGCCCTATATTTGGTTTCATATTTTTTGCGATATTTAAGTTTAAAATTATTATATTTCGGTATATTTTTATTAATTTATTTCGTATAATATTAATTTGCCTTAGCTGTTAGCATTTTGTCTTATAAAATGTCCCAGATTAGCAGTCTTATAGTTACAATAAATTCTGTCGAACATAATAAAGTTCTTTTTAATCAAAAGCCTACTAAGTAAATTGTGAAAGTTGAAATCAGGAAAAAATGTTTCTTAGTTTGAGAAAATATACTGAATATGCCATTTAAAATAACAAAATTGTTACTCATTTGTTAGGTTTTTGATGGCCATTTGTTTTATTTATTGTTGTTTTATTTAAACAAATGTTGAAAACCGCACATCCAAGGAAATACGGGCCGGGCCATATGTACTACATATGTTCATATGAACTTTTTTGACGTAAATTACTCGGAGAATAAGCCCTTAAAGTTTTTCGCACATGTTATGAATCACCCTGTATAGTGGTTCAATGTAAGGCAATATGTATTTTTTGTTTGAAGTTTATTTTATATTATTGTAAATGTTTGAATTTTGTAGATATTTAACAGGATTTTTTATTACTAATTCAATAAGATTTATTGGATAGGAATTTTGAACAAGAGTCTTCTTTATTAAATTTGAATTGTCATAAATGAAAAAGATCAATTACTTTTTCAGTTTCTATTAACAACCTTGTTTCTATTGATAACCTTGTTTATTTTGACAGCCTGAGAAGCTATCAAACGATAGCGAAACGTAAAGCGCATTTAGTCTCCGTTATTAAGAATTTGTGATACAATTTTCATCGGAAAAAAAATCAACTTTAAGTATCTAATAATGTTCTATTACTTGACGATTATAATTAAACTCGCGAGTTGATATCGGAACGAACGTGCTAAATGAAGAAACTAGGTTCATCCTATACTCCTATATATTCCTATATCCTATATTATTGTTAAAGAAGATGTAATTTCTTTTACTTTATACCGAGACATCAAAAATTATTTTGGTCAAGGGCGTTATGAAATGGAAAGCGACTGTGTCAGCTTAGATTATCGTTTTCAAATAATAACATGCAAATATTACCAAAATGTCACCGAATGTGTTGTAGTTAGAAATGAAGTTCTACCTTCATTATTATTTTATCTCTAGAATTAATATTGTAACTAGGACGAGAAGACCGCCAACGCAGAGAATCCGCAGCTGCAAAAGTCAATCTACCGGAACATTATTATAAACATAAGAATAACTCATTTGCAATTATGTAACGTATGACTCACCCGCGTTGTACATCTGCACCTGCGCATCCGAATGCAAATGTCAAGGCGTATGATTCATTCGTGTGCTGTGTGCACATCTTAAGACAAATGTCAAGGCGACAATTTACGTAATACCCCGGGAACAAACCCCTATAAATACGCGACAAGCCGAACGTTAGCGGCATTAGAGTACCATCTAGTCAGAGTGTCATGTAGTCTGAATTGTCTGTAAGTGACCAAAATAAAAGATGTAAGTAATTGTAGTTATAAGTAGTTAATAAATGTTTTGTTATACTGAGCTACGACCCTTATTTCATGTTACATAAATTATTATCGTAACAATATTGATTAATTTGAAAAGTAAAATGGAAGAATTATAACATTTTTTCAACAAGAAAAGACAAATTAAAGTAACTCTTGGAACTGTCCTCCGCCCTGTTCGATGCTTAAATTTACGCGCCTTCTCATGCTAGCAAAAGCATTTTGCAGCATTTCTGGCGTTATGGTTGCACATTCTTCAACAATCCTTTGTTCTAGTTCTTGCAAATTCTATAGCAGTTTTGAAAATCCTATCTTTAAAGTAAGGAAACACAAATAGTCCATGACGATCAAACAAGGTGATCTCGAAGGAAACTCAACTTGCGTATGTAAACTTATCAATCGGTCATCAAAAAACTCGCGGAAAAAAGCTATAGTGTCCCGTGGTCTTATGTGCTGTTGCATTGTCCTGTTGAAAATAGCCACGCTGAACTTCATCATGGTGTAATTGTTGAACATGTTCCATTAAAATATTGTTTCTGTATCTCTCGGCATTGCCAGTAAAATTGAAAAAAGGGGCCCATTTATTCTTCTGCGAGAGACTGTTATCCTGACACCAATTTTCTGAGCATGTAGTGGAGATTCAACAAAAATATGCGAATTGTCAGTGCTCCACATCCGCGTATTTTGTGAATTAACGTACCCAGAAAGGTAAAACCACGCCTCATCAGAAAAAAATGTTAAGTTTAACAGGTCGTCATTCATGAAATTATTGACAAAACAGTGGCAATAGGCTACACGTCTGGGGTGATCTGCCGGCAAGGGAGTTTGCTATTATTGCATCTTATATGGATGCATGCCCAATCTTCTTCACAATCGTCCGGCAAGTTCCATATGAAAGTTCAATTTCTTGAAACAAATGTTTTATAGGTTTTCTAGGATCTTCTTCCATACGTTGACAAACGTCATTAACAACTTCTTTTGTCCCAACGCTTGGCATACCAGCACCTTTTTTATGAGTCACAGACCCAGTTTCTCGAAACATATGAGCACAATTTGTAAGGCACCCATAAAAATCCTTCGGAATTACAACCAAGTCTGGGAAACATTCTTGAAAATCATCCAAACATAAACGCTGACAGTATTTCCAAATTCCATTAACAAGCACACCAGCTCAGAAATAGGATTCAATCATGTAAATCTTTTGTTATGTGGTGAAAACCATAACGTAAAAACTTAAAAACACAAATTGCAAAACCAATAAACTCAAGAAACTATTAAGAGCAAGTAAAAACCAAGAAACTAAAGAAATAACAAGTAAACTTTTTCAAAACTGCTTGATAAATTTTGACAATCAAAAAATGATTAATACAATGCACGAACGTAGCTCCGACAATAATAATATAATTTTAAAATCCATGACCGCCCTTTACCAAAATAATTTTTGATGTCATAGTACAATTTATTCACAATCTGATTTGATTTTTTCATCAATATAAACGTCGTCTACTAAATATACTTGCAGTCTATTTATTTCGTCTATTGATTTCATTTTCACTTATTCCATAGATTTTTTTAAAACATTTTTTCATAATATGACATCATTTCTGGTTTGATTTTGTTGGAGCAATTAAGAATCACTTGATATTAAAAAGTATTTTCTGAATAAGTAGTATTTCCCAATATATTCTGAACTTGATAATCATTTCATTACTCACTAAACCTCGCACATAATTAGATAGGTGTTGTTAACACAGAAGTTAAAATGTTTTTCAGTTTTCATAATAAAGTAAATTAAACAATGTTAATTAATAAATTTAAACAGAATATGTAATTTATTAAAAGTGAAGTACTAATTTCTGCCTTTGCTTGCTTGCTCGGTTTATAGTTTTGCTTGGGATGTAATGCATGCATTATCTAATACACTTTATATGTATGACCCTGGACATGATTATTTGATTCGAAAATTATACAAGTACTCTTAATAATTATGACGAGCCTACGTAGCCCAATTGTCCATTTCCTTTGTAAATGATGTGATAAATTAGTCGCAAAACAAATCAGTACATCCACAAATATTAAGCGCAAATAAAAATTACCACGTCCACTAGCCGATTAAACTTTTTGTCGAAGTAGAGTTAAGTTAGGTCAGAGATGGAACGAGATGGGCAAAGCGCTTGAAAAGAGCACTTCTCACTCTCGTTTGTTTTGGAGAATCCAATTATGTAGTGGCTTCTAGGTCTAGCCCATAGGTCCAGAAAGTCAGACGTCAGCGTATTGGCGATTTCAGTAAACTGCTGTCCCTCTGGTGGTCATAACAGGAACTGCCACAGACAAGTAATGGTCAATGTTTTGTATTTATTTACATTAAATTACAGCTGAATTCGTTTTATCTGACCTATCTGACCAAACTGAACGCAAAGAATATAACGTGCAGAATACGCAAGGTTCGTTACGAGCAGTTCTAGTGATCATATCAAGTAAAACACGTTAAAACTAATACGCCGTATGTGTTACACTTTTTGTTAATTTTGTTTAAAAGTGCCTCCTAAGACAGTGCATAACACAAACTGTTGTGTTTTTCATTGCCATTCCAGAAAGAATAACGATTGCACTGCATTCTTATTTATTGTTTACGACGAAAAATGCAGGTTCTCGCACTAATCTACAAATTTGTTATACTTTGCTTAACTAAGTGTAGACTATTATGGTTGGCACTTACCAAATGATAATTACTGCTTTTGGAAAATGTAACTTTCCAAAAAGTTTAAATACGAAAAGCAGAACTCCTAAATCTGTTGATAATAAAGTATAAATGAAGCACCGTGGTCTGCAGAAACAATCAATCCGAATATTACTTGCTAATGAACTCGCAATAATTTGCAAAACAATAACAATAATTTTCTTTACAAAAAGTACACTTAAATGTTGTTTAACTAAACATTTTATCACAAATAAATCAGACGTAAACAAAACGCATTACTTGTCTACGGTGGCTCCCTCACACGTGCCATGGTCAGTTTATTTCCCAATAGCAAACACCGACCAATGTGGCTCTCCTTGTCCAACACTTCACATGATCGGGGTACACACTTGTGCCAACCCCGAGTTAAGTTAATATCGCATGGCTGCACTGCTTTCTGACTCTAGCAACATCTTCTTAAACAGTTTACGACGTAAGTATTGATATGTGAACAGATTAGGGAAAACCTGTTTTTTTAAATTTCTTTTAGGATTTAATTACTTTAATAACCGTTTTTTTATTTGGTTATCCTTAACACGTCTAAACAGAAATGTCTGTTCTGTAATTGGGAAATTTAAATCGGCTGAATACAATACTCAATGAAGTCTCCCTCTCACTAATAGTACTTATATTATTTGTTGAAGATGTTAATAAAAATTCTAAATTTGCTAACAAAACAAAACATTATATACAGGCTGTCTTACGAAAAACGCCCCAAGCCATAACTCTGTTATTTATGGACTGATTTTAACAAACAAAAAGGCAAATAAAATGAGACTAAAAATACTATAAAGTGAGTCCAGTTTAAATTTTTTTTAAATTACCTTCAAGGTCAAACGACTGTCAACTTTTATTTTTCAAATGGCTCTGTATATTTTTTATTACTATATCTTTTAGAGATTTTTTTTCTAAATCCAATAATGTGCAACACTTTGATATTTAGAAAACATTTTTCGTAAAAAAAAGAAATGAACTAGTCTATTACGCAATACGTACGTTTTATAAAAGTGTTAAACTGTGTCGTGAAAACAATGAAACTGAGCGTTATTTTTCACATTGTTTCAAACTATCAAGTTCTTCTACTTGTACGACTTATTGTTTCCTAAAAAGAAGTCGATTATGGATAATAATCACTTGACTGACTTATTGCAAGTATATTTTGAATGCAATAAAAACAGCAATCAAGGCAGTACAGAAAACATTAATGACATAATTAAAATTAAGTTTACAACTGTGTAAGTTGCTTTGGGAAAAAATCTCTGTCTATAGAGACGCACTGCTTGTGTTTTTATTGCGTTCAAAATATACTTGGAGTAAGTCAATCAACTGAGTATTATCCATAATCGGCTTTTTTTAGGAAACAATAAATCATACAAAGAGAATAACTTGACAGTTTGAAACAACTGTGAAAAAAAACCCTCAGTGACATTGTTTTCACGACAAACATTAACATTTTTATGAAAAGCACGTTTTGGTTAATACACTAGTTCATTTCTTTTTTTTTACGAAAAATATTTTCTAAATGTCAAAGTGTTGCACATTATTGGATTTAGAAAAAAAATCTCTACCAGATATAATAATAAAAAATATACAGAGCGATTTGAAAAATAAAAGTTGACAGTCGTTTGACCTTGAAGGTAATTTAAAAAAAAATTGAAACTGGACTCATCTTATGGTACTTTTAGTCTCAATTTATTTGCCTTTTTGTTTGTTAAAATTAATCTATAAATAACGGAGTTACGGCTTGGGGCGTTTTTCGTAAGACAGCCTGTATATAAGCTTCATAATTTGTTATGAATTATTTGGTTTAAAGGTAGGTTTTCCAATCGGCGTATTATTGCCGACGCGGAGGACGTAACACGTCGACGGGATCGCATCATGGACTCGTGCAATGGAAAAGTACATTTCCGTTTTCCTTAAAGACGGATTACGAATTTTAATTTTAACTTGCACGAGTCTATGATGCGACACCGTCGGCGTATTATGTCCTCCGCGTCGGAAATAATACGCTGATTGGAAAACCTACCTTAAGCTCTGACTGAAATACCGGGCCTATAGGATCCAGATTTAAACTTCTAGTTTCTAAAGTTTGAAATCCAAGTTTATTTAATTTTGTCCATAAAAGTTGTACATACGTGATAGTTGTACACCAATTTTTTAGAGATGGAGGAGAAGTATACAGGGTGATCAAAGTTACTGCCGCGCTATTGCTAACTTCGTTATTATTGGAGCTACGAAGTAGTTCAATTAGCAAAAATGAAGTGATTTCACTCAGGATTACAATGGTGATATGAAGAAAAGAATTGCGCATCGCATTCTCAAAATAATTGAAGACCTTTTTACAAAAACGACCTTTGTCCATTTTTTACATTTTCGGCAATTATGCAAAAACAATTTTCCTCGATTCCAGTGTGCATTTCAAACGGTTTTTAATAGTACATCATTTCCTTTGTATATTCGGAGTTTCCTTTCGTGTAATTTCAGTTAGTGACATAAATAGTAAATTAGATAAGTTTAATTTTTTGAAAGAAAATGTTGGATTATGGCTGTTTTTGTAAAATATTTGTTTGTAATATTGATTAGGTTTCTATTTTTTTATTTTATAATTATAGGAAATCAAACAAAATAGATTGCAAACGTTGTTTATAGAAGAAGCAAACAAAATATAAAACACAATTTAGATTTATAAGAAAATATACTTAACGCAAAAGGTAACTAAATTAACCACCTGTACTTTACACACTCATATCACTGAATTTGGGTTGTTTTTGTTAAAACTAAGTTCACCACATTGTTGCTAACCTTCAGAAATATATGACATTATGTAAATCTCGGAAATCGCATTTGTGGACATTGGTTGTTCTTGTAAAAAGGTCTTCAATTGCATGTGTAAAGTTTTTTTTAATGGAACACCCTATATTTTTTGTCGACAAATGAAAGAACATCGAATTATAAATACAAATTAAAACAAATAATAAAGAAGTTATTGCGACAATTTTGTTGGTATAACATTTAATATAACCCATACAAAGCAACATTTAAATGCCACTAAAAGCGTGTTCAGCGATGTTTAGAACAAAATGGGAATATTTTTGAACATTTACTTATAATTATTTAAGTTATTTATAATTTTGTTTAAATTAGTTTAAGTTGCAATAGTTTCAAGAGTAGCACATTTTAATTAATTTTATTTTTGTACACAATAGTAGTTACATTTATTTTAAATACTAGTTCCTCAAAATATTGCGCTCAGGTTTTTCACGTTTGTTTATTTTTGAAACACGTAAATCCAAGGTAGTGTGTGTTAAGACAGTTTTGTTAATGCATTGAACTAAATAAAGTTAATTGTAAATGATTAATACAACTTTCGCAATAACTTCTTTATTATTCGTTTTAGGGAGAAATAGTAAAGAGTAATTTGTATTTATAATTTGATGTTCTTTCATTTGTTAAAAAGTACAAGATGTTCCATTAAAAAAAACTGTACACATGCAATTATTTTGAGAATGCGATGCGCAATTATTTTCTTCATATCACCATTGTAGTTCTGAGTAAAAACAGTTCATTTTTGCTAACTTGAACCACTTAGTAGTTCCAATAATAACGAAGTTAGCAATAGCGCAGCAGTAACTTTGATCACCCTGTATATTTTATCATTTTTAACGAATTTATTTATTTTACTTCAAACCAAAAATTCATATAGCGTGAAGAATTACTTAAAATAACATTTAGAGGTTCTTGTGCTGATTTTTTTAGTCTTTTACTGTTAAAGGAGTTAAACAACATGTCCAAAAAATTATAAAATCGGCTATTTCAGAGGCGTTTGATATTCTACAAGAAGTAAGAAATATTAATCCGGCATATGCATATTGATCTACTGAATGGTTGAGAAGAAAATTTTGCCTTGAATTTTACCTAAAATTAGGCCCAGTGTTTCATTAGGAGTTTAACTTTAAGCTTAGTTTTATTCCCATAGTAATAATTGTAAGGACAATTGTTTCCGTAGAAATAAAACGACGCTTAAAGTTAAATTCTGAACGAAATACTGGGCCTTAGACAATTTCGGACATATTTTGTTATTTGTATTATTTCCTTGTCATTCGTATAAAGTTCTGCTAATATTTTGCAGTTTTATTATTACAATATAAAATATTCTTCTCAAGAAAATGAGTCTTACACATTTTCGAAGGTGTGGAAAGTCGTATACAGTGCTTTTTTTTAACTGTGGCCATAGGGATTTACATGGTAAAAATTTTGCCTCGTGTTAACTTATGTTCTGCTAAAAATTTTAAGCAAATTTCAGTTTCTAATAATCAATTACACAATTTATTACAAAATATACATTACCAGAATAACATGTGCACCATTAATTTAATTATTTTAATATTAAAAGTTGAATCACAAAATCTTTTAAACGTTTCGCAGTCGTTCGACAGCTTCGTCACTTCTGACGAAGCTGTCGAACGACTGCGAAACGTTAAGTGTATAGTGCGCGATTTAGTGTCCGCTTAAAAGATTTTGTGATACAAATTTCATCGGACAAGAACCAACTGTAAATATTAAAAGTTGAAATTATTAATGAGCAAATATTAAATAAACGAGTAGGTCAACATCAGAAATTAGTCGAAAAACGTCTGTGTGACAAATTAATTTTTGATTTGTAAATCCCTATGGCCAAAGTTAAAAAAAGCACTGTATATGAATAATTTCATAATTATTTATATTTAACAATTTTTCATTAAAATTACCTACTCGTATACATATAATTCAGAGCATAAATCATTAATAACTGCCTGATTTGTTGAAGCCTCATCACATATTGTAGCTAAAATTTTTAAGTTTATGTTATCGTGAACACTGATTAATGATTATAACTGATTTTATTAATTTTTTAAATATATTTGTTTTTGTTGTCGACTGTAGAAAGTAATAAGCAATAGCTTGTTTCCATTTAAAGTGAATGCCTCTTAACACAAAGCATATAATATGGTCTGCTAACCGAACCTAAAACACATTCTTTTACATTTAAATTCAAATATGGCATTACTGGCATTTCATCATATTAAGTGTCCAATTCCTTCATATTTTTGGTCAAATTTTATAAACTGTGAGCAAATAAAAATCAGATTAGAACAAGCGGTGCAAAGAAAATGCATGTCTGTGATTAGATAAAAAGTCAATAAATTTGACAGTCCATAAAAGTATTACATTAATTAATTTAGTTAATCACAGACATACATTTTCTTTGCACCGCCTACTCTAATCTGAGTTTTATTTGCTCACATTTTATATATGTATTGTAATAATTTATAAATTAATTCCAGTATATGCTGGTATGTTTTCTAAAATTTTTATTAAAGTTTTAACTGGTGGTAAAAGAAAACATCTACTAGGAGACGGTACACTATAAAACTGCGCTTTAGAATAGATACTACTGTAGTTTTATCAGAATTTGAAAAACGTCTACCTTTCGGATGTTTTGCTTGCAAATGTATTTACGTTTTAATAAAATTCTTGCATATAGGGATATTATTATTTAATAAGTTTTGAAACTGAACTTGTTCTCAAGTCCGAAGTGCACTTTTTAAATTATTAGATGCATATTTCAAAGATCTAACCACCTTCTTGCATTTTACTAATTCCTGGTGCATTCTTTTTTTTTGAGACGTTCGTGTTGTCTTATGCCTCTTATAAAAATGGTTTTACATTCTCTTTTGCTTTGCATAGAGATGTGCTGGTCACGATACGTGAACATTCAGATATATCTTCTAAATATTAAAAATTACTTAGACCCGATCTTTCCACCTCTTGATAAATTTATTCGACGAATAAATTTACGAATCACCATGGAAAACATTCATCAAAATAAATTCTTCATCGTCACTGCTTTCAGAGCTGTCGCTTTCAGAAGATGAGTCTAATATTCTTTTTGACAGAATAAGTAAACCACTTTTCTCCATCCTAACAACAATACAGAATGTAATAAAAAAAAGTCCCTCTTTTCTTGCAACGTTTTTCTATAAACTGCTATAAACAAAGATTAACTATAAATAAACACAAACATAACCTTAAAATCTTCTCTTCATCAAAGTTATCGGCCTTTCAGTTGGATGAATTAGATGTACAGGATTTTTGTTTATATTTTGAACGGTACCTACACATTTTGTTATTAGACATACCAAAAAATGTTAAATACAAAAGTTTTAGGGATGCAAATGCAATGCAATGCAAATTTAATACCCAATTAAGTTCTAGTCGGGTATTGATAGAAATTGCTTTTGGTATTTTCAAGAATTGCTGGAGAAGTTTGATATTTCTCCATGTTTATAATTTGCAAATTGCAAAATATTACATTATGTCAGCATGCATTCTTCATAATATAAGGATTTTGAGAAGCTGAAAGAGAAATATCGTACTAACAATATTTTATTCACGACCGGGACTAGCAGTTTCTATGACACCAAAATTGTGATAAAAATAACGTATTTACTCCCTTGGGAGAGAATAGTATATTGATTTATAAGTTTAGAAAAGTGATAGTTTTCCAGTGAGTGTAAATATTTGAATTCACGAGTGAACGTAGCTCACTAGTGGATAAAATTTACAGGAACATGGAAATTCACTTTTGTAACGTGTAAATCATGCTATTTTTTCGTGTACGCTAACATTATGAGAGTGTCGAGGAATAATAATATACCAAGGCATGTCAAGCATTTGTTGACATAGTAACAAAACATCAATCAATCAATCTTCGACCTATGAAACGTCACCATAATAAATAAAATGAATGAAAAAAATGTTGCTAACTGAAATCGTGAATACTTTTTGATTAAACATTGTGTCACTTTTCTGTCAACTACACGAAAAATGATATTTATTCCCTTAGGAGAAAAATGATATTCGCTCTCATGGGAGTTTTCATTATATTGACAGCTACGTTTACCGTAGAGTTTTTGAAGGCAGTAAATTTAACATCATTTCACTCGCTGCGTTCAGTATTTCTTTCAGTACTTGTTCTTCCATTTCCACTAATTTTTCTATCAAATGATAAACTTAAATTTCGTTTCTTGGTACACGCTCCGCAAAACGGTCGCTTAGGGGACTATTTTCAGAACGAAAAACATATCTTTAGCAACCTCAATCGTCATAGAAACACTTAGAATCCGCTACAAATTTTTAGCGACCTAGTACTTAAAGCTGCCATGGCAACATTTTAGCGGATTATTTTTGAGCAAGTTTCAATGAAATAGATCAAGTAACTAAGTATAAAATTCAACTCGTTGCTATGGTTACCGATCATTGCCATGTCTGATGAGAGGGACAATTTAGACTTGCTAATTCGAAATTCGAACAATTTAACGTTAATGTTGGTGATTTGGCGAGCGTGTACCAAAAAATATTGTATGTACCACGTACGCAAAATGGTTTTAGGGGACGAATTGTAATTAACCCTTCGTCGGGCGCGCATATATCTCACAGATACACAGCTTTATATTTTTACTGCCATTTTTGTGTTTAGTGTGCAATACCATTGCCCTTCTAGGTATGCTATCTCTGATCGTTTGACAACAAAAGACAACTACTGCGGTTTATAAATTTTTAGTTTTAGTGTAGCAAATGAAGCAGAAGATGCGCTTTGTGTGTGGTGGATACAGCGCGGCCGGTCATATTTGTTCATCGTAAGTCATAAGTATGTTCATTTGTCATATCTTTTCGTCATCAAAATGGTCAGACCTAAAATAACTACACCATAACCACACAAAACCATTCAAAATTCGCAGCAAAAGTGGTACATGCGAGTTAAGCCTAAGTAGGATGAAACAGCTTGACTTACATCAATATTTATTTATATTTATATTTATTTATATAATAATATTTTGTTTTAAATAGACAAATCTAAATAACTAAATATAATAAACAAATAAATTCATGTAAATAATTAAAATTATATACTATTAACCGCATGTATCTGAGGGATACAGCGCGACCTCTTACGTTTCAAAAGGCGCGCGCCCGACGGAGGGTGAAGGACGAGGCGACGAAGGAGCCGAGTCCTTAATTACAATTCGTCCCCTAAAACCCTATTTTGCGTACATGATACATAAACTACTATTAATTGTAACTTTGTGTTGTCAAATTATGAATGTCAACGACTAACATTTTCAGAAATTAAATTGATTGTCAAAAGTGACACTCGGATTTATTACAATTTTTTATTCCTAAGGCGCTTTTCTTTTAACCGTCGCGTCGGAGCTATTCAGAGTAGCTCTAACTGATCCGCAACATGTTCCTTTTGATAAGAGTAGTTTTCACCAACTGATCCTATTTTTACCTGCGTCCGTCCCCTCAAGCACCTACTTTTAAAACTTATCATTTTGAATAAAAAGAGAGGGGATAACAGAAATCCGTAAAAGCATTTTTGTTTCGGTTATGTTTGCGACATCTCATGCATACAATACATACAAAATGGCTCTCCTTAAATTGCAGGGTCCCGAAACGAATATAAATATTCATTTGCAGGTAATACCTACTTTTTTAACACTTTTTAAAACAGACAAAAGTTTTGAATACACGCATTATTTATGTTATTCATTTCTGAAAAATCTGCGAATTAAACCTGTGAAATGTCAAGTAATTTAATATATTTATGTCAGACTGAAAATCAAACAGGTTATGTTTATATAGTGACATGTGATCGAATTTGTTCCATTTGCATTGTGTTCTAGTAGTTCAGAGTAACTCTGATTTAAACTGATCTGATCATATTGAATTACAAATGTAAAGCTACTCTAATAGTTTGGATTCTTATTATTCTTTGGATCGGTATAACAGAAATTAATCAAGATACTAGTCATTTTTTTAAAGTGTTCAATGGTAAATATTGTGCGGTTTCCAAATATTTTAAGCGTTCACAAAAATATGGTTGTATATAGTTTGAAAGTTTAAATTTCCTCATTATATCCTGCATTCTTCCGGACCTTTTTCTCTTTCTGATGGACTTCCTGTGAGCTTCATGACTTTTGACATTCATTCCTGCACTACACCGATAAATTAAATATGACAGAAATAGAAACTAAAATTCGCGTAACATACTCACGACATTCTCAGTTTTAAACCAGTACAGCCCAAAATTCAAAAAATAATTGGATGAGACAGTCTTATTTTATACCGTTTTGCTTTTGCTACGAAAAAAAAAGCTTCAACAAAATTTTTGATAAAGCTAAAAATATAAATTAAAAAAAAATGGATATTCCTTATTTTATTTCTGTACCCTTCAATTTAGCCTACTAATTTTGAAACTACCAAAGTTTGCTAATTATACAGCAAAACGTCGATGGTGGAATTTTTGTCACATAGAAACATAGAATCCTGAATATTATTACTCTACGTGGAAATCAAATGTTAGCAATTATTTACGCTTTTCGGTAAGCATTATTGGTTGTTTTTCATAAAATTGCATTCATTGAAAATATAAATATAAACCTTTGTAAAATTTATAACTACTGTAATAAATCAATAAGCTAATATTAGTCTTAAAATTATATGTAAATTTGTAGTTCGAATATTTTACATTGTCATATAGATAATAAAACTTGTTTAATCTATGAATTAGAATAATTAGAGCAGTCATTTTCTCCCAGCTAATTTGCACAAATACGTATTATTTTACGTCTTCGCATGTGCCGTTTTAATTTGCATAAACCATTTCAAGATCGTTCTGGCGAAGCTATAAATTTATTAACCAGATCAATGAGAATAATATTAAACAATGATATCGGAATTTTAATTAGATTAACTTGGTTTATGTAACAATGTTAACATAAAAAATTAGTTTGGTCAAATAGAATGTAGAGTAATTATTGTGATCGAAACGCCGTTAAACCGTATGCGTTGTGGTTTCATAGAACACAGAAAACATGAAATATATAAAAAGCTGAAAATGGATGCAATTACAACAAAATATAACATAATACAGAGTTTCTGTAAATAATTCGTCCAGTGACCCCTTAAAAACAAAAGAAATGAAAGTTTGCCTCTTACTAATAACAGTTTTGTTCGCGAAGCAGTTTTGGACTAGGTCGAAACCGTCAAGTCCATGCATTCGTGACAGTTGAAAGCATTGTTAAAAAATCAAAAGATTTGTACCTGAAAGCGTACGTAACATTGATGTTCATTATTTACTGGTAAATAGTAAAATTATTTACCTCAGGTCGAGAAATTGTTTTTCACAGCAACCTTACACATGTCAAAATGACAGGTTATAGTACTAGTAGTGGAAAAAGATATATAATATCAGTATCACTAAATATGATGAGCTTTACAACTTTTCAGGTAAAACTCTATCCGTATTTTATAACACCGATTAGGAGGATAACAATTTATCCCAAAAATTTTTATATGTGCATTATTAAAACAACGCAGTCATATTAAAACTAGTTATGAATATGAATTTGATAATTACCTGCATCTTCTTATGGCTAGAGTATTTATTGAAAAATAGGGTAAATGCGGGAGAGATGCCGCGGTTGGAGAGATGCCGCACTTTCGATAATAAGTTATTTATTTGAAATAGGACATCAACTATAAATTATTTTGTGAAAACTAAAGTGGTATTGTACATTAATGTCTAGCATATAGGTGTAACACGCTCCTGTTTAACAGTGACTAAATTTTTAGTTTTGGTAAGTATATTTTCAACATAAATATTTTCTAGCATGCGAGTTTATTCGTAAGAATAATAGAAATTATGTTAAAATTTTTAGATATAAGTGAGCTTTATTGTCGTGTGGCCTCTTTTTCTATGATCTGACATAAAAGTGATGTTCATTTTATGTTCTAAATACTTAATAATAACGTGTGACATCTCTCCTGCAAAATAGGAGAGATGCCGCATGTGAAGTAGGAATTGATGCCGCAGTATATAAATCCACAATTTTGAAGAAACAAAATGAAAACTTGTGTAAAAGTAACGAACCATTAGTGAAAAGGAGAAATTATAAAATTGGTGAAAAAGATTGTCTATGTCTTGAATGTAACGAACGATATTCACACACAACGAAGAAAGTTGATTGGTTGCGGTGTCTAAAATGTGAGAAATGGTTACATGTGACGTGTACTATGTATGGGTAAATATGCAACATATGTTCAAGGGAAGTACTGCGACAGAAATCTCTTAATTCTTCCTTTTAACTTATGCTGCGTTTCTCCTTTATGAATGCGGCATCTCACCCAACGATTTGGGATAGATGCCTCATTGCAGAGGATCAACAAATATTTTTATTTTATTTTTTCCTTTTTGGAAAACAGATTTTATTTTTATTACTTTCAAAGAAAAGTGTTTAAGGTTATTGTTTACAAAATTTAGAGTTATTTAATATATATTTTTAAAGGAAAACGATTTTTTTTCAAAATGTGCGGCAACTCTCCCTCATTTACCCTACATACATATACAGGGATATCCACATAAATCGTTCGTTAAAAGTTTTCAAGGTTGCAGTTCACGTAGATATTTGAAACTTAAGGAGCAAGGGTTTTCCGTAGAGATCTCTTTAAATAAAATAAAACTGTCTTTGTATCACTTCCGGTTGTACCGGAAGTCGCTATCAACTCGCTTATTTTAAATAGAATGCTATATTTCTTATCGCGTTTTTGAATTCTACATGTAAAAATATGTTAAATTGCAATACATTTCCCTATCTCTAAAATGCATCATTTTTGAGATATTTTAAATTTTCTTAGAAATTTGGATTCTGCAATCTGATTTTCAAATTATAACACAGCTGTTATTGAAGCAATTTTATTTGTAACAGCTAATATTGTAGTTGAAGCTTTAAGGTTCTTAAAAATTCCATCAGCATAATCTATTAAGCTACAGAAGATATTCAAACACAGAAAAATACTTTTTTTCAAATGGAATGACCGATATTTTAATGCACCATTGTATGTGGAATCAAATGCTGCGTCGAACTGGACTAGCATTCCCTATACCTAACTTTAACAATCTTTGTGTTATGAAACATTTTCGATTTAATTCATAGAAAATTACAATTTTAATAGATCAAATATTTTTAATTTTATTAAGATAGCATGGAAATTATAACAATGATTACTGTTACTACAAATTTTGTAGTCAACCAAAGAAAATAGAATTTGGCAAGTGGAAATTCACAAATTTTAATAGTTCTTTAATCATCCTTCTCTTAGGACGCTTGTGATCTTATAAAACGAAAAAGTATGAATTTCATTACTTTAAATTGAAGAATAAAATAGCTGCTAGTTTGCAATTCTCTGGATTAGCGTGAAAGTATTTTAAAACCTTTGTCTAATTATCTTCGTTATTTGTTACTGATCTTCGTATATTTTATTTTTCCAAATTGTATAATGTTAGGTTCAAACTTTCCAAACTGTGTTTTATTCATAGGAGACAAGAGGGGTACATTTTATTGAACACACATTCTCTGCTCTGAACAATTTTAGATCATTCTTCATGAATTTAAAAAATAATAATAATAATAATAATAATAGTTTATTGATCCCTAGGCCATGTATGCATGGATAGGACAAGTTAATTACATAATGAGCTGAACTAAATACTATGTGAGTATGTAACAAGATGTTACTTGTCAGAAGGAAATGTAGTATACGTAATAGTAATTTAGTTTCTCAGTTTCTATTCTATAAGAATATAAATAAGAAAAAAAAGATGGGTGTGTACATAAAAATATCACATATCATCATAATTGTACCATAGATCATAAGCAAACACAATAGATTTAAAATATCAGCGTTTGAATAATTTTGATTTTGATTCTCAACTTTTTTTTGCTTTTGCTTAAAATTTGTAGTAACAGGAAATGTTAAATGCAATTGTTTGTTGTTTTCATAACTATATCAACAAAATTAGAAATATTTAATCTAATAAATGTAAATTTTTATGTATTAAACCAAAAATATCTTATAACTGAAAAACTGTTAAAGTTAGGTATAGGGAATGCTAGTATAGTTCGACACAGCATTTAATTCCACATACGATGGTGTATTAAAATATTGGTCGTTCCATTTGAAAAAGAGTATTTTTCTGTGTTTAAATATTTTCGAGTGGAGCGGTGCGTTTTAGACACCCTGTAGCTTAATAGATTATGCTTATGGAATTTTTAAGAACCTTAAAGCTTCAACTGCAATATCAGCTATTACAAATAAAATTGCTTCAATCATAGCTGTGTTATATTTTTTTTTAATTAGATTGCAGAATCCAAATTTTCAAGAAATTTCAAAATATCTCAGAAATGATGCATTTTAGAGATAGCGAAATGTATTGCAACTTAATATATTTTTACATGTAGAATTCAAAAACGTGATAAAAATATAGCATTCTATTTAAAATAAGCGAGTTGATAGCGACTTCCGGTACAACCGGAAGTGGTACAAAGACAATTTTATTTTATTTAAAGAGATCTCTACGGAGAACCCTTGCTTCTTAAATTTCAAATATCTACGTGAACTGCAACCTTGAAAACTTTTAACGAACGGTTTATGTGGATGTCCCTGTATTGAAAAGTAATTGAATTGATAAATAAAAGGCTTTCTTGTTAAAAGAGATGTGTTAAGTTGCTTAAATTAAATTTCTTGCTTGAAAGATTTTTAACGGTTTGGTAATTCAAAAATGTTTAGTATCTTTTGTGAAACGATTAATAATTAATTTATATACAATGAAAAAACTAAGTCCGTTGAAAATTGTGTAACATTGTAATTAAGTTCCAAAATCATTCACTTCAGGTAGATAACTTTTTTAATCTTGAGCACCTATTGATATGGCGACGGAATTTTAAAGATGTGAATCCTGTGAATAAATTACAAATTTATTACATTACTTTCATCACTGATTAACTTTAATTTTTGGTTTATTTTCACAGAAACAATTGTCTTTACAATTGTTGGCATGGGAATAAACCAAAAGTTAAAGTTAATCAGTGATGAAAGTACTGGCCCTTGTATACCGGTCGCACAACTTGTACCGGTAAAGGAAGATTTTTCATTTGTTATTTTATAATATACATATATTTTATATATAAGTTACTCTTTATTTTAATTTATTACAGGTCCGAAAACGTGGGATAAATGTTTTCCAGAGGCAGCCGGCACGAGACAAAGCCCGGTCGATATTAAACCAGTCGATTCAAAAATTCTAAGCACACACGCAAAACTTACGTGGAAATACATACCGGAAAATACAAAGGATATTACAAACCCTGGTTACTGTTGGAAAGTTCATGTTCATGGCGAAGGATCTGGCAAGTATTTTCTTCTCTTAAAAAAAGAGCAGACAATTTTTCTTAATTATTTTTATGTGTCCCTTAATTAACTAGAAAAACAAAAGCACACATAAGATAATCATTTTAACAATTATGCATGAACAATTTCCCTAATGAATAACACAATTATGCACTTTAATGATCAGTAAAAATTGAGGAAATAACTTAATGATTTTATTGCATGTTAACAAACACATTAACCAATTTACTTTTAGTAATTAATTAAAAATATAAATTTTACTGCATTTCGATAATGCATCTTTTTTTCCTCTATTTCATAGAACTCTCTGGTGGTCCTCTAGAAGGTAGATATGTCTTAGAACAGTTTCACTGTCACTGGGGAGCAACGGACGATGTTGGATCGGAACACACGATAAATGGACAACATTATGCTGGAGAGGTAAATGATACAAGCCTTGTAAATAAGTAGAAAACAGTAGTATAAATATTATGTTATATCCAGGATTTCAATTATTTTTAATGATATATGTACATACGTACATTCATTAAAATTATAAATATCAGCACTTTAGATTGAAATTGGCTTATTTTTCTCGAGAATTCTAAATAAATATTTTAAATTTTACGGAACATGTGCTAATTTTATTCAGCAGTAAATACAAATATTTAACTTTATTATAATTTGACCTAAATTTTGTTTGAATTTTATTTATTATCCGCTTGATTTAAATTGGTTGTGCACCAAGAAATCTCTTATATTGGAAAAAATTGTGTCTAATGCACATCTGATATCCAAATCGATTTTTTATTACTTGTATTTGAAGTATAAATGTTAAAAGTCAATCCTTTTTTTTCTTTATATTTCTCTTGTTATAAATTATTATAATGATATTGAAATTCTACCTTAACTTTCTTGGGCACTTTTTGTTTCTGCACCAACTTGATCCACTAGAATTGCACTCAAACGTTTATTTCGTTTCTTCACGAGCCTCTCTTAATTTTTAATTCGTAAATTAGCAATGTCACAAAAATATTGTAAAGAAATACATAAAATGTATAGAATATACTGATATACAAATTTAAAAAGTATTAAAATGAAAATAATAAAAGGATAGACATTGCAAAGTGAATATATAAAACTAAGTTAGGGTCACAATACAGAACATACACAATCACTCCTTAACTTCAAATCAAAACTGGTACAGATTGTCAAATGAATGCTAATCAGATGAAAAAATAAATACGTTAGGGAAAGAGTTTAAATGAAGAAAATTTGTTCACAGCAAACATTTCAATGCAAATTTTTTGGTTAGATTACATTACATTTTACACGCGTGCGTTTTAAAACATTAATTACATATTTAGGGAATAACGATTGCTCGTTTATTTGCACATTTCGCATAAGTTGCAGCCATTAGGCCGAACAGTTTTCGGTCCTTATAAGACTTACTACGGCCAAACTGTCGCTTCAAAACCATGGGAAACCTATTTCACTGCATCGCCGAAATTATTGGGGAAGCCGGCACGAGAGCATTTACTCAATATATCATTACGAATGGGTTAACCTCGTTAACTGGCATTTATCCTTTGAATGCGGAAATACTTCATTCTTGAATGATTTTGTACTAGACCGACGAAACTTTGACGAACAAATGTAATAGTACTCGAGCTTCCAAATATTAATAAACTTGGACCACCCATCAAACAGGAAATGTTTTGAAAAGTCAAATAAATCATATTGTAACTCCCCAGATGATAAGACCGTATCCCAAAGCTGCACCCACCTAGAAAGACCATAGAAGGCAGAAAAAAAAATGGGAAAATGTTGAATACTGACGGAGACCTCGAAAAGAATTATATAGAAATGAAACATTCGAAAAAGGTAAGCTAAGAAACTTAAAAATAAAGTTCAAAATGTGATCAGAAAAATCTTGCAAAAAGAAAGTTCAGACGATGACAGTACTGATATACCAATGCAGGATTCTAGTAGTCACGATGAAAGTTATTTAGAAAAGTTAGTAAAAAAATAAAATATAGAAATAGAAATAGAGAGAGAAATAGAAGATATTTCGTTAGGAAGGAGATTTTGAACTAGTTGAGTTGAAAGAGAAACAATCTGTGTGACATTACATAGCGAGAATAAAAAGTTATTTATGTCCAGGACAGTTTGAGGTTATGAATTTAAAAAAGATTATGAATACTAGTAAGGCCCAGTTGTACAATGCTAGTTTAAATTTAAGCTGAAGTTTAAACCCTTAACCTTTCCCGGTCTGCACTAATGTTTTTTTTTTATATTATGTCTAAAGATTTCTTTTTACGAGCGTCAATTTTTTTTATTGTCCCTTGTACTAATTGACACAATTATATCCCACTCTATCTTACATGTCATTCACTTACTCTCGCGCCATAATGTGGTGTATCGTCGATACAATCGTTTGGATATACAAATCTCAGTGCAATTGTTTTTGTTGTACGTGAAACTGTTTAGTTTTGTAAGAACTAGTAAGTATAATACGTGCAATTGTATTATCGTACAATTGCAATGTCTAAAAGAAGAAAACTTGATCTGAACAAAGAAAGCGACCAAATAACAGCACTGCAGTGGTTAGAGGAATCTGATGACGAATTTATAGAAAACGATGTTTTTTCTGATACCTCTGAAGTTGATGATTACTTGGAAAAACAAAATGACCCCTACAACTCCCAAAAAGTAAACTACGATTTTAAAATTTTTATTTTTTATTATTTCTCCTTTTTAGTATGTATCTAGCGATGACGAAAGTAGCGAGGAAAATACTGAAGATGGAGGTCTAATGTTTGTGTCAAAAGATGATACTAAGTGGAGCAAGAGTCGACGTTCAGTTCAAAACATAGTAACTACCAAACCTGGCTTGAATACGAAATCTAAAAGTGTTGCAAACATTCTAGACTGCTTCAAGTTATTTGTAGGTGATGAGATTATATATGTTGTAGTTGGGTTCACCAATCAAAAAGCTGAAGTATTTTACCAAGAACCCAATATAAAGAAACCCGAAAAACAAAAGACATGGATATCAACAAATCGTGATGAAATGTATGCTATTATGAGTATTCTAATTACAATGGGAGCTCTAAAAGCAAAACGAGATCCACTGTCATTACTTTGGAATAATGATCCTTTATATTCTCGGTCAATATTTCCAGCTGCTAAGTCTCGTGATAGAAGCAAACAGCTCCTCTCGTTTATGAGGTACGATGATTTGACAACTAGAGCAGAACCCCGAAGTACAGACAAACTTGCAGCAATTCTTGGAGTTTTCGACCTTTTTGTGAGTAACTGTAAAGATCTTTATAATCCAAACATGCACCTTACTGTAGACGAACAACTTGCTTCATTCAGAGACAAGTGCCCATTTAGAATTTACATGAAATCCAAACCCGTCAAATATAGCATAAAATATGGGCTCTAGTTAATGTGAAAAGTAGGTACATATGCAATGAATTTGCAAATATATTTGGGGAAAATTAATGTGCAACCGGAAAAAACAACAGGAAATGCGTGTTGTACTAGATATGGATTCATGTCTTGGTCAAGATTACGGAATTACCACCGATAATTTTTTTACTGGCATACCACTTGCTTATGAACAGTCTCAACGTGGCCTGGACATTATGTGGTATACTAAGATAAAACAAACAAGAGATTCCGCCTATATTGTTGCCCAATAAAAATAGAGCAGAAAAATCATCAATTTTTGTTTTCTTGAAAAATATAACGTTGACTTCTTACGTACCCCATAAACATAAATCGGTAATAGTGTTGAATACTGAGGATCATGATGACAAGGTGGGAAATGAAGATAACGATTTCAAGTCGGACATCATAGAACATTACAACAAAACTAAAGGCTCAGTAGATACCATAGATAAGATGGTGAACGAATATTCGGTAAAAAGGGGTACGAAAAGATGACCTTTTGTGTTATTTCAGAATATTTTGGATATTTTTATATTTTATATTTTTATTTCTAATTTTTCGAAAAAACTTTTTACGACAATAATTTGTACTCGTCTGAAAACCTATTTAGACCCTATTAGATATACCGAGTGATTTTTACTCAGTTAAAAAATAGCGTTTTTCAAAATTGCCAAAATCCTAAAATTGTTACTTCTTGGAAATTAATCAAGATTTCAACGAGATTCTTTTACTGTGTATTTCATGAAACATGAAAAAATTACATAATTTATTTGACGCTAAAACAATCAATAGCCCTCTCATATTTCTGTCTATTGAATTGGCTTTAGTATGTAAACTACGTAAGGAAAAGCTCTCCTCATTCAGGTCGTTGTAAAAGAACATTTAGGGGGTTTTTGTAACAGGAATTTACTAATAGGAGTAGATTAGAGTTTTCGGAAGATATTCCAACATCTGTTAATTATCATTAAAAATATTTCTCCTCAAAAGTATATTGCATCAAAAACGTTACGATTATGTACGAATATTACTTTTCGGTAAATAATAAAATATCTGAAGCAATAAATGCCTTTCTCTATTTTTTTTTCCAATTACAGATCTTTGAAGTTTTCATCCAAAATTATTTGAAATTTAAAATTAAGTTTTGATATGTGAAATTTTGTGAAAAGTTCAAAAATCGAAAAATTCAATTTTTGCGGAAGTTAAAGAAAAAAACGTTATTTTCTGGCCTTGAGATTGTTCAGTAAGCTAAAGTTAATACACATTAAAAAAATTTCGTTTCAATCTTGATTAATTTCTAAGAAATAACAATTTTACGATTTTTACAATTTCGAAAAAAGCTATTTTCTAAGTAAAAATCACTTGGTATGTCTAATAGAGGCTAAATAGGTTTTCAGATAAGCACAAATTATTGCCGTAAAAAGTTTTTTCGAAAAATCAGAAATAAAAATTTTTCTCATTTGATGCCGAATTTTGGGCGAGCACTGTATAATTTGGACAACCTAATATCCAGAACTGAAGAAAGATAGTAATTACAGAGGAAAATTTTTTCTAGAGGTTGGGCGTCTACTTATAAAGCCTAATGCTATTCAAAGGTTACAAAATAAACATTTCCTCAAAAGAATTATGGATGCCATATGTTCCTGATGAAGTTGAAAACATTAACAAACAGATTTCGGTACGTCTTGTCCCATCATCGTCGTCTAGACGCTGTGTGATATGATAGAAAAGAGAATTTAAAAAAATGTTTATTATTGTTATGTACAGTCGTGTTCAAAAAAGTGTTGTACAGAATTTGTACTGTGTAAACTAGTATGTGCTTTCATGAAGTCAAAAAATTGTTGTACAAGTTGTTTTGTTACATATATGGTTTCTGGCAATAATAATATCATTGAACACAAAAATAGAAAAGCCAACCGCCGCTCAAAAGCAAGGATATTTAAAACGTAGCTGTACAACACCTTTTCGAACACAACTGTACTTATAAAAAGTGAGAAAAAAAAATTGATTAGAGTAGGCAGTGTAATGTCTGTCATTAACTGAATTAATGAATGTAATACATTCATGAACTGTCAAGTTTATTGACTTTTTATTTATCACAGACATACATTTTCTTTGCACCGCCTACTCTAATCTGATTTTTATTTGCTCGCCGTTTATTAAATAAATATTGCTGACGTGCTAAATGTATTTTTTTAATGTATTTATGTTTTTTTAAGTTTCCCCCATAATATGTACGCAAGTTGTGAATTTCAACGGAAGAAACCATAAACTATATTGGTATACATTTATATCCCAAGGCGGTCTTAGTGCAATTTTTCGTACTCCTGCCGGGAAAGGTTAACACCATTATTTTAGCAATTGTTGTTACGGGTTTAAGCTTTGGCTTAAAATTAAGCTTCGAAATCGGCGATTCAGATATCGTGATAAAGTTACTAAAGCCAGCATTAGTTGGAGCATCAGAACTCCAAATGGAACAGTATACTTTTATTATTATTGTTGTTTTGTCGAAACTTACAGCGAAAAATTGGATTAACTGTAGCCAGATATGCCATTAAAGTAAACAATTATTAATAACAGGAAAACTAAAAGAAACAGTTATAAGACATTGTAATACTATTCGATGCAGAATTTGATTCTGCATCTGATGATGTAAAAACATACAGGGTGTTCCATTTAAGAAAATTGAGTTTTGGGCAGTTAAACATAATAAAATTAGACATCATATTGTAACCAGCCCGTGATTTTTTTTGGGATAACTACGATATGATTCGAAAGCCTGAAGATTGTACTTTCAAACGATATACAACTTGAATCTTGAAATTTGAAAGTATCATAGATACAGTTTTTTAAAGGAAAGGTTACCCAAACTTTTTTTAAAGAAATTTGTGACTTTGTCACTTCTGTCGATGACTTTACGGCCGTACGCCTTCTAACTGTGTGATGATCAAGGATCATATTTGAGACCACTTACTGGCCATGCACTTCTAACTTGACTGTACTCGGCCATCCCCACCTTGCCTAAGGCAGCAGTGCAATCGGCGATCGTATTTTACGGCTACATTTAAACAATTTTTCGTTATCAGTCGGTGAATATATGCGTTCAGTAAGACTTCGACTTGCGACTTTCCAGTTATTTATATATTAATTTAACAAATATTATTCAGGGAGAGATTTCTAAGTTTAGTTTTCTTTTTGCTTATTTCGTTATATTCTTAATTTAAAATACAGACTTTTTAAGTGTTTCTTTTTCATGCGATTATCGTTGTAATTATCTGTTGCTAAAAATAACACGGACGTGATGTTTCTATTGCCACCGACGGTTCCTTGCACACCTTACGTAATGCAGTTTTATACAAATGCTCACTCCGCTCACTCGACTCGATCCTCCCACTCTTCGATCTATTGTTCCTGTGTACACTCTGAATAGCAAGTTTTCGTATTTTCTCCGCAGGAAGTGACCCCAAATATGATCCCTGGTGATGATCTTTTCATAAAGGAAACCTGCTTTTATATGGTTCATACTGGAAATTCCGATTAAGAACAAAACCTTGCATGTGAGATCAAGTTGTACAATTTTCTGTGAGTCACCGAGGCATTCTCTAGATCGACTGCTAATATCATGTTTTATTTGATTCAAAATAAACAAGTCTCTTTACATAATAGCGGTTCTTTTATGAGTTACCTCTGCGGCCTTTCGATGATGCAATGTGCAGCAGGTTTGTTTTTCGTCAATCTTTGAATGCAATTTTTGCAAAGATCAGTTTCATTATCACGCTGCCTTTGAAGAAGCAAGCCGTTGTAACATTTGTTTACATTTGTCTAGATGGGCGTAATTCTAAGGTCGCTCTGGCGACGTTTTATCGCGTTTAACTGGCGAGATGAACCTAATGATTTACAAAATGCCGATTTCTTACAGTATAGTAATGTTTGCAGAATAAATTTTCTTTTTAAATTTTGAAAAAACAAATTAAAATTGGAATATATACTAAGGTATGTACAGTCTCAATCAAAAGTAATGAAACGTTCAAAACCGAAACGCTGTAGTCAGAGTGCAACGGTGCCGAGTCAGAGAGAGCGCAACGTATTGTGGGGTTCCGAAAGACTTCGGAAACATTCGTTCGCCATAAGGCTTCATCTCACTCGGTATCTTCTCTCTCTGACTACAGCGTTACGGTTTTGAACGCTTCATTAATTTTGATTGAGGCTGTCCCTACAGCTTCCCTAAATTACAATCATAGCTATATTTTTAAATTTACAAGTTTAAATAAATCCTACACCTAAAACTTAAGTGTTATACGTGAAGAAACTTATGCTGTTAGAAACTGCAACACAAGTTATTTAAAATCTTGTGATTACATACAATGCGTAGCATTTAAAAAAATTCAGAAAAATGGTCTTTTGTGTAATGCATCCAGCCAGTATAAAGTTTTAAAAGAAATTTCCGATTGAGAATGTCTTTCTATTTTCGAATAGTTAATAATAATTGTTTAATTCTTCAAGATTTAATTCATTAAACAGGTTTCACTCTGACTTGCTTGACTTTGAAAAGCATAAAAAAAACACCGGTTGCTGCATAGTTGAAATTATTCCGAATTATTTCTAAACATTCTAAAATAATTAAGTTTAATATTTTATTATGTTAATGCGGCCTACTACAGGCTAAAAAACAATATTATGAAAACATATTTAAATAGATGGTTATTGGTAAGCAATAACTCCAAAATATGAAATAGGAATTGAAATAAGAAACCTGTAAGATTTTAATGAATGGTTGGCTGGATCATCCTGTTTAGGTAATTTAATTTTAGAGTACAAGGATAGTTTTACAAAGAAGCTGCAAATTGCATACAGCCTGTTTCACTGAATTTTGAAAAACGGCAGAGTAGAACAAGTTGTATTATAAAATAAAAGATATAAACGAAACCTTTCGCTTGATCACTGTCACGTCTACTTCACTTAAGTATATCCGGGACATAGGAGATAAGCATGACTACCCTTAATAATGACATTTTTAATGACATTAACGCTGAAACACTAACGAATGTGATTAATGGATTTTATAATAGGTTAGGGTGCTGTTTGGCGCAAAATGGAAGGTTATTTGAATTTTTACTATAACTTATAAAAAAACGTTCAATTTGTTTTTAATCTTTAGTTTGTAATAAAATTATAATACTTAAATATAATAATTTTTAAATGATTTTAATCAAACATGTCATTATTAAGGGTAGTCATGCTGACTTCCTATGTCCCGGATTGAAAATGCTCACTCGGTATGTTGCTATGTTAATTTAGTTTTGAAGTTTGAAAATTGTTTTAACAATATTATTTGTATTTATGATTTTGATGTAATTGTAATTTAATTCGTTATTCATCACATCAATTAAATTTTGCATACTAAAGAAAATTATGATCCCAAGGTATTTCAACAAAAATGTTGCTATTACTGAAACACAAATTTTTGTTAAGAAAAACAAACATGAGGGGATTGATTAAAAGATGCAATCACCATCACCAGACTGACACACATACCAGTCTAAAAGCAGTTCCAATGGATGTACACCATCGTAGAGGATTTGCAGTTTTTGAAGGTACCTCCGAAATCAAACTTAGACCAAGAGCAAGTCCAATTAGCCGATTTAATAACATGTACGGTTTCATTTGTTTGACAACTAAAATCAGAATTATATGACGATTCGATTAATTCGCGTTGTCACAAAAAATTCATCATTGTATGATGCGTTACAGTTTTTTTAGACAGTTTATAAATATGAGCGGTCAATTGGGGTGGAGTCAAGCAAAACACACGGGTTTGAACGTATCGATTGACACTATAATTTAATCAATTAAACTATACAAGGTGAAATGATAATAAACATTAGTTTGGTGTAAAAAAACCGTAAGGAACTAAGAAAATTATCAATAATTTAAATAAACGATTTAGTACTTTCTTTTGTAAATAAAAATAATTACGCCTTCAAATATTTTCAAGTATTTTGTGATATACGTATTTAAACAACTGGTCATTGCAAGAAATTAGTTTATATTAAATTCAACTAAACAAACAGTCATTTTTGTTGGATTCGAAGAAATTGTTAATAATGAATTTTAATTTGACTAGAGTTATTTTAAATTTATTAATGAGCATAAAAAATTATCTACGAGCGCGCAAAGGACCCAAAAGCCTTCATTTTATTAAATTAAAACAAAAGAAAAAGATGACGCCCAGAATCTAAAAGAATTTCATGTTATAGACGAATATGTACGTTATTAAAAAATAAACAAATTAATTTCTCAATAACGAATAACGTAGCAATATGTAGACATATGAGAGTTCATATAAAACTCAAATGATTTAATCACGCAAAACATGAGCATACGTTTTCAAATTGGAATAAAACATGCGGTATACATATATGTAGTAAACTTGTTTGTAACACCTTACTTTATAAAACCATTATTTGCCTGACTCGTCAATCGATAACTGCGTAGGTTAAATTAACTGTGCAATATAAAATGTGATAAGAATTATTTTAAATTTTCAAATATTAATTGTCTATTGTTATTCTTTTCAACATAATTTCCGTCGGTAAATTTTACGTTAAAATTAGAATGTTTTTGAATATTTATGGATTCATTGTTTCATTATGCTATATAGGCCACTCTTTCATTATGCTATATGGGTCATCTAAATCAATACTGAAAAAGCAAAATCCTATAATTATTTTTAATCTCATTCAATTATACTTCAATTCAATTACAAAAAATGTAAAGCAATGTTAGCGTCATGTTCATCGCGTCGCGTCGTTAAATACGCCCCGAATACATGAACATAAAACTGTCTTATTTATATTTTCTGTTTATTACTGATTTCATTTCCATGTAAACCATTAATAATTATGTACTTACTTTCGTAATTGAAGCGCTGCGTCTAATAGAGATCTATCCGCCAAAAAAGTGATTTTAATTTTTTTGTAAAAAGATGTATGTGTACCTAGGTGTATACTAGTGACATCTTGAGGCGTTGTGGTTAAGTGCTAATTCTCAATTGCGTGGAAAGCGGGGTCTAGGATGTTTCAGCGCCGCCGGTTCATCACCGCCGTTCCGTCCCTGCCGTTTCACCGCCAGGTCCAATTCATCACCGGCCCATTCGCCGCCGCCAGTTATAATTTTATAATTAATTGTTATCGTCGTGCAGTGGCGTAGATAGAAACTTGTTTCGGGGGGGGCCCGAACAAAAAAAAATTTAACGAGTACGGACTATTTAACATTTTATTTAAGAAATGTAAAACGGCGAACAAAAAACAACGTCATATGGAAAACTTCTTTAGTATGAAATACGCAGAACATAATATTTTAGAACCATTTCGGGGGGGGCTCGGGCCCCCCAGGCCCCCCCCCCTATCTACGCCACTGTCGTCGTGTATGTAGGTATATAAAATCTGTAGCACAGCGTAATTTTTTTTTATAGTTCCAGGTACTTTCAGTTTATTTTACAAGAACAAATCCAGTTGCATTATTTCAGATTACATACGATTAACGGATTACAATACTTAAATTAGTAGAGATGCACCGACTAATAGGTTAGTCGACTATTCGTCTAATTTGGTGATTAGTCGAATAAACAGATTAATCGGACTAGTTGGCTTATTTTATAAACTAGGAAGGTACAAGATATATTTATTTTGTAAGTCATTTTCATAAAACGGAAGATTTATTATTCGTCGTGACGCTTCAATTGTTGATGCTACTGTATATCAGACTCGTGTTCAGTAGTGTCTACTCCAACTTAAAGTAATCAAGATCTATTAATAAGAATCACAGTTAAGTGTCTATAAATACATGACTATATATCAGACTACTATACAAAAATGTGTATTCAATAATTTAGGTCACGACATCCTGCGACCGATTTTTGACCTAACCTTGTAGCGCGTGATCAATATCTTTTCTAATCAAGTGACCCTATGGAAAAATTATGTCTTTGTTTGGTTCTTTATTTCAAATGCCATTTGAATTCTTTTTATTGCATTCCTTTAGTTTTGTATAGGAATGCAATATAAATACATATGTAATTCAAGTGGCATTTGAAATAATGAACTAATCAAAGACACATGATTTTATTTCCATAGGTCACTTGATTAGAAAAGATATTGATCACCTGTTATAAGATTTGACAAATAGCAACCAGTTTACTGCTTAATAAATCATCCTACAAAAGGCGGGTACGTTAGCTGTCAAAGCAAATTTGAATATTTTTAAAAAATCGTTGCAAGTCAGTTTTGCTTGCAATAGATTCCTCAAGCATCCTCTAGATAGCTGTTTCAACCCTATTTTGGGGAATCAAACCGACCTGACCTAATTATCTCGCAATCGCGTTCCATTAGTAATAGTTTAGATTGCAACATCTTGGGATGTTTTCTTCTACTGAAGAGGCCCCAAATAGGACCGAAACAGCTGTCCAGAGGATTCTTGAGTAAGTTATTGCAATCAAAACCGACTTGCAACAATTTTTTTTGAAATGTTTATAAGCTTTTTACCTAAACTAAAGAATGTAGGTAAATTCATTTAATTAAAAAATAATAATTAATCGTCAATCTCCTAACGTTAAATATAACACAACACGAAGCGTAATAATCTCTTGGAAATCGGGAAATATTTTGAAATATCTTTATTGCATTTTGTAAACTTAAAAATGTGTGCATGACATAAAACAAGCCGGATCTAAAATGTCCTAACAAGTGTTGATGTGTGATCACGACTAGAGACCTGACCATGACTAGAGTGCTTTTCGTGAGGGATAAAAGCAACGCGAAACTTTTCACACACTGTAACTAATTCAACATTTGATATTGACGTAGGTACCGTGTTTTTTAAAATTTTAGATAAAGGGAGGCCGTGAAGAGGAAAACATACAGCTTAAATTAACTCATACGTACGTTTTGGTTAACATCACTGGGAAAATATGGTTCAATGATGAATGCCTTTTGAAGTTTTGTAAATATTATTTTGAATAAATTGTTGTATTTGCTAATTTTACGCCATACGTTTTGTTTTCACGGCCTCCCTTATCTAAAATTTAAAAAATCATACGGTATATTTTTTAATGCTATTTTTTGTTAGTTTTATGCATATTAAATTTTATACGCATATTTACTACTTTTTTACGTCTTTTCAAGTTTTAATTTTTATTATTGTTTAATTTTTTTGATTTGTTATCGAGAAGAATAAAAACGAAGTTTCTCGAATTTTAAATACAGTTATGTAATTTTAATATATGCTTTTTATATAGCTAAACC
The DNA here is from genome assembly GCA_033060865.1 of Dorcus hopei. Classification (NCBI taxonomy): domain Eukaryota; kingdom Metazoa; phylum Arthropoda; class Insecta; order Coleoptera; family Lucanidae; genus Dorcus; species Dorcus hopei. The sequence goes on from CM065420.1 coordinate 41,542,117, forward strand.
TTCTACTAACTTTCGTGAAACAGGCTTACGGCTTTTGTCATGTCATATCATTTCATCGTATATTTTGTTAACTCATTGTCAGATCTATGCGATCGGCATACATATAATAAACTGGATCCTTTTTATACATGGTGTTAATAAAAAAACTGTACACCGTTTAGTAGAGGTCAAAACAAGAAGAAAATTCTAATAAACCCATATCCAATTCTCAATACAGGGTGTTCACTCTTCTAGAATTTTTATTTTTTACATAAAATTTGGGAGCGATAAATTAAATAAAAAGCTAAATTTTCCGACATACCACTGGCCCCCGCAGGACTTGTGATATCAACTTTCTTATTTTAAATGGAATGCCCTGTATATTGTTACATATTTGGAATCTACAGATCATTGTGAGTCCGAATATGTATCACTTGGTAATTTTGGTTTCCATGACAACGAAAAAATTTTCCGTATCTCTGTCTCTGTATCGTGTATTTTCGTTCTAACCAAGTAATGCGACCAAGTAATTCGAGAAAGCAACTTCTTTGGTTGTACTCTGGTGTACTTCTTGCGTTTTTTGGCGTAGTTTAATAAAACATTTTTTTTAATACGCTGTTACCAAATAGAGGGTTATTTTTTAAATTCTTTATCAACTCTTGCAATGAAATTTGGAATGACATGTTGCAGCTTAACTGAAAAAATAAGTCATCGCCGGTATACAAGTGTTAATATAAAATCTTTACACACTTTAGCACGTGATAGCAGAGAACAAAACCAAAAAAAATTTGTAATAAACCCAGGTTCAATATTCAATGATATTTGAAGTACGGTTTAATTCAAAAAAGAATCAAACAATCAATAACGAATTTAACACACTAAAATTATCACAGAGGATGTTCGAACCGTCGTCCTTGCTGTTGTAAACAAAGTTGCAGTCGCCGTCGAAGAGACTCACGGATTTGATTGAAAGTAACTCGATTTTTCAGTGCTGACAAGCGTTTACAACTCTCTGCCAAAGTTCATCTTCTGTATTAATTTCTCTAGCATAAACAATGACTTTTAAATAAGTTCCGTTAAAAAAAAATAATTTACGACCTAATGAAAATCACATGCTGTAAAAATGTTAGTAAACCAAAGTGCAACCAAAGAAGTTGCTTTCTCGAATTACTTGGTCGCATTAGAACGAAAATACACCATACATAGCTTTACATACTGAAAAACAAAAAAAAAATTTTTTCGTTGTCATGGAAACCAAAATTACCAAGTGGTACATATTCGGACTCACAATGATCTGTAGATTCCAAATATGTAAAAATATACAGGGCGTTCCATTTAAAATAAGAAAGTTGATATCACTTCCGGCGAAACCGGAAGTCCTGCGGGGACCAGTGGTATGTCGGAAAATTCAGCTTTTTATTTAATTTATCGCTCCCGAATTTTATGTAAAAAATAAAAATTCTAGAAGAATGAACACATGGCGTGGACACCCTGTATTGAGAATTGGATATGGGTTTATTAGAATTTTTTTCTTGTTTCGACCTCTACTATCACTTGCCAAACGGTGTACAGTTCTTTTATTAACACCCTGTATAAGACGATAAAATTCAATTTTATCTACGAGCGGAAAGTATTAATTACTATTAATTAATTACTAGCCATGAAATCGCGAGTGAATTATTTTTCGGGAGTCGATAATTAAATTTTATCGTCATGTACAGGTATTTTTTTCTGTAGCAGATAAACAAGAAAAACCAATTACAAATTATATTATTAAGCCCAGTTTTAGATTGGTGGAATAAGGGCAGAATAACTATTCTTTAACCTTCATATCTACTATTGTTATGAAAAAACGGACTATAGCATGTTTATAGTTATGTTTTTATTTGTGAGTTATTCCTTTTTGTTTTTTATTCTTATTAACAAATTACTTTATTAAACGAAAAATCATGTTATTCAAAATATCTAATCTTAAAAAAAAATTGCTTTGTCAACGTTGAGTCAGATAGGTTTAAGAATTTTTGCTATTTTGTTTTCGTGTGTCTTGTTTTAATTTTTAAGCTTTTTTGTTAAAATAAAGCTTTTTTCCATAAAACATGCTTAGTAAAAGGCACAGTAGAATAGTTACTTTACGGAAATTTGTTATTTCGCCTGTGTTTTATTTGGAGTTTACTTCTTACGGTATACTGTTGTGAACAAGCATAAACAATCATCAAAACGAAAGTATAAATACTAAGCTCAAACAAATTTTGTCAATTAAGCAAAAAATAAAAAAGTATAATTATAATATCACAAAATCTAATATCTAATATCTAATTAAACAACAAATATTTTCTAATTATTGTTCTAAATTACCAATTAAATCAAGAATAGTAAGGGAGACAGTGGTTTCAGAAATAAAAAATGATCTCCTACCACAATCAGTTATCCGTAGACACGTATTTCGGCCATCTGTAGTATACTGGTGCTTAAAAGTATCCGAATGAAAAGCAATAAAATAATTCGAATTTGGCCCTTGTGGTAAACTTCCACAGTGCCAGATGGTCACGCCGATCGTCCGAATACTTTTAAGCACCAGTATACACACAAGTTAAAAGCACGTCATGAAATCCCTGGTTGGTATGGTATAAACCAGAACATTAGCTAGCCATACACGAGCATTCATTCCCGCCGGAAAGTGCAATCGTGAAGGAAAGAACATGCGTTAGTGAAGTGAATATGGATGACTAGCAAATATTCTTTATTTCCTTCGGGAATCATGTCGTATGTTCCGACGTTCCCGACAGACACGATAAATACTTAATTAGTTTCGTGTAGACTTGTTTATACTTCCACTCTTTCCTGCGGTTAATTTGCAACGTCAAGTGACATGATAAGTGGAGTCCAACCGAAGCGAAGGTAGTTTTTCCAGCCGAAACCGATGAAATTACACAAAGCTAAGAAAATGACGATTCTTTGCTTTCTCACTTATCTTAGGTTTAGTTTGCATTATAAAGTGAAGATTGTTATTGGCATGTCAAATTGAAAAGCGAATTAATATTTTAATTTTCCAGTTCACTTTGATATGTCATCGATCAAATTAGGTTTGAGAGTTGTAATTCAAAATAGTACTAATAAATCAACATTATTTAATTAAAATTTTTAACGAAAAGTTTAAGTAGTGATATTCTGCAATCGTTTTCTGACATTGCATTGGGATTGACAAATTGAAGCCAGTTTGCTACATAATCATAATAAGTCATCCCATACAAGGCGGCCATGCGTGCTGTCAAAGCATAATAAAAGTTTTAAAAGTTTTGTTGCAAGTCGGTTTTGATTGCAGTGGATTCCTCGAGCATCCTCTGTACAGCTGTTTCGGCCATATTTGGGGCTTCGTCAGCAGAAGCGTAGCTCGAGTATTCCACTGCAAACCAAACCGACTTGTCCTAGGTTATTCGCATTTGCGATGTGAAAGTAATGAAAAGTTTAAATAGCGACATCCTGTCGCCTTGTATAGGAGACTTATTATATAGCAAAATGGTTTCAATTTGTCAATGGTAAATTTCAGGTCAAAAAGCGATCGCAGGATGTCGCTACTTAAACTTTTCATTACTTTTACATCGCAAATGCGAATAACCTAGGACAGGTCGGTTTGATTTGCAGTGGAATACTCGAGCTACGCTTCTGCTGACGAGGCCCCAAATAGGGCCGAAACAGCTGTTCAGAGAATGCTCGAGGAATCCATTACAATCAAAATCGACTTGCAACAAAATTTTTAACGTAATTTTCTTGTATTAAAAATATACATAGTCTCCTTTAATTTTTTTTTACAAAACTGAAGCTATACTATTTTGCCGAAGGTGCAATTCTTAGCCGAAGGTGGCCGAAATCGAAGCCGATTAATCGGTCGGATTCTAACGTTAAGGTTATTTTTTAATTTTAATAAAGTGAAACTGTTTCACGGAAAGGCTTCGTTACAAATATTAAAAATTCTAGTAAACATAAACGAATCCTTTCGGTTAATCACTTTGTGAGTATTGAATTTAAAAATTAGCAAGAGAAAGATTGACAAGTTTTTTTCTTATACAGAACTTCATTAGCAAGACCAATTCATGCAAGTGCAAACATTTTCTTACACTTCATGGTGTTAAAATAGATTGTTATGAAACAGTTCTACAGATGCACAAGTCTAGATATTATACTCTAAAATGAAACACAAATCCTTACGTTGTAAAGTAAAATGATCGGCTGAAGAGATAATTCTAGATAAAGTGACAAAATTTTGACCTTAACCAACTCGCATTCCGGCGGGTTTAGTTTTATACCAGAAAGCTGCAAGAAAAAGTAACGTGTACTAGTTGGCTTTGAAATGATTATATTCCTAATGAAAATCAAAAGGACAGTCCTGCAATAAAGAATGTCCAGAAAGACAACAAGATTCAGTTTGTGTTAGTGGGATAGAACAGGATTTGTTTCGTTTCAATTCCTTCAAGGGAAAGATTATCTAAAGAAAGAATGGCATGAATGACTCGTGTATGGCTAGCTATTGAAAAAAATAATCCTGTCCGATTAAGAAGAGATCGATTTCATGAAGTGCTTTTAACTTGTGAGTGTATGTGTTTGTACTACAGATGGCAGTCTAGCTGCTGAAATACGTATCAATGGATATAAACTAATTTTTTTATTATAAACATTAATTTAAAATCTGTGTTGATTTAGATCAGAAACTACTTTTACAAATCAAAATGAAGGAATGGTAAAAGTTCCGAATTGGTTAAATGAGTTAATCAAGAAAAAGAAAACAACTAAACACATATTTATTTATAACGAAATGAATAATAAAAATAATACCCATATCTAATTTTTACAAGATATGTCCAAATTAGTTTTCTCCTATTTCAGTTCAAACATGCACTGTATGTTGCACTCGCAGCATGCAAGTCAAACGCTTTCTAGTATGTCTTTGTTGATTAATGTTGGTTTCAGTAAGATTACTTTACATATAGTATACGTGTAAGATTTTTTAATGAAAACTTTCCTATTGAATGATGAATATAAAGAGATGGTTCTATGGTCATGTATTTCCATTCTACACCGTCTATGTACAGGTGCGGAATCAATATAGTTTACACGTGGTTTACACTTTAAATTTTCTAGTGTAAATTCAGAAAAAGCTAGTAGCCTAACAATAAAAATTATGAGAAATTTTGTGTGACATTAACCCCTAGTTGTACAATTAAAGCTTAGCTTTAAGCCAAAGCTTAAACCCTTAACAACAATTGTTGAAATAATCGCTGTTATGGGTTTAAGCTTCAGCTTAAATTTAAACTGACTTTAAACATTTAAATTAAAACAACTGTGCCTAAGTGTCAGAAAACCAAAAATGAAAATTCTATTTATTTTGTATTTTTATGATTTAAAAGTGCACCATCGCCATGCAAACAAACTTGTTAACGCAGATCATTGAACATATTTATGCAGTTCATGAAAAACAGTAAATACTTTTTGTCGTAGATCTCTAATTTTTGTTGGCGGTATTAGAAGGGTATTAGAAGTCTGCTCCACGAGAAAAATGAACTTTTGCCGATACTTCTCTTAGACTTGCGTTTAACTTGCGTATGAGCGAAAATAATGCTCAGTTATAAACAATTTTTCCTCAATTGTAAGAATCAATTTCAAAACGAATTTATCTGATATGCAGAATACAATGGGTCGCAGGTTATTTCCCGGTTTGGGAATTTTGGGTATATAAAAAGTACATTCTCGATAATACTGGGTTCATACATTCTCAGTACTACAGGGTTCGTTAGTTTAGATCTTAAGTTTTCTTTGATGATATTTTTATATTCTGACATGATTATTCGTGTCTCTATTATAATTTTTTTCATAGTTCGACATTTATTTAACATCGTGTTTATTGTTTTAAAATAAATTCCTTTGTGTAAAATGGCTACAGTATTTCCTTTGTCAGCCTTTTTCTATTTAAAAGCTACCATGATGACATGCACAGTATAGCACGCGGCGTCTTCAACAGTAAATGTATCTGTAAAGTTGTTAATGTTCTTACAATAAACAATGTTAAAATTATTATGTGTATGCTTGATAATCACTAACCAACAATACATACATGTTACATGAATAGAACAGTAAATCTGACCTCAAAAGTATCTCTCTTATCTTACTCTATACCTAAAAATAGAAAATTACTCAAAAGTTACTATTTCTGTTGTATTTAATCTATAAAAAAAAAAACCAAAATCAACATACTTAGAATTTTGTGTTTATGTTTCAGTTACATTTAGTTCACTGGAACGCGGATAAATATCAATCTTTTGGTGAAGCTGCCAAGCATCCCGATGGATTAAGCGTACTCGGAATATTCTTGAAGGTATTTAAAAGTGACAGGCACCGTCAATTTGTACAGGAGTAATTTTAAACTGAATTTTCAGCCAGGACGAAGACATCACGAAATAGATAAGATCGTATCGCACCTTCATCAAATAGAATATAAGGGTCTTGAAACAACCATCAAAGAACCAATCGATCCTACGCAGTTTATTCCAAAAGACACTTGCTATTATACATACCACGGTTCACTGACGACGCCTCCTTGCTCTGAATGTGTTATTTGGATCGTTTTCAAAGAACCTATCGAAGTATCACATGAACAGGTACAAAAATAAAACCTTAGCGAAATTCCTAAATGTTATGAATATGATAGGAACACTGCTCTTAATATTCCGATCACTCTTAAAGTTTGCTTTTAACATTAAATGAATTTATAACATTTTTGTTTTCAGTTGCAAGCTTTCAGAACCTTAAAATCTTACTGTCCTCAAGAGCACTGTCCGTGCGATGAATACCAGGGCTTTGTGAAGAGCAACTTCCGTCCCACTCTACCACTAGGCCAAAGAGAAATTCGAGAATGCAGACAATAAATAAATTCGTAAAATTCAAATAATACAATAGTAGAAAATACACATATAGTTTCTTAAAGTAGTTAAAACGAAAACCTGAAACAAAAATGCCATCAAGTTACTTAAGCGTTACATTTCAGAGTAATATGTAGTTTTAATACTTACCAATTAGTCTCTTTTAGTACATCTAGGTGGTTGGTAATCTCTTAGTTTTCTAAGTAACGCACAAACTGTGCCTTAATTTAGACTATGGAACTAAAACATTTAACTTCATCAAGTTGATGTAAGTTGACGAAGTAAAATTGATAATCCCTGAATCAGATTTTGTGTATATTAAGGAGGTCAATATATGGTCTTCATTTTTGAACTATTTGCAAAGACAATAATTTTCTTATATACACCATCGAGTGTCTAGAAAAGTAAACGACTGTGAATTGCTAGTATTTGTCTAGCTTTAGTTTAAATAATACTAAAAGTAACTTAAAACAGCAATACAATTGTATAAATCGCATTAGTAATAAGTCGACTTACAGGTATTGATAATTAATTTCTTGTCGATTTAGGAATCGTTTACTTTTGTATGCACTCGATGATATCTAAATCTGTTTCTAATATTCGTCAAAGTTAATGTTTGACCTGTAAGCGTAACAAAGAGATGTATTATTTATTTTGTCAGTATTTTTAAAGTAAATAAAAGATACGAATATCAAGTATGTATACTCGCTTTATTTCGTTCATCTGCAAATTATATAATGCGATCGAGATTGATTGAGTGTCTTTGAGAAAGTAAATACCCAAAGGTGATCAAAACTACCTTCCGCCTAGGGAATTTTTGCCTTTTTGAATGCTCAAGATCAGCTGACAATAGTGTTCGTACATGGTTTGTTTATGTTTGAGTTCTCTACGATTTGCAGTTTAAAGTTTTTTCATATCAAAATCAGTACATAATTGAGAGTACTATTATTATCCACTTCACTATTTGTTTTATAACCAACGTTCCTTGCATTTTTGTTTTTTAGTCCTCTGGTTTGAACATATCTTCAGTTTAGGCACTAAAAAATTTTAAATTGCACGCCTTTAAATTGAATAACTGATTTGTAGTAAGTGGATGCAGAGATTTTTGTATGAAGCGGCAGGTTCATTCATTTACGATGAAAGCGTATATTTATAATTGTTAAGGCTGTAGATCAAGACTGCAGACGTTTAGTAACTAATAGTCTAGGAGCTAACAACGTTTCAAAACCTACATAATGTTGTCATGGAAAATTCGAGCCCTTCGTGCTATAAAATCGGTCTTAAGGCCACATGGGTCCGACATACGACATCCGATTGTACGAAACGACTACCTATTGGTTGAAATTTTTAAAAGTAGTTATGGCGGTAAATTCATCTGATGGTTTTTAACTTTCTTCCGACATCGGAAGAGGTGAAAATATTTCTACTTTTGTCCGACGTCGTGTGTAATTTACCTCACTTTTACATGTTTTAATAGATGAATAAGATGAATGAAATTATTAATCAATATTCATAGAATAGAAATGTTTATTTACAGAAACATTTGAACAAAACGTTTCTAAATTTGTAACAAATGGACAATTTTTCTCCAAAATTCGGATGTATGTGCATCACCAAAACACGAATACGATTCGTGCATCGGATGTCGGAAATCGTATACATGTGAAACCAGCTTTAGGCCCAAATTCAGAAACGCCACTTAACTGGAGTGCGCACTCAACTCACACTCAAACACTTGTTTGAAACTGAAATTTGCTTTTATATTTACTCGTATGTATAATCAAGTTTATGGTCAGCATAGGTACTTTGATCATCAGTAATTTACGATAGAAATTTAAAAAATCATTAAAATGAAAATTAAAGCTTTCCTGAATTACAAAATGTGTGAGGTTTCTGAATTTGGGCCTTAGTTACTGACGTGAGAGTCTGGCTAACGAATTCTGTTGCATATCTAAAGGGCGGGCGGCGTAACTTTCCTTAAAATAGGTTAGTTAAACATTATAATGTCAAAGGTCTTTCTGTTTTAATTCAATATCAATCTATTGAAATTGGTAATAATGTAATCATATCTAAAACAAATTACCAGGTCTATGAAATTAACTACATCTCCAGGAATTGATAAAATACCCATGAAACAGGTAGTGGATAACTTGGAACACGCGGACATGCAAATCACTAAAATGATCTCTCTCTCTATAAGGGAAGCCATTATACCTGAAAATTTAAAAACATCTGTGATTAGGCCAATTCATAAAAAAGGAAACTAGAAGGAATGCGGAAATTTTAGACCAATATCCATTCTACCTTCTTTAGAAAAAATCTTGGAAAAACACATCGTTACAAACCTAATGAATTACCTACAGAAATACGAAATAATAGATAAGAATCAATTTGCTTATCAGCAAAATAAGGGTACAGTTGATTTACTGGAGATCTATGCAAACTATATCAATAGCAAATTAAATACTAACAAGCACATTTCTTGTATGTTTGTGGACTTTAGTAATGCCTTCGATATTATCGATCACGAAAAATTATTAGATCTGATAAGTAAATATGGTATACGAGGACAAGTTTTAGAATGGTTCCAGGAATACTTGAAGGATAGGAAAATGGTTGTCAAGATCGGAACAACGTACAGTCATACTTACGAAGTGAACAGAGGGGTCCCTCAGGGGAGCATACTGGGTCCTCTGCTTTACCTACTCTATGTGAATGACGTATGTCAATGTTTTCAACACTGCGAGTATTTTCTATATGCTGATGACACAGTAATTGTTGCTGCACATAAGAAGATAGATAAACAAATAAATTATTGAAACTGTCATTATTTTAATACGATGGATCATTTTTTGGCCGCAGTTTACGCAAGAACAGGATACTGGTGGAAACAGCACGTTGTCTATTATTGGATCTGGCCTATCCTCATCCTTTTGGGCTGAGGCAATTCTATTGCTAATTACATCAAAAACAGATGTTTTACGAAAGGCTTGGACAAAGGTACGCCATTCGAGAAATGGACAGGATTACGACTAAACTTTAATCACCCTTCCAATCAGCCAAAATCTCCGAATACCAATCGCTACAAGGAGGAAGTACCTCAGAAATCAAGAATAAGAACAGAGTCAGTCTCTCACGATCATAAAATCTCTTTAACGAAAGGAGGCCCTGGTCGACCTCGAAAGGCTTTCACCGGACAACCCGGTAGACCTAAGAAGCTATTCAATGAATTACGCAGCAATTTTGACTCGCAAGACGCTGTTGACGACAACTCGCGGAAGATAAACACACATCCTCCCATCAATGAATCACAAATGGAAGACCAAGATCAAGGATTAAGAAGATCACAATCTTTGTGAAAAAGCCTGAGACATGTTACTGAAAGTTCGCACAGGAAATGAAGTTTGCAAATTAAAGAAGGCCATCTACAGATCGCGGCAAGCTGGACGTCAATGGCACTCCAAATTGGCAAGCGTACTTCAAAGTATGGGATTTTTACCCATAAATGTTGACCCTTGCATCTACGTGGATGAGTTTAAAAGCACGTTCATATTGGTTTATGTCGTTTCTATCCTCATGGCTTCTGGTATGAATCTAAACGATTTTGTCGAAGATGTCAAAGACAAGAATCTTAACCGCCCTTACCGAGAACTTATAGGTGCTTTAATGTCGGAACTCGTCCCGACATCTGTCACGCCGTGAGCGTGCTAAGTCAGTTCAACGAGCATCACTCTGAGATTCATTGGACAGCTGCCAAACGTATCCTGAAATATCTCAAAGGAACTATCGAACGTGGTTTAACCTATACTCCTGATAACGAAAATCTCAAAGGTCTTGTCGACGCCGATTGGGCCAACTGCTCTAAAGACAGAAGATCTTCTCCAGGATTTGCATTTATTTGGTGTGGCGCTGCAATTAACTGGGAACCTCGCAAGCAGCGAACTGTAGTTCTTTCGTCGACCGAAGCGGAGTACATGGAATTATCAACTGCAGCGAAAGAGGCAATCTACCTCATTGGCTTCCTGAAGGAATGCAATACAACCGCGAGCGTCGAGTTCACTTATCCGCATCGGACGCATCGCACGCAGCGAACGGATCATAAAAACTCATTCTTTTCGTTATTTTAAATGTATCTGCGTTCACTGCTTCGCATCGGACGGATTGCCTCTTACGATGTGAACGCATAGGCAGGATAAAATCCGATTCGTGCGATCCGTACGATGCGGACAAGTGAACGCCTAGCTTTACACAACGACAATCTCAGTGCTTCCAAGCTATCAGATAATCCCCTCTTCCACTCTAGGACGAAGCACATAGACATACGGCACCACTTCATCAAACAAGCCTTGCAGAATCACCCGATCACATTATCCCATATTCCCACTAACTTTATGTTTGCAGACATACTCACGAAGGGACTACCCCGGCTGAAACACGAATGTTGCTGTCAAGGACTTGGTATTTTATCGAGGCAGGGTCGATCTATCGCTTAATCAAGGGAGAGTGTTAGGATTTCATAATTTACGCGCGATCTCCGAAGTTCCACCCCCAGAGTGCGTCACTACTACCCCTCCAATAAAGACACACTTTCTCTTACATCTTATTGTACCATATTATTGTACATTTAATGGTTGAGTGAAACCAGCTTTATCGCTGTAACCCCGCCTTAAGAAAGTTTATTATTATTTTATCACAAAATCTTTTAAACGGACACTAAATGATGCACTTTGCACTAAAGGTTTAAATCATGTTTTTAAAACTCAAAACTTACGACTAGCTTTTTCTAAAAAGATAAAGTTGATGTTGAACAGAAATCTAGAATTTATGAAATTAAGGCCCGATTTATTCACCTCCAAGTAAATTTATCTGGTCATTTATTCCCATAGTAACAATTGTGAACACAATTGTTATTCCCATAGTAACAATTGTGATCACAATGGGAATAAATGACCAGATAAATTTACTTGGAGGTGAATAAATCAGGCCTTAGTGTAATAAATGTGCTAATAAATATATTGGACAAACAAAAAGAAATATATTAACACGTTTTAAGGAACATTTAAGTCACTATAGGTACAATAGGTTTGAGAAATCAAGTGTTGCCCAACATATTTACAATACTGGACACAGTATTATTAAAGATAATTTAAAACTCATTAAGACGGTATCAAATAATAGGGAATTAAATGCTTACGAAAGTATTTTTATTCGAAAAAATAAAAACAATTTAATGAATTCAGATAATGGACCAATACCTAGTTCCGTATTATTTGATTTACTCTAATTTTGTAGGTTTTATGTACGAATATGTATATACGGTCTTCTTTGTATCCTTTTAGGAGGCGATAATACACCTTAGAAGGAGTCGATAAACCTTAAAACGCCTTAGTAAAAGTCGCCTCATAAGCGAGATAATAGCTAATTCTTTTTTACATTAAACGATTAATTTATCTTAAACACTGGTAATCTAACTCGTGTCTAAATAAAAACCTGGTCAAGTAGGCTACATTTAGTAATTCTGCTATGTAAATGCAATGGATAAATTCTCGATCACAACCTACTTGACCAGGTTTTTATTTAGACGCTTGTTACTACTTAATCAGTGTAACAAAAAAACATAAAAAGTAATCTTGGGCGGTTTCAAAAATTATTGTTCAATCGTTATTGCGTTTGTTTTTTGACACGCAAAGTTATCAGTAATTCAGTTTTACTATCACCTTTGTTTGACTGAAAATTTTATTATTTTTAACTTGTTCTTTAAAAGTCGGGATGGCCCATCGATATTCTATACAACATGGTGATAACGTCGAACAACTTTTGTAGTGGACAATGCTGATTAAGTAGTAGATTACTAGAATTTAAAACAAATTAACCGTTTAGTGTAATAAATAAAAGATTTATTATCTCGCCTATGAGACGACTTTTACTAAGGCGTTTTAAGGTTTATCGACTTCTTCTGAGGTATACTATCGCCCCCTCAAAGGATACAGAGAAGACAGTAAACACGCTGTATATAGGGTGTTGAAAAATTCGATTGCCAAATTTCTAGGGTAAGTAAATGAGACTAAAATAAGCCATTTTTGTTATATAACCCAGGGTCGGAAATTAATAATTACTTTATGATACTTTTTTAACACACAAGACAAATATTAATACATTGTTGTCAGATATGTGTGCAAGTTGGGGGCAACCATCTTGAGCGAAGGTTGTAACCGTTTTCTGAAATGTTATACTTTTCATTTTTTCGTTTTAATATATTAATAATTTCTTTATGTTTCTACTATTTTACAGTCTCATTAAGTAATCATTAATTTCCGACCCTGGGTTATATAACAAGAAAGGCTTATTTTAGTCTCATTTACTCACCCTAGAAATTTGACAATCGAATTTTTCAACACCCAGTATATATTGCAGGTGATAATTACCTGAGTACAGTAAAACAAAAAGTAGCAATCATCGTAATTATTAAAAATCAGAAAAGAGCATCAAGTTCAACGTCGAGTGTACAAGATGATCCATGACGAGCGAAGTCCCACCAGAGCGGAGAAAGCACCTCTACGTTTACATAAAAAAAAGGTTCCTTGGAAGAGTGTTCAGCATACCAGAGTGAAGGAGACCATCGTCCACAGCTATATGTGTACATCGTAAGCAGAGAACCGTTACATCTGCAAAGTCTCTTCATTCTACAAACAAAATCACATTAAACACATCGGAATGCAACAAAATAACATTCCAATAGCACAACAAGTATGATCCACTTCATTTGGGTGAACAACGAGAGGGTGATGCTAATTTTCCTGCAAGCCATCGACGTAGAAGTCTGGTCCACGTGTTCGTATCCAATTGGACGAGATCCTAAGGATTTTGTGAATCATCAACGCTTGTGCATGAACAATTACAGTGAACGAGTGCTAGACTTTTCCATTTTGTGTTGTTTTTCGTTTATTTTGTTTAATAATTTGAATTTTCTTAAAATGAGATTATGGACCAGTTGTACAAAGGATGTTTAAACTGACGTTCAACTGAACCAGGCTCAAAGTGAACAAAATCGCATCAAATTTTATTTATGAATGCATTTTATTTATGAATTGCCATATGTCATTAAGGGCCAGTTGTTCAAATATTTGAACCATGGTTCAGTTCAGAACTTGGTTCTATTATTACCATGGTTGAACGTTGTTTGAGCAACTGGCCCTTAGATACTATGCGAATTTGTTTACTTTAAACCTGGTTCAGTTAAACTTGAGTTTAAACCTGCTTTGTACAACTGGCCCTATGTCATTTGATGTTAGATTTCAGTTTATGTGTTTATTTTGTAATTATCATTATTTAGGCCCGATTTATTCACCTCCAAGTAAATTTATCTGGTCACTTATTCCCATAGTAACTATTGTGATCACAATTATTACTATGGGAATAAATGACCAGATAAATTTATTTGGAGGTGAATAAATCGGGCCTTAGTCAAATGAAATGTTACTTACCAGATGAGGAATAATTCAATTAATGTTGTAAATATTAATTTAAACCATTTTATTGTAAATTATGTAAAAAATTGTGTATTTTCGAATTTTGTAAAACAAACTAAGGTTATGTTACAAGAACACGATATACCTACCCGCAATATACTGCCCGAAAATTCGGAAGCGTGTTCGGCTGCACCGACTTTCTGTTACGTCAGAAGTTAGCACTCGTGCAGAAAAACTGAAAAAAATAAGTGCGCACTAAAACTCTTCCAGCCGAAAACGTTATAACTGTCATTAGCAAAATGCGCACTGGGATCGAGATTAATTACGAGATTTCCGAGCAGATATGTGGAGGGTTGTCATAGTGACGGTGACTGTCCACCTCCACATATCTACGGCTATAAAAGGGCGTGCGCGTCGTTTCAGGAGCATTCTTCGTTTAGATTTTAACCGAGCAACATGTAAATTATATCCGCGAACTAGAAATTTGAAATTAATTCTGCGAGTTTTCGAACTGACTGAAATTAAATTTTTTCTTCGCGACAATTTTGCCCTTGACACTGGAAGTAAGTAAAACTTAATTTTTGAGAAATTTTATAATTTATTTTAATAAAGAAAAAAATCTACCAGAAGAGAATTTTCCAACATTCCTTGTATCCTTTAAACCGATCACAAATTTTACAACAGGAGAAAGAAAAGGGACGAAACAAAGTAAGTCAGATTACATATCATCATTACACATACACCCACATAGAAAGTTTCACACATTCCTTTCCATTTCGACAATCTGACTGAAAGTGAAGTCCACAAAAAATCATTTCGAAGAATCCACCCTGAGAAGAAGAGCCACACGAGATACAAAACAGTACGTTCAACCCACAAAGCAAAATTTAAAAGGAAAGAATAAAAGCAAAATGTAAAGGCAAATACCCCACACACTACAAATCAGTGCATTATTGGCTTGTCAACGAGGGACTCAAACACATCATTACAATATGTTTATGTATGTGTATGTGTGTATATACAGGGTGGCACATTAGTGTGACAAAGTTAATTATCACTCTTGCCGGACGTAAAATGCAAGAAAGCTTCATACAAAAGTTATACAGCCTTAAAAAGTCCGTATTATAAAATTATTTTCAACGATACAGGGCGTTCCATAAATGAGTGACTCTACCGCTGTAATTTTTTTTTTTTAATAAATAAGGTTAAATAAGGTATCCAATAAACAAAAGAAATTTGACCTTTGAGTCAGAATTACCAACTTATAGACGAAAATCTATAAATTTTGAAAATATTACGTTACAACATAAATAATCACAGTAGCCGTAATATTACTTCTAGGAGATTAAATTTTGGCAGTTGCATAGTACAAAGGTACCTCTATGCTGCCCTGAACACAGAGTCTGAATATTCTCCACAGAGTGTTTCTCTTAGGCGAACAAATTTGATTTTCAAGGACTTTTTTCTTTGAATTTTCAAATGGAACACCCTGTACTTTTTTAATGAAATTATTTTTTTTTCATAGGCTCTATTTTTTATTAAGGATATTATGTACGTAAAATCATTATTTACGATGATATAGGTCATTAGTTAACTTAAATCAAATTCTGCTGATCAAAAATTTTAATACTATTTTTTGATATTTGTGAATTTCTTCTCGATTTAAAATAGAAAAATAATCGAGTTGTTTCCTTCCGGGCTCTGAGATTTAGGAAAATTTTGTTGGTGAATTTGAATATCTGTACCTCAGACTAGGTTAAGTCCAAATATTGCTGTTAGGCTAATATAATAAGTAACATACATTTTTAGCCTAATTTTATTATATACTTTTCGGTTTGTATTATCTTAAAATATAACATATATAAAGGTTTCAAAAATTATGATAAATATTGTCCTCGCAATAGTCAAATTTGCATTACTTAAAACTTTAAACCGCTCCACCGTAAAATCGTGTTTTGGACTTAACCTAGTCTGGCTCTGAGGTACAGATATAGGAATGAACAAAATTCTTCTGTAGAGTTAGTTACTAAGGCTTACGTTGTAACCTATTTTTCCTTCAAGATGGGAAGAAGATTGAAATTTAGGTATAATTGGGCGAACGGCGCTCAGTTTTTTTATTCGGGAGCAGGGAATATATCGTGGGCTCAGTTAATTGTTAAGAAAATTCAATAATAAAAATAAACACTTAAAAAAATTGAATGGAGGAAGGCGCCACCAAATTTTTAAGGGGGAAACTTGGAAACCCTTTATTAAATTTAATAATTATGATGTAAATAAACTTTCAAAGAATTCTGATTCTAACTAGGTATTTAATCATTGTAAGTTTTCCAGTACAAGTACATTTAAGAAACTTTGGATTATAAATAACTTTTATAAAAAAAAATTGAAATCGTTGACTGAAGTTAATAAAGTTAATTATATATGAATTGGTAAAACGATAGTTGTAAGAGGTACCTCATGAAGCTTCACTTAGTTCACAAGTTATTATAAATTGTAAATATAATTATTATTAAATATATTCAATAACAAAAATTTAAATATTTTAGGTTGATGAATCTTAATAAGATTAACATAGTTCCATGTAGTGAAACAATATATAAAAATTTTAAGTAATGGACAGTGAAAATAATTCAGTAAAATGGAAATGGTTCAATAAAAACCTGGAGCTCCTGTATCAGCAGCAACGGCTGAGGAAACCGTGGAATTGTACGGTCCCTAATCCATCCGCCGAAATGGGTCCACACTCCCAGATATAAAAAATTGATCCATGCACCACGGGTAATGGACCGCAAGGATTCAGAGAAACAAATTATATCCTCGAAGACGGGCCTCAGAAGTCGCTACTTCATTTCGGACCGCGTGGACGAACGCTCGGAAAACGGGAGGTTGAATTTCCAATTTTACATCAAAGGTGGTTGTTAGCTCTTACGGCTTCAATTTGGATTTGATATTATCCACTATCCTTAAAACCCTACGATAAAGGAAATCGTAGAAACGTGTTCAACATATTTCGAGGCGGACATGATCAAATAACGAGTAGAAGTTAAAAATACGAGAAGAAAATAGCTCACCTCATTTTGAAGGGTTTTACACTAAATTTAAATTATGAATACATTTAAGGATGATGACAATAAACTACATTTTATTGAAAGTATGAAAGTTTTTCACTAAGGCACCATTATTCTTTCTCTACCTTCTAGTTAGAATGAACCGAAAAAGAAGATGATCATCTTAAATATGAACTTGCTGAAATTTGAATTTCGCGCTAATCTCTACACAGGTTGAGAATTCTATTATCGAAGAAAATCGAGCGGTTCCACGATCCGTAGTAATTGCTAATGTAAAGAAGATGGAGTTACCTGTCAGATATGAATCGTTAAATACATCGAATAAATGAAATTAGTAAAAGTTGGAAAGTAGCTTTTTAAATAATTGCGTAAAATTAAGTATTAGATGTTGGAACAATCATTGGAATATTTATTGTCAAAATAAATGTTACAACGTACACACTATCAATGACGTAAATGAAACAAAACAAAATATAACATTACAAATACTAGAAACGCAGAAAAAACAAACTGTAATACAAATGAAAAATATAAAATATACGAATTAATAAAATTAGTCGATAGGTTAGTTATGGTAAAGGTTTTTTGTAAACAAACCATCAATGACGATCAAGAAAAAATTATTATAACGTAATGAATAACACAAGCTGGAAAAGCAAACGGGTAACATAAATAAAAATGAAATAAATACTAATAACACGTCCTCTACGGGGTCAGTTAGTAACATAAATCAAACCATTAGAAAATGTCATAACATAATGAATAATAGAAAGGAAAAGAAACAGTAACCAAAACCAACTAAGTGAATATCAACACAAAAATTAAGATTATCTACAAATAGATATCCTATGCGCTTTGAATGAACAAAAGAAAACAAAAATAAATTATTGCACGCTATTAGAAAACATGTTCGAAATGGCCACCAAATTGCTCAATGCACCTTCCTACACGACTTTCAAACGAATGGCTTACATTTCTAAGAACATTCATATCGATATTTTGAAAGACTTCTCTGATTCTAATTTTCATATTCTCTTTAGTAGTTGGAGGTATGCTATAAACGAATTCTTTCACATAACTTCAAAGAAAAAAAATCCATTTTTGTTAAATCGGGTGATCGAGGAGGCCATCTTATTGGTCCACCTCTACCAATCCAACTTTGAGAGAATTCAGTGTTTAAAAGTTGACGAATGTTTGCTGTATTATGAACTGATGCTCCGTCATGTGAAAACCACATTTGTTGGCGCACATTCAAAGGCACATCTTCTAATAAAATACGAAAATCGTTCATTAAAAAATGAAGATAAGCTTCACCATTTAAATGACCTTCAAAAAAATGCGGTCCAATGACATGATTTCCAACAATACCTCCCCATACATTTAATGACCAACGGTTTTGACTTTTTGTTTTAGTAAGGAAAGGATTTTGTGTGGCATAATAATGAAAGTTATGATGATTGACGTTGCCATTTTTATGAAACGTAGCTTCATCTATGAAGAGCACAAATTCGAAGAAGTTTCTTTGCAATCGTATTTAGTTGAATATGATATGGATGAAATCGATGTTACTTTAAAATTCTTTGCACAGATCTTCTATTAATTTCTAACTGTCTTGAAATTACTCTTGAACTCCCATGAGGATCTTTAGCCACAGTCAAAAGAACTTCAAGTTCGTTTTCTTCATTCAAAACCGTTTTAGTTCGTTCATTTTTTTTATAAGACATAGACCCAGTTTCCTTAAATCATTCCATGAAGTTTTCGAAAGTTCTTTTATTTGGTTGTCTTCTATCTGGATATCTTTCTTGATAAATTCTTTGTGCAAGTAAACAATTTCTGTCATTTGCGCCTAATATGTAAATCATATTGATCATTTCTTCTTTAGAGAAATTCATTTTCGACGTTAAATAGAGCCAAAAATTTTCCATTGACTTGAAAACTATTGACGGTTACCGTGAAACGTTTGTTTTTTCACGCCGCCTATAAAATTTCACTTAATAGATGTAAATCGCATAATTTATTTAAAAGAAGCCGTATATCATCGTAAATAATGATTTTACGTACATAATATCCTTAATAAAAATTAGAGCCTATGAAAAAATAAATCTGTTTCAGTAAAAAAATACAGGGTGTTCCATTTGAAAATTCAAAGAAAAAAATCTTTGAAATTTATCAAATTTGTTCGCCTAGGAAAAACACCCTGTGTAGAATATTCAGACTCTGTATTCAGGACAACGTAGAGGTACCTTTGTACAATGCAACTGCCAAATTTTAATTTCCTAGAAGTAATAATACGGCTACTGTGATCATTTATGTTGTAACGTAATATTTTTTAAATTTATGGATTTTCGTCTATAAGTTGGTAATTCTGTACCATGCTGTTCTTTTGTTTATTGGAAACCTTATTTGACGTGGAATTTAAAAATAGAAAAATATTCAGGCTAGTCCATTTAAAAAAAATTACAACAGTAGAGTCACTCATTTATGGAACGCCCTGTATCTTTGAAAATAATTTTATAATACGGACTTTTTAAGGCCATATAACTTTTGTATGAAGCTTTCTTGCATTTTACGTCCGGCAAGGATGATAATTAACGTTGTCACGCTAATGTGCCACCCTGTATGTGTTTAAGTCAGAAATCGGCCGCCAGATGTCGTTTTTGTTAGGTCAAAAGTCAGCCGCAAGAGGTCGCGACCTTATATAAAGGGGCGTTAGAGACAGTTAAGCGCATTTGCACTGGATATGTGATAAGGACCACTCCTTATCACATATCCAGTCCACGATATTTATCTCGGAGAATCCTCATTCTCCGAGATAAATATCGTGAAGTGCTCTTAACTTGTGGTGTAGTGGTGTGATCTGTTCTAATCTGTAGGTTGCTTTTTGGCGATTTGTGCATATACACCGTGATTCAAAAGGACCGCACCACCACTTAGGTGGTTTTTAGACCCACTTATTTGTTCTCAAAAGTGTAAATAAAAATTTTCTAGATGATTTTTTTACGAAGATATAGGCTTTCAAAGTTACGAAACTGATGTTGATTTTATAGTAATTGATAATGTAACTTTATGTTTTTATTGATGAAAGGTGTAGATAAACGCCTGTAAAATTATCCTTGCTAATAAAACATAATATTTATTAAGTAATAAAGCAGGAAAAGTCTTTGGAAATGTTAACGTTATTTTAGAAGTCAAGCCGGCAACGGTGCACCGAAAATTCGGTTTTACTATGGTTACTATAGTGTGACCTGACAAATAAAATTTATCAATGATGTTCACATTTTGAAAGTTAAATTTTTTGATTGATTTGAAGAATTTATTCAAATTGAAATGTTTACTTTAAATGAATACTGTGATTTGTATCTTCTTCTAGGAGAGAATGGAGGAAACTTTCGACGGGCTGCAGCAGCTTATGCTGAACGATACGGTGAACGTAGACATCCAGACAAAAATGTTTTTCAACGGCTTGATCAGCGTGTGAGGGAAACAGGTCGATTGGATGTAATCCATGAAGTGATAGGTAGGCCACGCTCCGCCAGAACTCCCCAAGTCAAGGAAGCTGTTCTACAAGACAATCCTAACGTCAGCATTCGAGATATTGGACGAAATTTAAACGTAAATTACAGTGTTGTTAAGCGTGTATTAAAAACCTAAGGTTACCATTCTTTCCACTATACAAAAGTGCAAGCTCTGTGTGAAGCTGATTTTCCTCTTCGTATTAACTTTTGCCATTGGATGCTGGATCAAATCAATTTGAATCCAAATTTTCAAAATCTGATTTTGTGGACGCATGAATGTACCTTCATTCTTGACGGTGTGTTTAACATGCACAATCATCATTATTGGGCAATAGAAAACCCTCATGTAATACATCGACGAGCATTTCAACAACGTTTTTCCGTCAATGACATTTATTATTATGTCAAATTTTATTTCCAAAGGTTTTGACAAACCAGCGCATATGCAGTTGTCAACAAAAAAGAGGGTACCCATGATCTATGATTTCAAATTTGTAAATGCATCTACAAGGTGCAGCGTTGCCTATTTGCGTTATTTTTAAACATTCATATCTTAAAAACTATTCATGGCAAAAAAATTCTGAAAACATATTTGTGCTCCTGTTAATGGTCTGTATTTACACCAAAGCGATGGTGCGATCCTTTTGAATCACGCTGTATATATACAGGGTGTTTAAAAAAAACGTTCGGTACTGTAACCATGAATAGTACTCGCCAAGAGAAACAAGAAGTCTTATAAGTATAGGTCCGCAAATAATTTTTTTCAAGGATAGAGTTGATTTTGCATTGAAGTTAAAAAATTACATTATTATGAAAAAGCAAACAGTAAACATGTGATTATCTAATAATTAAAGTAAATGTCCACCTCTCTCGCTTCGTAGAAAAGAAGCTATCATTCTTTCGAATAATCCTTGATTTTGTCGAAAGGTTTAGCAGTTATGTTCTATTCGCTGCTGCAGCTCATTTACGTTATTAACGGGTCTTGATTACACCAGAGATTTTAAATATGCCCAAATGCAGAAGTCTAATGGGATTAAATTAGGAGATCTAGGTAGCTTCAATCACGTTTTCCAAGAAAAATAAAAACAAATGTAAGTCGTTGTTATGTTCTGTGTATGTTTCTTTATTATCTGTCATTATTCTTGTTGCGGTATTTTTGGTATTCGATTCTGTAAAAATAATGGCATTTTATACAAATACAGAGATGGCTGATATGCATTTTATGTACTGCATGGCTAATGGCAACGCTTATGAGGCACGGCGATTATACGCTGAAGCATTTCCTAATCGCAGAATTCCATCCGATAAATTATTTTGTAATCTACATCGACGATTATGTGAACGTGGTTCATTCAATGTTACTAAACCTGATGCCGGACGACCAAGATCAGTAACTACTCCTGAAACTGAAGTTGAAGTTTTAAGAAGAGTAGACGAAAATCCGAATGTCAGCACCAGAACAATAGCAAGAGAACTAAATATGAATGCTTCTTTAGTTTGGAGGATTTTGCGAGAACAGCAACTTTATCCGTATCAAATTCAACGGGTGCAAGCTCTTCTAGTCCCCGATTTGGATTCCAGATTAACTTTTTGTAGGTGGATGCAAAGAAAACGTGCAGAAAATGAAAATTTTGTTGCTGGTATTTTATTTACTGATTTTTTACAAACAACGGGATTATGAACTTCCACAATGATAATGTTTGGGGAGATGAAAATCCTCACGCTGTTATTGAGAAAAGGCATCAACACCGGTTTTCTTTGAATGTTTGGCTAGGTGTTTTGGCAGACCGCTTGGTAGAACCAGTGTTTTTACCAAATCGTTTAAATGGCGAAGTTTATCTTGACTTTTTAAATAATACTGTTACGGTATAAATCGAAACAAGGGGCATAGCTTAAATATTATATTAGAAACATGACTAGACAAACATTAATTATACAAATATAACTTAAATACTCACATCCTTAATTCACAACACTAAACAAAGTACAAGAATTTACATGCTGTACTGGCAGCTGATTATATCTTATCTCTTTATGCAGATCGCCGGGTTTTTATAGGAAATGCATCTCGAGTAATTCCGAATTCTAACGAAACCGGAAACGTACGATAGATTACGAGATAATTTAAATCCGTTCCAACATGTTCAAGGTTTTGCACGCAGGTGTCAAGGTTCCGTTGTTTACGTTGACGAGTTGCATTTTCTCTTATCTCAAGCTTGCTAAATAAGTCCAATGCATGAATTTACTTGCATCTTGTCACAACTTTCCTCCCTCGCAAAAAGGAAAAAAATTTAAAACAAACAAATCAGCACATACAAAGAAGTGCTCAATTGGAACAAATGTCTTATAAAATGTTATATACAGGGTGAAGAGCAAAAATTATACACTTAATTAATTATGGAATCAATTTTGCACTGGTCGTTACACTTAACGGAGGGTTTGTGATGGCGGTGTCCATTATTTTCGTCGTACTTTGTTACTTAATTGAGCGGATTCGGGATCCGGTGGTGCGTCGCAGGGTGCGTGAGTCTGTAGGTTTTACTTGTGGATTCCTGCGACTAGCGTTAGGAAGACCGTCGACGAACGTGTTGATCGCGGTCTTCGGAACATCCAGTATTTTTGTCAACTGTTCCGAAGACGGAGTTCTAGACGGCGAGCGATGGAATCAGTATTGCGAATGAGGGAGGAAGAGTTCCCTGGCTGGTTACGACGCTTTCGTCGTATGCTCCGGGTATTCGGAGGCAGGTTCGAGGGCGGTGGAGAACCAACAGACCCGGGATGTTGGTTGGTCTGCACGGCACAGAGACCCGAAGAGGTTGTTGTAGAACGGCTAGGGTCTCCACAACCTGGGCCGTCAGATATATCGTTGTGGTCACTTGTTTGCGGGCCACTGGAAAAACGGAGCCCCCATCGCAACAGGGAAGTCCCGTGGTATAACAGGGTTGTCCAGCTGTATAACAGGAAGTGGACTTTCCGAGTTTCTTCACACAGGAATTCTTGAATTTTCCTCTCTTAGTTCCGTTAATTGACAGTCTCACTGCGGAGGATATTGAGAACTGGTTGCAGGAGTTGACGCAGACGGAGACCGACACTTGAAAACAAACAAAAACACAAAAAAAACTAAATGCAGTGAGGCTGCTGCGTAACTGAAGTTAACAGTATATGGTGAACATTTCTAATGATTTAATATTAAAAAAAACTTACATTTCTTATAAAGTAAAAACAAATTACTTAAGTTTTCTACAATAACTTTCACTACTGTCTTGCCTGCTTGCATATTGAACACTGAATGGAGATTATTATACATTCAAAAACAGCAGGGCAGACGTGAAGTTGCATTTCGTTTTAAAATAATCTTATCTTAATTCTATGTTTACAAAAATAATTACGGTGAATGAAATTCATTGTTGGTGTTTGGATGGTCTCTGCGCAGAGTGTGAAATGCGATATTTAATAACAGCAACACGAGATTATCTCAGTACGCGGTGTATAAGGCCTATTTACACCCGTAGTGACATAAAGAGGTGTATATGTTCATTAAAATACCATATAATGCTTTCAATAGTATTAAAAATTAACTTAAGAGTCTACTAAGACATAAGTAATAAAGTTAATAATTAAATAAACAATCAAAGTACTTTGTAATTTTTTCTTGGTCTTATAAGCGTAAAGATATATGTACAGGGGGTAGTTGAAAGTTAAAATTCTTTGAAAAAGTTTACTCTCCATGAAATGCATTTCATATCATAATCTACATAACTTTGCTAGTAATAAAAACAATCGTTTTAAATTACACTCATTTTTCTCTGGAAATAAGCAGGATTTGATAAATAGAAATTTCAATGCGAGTAAGCTCGCTGGGCAGTATAAGATTGCAATTGTGGCCTACTCATGTGTTTTGCATGAGTATACGTAGGACTTCGCGAAGTAATTATTAATGGTGATGGAGTGTGTGCACAGCGAGATCTGAAATCATCAACATTAAAAAAAATTCAAATAAACGTAGGCCGGGTCTGCATAACTGCATCAATAAACCAACGAGTACACGGAAATTTCTGAAACAGAAATAATATTTTATGTTTATACATAATATTTACTTATTTATACATAAAATTAAAAGTAAATAGTTTTAATTCTGTGGAGGCTGCCATGCTTCATAATAAGGTCTTATCCTGCTCACGTGTATTACATCTGTTTTGGAATTTTTGTTTGGACCTTTCTGAACAATATAATCTACGTCCGTATGTTTTTTAACAATATAATATGGTCCAAACCAACGTAAAAGTAATTTTTCACTTTTACCTATTTTGCGTATGGGGGTGAAAACTTTCACTTTATCACCTTCGTGAAATTCAATATGACGATGAGAGTCATCGTATCGTATTTTAGCCTTATTTTGAGATTGTTTAATATTTTCGGAAGCAGTGTTCCGAATGGCTAAAATGCGGTCACGTACATTTTTAATATCTGTCGCTTCAACGTCTTGTGTTAATGCAGCTTCAGATGGAAGCCTAGGCTCACGGCCATAGATAAGACTGAAAGGCGACATTCGCGTGGTCTCTTGGACTGCAGTATTGTAAGCAAAAGTTACATGTGGCAGATAAAAATCCCAATCAGTTTGTTGAGAATTAGTATACAAACTGAGCATATCAGCTAGGGTTTTATTAAATCTTTCTGTCAGTCTGTTACACTGTGGGCGATAACTTGTTGTAAATTGGCTATTTACGCCCATTATTTTTAAAAGTTCAGCTATAAACTGTGATTGAAAAACTTTACCGCGGTCACTTAAAATTTCTTTTGGGCAACCATGCCTACTTATTATATTTTCAAATAAAAATTTTGCAACAGAATTTGCTTTTCCGTCACGTAAAGCTCGTGTTTCGACCCATCGTGTGGCGTAATCGGTTGCTACTATTATCATTGACCTGCTAACGGTTCGTTATAATATTTCTTCTTTCAATGTCTCGGGAATTACTAATAAATTTTCTGAACCCGTTGCACTGGGATTTTTCTTATACAAAATGTCGTCAATTAAAACAAAATTTTTAATTTTTCTTCTCATAATAGCGGTTAAGTCTTGATTTGGGGTTCGTAAGGCATTTTTAATTTCGGCAATAAAGGTGTCAGAATTTTGTGAGGTGACAAAATCATCAGGAATTGTAAGTAAAATGGGTAAATCTTGGTCAACTTGTTCATCTTCTAAAGATGCTTCATTTACAGGACAACGACTTAAGCAATCGCTATCTTGATTTAAGCGTCCCTTTGTTATGAATTATTTTATAATCATACTCGGATAAAATGAGTATCCACCGTGCGGTTCTACCTTTAGGATTTTCTACACTGATAAAAATGGCAGTAAAATTACACATATTTTTACATAGAATGTTGATGCGATTTTATATAGATTGACTAACGATTTGAATTTTACATAAAATTACATTTATTTTTCCTTAATTCTTGTAAAATGTTGTACATTTACGTATTAATAGTAAATGTAACTCAAAATTACAATAATATGTAATTTTTATTTGAAAATATTGAATTATTTACACTAAACTATTGAAGTATGTGTATTTACAGAGAACGCGTGTAAATTTTCTTAATGGTTATAAGTGTTGTGGTAAAATTACTAGAAATTACTAGAAAATATAGGTAAAATAAAATGCATTCTGTAAATTTACGTAGTTCCCCTGGTGAACACCACGGAAGATTACCAAGAATGTGTAAAAGTACTGAATAAAACATATGAAATGGAATTTTACACTTCACTTCTAACAATTGTAAATTTACTAGGAAAATCATAGGTAACAAAAAACCAATGTTTTTCTTAGTAATTTTACAGAATAATTTTTATCAGTGTAGGGATTTTAAAAAACATAATGCATGATGGTCAGTTATAATTTCCACGGGTTTCCCATAAATTAAATGTCTGAGTGTTTTGAGACTCCAAATGATAGCTAAACCTTCTAAATGTAACACTGAATAATTTTTTTCTGCTTTTGTTAACGTTCGAGAAATATAGGCAATAGGATGTGATTCTCCATTAAAATTTTGTAACAAAACAGCTCCAATTCCTTGCGATGAAGCATCTACTCTGAGTTCGGTTTTTAATTTTGGATCATAATGAGCTAAAACGGGGGCTTCAATAAGTTTTTGTTTTAACAAATCAAATGAGTGTTGTTTTTCCTCATTCCAAATAAATTTTTCATCTTTCTTTAATAAATTATAGAGTGGAAAAGCAATTTTTGCGAAATTTGGTACAAACTTTCTATAGAAATTACAGAGGCCTAGAAAACGTTGGAGTTGTTTCACGGTTTTAGGCTCTTTAAAGTTTTTTACTGCTTTTATTTTTGACTCATTAGGACGTATGCCGTTCTCATTTATTTCATAACCAAGCATTTTTATATTTGTTTGTAAAAATTTGCATTTATCTGGATTTAAGGTTAAGCCGGCTTTGCGGAGTCGTTGGAACACTTTTTTTAATCTCTCCATGTGTTCTTCAAGGGTGTCCGAAAAAATTATAATGTCATCTAAATAAATTAAAACTTCTTTCCATTTCATACCTTCAAAAACTTTGTCAGCTAAATTTTGAAAAGTTGCAGGGGCGTTACAAAGGCCAAAAGGGAGGACGTTAAATTCGTACAAACCGTCGGTTGTTATGAAAGCGGTTTTTTCTTTACTTGCTTCTGTTAGTCCTACTTGATAATATCAGCTGAATAAATCTAATGATGAAAAATATCTAGCTCCTTGTAAACAATTTAAACAATCTTCAATTAAAGGTAACGGATAAAGATTCTTTTGACGAGTTACGTTATTTAATTTACGATAATCAACACAAAATCGGTAAGTATTGTTAGGTTTTCGTACTAGTACAACAGGAGATGACCAAGGTGACTGACTAGGCCTAATAATTTTATTATTCAGCATTTCTTTTACTTGCTCGCTAATAATATCTCTTTCTTTATGTGACACTCTGTATGGTCTACTAGAAACCGGACTCGCTTCCCCCACATCAATGTGATGTTTGAGTATCGTGGTTAAGCCAATTTGTGACATATCTGAGGCAAAATTGTCTGTGTATTTTGATAATAATGTGTCAAGCTGACGCTCAAATAAAGGTTTTTCAGTTTTGTTTGTGGCTCCTTGGTGGAAAAGATCAGATCTATATACAGGGATATCCACATAAACCGTTCGTTAAAAGTTTTCAAGGTTGCAGTTCACGTAGATATTTGAAATTTAAGGAGCAATGGTTTTCCGTCGAGGTCTCTTTAAATAAAATAAAATTGTCTTTGTATCACTTCCGGCTGTACCGGAAGTCGCTATCAACTCGCTTTTTTTAAATGGAATGCTATATTTTTTATCATGTTTTTGAATTCTACATGTAAAAATACGTAAAATTGCAATACATTTCCCTATCTCTAAAATGCATCATTTTTGAGATATTTTGAATTTTCTTAGAAATTTGTATTCTGCAATCTGATTTTCAAAAAATTATAACACAGCTATGATTGAAGCAATTTTATTTGTAATAGCTGATATTGTAGTTGAAGCTTTAAGGTTCTTAAAAATTCCATCAGCATAATCTATTAAGTTACAGGGTGTCTAAAACGCACCGCTCCACTCAAAGATATTCAAACACAAAAAAATACTTTTTTTCAAATGGAACGACCAATATTTTAATACACCATCGTATGTGGAATTAAATGCTGCGTCGAACTGTATTAGCATTCCCTATACCTAACTTTAACATTTCTTCAGATATAAGATATTTTTGATTTAATACATAAAAATTTACCATTTATTAGGTTAAATATTTCTAATTTTGTTGATATAGCCATGAAAACAACAAACAATTGCATTTAACGTTTCCTGTTACTACAAATTTTAAGCAAAACCAAAAAAAGTTGAGAATCAAAATCAAAATTATTTAAACGCTGATATTTTAAATCTATTTTTTTAAATTCATGAAGAATAATCTAAAATTGTTCAATAAAATATACCCCTCTTGTCGCCTATGAATAAAACACAGTTTGGAAAGTTTGAACCTAACTTTATACAATTTGGAAAAATAAACTCAGTAACAAATAACGAAGATAATTAGACAATAGTTTTAAAATACTTTCACGCTGATCCAGAGAATTGCAAACTAGCAGCTATTTTATTCTTCAATTTAAAGTAATGAAATTCATACTTTTTCGTTTTATAAGATCACAAGCGTCCTAAGAGAGGGATGATTAAAGAACTATTAAAATTTGTGAATTTCCAATTACCAAATTCTATTTTCTTTGGTTGACTACAAACTTTGTAGTAACAGTAATCATTGCTATAATTTCCATGCTATCTTAATAATATTAAAAATATTTGACCTATTAAAATTGTAATTTTCTATGAATTAAATCGAAAATGTGTCATAACTCAAAAACTGTTAAAGTTAGGTATAGGGTACAGTTCGACGCAGCATTTGATTCCACATACAATGGTGCATTAAAATATCGGTCATTCCATTTGAAAAAAGGTATTTTTCTGTGTTTGAATATCTTCGAGTGGGCGGTGCGTTTTAGACACCCTGTAGCAATAGATTATGCTGATGGAATTTCTAAGAACCTAAAGGTTCAACTACAATATTAGCTATTACAAATAAAATTGCTTCAATAACAGCTGTGTTATAATTTTTTGAAAATCAGATTGCAGAATCCAAATTTCTAAGAAAATTCAAAATATCTCAAAAATGATGCATTTTAGAGATAGGGAAATGTATTGCAATTTGTCATATTTTTACATGAGATTCAAAACGTGATAAAAAATATAGCATTCCAATTAAAATAAGCGAGTTGATAGCGACTTCCGGTACAGCCGGAAGTGATACAAAGACAATTTTATTTCATTTAAAGAGATCTCTATGGAGAACCCTTGCTCCTTAGATTTCAAATATCTACGTGAACTGCAACCTTGAAAACTTTTAACGAACGGTTTATGTGGATATCCCTGTATAGAAAGGGGTACTGTTTCAAAATATCCTATAGTTGTATTCTCAAATAGTTTCTGAGGAAAATTTCCTAAATTTGTTATTTCTAACATGAAACAATTTTTTGTTCGGAAGGGGTTTTTTCTTATTGTTAAATTTCTTGAAAGGAGAAAATTATCTCGAGAAATAAAATTATTCTTGACAGAGTTAAAAGAATTGGAAACGTTGTTAAAAACAACTTCAATAAATTGCGATTTATTAGGATGAATGATAATGTCTGTTTTAAGAATTACTTTAGCATTGTTGGTTTCCCTTTGAACGTTTTTGTTATTCATATTTGTCTTAGAGTGTCGTAGACAGAAATTATTCAAATTATTTATATCTTTACATAACGGAACTCGTATATTGCCACAGAGTTCTAAATAATTATGAGGGAAATTTATGACTGCTTTTGATTTTCGAAGAAAGGAGGTCCCTAATATTAAAGGTCTTGGAAGTTCGTGGATTACTAGAACTTCTATTGGAAAAAGTGCGTTAGAAATTCGTAATTTGGTAAAAGTTTTACCGATCACTTTTATGGATTCATTTCCAGCCGTAATTATATTTAAGGGTCTTTGTAAAGGAATATATTTGGAAACATATTGAGAATTAATTACATTATGTAAAGCTCCAGTATCAATAATAGTTTTCAAGGGGCGATTTTCTAGAGTTGTTTGTATAGTGACAATGCCAGATGTTGAGAAGGAGTAGAGTCCCTTTTTAGCTTTATTTTGGACAACGCAGGACTCTATTGGCGTCGTCCTTGTACGTTTGGGGCCGAAGGGCCTGTTGAGGGAACAAAACACTTACGATGTTGTTGTGATTGATTGGGTTGTTTCCTTACCCATTGTGAGGAATTTGGGGGAGTTTGACGATTTTGGTAAGAAGTATTGGCATTTTGTTTAAAATCACATGTATAGGAAAGATGACCTGGTTTACGGCAGATGAAACAAATAACTTTTCCATCGGGTGTTCTAGTATTACGATAAGAAGTTGTAGGTTTACCAAAAAATGGTTTTTTGGTAGTTGAAGGTTTAGGATGTTGTTGAAAGAACAATTCTGGATTTACTAAGTGTGATGCAATCGCTCGTTTACGGGTGTCACTAAGTTTATTTACAATATTTTTTAAATCGTTTATAGTCATATTAGTAGTGGAAAGCAGTGAAAACTGAGTAATATAAATCGGATGTAACCCGTTTTCAAAATAATCTAAAATCTGTTCTGTAGGCATGTCTGGATTTAAATCATGGCACATTTCTAGAACATCACACATATATTTCAAAATATCCTCATCTTCTCGTTGAGTACGTTTTAGTAAACGAAGTTTTAAATCACGTATAAAAGAAATTGCACCAAATTCATCTTTAAAATCACGGACTATGTCGTCCCATGTATTGTTGCTATTTTCGACTGCGGATACGTAAGAAGTGTACCAAGTGCTTGCAGCTCCGTGAAGGAAACTTCCGAAAAAAATTATTTTATGTTCGTTGGTCCAATTGTTAGTATTGGCACATAATTCAAAATTTTTCAAAAATTGTAATGTATTAGAAGTTGCAGGAATATAAATTTCAGGGCTTGTAAATTTAGGAAAGCGAGGGCTTTTGTTTGCTTGGCTGGCAATATTAATTGTAACGTTTAAATCTTGATTTTCTGTCATTTTCATGCTATTTCAAAATTCCGATTAAAAAAAAAATTTATTGAATTTATTTAAAAAAAATTAAAATTTATTTAATTTATATTAATTTACGTATCCTGTATACGTACACGTCTATAGGAACGAAGAATTTGGGGATGGATTCGATCACAATTTATTTCATTTATTATTATTTCATGTGTAGGAGCAAGACACGTATTTAATAATGCGACTAAAATACCGATTACTAACACTTTAAGTTTGAATAGTAAGTAAGAAACACAGACCATATAAGTAAGAAACGAATTTTGACAATTTTTTTTTCATTAAAAAAAAAATTGGGAAATTCAATTAAAAAAAATTTAAGACATTTTAGTTTTAGGACTTTTAGGCGCCTCCACCAAAAATATTACGGTATAAATCGAAACAAGGGGCATAGCTTAAATATTATATTAGAAACATGACTAGACAAACATTAATTATACAAATATAACTTAAATACTCACATCCTTAATTCACAACACTAAACAAGGTACAAGAATTTACATGCTGTACTGGCAGCTGATTATATCTTATCTCTTTATGCAGATCGCCGGGTTTTTATAGGAAATGCATCTCGAGTAATTCCGAATTCTAACGAAACCGGAAAGGTACGATAGATTACGAGATAATTTAAATCCGTTCCAACGTGTTCAAGGTTTTGCACGCAGGTGTCAAGGTTCCGTTGTTTACGTTGACGAGTTGCATTTTCTCTTATCTCAAGCTTGCTAAATAAATCCAATGCATGAATTTACTTGCATCTTGTCACAATACTTTACCTCCATTATTAGAAGACATTCCTCTGATTGCTACAGTTAGTCTTTGGTTTTTACATGATGAGGCTCCTTCACATTTCGCTATCGTTGTAAGAAATTTCTTAAATGAAACGTACAACAATAACTGGATAGGAAGAGGAGGTTCAGTGCCGTGGCCACCTAGATCGCCTGATTTAAACCCACTTGATTTTTGCATTTGGGGATATTTAAAATCTCTGGTGTATTCAAGACCCGTTAATAACGTAAATGAGCTGCAGCAGCAGCGAATAGAACATAACTGCCAAACTATTCAAGAAAATCAAGGACTATTCGAAAGAATAAGAGCTTCGTTTCGTCGAAGATGTGAAGCCTGTGTGCAAGCGGGAGGTGGACATGTAGAAAATTTTCTTTAAATATTTTTTGTCTACATAGTCACACGTTTACTGTGTGTTTTTTTATAATAATACAATTTTTTAACTTCAATGTAAAATCAACTCTATCCTTGAAAAAAAATATTTGCGGACCTATACTTACTAAGACTTTTTTGTTGCTCTTGATGAGTACTATTCATGGTTACAGTATCCGAACGTTTTTTTTAAACACCCTGTATAAGTGTGCCCGGATTTCGTAGGGACAACATGGGTAACTTTTGTATTTGAAGAGATAGAGAGATGGTTAAATTAGTAAAAAGGTGCAGGTTCAATAGCTCATTAAGAATCTGTTTTCAAATTGTACTTGTCATGGCCATCTTGGTTAAAATTAAAAAAAAAGAAAAACAAAATCTCATAATTTCTTTTATTTGCCGTAACTCTTTTTTTACTTAAGATATTTAGATGCGGTTTGAACTAATTTGCAGTTTTTGAGGCATTTAACAGTATTAATGGCAATACTATCCGTAAAATCATTAATAGTGTTTTTTAAATTGTACTGAAGATGGCAGCTTAGCTGTCGAAATACATATCTACGGATATAAAATTATTGTGGGCGGAGATAAATTTCAATTACTAAATAGCGCACAAACACTTAACGTTTCGCCGAAACGTGCGCTATTTAGTGTCTATTTAAAAGATTTTGTGATACAATTTTCATCGGACAAGAACCAACTTTAAATATTTTATTATTATTATTATAAAATCGTACAGAATTGGCCGGCAACACTGATAGTCGCAAGCATGCATTCATTTTCCTTAACCGTTTATTAGTGTATTGTATTTTATTAAACCCCACGATTAGAGTGTGTGTGTTTCATTTCTTTTGCACCTCGCGATCCCAATAAAGCTCTGACACAAAGTAATTGAATATGTTCCTGGTTAAACTAATTCCTATTTTTCTTTATTTTGAAAATATTTAAATAACATTATTTGAATAATGTTTTTAATGTATTTAATGCTTCCCGGTATTTCAAATATTTCTTTTAATCTTCGGAAAATTCTATAATCCGGGTGTCTTCAATTAGGATTTATTTTTACTTTCTTTAATTTTTAAAGTTTATGACTACCCTAATACTTAGGAATAATTCATTCCATTTAACCGAATTCGTACCTTTTATAATAAACGAGATCCCCATGCTGGAATAGTTATCTGGAACATGTTTGAATTGGCTCCGGTTGAATCCGCGTCACGTTGACTTCTAATGCCGACTGTCCAGTCTCAACGACTAACGAAAAGCAGCAGCAGCAGCAGCCCCGAGGAAGTTCTTCTGCAATGGAGAACGAAACGTCGGCAGTAGAAGTCAACGTGACGCGGTTTCAACCGGAAGCCAATTCAAACATGGACGACAGCCGTGGAAACCTTCAAGTTAAATTATTCTGGAACATATTGTATACATCAATTGTAGAATATAATTAAAATGACAGACCAAAATTCAGTTGTTATCGTGTCAACAGATCTTAAAAAAGAGTCATTTAAAATTACTGTATTCAGGTTGTCGCTTAAATGCGTGAACCGGGCTTATCCATAGATTCCTAGCCTCAAAACATAACCCAACTTACCTATATTCAAAAATGCTTTGTAAAGCCAGTATTCTGCATCAAGGTTCTTAGAAAAAGGTATTTTTTCTTATAACAAAAGAACGCTTGAATAAATTTGGATTATATTTGCTACCAGGATCCACGGGAAGTTAAGTCACATTTTTAGATCGTTTTAGTAGGTTGCAGTGGACAGCTAGTGTAAAATATAGGGTTGCGACTTTTCTGAGGTTAAGAAGGTAGGTAACTTTAATTAACTAACATATTGTAGTGTTGCTTTTATTTGCAGATGTGGTACGTATTTAATTTGTCTATCTTCTCTTTTAATTTAATCTTTATATCACATCCACTACACAATTATGTATTCTAGTAGTCTTATATGAATTCTATTTTATAATGTCAAAGTGACATTTCAGGGTGGGAACTCTCAATGTCAGTTGTAATCCAGTTATTTATTATAATTTTGAAGAAAATTCTTTTGAATATAAATTGGTGAGTAATTTAATTGTTTAATTTTGTAATGTATGTGTAAAATTCTAAAGAAATAAAGGTAATCCCTCGTTTGCCAAGTGTTGCTACCTGTTACGCCCAATCGCGAAACAAGCGATAAGACTCCTATGATACTTTAGAACTTTATAACGTTTATATGTAGTGTGATGTTGAATTAGAATTTTTATATTATTATTATAGATAGAGCCTTATTTGCCAAGTGTTGCTACCTGTTACGCCCTATCGCGAAACAAACAATAACTCTTCTATAATAACAAAGATTCTTTGTAGATGTGTGTTGACAGTTCAAGTGATTGATGAATGACAAGATGTGTTATATGTAGTGTATTTTTAAAACCAAAAGAATTTTTCCAAATCAAAATAAACTTACTTTAGCGTTATGCTATGATACATCCCTGGACAATGGTTTGATTTAATTCAAATAGAGAATTGAAATTTTTTAAATGTATATTGTCAGTTTTTTTTATAATAACAAAATTTTTTTTTAATGTGTACAGTTTGGTATCTATAACTTTACGAAATTTGAAGAAGCATAAACCGCAATAGCAATAATAAACTCTTTGTTAACAAAGTCAATAATTTTACTAGCAAAAAAAATGAAAAATTACGAGTTCTTAAGAAACAAAAATTTTTCAAAAACACGGAGAAAGTACGATTTAAGATCAATATTTTAAAATCGTACCGAACCAGTTTTCGGCCTTTTTGCCTATTTTTTTCTTCGTTTTCTCTTGTTGTCTTTATTGGCTCTCTTTTTTTAACGCTGTTTGTCCTTTTGAAAGTCTCATTTGCTGTTAAGTTCTTAGGTGTGCTTTTCTTCTTTACTGTAGTCAACTTTTCATCTAAATTGTTTTGTATGAATTTTCTGTTAGAATTTGGGTGTCCATAGCTCTCTGGGACAGTTTATTTGAACATGTAAGTATTTGAAACCTGTTTCCTATTTCAGTGCGAATTGATAAAGAGCTATCGTGAGCTATTGGTACGAAATAGGCGCAAACGCCACCGTGAGTTTAAATTTGCCAAGGAAAATTTTAACAACTGGCCAGCGGTTACAGAACCAAAAATAATATTGCAGATAGGTGCACTTTTGCACAAAGAACTTATTCCATTCTCTATCTTCACTAGAATTGATGCAAAATCATTATGAGTGACATAAAAGTTTTACTGAAAACTAGTCCAAAAATTCATTTTCTCAATAATTTCCCATAGAGTGCCTACACTGCCTACCACAATAACATGGCTAGGTTAAACCATGTAGTTCACTGTTATTCATAGTTTCCACTGCTACAAGCGCTTATCACCATTACGACTTACGAGAAATTGTGGAGGTACGATTTAGGCGCAGGTACGAATTAAGCCAGTTTGCCCTACTTATGCTTTGCTTAGTTTCTGTGGCTTTTTAAGACAGCAAAATTGTGAGCTCAAATAAAAAAAAACGTATCTGGCCCCTTATAATACTTAATACAAATGCTATTTTATTAAAAAAGAACTTACCACCCCGATATTTCCCAATATTTCATATTTTTAATTCGAGTCAAGTAAAAAGAGCTTCATTACAAAATCGACCTACAACGTATGTAGTACAAATGACAGTAAACATCACAGAGAAACAAATTTTAATAAGAAATCACACAAATAGACTGAAATACTATTTGAACGACAATTACGTTTCAAATGACATTTTTTCAAATTATTTCAAATTTCCCTCCATTTGCTTGTCGCCAAAATGGCTACGTTTGTGGTACTCTAGTAATATAGGAACGCTAGGTTTGTGTAGAGTGCAACCATTAGTTAAGAGACTATAGCGTGCTCTGATATAAGGAAGACATAATTATTTGACAACTGTCACTCATTCAAACGTCAATAGGTTTAGGAAGACATCCTTTTTTCGTTCTATCTTGTTTCATTAAAAAATCAAAACCAACTTACAAGCTTGATATAAACGGTGAGCAAATAAAAATCAAATTAGAGTGCAAAGAAAATGTATGTCTGTGATTAAATAAAAAGTCAATAAATTTGACAATCCATGAATGTATTACATTAATTAATTCAGTTAATCACAGACATTACACCGCCTACTCTAATCTGATTTTTATTTGCTCACTTTTTATATATTTTAATAAAATATTTTCTATAATTCTTGGGTAAACATTTTTTGAAAAATCTATTTTTAGTGACGACCAGGAGCATGAACTGGTCCACGGGATGATGCACTGTGTCCAGGTGTGTCCTTTCTATTATGGTTATTTTTAGCTACAACAGGAGGATTTTTGGGTCCATTATTCTGATGTCCGCTTTTAGAAGGCGCAGGCTTGTGATTAGCATCGTGGTGATCACCGAGAACAGCAGCGATAACCAAAATGGCAATTAAGCAAATTACCTAGACATAAGAAACAAATAATAATAACTCTTCCAAAAAATATTCATTATATCAGCATTTAATAAATAAATTAAAATTCTTTTTCAAAGCGAGCCTGTAATACAGACCGTCTAGAGAGTATCCGGAATTTTAAAATTTCTGTCAATATAGAGTGGTGATAAAAACCCGCAACAAGCTCATAATTTGTTTATTTAAGCTTTGTTCCCAAAATCCTGAAACAAATACATTTTTAATTTTAAAAAGACTTGTAGTGCAAAAATATTTTCTCGATCGGCATTTGTTTTTCCGCTGTGACGTCATCATAATTTTTTTTAAATGGCAACCCTAACTTTTTCATGCAGATTTTGATCGTCCTTCTTGTCAGTTAAATGATGATATAAGAAATAGTACCTTACGCAACAACTTTTTCGAAAAAAATTAGACATGATTCACGCCATCGCATCGTCTGAAATTTTTTTGAAAAAATTATGTTATACTGCAACGAAAATCTGAACAAATGATTCCTGGGGAACAGTTTCAATTTTACAATTTCAGTTAATTTTTACTTGTTTTTGTTTTCAATTTCAAGATTATCATTAAAATAAAATAACATTGTATTTTTGAATTGTAATGTCTATTCTTTTCGAAAAAATTTGTTGTGGAAAATACTTTTTTATATCACCATTTTGCTGACAAGAAGAACTATCAAAATCTGTATAAAAAAGCTAGAGTTGCCATTTAAAAAAATTAAAGATGACGTCACAGTAGAAAAGCAAATGCTGGTCGAGAAAAAGTTTTTGCACTATAAGGTGTCCTTTTAAAATTAAAAATTTACATGTTCCAGGATTTTGCGAAAAAACATTGAATAAACAAATTATGAGCTTGTTGCGGGACTTTATCAGCACCGTGTATATTGCTTACATTATAACATATATTTTCTTAGAATCGTAGTATTTTTATCAAAATCATAGTTTTCAAAGAATCTAACATAAAAAGTGACCACAGATATTGAATGTTAACAATCTTAAACAAACAGAAAATTTTGAGTAATTTTGTCAAATTTAAGAAAAGAGAAAACTGGTGGAATACCTACATTTTCAGCAAAGGAGTTCATAATTAAAGCGAAAGGATTTGTAAGTTGTTTCGACCAAAAAATGTAAGAAAAAAATAAAATAGCATCAATTTTACATGCATGAAACACCAAATCTGCTCAGGATGCAATTGATTTGATTTAAGGTTCTCCCGAACGTTTAATATAATTCTCAGGATTAAGCAGAAATTTCATAAAAAAATAACTAGAATTACTTTCCTCTACTGTAGTTGTTTCGAAGTAAATTCAAAAACTGGAAGTTGCAGTGTTATTTTCGTTTTTCCGGATACTTTCTGGACGGACTATGCAGGTTAAGTTTTAAGCGCTCCTTCTTCCTTAGCTCATTTGTAGAACGAGATAGAATTTTTTTTCATAAGGACATTTTACCTATTGAGCATTATAACCTAAAATTATTTTGATACATACAGAATGTTACGTAAATTAATGGCAGTATGCAGCAGGATTTTTTTAATAGAACACCTGTGTATTTTCTTATAGAAAGACACAACAGTTGATCCTCTAAACAGTAGCACATAAAATATTTATATTTATTTAAGCTACTAAGAGTAAATTAATATTTTGTTGAAAACGGTCTGATTTTCTACTTCTCTTGAAATACTTACTGTAAACTTATTGTTTCTCGTACGGCAATAAAAACCGATATTGTTATAAATTAAAATATAAGGAATAACCTAGATATAAATTCTTTTAGTTTTATTTGTTTTTTCAAATGTTCAAGCCTGTGTTATTGTCAGATTTTCAAACTGCCGTTATTCAATTATTTTGAATGCATTCCCCCTATATCTTTTCACGAATAGACAGTGTTCATGTTCCTCTTCAATTCTGTTATAAGTTTTCTGTATCTAATCTTTACGGTTCTTTTTTTGCTATAATAAACTTTTTGCATACAAGATTTTTGTTGTTCTTGCTACAAATTGCTACGTTAATTTCTACATTTTTTTTTCAATCTGTGATAACCGACTGCAAAATTCAGATTCATGGATTTCTAGCCCAAAAATCTGAAAGACATGCAATTAAAATTCAATCATTTTTAAATATTACTCTATATCAATCAGTGCGAGCATAAAAAAGTAAGAGTGAAATTTACTTCCCAAAAATATTTTTTGCTGTTACATTGTCACTATTTTTATACTTAATTATCAGTTTATTATCAATTATAATTACTTTATTTAAGAGTTTCCATAAAGCAGGATATGCAAGCAAACATCTAAATCTAAATTCGTTTTGTTTCACCATAAGTAGCTGGTATACCTACCCTATAATTTGTAAAATTGAACGTAGTAGGAATATTTACATTGTGTGTTCAAAGTTAAAGAAAACTCATAGTACACTGTGGAATTTAGATATAGGGAATTGGATGAACA
The DNA here is from genome assembly GCA_033060865.1 of Dorcus hopei. Lineage (NCBI taxonomy): Eukaryota > Metazoa > Arthropoda > Insecta > Coleoptera > Lucanidae > Dorcus > Dorcus hopei. Next base: position 41,581,798 of record CM065420.1, read on the forward strand.
ATAATTGAATAAAATTTCAAACGAAATTTTCAAGAAAAACTCTGCTGAGTAGGTTCACCACGTTCACGAATGCAGTCTTGCATTCTGTGAGACATATTTGATTGCTGATGAATTCTTAAGATACACCTGACCAAATCTCTCCTACAGAATACTGTAGTTTATCCGATGTCGTTGGACTCAGATTATTTTTTGTGGGCATGACCGCTACGCAGAAATATTATTACCACTTTATAAAAGATGCAAAATCAAAATTTCTAATCTACGAAGACGTATAGAACTGTGCTCATGGCCGTATGCACAGAACGAATTAACTCAGCTTAACTTTAAGCGTCACTTAGGCCTAGTTTTACAATGCCAGTTTAAATTTAAGCCAAAGCTTAAACTTTTAACAGCAATTGTTGAAATAATCGTTGGTATGGGTTTAAGCTTCAGCTTAAATTTAAACTGGTATTGCAAAACAGGGCCTTAGAATGTGACTTACACAAAGTTATGAAATTTCAAATGTCGTCACTCAAATTTAAACTCGATTGAAGTGTTTGGTGCATATGGCCCTTAGAGGTGGACAGTGAACAGTTTTAGCATCTGTTGTAATTGTTTGATTTTTCATTGGGTTACAGTATTTTTTAAAATTTTTTTAATATTGTTTGAGCCAACATAAATTTCAAATACATATAGTTTATTATTTTCTTCTATAAGTTACGTTGCCCCCGGCAACTTCAGGTGGAAGTGCCAAAATTTTTTTATAATAATAATAATAATAATAATAGTTTATTGCCACGAATCAATTCAATGATATGGACATGGTCAAAAAATCAGGTACAGTACAAAACACGATAATACAATTTTTAGAACAATATGAGACATAGATATGTAACATATTTTGGTCAATACAAACACAATGTAAACAACACATCGCAGATATATTGACAACAATACGCTAGAAAACGTGTAGAAACCCACCCAGTCATGGTAAAGCAACAATTACAACTTCAGCATGTGACCGATGACTGCCCAACAGGGCACCAACTGTCAGAGATTGTTAGTTCATTGATGTGGTAAAAAGCTTTTTCACGTAGGTAGCGTTTTAGTAAAATCCTAAATTATTTAACTTCTGCACTTTTGATGTTGATAGGTAGTGCATTGAAGATTATTACTGCTTTGTAATGAGCCCCACCTTGATAGAGAGCCGTCCTATGCTTAGGAATACTGAAATCATTACGTTGCCTAGTTTGCATATTATCATACAGATCAAGATTACGAGTAAACAAGCGTTCATGTTGTTTTATAAATATTGATAGTTCAAAAATATATAAACTGGCTAGGGTTAAGATTCCTAAACTTTGAAATAATGGTCTGCACGGACTGTCCATCGGCACTCTACACAAGGTTCTGACAATCCTTTTCTGCAGAAGGAATAAACGGGTAACGTGGCAGGAGGATCCCCAAAAAAGAATGCCATAGCGTAACCTGGATTCGACGTGAGCATAATAAAATGCTTTGAGAGATGGTATTCCTACATTGGCTCTTAGGTTGTTTAAGGCATAGAGAGCAGAGGAAAGCTTACTGTTCAATTTACTGCAGTGTAGCTCCCAATCAAGTTTAGCATCGACCTAAGACCCAGGATCTCAACGGAACTCGATGTTGGCAGAGATTTATTATGGTGTTTGACTAAGATGCTAGAGGCAGCGGGTTGTTTTTTAAATGTGACAATCGTGGTTTTATCCATGTTAAGATGGAGGTTGTTGTTTGAGCACCATTTATTCATTTTTTCGACAATTCCAGAACTAATTTTGGAAATTTCCTCAGCTGACTTATCAGCTACAATTGCATTAGTGTCATCCGCGTATTGTGATAGGTGTCCAAGTGAGACGGTAAGAGGCAAGTCATTGACGTAGATTAAAAACAAGGTCGGTCCTAGGATCGTTCCTTGAGGGACTCCACGGAGAATAGGTGACTCAGCCGATTGGTAGGTTTTAGTTATGTTATCTATTTCAAGAGATAATGAGACAATTTGACTCCGATTAAAGAAGATTGAAAAATACTCAGAGCTGGCCCACGGATGCCATATCTCTCCATTTTTTTAAATAGGATTTCGTGATCCAGTGAGTCGAGCGCTTTGGAGAGATCGAAGAACATACCAGTTACGTTAAATTTACTATCCAACTTATCATATATGTAAGTCAAAGTGTTATAAATAGCATCTTTAGTTGAAACATTGTTGGTGAAACCAAATTGATTTTTATTTAAAATTCCAAACTGGGATAAATAGGAGATTAATCTTGAGTTTAAAACTTTTTCAAAAATTTTACTGAAGGCCGGCAGGAGAGAAATTGGACGATAGTTGCCGGGATTAGAACGGCTGCCTTTTTTATGTATAGGTAGAACTTTGCCGCATTTTATTGAGTCAGGAAACACTCCTTGAAGGAGAGATTTATTTATTAGGTGAACAATCGGAGTTGTTATCAACGAAACAATTTTGCCAATCAGAGAGCAGGGCACATCATCCACACCTGCAGAATTTTTTTTAGAAATTGATTCGATCACAGATCTGACTTCAGCGTCATCAGTTGGAAATAGAAACATATTATGCGGGATTGGATCATAATCAGACTCAATGGGTAATTTTCGTGTAGTCTACGTTTGAGATTATGCTGCTGAAGTGGTCATTAAATAAATTAGTCACTGCAACAGTGTTCTGAAGATCAAAGAAAGAGGATAAGCTGAAGCTAGAGTTCTTATTTATGTTTGCTAATTGTCTAACAATATTCCATGCAGTTTTGGATTTGTTGGATGAAATCAATATTTTATTTTCAAAATATTCCTTCTTAGCTTCTTTTAGGGCTAGACTCTAGCGTTCCTTATGCTGTCTAAACGATTCCAATAATTGGAGGTCATTCAGACTTTTGCAAATAGCATTTAGTTCTCTCAGATTACAAGCCAACCTGCGCAAGTCTTTGGTATACCAAGGATAATTAGTTTTTTTATTAGAACGGCTCCGCTTTGTTAATGGGAAAGATTGATTGAAATGCATTATGAACGTCTGATAAAAATTATTAAATGATACGTTTACGTCATACGTATTATATACATTGATCCAGGATTCGTTTTCTAATACTGATTTAAAATAATTAATATTACCTTCCGTAAATTTCCTATTGTATGTTACATTAGCAGAGTTTTGCTGCTTACTATTCAGGTCTTTAAGAGACAATAATTGGTAGCAGTGATCGGAGAGGAATGATTCTGCTGTTAAGCAATTAAGGATAATGTTGCAAATACATTGTCGATTAGAGTAGACGTTTTGTTAGTTACTCTAGTCGGTTGATTCACATACGGAACAAGGCCAAAAGATTTAAAAACATTAGTTACATCAGCAGATATGTTAGTGGTTTCGGCAAAATTTATATTGAAGTCGCCACAGGCTATTACAATCTTACCGCGCCTAACAGCGCATTGAAGAGTAGAAAAAAGTTTCTCGATGAAGACATCCACATCACCACTGGGAGAGCGATAAAAGCAAATGATTATACATTTCAGACTACCAATTGTAAGTTGTGCACTTGTGTACTCAAAATCTTTTTCAATGCATTTGATATTACAGGCAAAAGGGGAGATGTTGCTGTCAGTTCTAGCAAGGATACAGACACCACCGCCTTTATTTTGAACTCTACAATAACAGTTTATTAGGTCGTAACCGATGGGACTGAAGTGCTGGATTTCGCCATCTAGCAGCCAGTGCTCAGTCAGGCAGACTATATCAGGAAAAGACACATAATGCATCAGCCCCTCCAAAATTGCTACTTTAGATCTTAAGCTACGAATGTTCAAGTGAAATATATTAAAGACTACATCGTTTTCCCGCGCATTACTGTACTTTGAAAATTTTGCGAACAATCAATTTGGATTAGATTATTAAAGTTAACGTAATTAACAGATTGAGTGGATACTGTACGCAATATCAGTTTTCCAACATGTCGAAATAATTTATATTTTCCGTTTTTGTTAAGATGCAAACCGTAATTGACTTTATCCCTGCGCGTAATGAGAGAATTTATTTCGACAAACAAACAAATTTATTGTTTTATTTTTCAAGACACTCTTTGCAAAAAGGACGTTTTTGATATTATATTCAAAATACAACTGTAAACCATCCAACGTGCTACATCATCGTAATCATAAAAAAATTAGAAATTTAAAAATCCAAGATGGCGCCCATAAGAAAAATGTGTATATGGTTTTTTGCAGCTCTTAATTAATGCATTGCAAAATGAGTAATACTATTTTTGCCAATATATATTTTACATATAAATAATAGATAAGAAACTTACGATTGGGCGAGTCATTTTTGAGTTAACGATAAGATTTATTTCAACTCAACTTATAGTAATAGACTGAGTAGGAACTAGGCGATCGGCACTTATTTATACGTGAAATCAATAACACTAATGGTTTAGTAAATATTTTATTTACAATAACTGAGATATAAGTAATTCGGGATTACCCTACCGAAGTATTCAGGTGGGAAGATTTATTTTTCTATCAATTATAGAGTGCTAACTACTTAATATTCCTAGAATATTTCGACGGCTATAAAAAGACTGTTTAACTTGTAAACACTAACGCTTATGTCAATTTATTGGCACCTCATTACATCATGTATATACTATTTACCACTTTATGTAATTGGGTGCCAAATTCAATTAACAGACTATTTTTAATGCTTACAATTGACTACAAATATACAAAGTGGTGATAAAATCACGCAACTAAGCTCATAATTTGTTTATTTAATGCTTTTTTGCAAAATTCTGAAACAGGTTAATTTTTAACTTTAAAGAGACACTTTTTACTGCAAAAATCTTTTCGCGATCGGCATTTGTCTTTCCATTGTGACATCATCATAAATTTTTTTTAATGGCAACCCTAACTTTTTCATGCTGATTTTGATCGTCCTCCTTGTCAGTTAAATGGTGATATAAAAAATAGTACTACACAACGAAAAAAAAAAAATAGACATGATCTAGACCATCGTCTGGAATTTTTTTGAAGAATTTATATTTTGCTGCAATGGAAATCTGAACAATTGGTTCATGTGGAATAGCTTCAATATTTTTGTTAATTTTTACTTGTTTTTGTTTTCAATTTCAAGATTATCATTAAAATAAAATAACGTTTTATTTTTGAATTCTCCTTGTAACGTCTATTTTTTTCGAAAAATTTGTTGCGGAAATTACTAACTTTTTTACATCACCATTTTGCTGATAAGGACTATCAAAATCTGCATAAAAAAGTTACGGTTGCCATTTAAAAAGAATTAATGATGACCTCCCAGCGGAAAATCAAATGCCGATCAAGAAAAAAGTTTTGCACTAAAATGTGTCTTTTTGAAATTAATAATTTACTCGTTTCAGGATCTCACAAAAAAAACATTAAATAAACAAATTATGAGCTTGGTGCGGGACTTTATCACCACCGTGTATGTAGTACCATCAGCAAAAGATATTAATAAAGGTCGGTACATTTCGGACGGGCATGGGCGTCTTAAGATTTATGAAATTTGTTACTGGTATATTGCAATATTATTTTTATTAAAGTTTTGTGCAAATCGGTTTCGATTACAGCGGATTCCTCGAGCAGGCTCTGTACAGCTGTTTCAGGCCTAGTTGGGCCTTGGTCAGCAGAACCGTAGCTTGAGAACTTCACTGCAAACCAAACCGACCTGTCCAGGTTATTCGCCAATGCGATGTGAAAATAATGAACATTTCAAGTAGCGACATCTTTTGATCGCTTTTTGACCTGACATTGCAGTACGATTGACAAATTTTTATTGTTTAACGCCTACACAGCATTAATATTATTGCTTTCCCAATAACTCCCTTTTATTATAAATTTGAATACAAAAGATGACATAATATACCAATTAATTAATTTATCTTAAAATGTAAACTGATTTAATATTTCCCCGTCCGACGCTCATGAAATCTGCTGCGAACTCATTTCTTTCTTGCGTCGAGATTTAAAACAATCGCACTTCAATATGTCACGTATATTTCGATAAATTAAGCTATGTACACACGGCGACACATTTGTGTCTAGATCGAGTGTATACACCGAGTGTCGGCGTGTGTACAGCATCTGAGATCGATGTCGCTAGAGCGAATTGCAGTGTCGTTGCAATTCACGTGTGGACAAGTTAAAATGAGTGTCGAAACGAGGTCTAGCATGTTTCAAATCTTTCGGAAATTTTTAATCAGTGTAGCAACGATGTCGAAGTTCGAATGCACCAAGGAAGAAACAAAGAATTTGAATATCCCTTCTGGAAAGGCCCCCGCATCTGTAGGACGTTGTGCACAGCTTCAATCACTAAATCAATCAATCAATAAATTGAAGAACTGTCTCAAAAATGTAATACAATTTCAGGAGAAGTATTTTTAAATATCTTATCTGTTGCTAGAAATTTTAGTCACTGCTGTGTCTCTTTTCTTCTACGATTTTTTATTTTTATTGCGATACCAGCATCTACCACAACAGCAATTACCTGTTCATCAATTGTTTGATTCGGGAAAATTGCACAATAGAACACAATCCGCGAAATTCCTAATCTAGCAAAATCGTAGAGAGGTGTAGACAAACGTGATACTTTTTGCCGACACTTGAATCCGATACTAGTGTACGACACTACTCTATCTTCAAAAATTGCAGTACGTATGGACAGTAAAGACACTTCTCTAGACACAAGTTCCGCTTTAAATGTCTCCGTGTGTACATAGCTTAAGGAGCATCACTTCCGCTGTCCGCATTAGTCACTTTTTTCTTGTAATCTTTATCTACGAGTAGTAATTGAGACCAGTATTTATAAAAGTCGGCAAAAATTCAACCATAAATGTGTATTTTATTAGATTTAACGTGCACACTCGACTGCCGCATCTTCGCAAAAAATCATATATTTTTAAGACTGTCAGAAAAGTTCCGATGCCAGGATATTAATGTTTAATACTTGAATAAAAGCTCTGTTTCTGTGACTGTTTAGTCTGATTATGCAGGCTGTAATCGATTAAGTTTCACTTATTAGCTGCTTTCCCGTTACCCACTTTGTGCACGCAAACGAGCCCAAAAGCCCAAGAATTCGCGAAGCGCACTTTCCAGTTGACATTTCGATGTTCGCGTTTTACGCTCAATATGTCTTTCCCCTGCCCTCTCAAGCACCACCTATTACTTTTGTGCTCGAAGCACATGTTCCCCCATCGCATCGTTGAATTCTGCCCTGATACGGTATCTACAAGATGACTACAAATCAAATACGTATTATTGAAAAATAATTACTGTCAAATATTTTAATAAAACACTTAATTAAACAATTTTTAAAATTCATTTTCAATTTGTTGTGTCACCCGTGCCGTGGTATGTCACGCTCACCGTGTGTCACGCCTCTACAAATACGTTCCCGTAAGTTTGTACTCGAAGCTCATGGGTTTAAAACTCAACTGTGTTTAGTGCGCAAAATTCAGAGCTAACGGGAAAACGCCTATTGTAACCATTGTTAATACACAAGAAAAGAAGCGAAGTTATGACATACGTATGGGACAAAGGTCAATACTAACGCCGGAAAAATATATGTTTGCTTTTTACATAAACCGTTTGAGAAGCGCTAGATGTGATTTAAATGCTCTAGTTGAGCGAAGATTACTATTACAGTGAAACTTGCTTATAACGAGTACTGGTTATAACGAGAACTTGGATATAGCGAGGAAATTGAAAAGTCCCGTTTCTCGATATGGTAAATTACATACATAAATGTTTGTTTAAAACGAGCACGTTTATTACGAGAACTTGCTTATAAAGGCCAATTTTGTAAAGAAAAAATTGTTTTACCTTGCATATAGCGAGCTTAATTTCACAAAATTTGAAAATATTTTTTTGTTTGATATAGTAGTACGAACTATGCCCGACAAAAAATCTAAATACGATGAATTAATTGTTAAAAAAAAATTGTTCGTTTGTTTTTTTTGTATATGTTTTATATTGCCATAGAACAAGCAAAATGAATTGTTTAAAGTTATATTCAAATTTATTAATTTATTAAATAAACTTAAAAATGCATGTGTAGCTCTACACGGATTCTTTTGATGTTCATAGTACATATCACATATACATATATTTTTTTCATTTATAAAGAGTACTTGCATATAACGAGCAATAAGTGTGGTCCCTTGAGCCCTCGTTATATCCGAGTTTTACTGTATGTGCAATAATCAATAGAGCAGTAAACCCGCAGGTACAATAAATGTTGAGGTAGGTCATTTATTACTTTCGTACGAAAGAATACGGAAATTTGCATTTATATTTTTTTACTAATATTTAATACAGATTTTTCACAAAATAATTCTTAAGGCTCAGTCAGAATTGAATTAGTGCAAACCGGTACTGCAGATTGGCCGTGCAACTGTTTGACAGATGTATTTTGATGTGTCTATTCACAATCAACAGACGTTTTGCACTAACAAGGGAAGTATCCGAACCCGAAAATTCAAAAAAATTTGAAACTTTGTGGGTTAGTAGTTCACCCTAGGGTAAGCACGGAGCCATTTTTTTTATCGGCCCAAAATCGCTTTAAGTGGGGAAAAGCACCCTTCGAAATTTCTGCGATTTTCGGTTTTCTGCGAATAACTCGGTAACCAGCAGAGATAAAAATTAAAATTATATGGCAAAATATTTGCCTTTCAATGCTCTATCACATATGTAAAAATTGTCACCCCTTATAATTTGAAAATCAAAACTTACCCCCTACCACCCCAATCTGAGAAGTCAAAAAAATAATTCATTACTCTGGGTGAGTAGTCCACTTCGGGTGGAGTGCAGCTAAATTTTTTTAACACTCAGAAAAAAATTTTAGGGGGTCAAAACACGTCTCATAGGTTCTATGATTTTGAGTATTTGGCGATCTTATTACTGAAGTGCTAAATATTAATATTGCATGTCAAAGTATTAATTTAGAAGTGATTTGTGAAAGTCATATTTAAATATTAACATCGATTACAGTTCAGAAATCTAGGCATATCTTTATCACATTACTATTCTAACGCACGTATAGGTATGTACATACAGTTTTATTAATGTTAACCCCCCCTTTATTATTTTAATTGTTAACCGATTCAAAAAATTTAAAAATTGCTCTTATATGATTTTTTATGTAGATTTCACTTTTTCTATCACTTTTGCGGTAGCGTTTTGTATATACCGGGTGGACAAAAAAATAATTTTTTTAAACGGTACACCCTGTATATTTTTACAAATTTTTAATCCTTGAGTCACCCTGATAACAAACATATACAAACATCGTGTAATTGGGTTACTAATTTTTGTGTTATTCGTCAATTTATTGAAAACCTGATTGTGGTTTTTTAAATACTTTTCCGCTTACCAAGAAGTATTATTTTAAGAGACAGAGAAAACCTTTAAATACAATAGTTGTAGGATTTCGTATCTAATATTTTTTAGAGCTCTCACAAAAAACAAAAGCGCATCAGAAAGTGGAGAAAAAATTAAATTTTTGTTTTTTTAAATGGAACAACCTATATATTGTTCGATATAATGAAATATCATTGTTTGCTGATTTGAAAAACATATAATATGTTGATATTTGGATCAGCTGTTTGTGATACATTTGATTTTAATAAATTAACATATAAACATTTAGAGAAAAAATGTTTACAAACTTCTAAATCGCTATTTTAGTTAGCAAATGACAACGTAAATTTGAATATTTGGTACGATATAAATTAACAATAAAAACATTTTTCCAAACCCTGATTTTTTAAATATTAATTTATTGATATTTTAGAATCAAATATCTCACAAACAGCTCATCCAACTATCAATCTTATGATTCTCGATTTAAATTATTGTTTTTTTTTGTTTTTGTATCTTTAAATACGAGAATAAAGTTTATTGTTATTATTAAAATATTATATATTTTTGAAATTAGCAAACAATGATATTTCATTGTATTGACCAATGTATAGGGTATTTAAAAAAAACAAAATTTATAATTTTTTCTGCACTTTGCGATGCGCTTTTGTTTTTTTTTTTGAGACCTCTAAAAGATATTACATACAAAATCCCACAACTATTGTATTTAAAGTTTTTCTCTATCTCTTAAAATAATACTTCTAGGTAATCTGGAGTATTTAAGAAACGACAATCAAGATTTCTGAACTGTAATCGATGTTAATATTTAAATATGACTTTCACAAATCACTTCTAAATTAATACTTTTAATGCAATATTAATATTTAAGCGCTCTAGTATTAAGATAGCCCAAGTACTCAAAATCATAGAACGTATGAAACGTGTTTTCACCCCTAAAAATTTTTTCCGAGTGTTAAAAAAATTTAGCTACACTCCACCCGAAGTGGACTACTCACCCAGAGCAATGAATTATTTTTTTGACTTCTCATATTGGGGTGGGAGGGGGTAAATTTTGATTTTCAAATTATAAGGGGTGGCAATTTTTACATATGTGATAGAGCATTGAAAGACAAATATTTTGCCATATAATTTAAATTTTTATCACTGCTGGTTACCGAGTTATTCGCAGAAAACCGAAAATCGCAGAAACTTCGAAGGGTGCTTTTCCCCACTTAAAGCGTTTTTGGGCCGATAAAAAAAATGGCTCCGTGCTTACCCTAGGGTGAACTACTAACCCACAAAGTTTCAAATTTTTTTGAATTTTCGGGTTCGGATACTTCCCTTGTAAGTAATTAAATAACTAAATACATTTGTCAAACATTTGCACGGTCAATCAGCAGTACCGATTTACACTAATTTTCTGCACTAAGTCAATTCTGAATGATGCTTTACTAAAAATATTAATTTATTTCCTTAATTAAAATTAAAACAATAATCATGAATCATACCTAACGATAAGAAAAAATTAGATAATAATTCAACAGAGACCACATCCTAAAAGTATTATTGGAAAATGAGTACGCCGATACTGGTCACCTCTTAATTTATGGTTTTATTATTTTGTTATGTTCGGACTACACAAAGTTCTGAAATGTCGTGCAGATGAATACTATTCATTCAAAGAAATAAATAAATGCATTGATATATTTAATGCATTATCTTTTATAAGTATGCTGGTCACTCAGTGTTGTAATACAAAGTAACTAATAAAACATTCATTTAACAAAGTAAATCACATAGTGTGTTACTTGTTTATAAAGTATGGAATATCATGATGTAATTATTATCGATTATCTAATGAAACAGGTGGTCGAAGATTCCGTTATCGAATTGTATTGAGGGCGACATTGACCCAGTGGCCGTGAATCTTGCTGAAGCTTTATCGTTTTACGATTTGTTTATAAAAACCGCAGACGCACTCACGAGCGAGCAGAGGTTACAATAAAATGCGATAATCTCGGACCAAAGATGTGCGGACAAGATTTTAACGAACCCACACATCCGTTCAGTTTTACAGTCATAATCAGAAAAACATATTGTAGTGTTGCGTTTCTTGCAGATGTGATGATTATCAAGTTTGTTCTCTTTGGTTTTTAATCTATCGGTTTAATCACATCCACTACACAATTACGTTATATAGTTGTCTTTTATTATAATTTTATTCAAATGTCAAAGTGACAGAACAGGGTGGGAACTCTCAATATTAATCAATATCCAATTTTATGATTAGTTTGGAAGAAAATTCTTTCGAAAATAAATTGGTAAGTAAATTTAGTTGTATATTTTGTATTGTGCTTAAAAATTCTAAGTAACACAGATAATTTCGGATCTGCCAGATATTACTATCTGAAATGCCCATTCGCACAACAGACTCTAAAATTCCTATGATACTTTAGAATTTTTTATTATAGTGTATCATTTAGTGTAATGTTGAATTGAAAACTTTGTATTATAGATAAAGTCGGATTTGCTAGATGTTACGATCTGTAATGCCCAATTGCAAAAACAAACAATAACTCTTCTATATTACAAATAATTCTTTGTAAATAAGTGTTTGTTGTTCAAATGTATGATATATGATTTAATGTATTATGCGTAGTATCATTGCCGTCTTGAAGTCCAGGCCATCAGGTTGAAACGTGACGTCACCGTAATAGGCCACCGAGACATAACCCTACTTTAGGCGCATGTTTTCATTTGTGAAAATGTTTTATTTCTTTTATGTTTTTTTATTTTTTTATATGTTGAATTGCGAGAAGAATATCTCTAAGACACTACTAATACTATAGGAATAGCCAGAAATATTTTTTATTTAATGATTTTGCGGTTTAAATGTGACCACTACACGATTGAAGTGACGATGAATAATGAATAATTTCTCAGAATTACACATAGTAGGTGACTTTGTATATATATTTTTAATAAATTTAATCTTTTTAGATTAAAAACTAATAGGCCAATGTTTTATCTATCATTTGAATTTCCACGTTTCACTGAAGGAACTTTGGAGAGGTATGCAGGCAGATTGGGGAAAATGGAAGGGTAGGCATCAGTTTTAAGGGTTAGTCGATGTCTTGGTAAGGTTAATTTGGACCCTATAACATGCGTGTTTCATCATCGAGTAAAAATAAAAGTGTAAACAGTGATAACCATCATCCTTTGTTACTTCATGACTTCTGACTACAAACTCTTTCCGAAAGTGAGTATTTTTTGAAATAACAAAGTAAGTACGAGGTATTTTCCTTAACCATAAGGAGCGCATGCGTTCTTCTTTCGGAAAGGAAAAAGTAGTAATATAGGAGCCACTTTTTGTGTTGGACATGCAGTTTGGCACACAGCACTTGTTAGGCATTTTCTAGAAACAGGAACATAATGGGATTAATATAGTAGGTGTGGAGAATGATATATTATATTACTTGTGTATTTATTTCAACTGAAATTGAAAAAACGCAACACAACACAAGGATTTAAAAAAAAATGTTCTAACCTTTAAAAATTATTAAAAAAACTAACACTACAACTAATTAAAACACAAACATGTAGTTTTTTAACCAAACACGACACGAAAACATCAAAAAAAACATAAAAATAGCAACAATTAACATAAAAACACTCGAAGAAACTAAAAAAAAAATACAAGAAAAGACTAGATATTAAAGCAACGAGAGACTCTTACGCTGACGTCACCAGGAACAAAAGCCGGTAACCTGACGGCCTTTACTTCAAGACGGCAATGATAGTATATAAGGTGCCTTTTTTTTTAATTTCACCTCGCAGTTGGCCGTGAATCCTTAGCTGTGAACCAGCCTTGCTTCAAATTGACGTATATCATAACTTTTCTTATTGAAGGAAATGTCATAAAGTTCAAAAAAAAAATCTATATTAACAAATTTTATTCAAAATTCAAAGTAAAATCATAATAGGTGATCAAAATGTTCACCAATTTCATCAGGCTTGGATTCTACATAAAACTCCTTTGCTGACGTTCAAAAGCATATGAGGATTATTGTTAATTCCCATTATTTGACTGAGCGGAGTTCTTGCCGATTCATGTACATGCACATAGGGCCAGTTGTACAAAGTAGGTTTAAACGGACGCTCAACTGAACCAGGTTCAAAGTGAACAAAATCGCATCAAATTTTATTTATGAATGCATTAATTGCCATATGTCATTAAGATCCTATGCGAATTTGTTTACTTTGAACCTGGTTCAGTTGAGCGTCAGTTTAAACCTACTTTGTACAACTGGCCCTTATTCAGTGCTTTTTGTGGGACCTTCACTGCCTTATTAACGTAAAATAATACCTGTCTCTCAAAAAAGCTTAACCACCATAATTCAAAGACGTGCGAAATTTGTCATAAGGAAGCAAAAGATTCGGATATTTTTAAGAAAACTCATGGAAGCAGTCCTGAATAGAGTAGTGCCACTTGCCTTCAATTTGGCGGCCATTTCGAAAATAAGATTCGATCATAAAAGTTTAATAAATACTCTGGCAAGAAAACCATTTCGGAACGTTTTGTTAATTTAAAACTGGGTTTATGCTATTTAATTTTCAAACGTCAAGTCGATTGAGGCTGGTTCACAACTAACAATTCATGGCCAACTACGAGGAGAAAAAGAGAAAAAGACACGTTATTTAAAATCAAAAGAATTTCCTTAAAATGGAAAACTTACTATAGCGTTATCATTTCAGACATCTTAGGATAGCTTTGATAATAAATGTAATTAAGAATTCAATGAAAATCAAGTTCCAAAATAATTATATTGACGTTAATTTTTACAAGACAAATTTTTATTTATGTTTGCTATTTGGTTGCTAAAGCAAGATTGAAATTCTGTGTCCATTTGCTTCCCATTACACCTCGGTTTGTTGATTCACCTAGGCGGCCAACCCCTCCATACTATGTGCACAGATTAATATCATAGCAGATACGAAACTGTTTGTCGGCACCTTTGACGTTGTGAGTCGAATTTTTTTGACCTTCAGCCATTTTGAAAAGGGTGTGCTATCTTTTGATTGAAAATATTTTACATAAGCTCATATAGTAATGTTTGCCGATGACTTATTTTCAGTAAATCTGTTTTGGGAATGCGTATTAGCCACTTTCCCATTACCCACTTTTCACAAGCAAATGACCACAAAAGGGCAAAAATCGCCATAATAGGACTGTTACCTTTCGGAAAACTAAATAACGAAGTGATTTCTTCTTTTCAATTTGTCCCATCGTTTATTACTGCATAACATGTACTATGTGTTTTTTTAAAAATGCCATAAGGGATGGCTGTGGAAAAGAAAATTAATGTCTTAGCTCCATTTATGTACTTTAAATTGTCAGTTTTGGCATGTGTTAAATGCCAAGCTACGACATGAGTTTTAATTTTCATGGTCAACCTTTATGGCATTTTTAAAAAAATACACCGTAGAAAATATCACATTAAAAGTTAATGTCAAACTGGTACACCTTTCTGCAAAGGTGACTTGTTAAAAATAATCAAATCGGCAAGTTTCGTATCTGCTATAATATTAATCTGTGCTATGTGTAAATATTTCAACATATTTGACATTTGTGACACAAAACTTCAATTTTGACATAAAAACTTAAATATCTCAGATTTTATTCTAAATAAGTAAGTATTCATAATAACATTTCAACAATATCTTAAATTATTTTAACATTAATATCAATCTAAATATTTAAATTCTAACAAATTTTCAAAATCTTAGCATTGTTTTCCGTTTAAATGTCTTTGACATAAATCCTGATAATTTATTATTTTATCTGGAATCTTGTCGCATCTAATTCTACAGTGTGTCCCCGGATTGAGATCGCGATACGTATAATGGACCAAAAATTTTTGAATTCAGATTTCATGTTCCGCAGTTCAGGTCTGCTTGGAGTTAAATGAATTTGTGCCAAATTTGACGCCGAAAGTCTTCAAGGTGGCGGAATTAACACAAGAAGAAGTAAAATCTGTGTAGGTAAAGTGGTCTTCCTTTTGAATTTAGTAGAAAAATTTAGTAAGATAAAATGATTCTCATTTCAAATTAGGGAGGTGTACGAAATCCCAACATCCTAGGAAAAAAAATTGAATTACAGAAAATTACTAATTATGAATAATATTTCAGTAAAGTTGTAAAATGTTAACGCCATCTACATATTTATTGACCAAGAACAAATAAAATATGATTATTCAAATAATACTCCGTCCTTATTAGCACCTAACTGTGTTAATGTCTTAACGACTGTACTGAAATCCTAATTTTCCGTAATTCAATTTTTTTCTAAGATGTTGGAATTTGGTACATCTTCCTAATTTGAAATGGAAATCATTTTATGTTACTAAATTTTTCTCCTAGATTCAAAAGAAAGACCACTTTACTTACACAGATTTTACTTTCGGCGCCAAATTTGGCACAAATTCATTTCACGCCAAACAGACCTGAACTGCAGAACATGAAATCTGAATTCAGAAATTTTTGGTCCATTATACATATCGTGAACTCAATCCGGGGACACAGTGTATAACGTCGTCCATCGTCAAGGTATACTAGTCTCTTCCTTCTCTTAGAAATTTTCTTGCTCTTGTTGATGGGCCAAAATCTTGCAGTTATTGGATGTTGAATTTTCTTATATGACTTTTCTAACCAACAGATGAAGTCCAGCCAGTCTACTACCTTTAGGAATGGAAGACCGTCTTCTGGTATTCTTATTTGGACCTCGTCACTGCACAATACAGAGACTGTTTACTTTTTGATGTGTGAATGTAAATATGATGTCTTTTTTATTTCATGTAAATTTAAATGAGTTTTTATTTCTATAATATACTAAATATTATATGTTGTACTCATTTATAATTTCTGGCGAAATCTTCTTCTTTGATAGCAAATGTTGCATCTTGAAGAATGTTGTTTCTTGTTTAATGTTGTATTTTTGAAGAATATTGTATCTTGAAGAATGTTGTATTTTGGAGAATATTGTAGGATCTGAAGTTTCTTTGAAACATAATATTATGATGAATGAATAATTTATGACATGCCAGGTAAATATCACTGCAATATGAATAATTGTTGATGCAAAAGGTTTTACACCCCAAGTTTCCCTGACACATATCTAATTTCAATTCTCAAATCATTCATACAAAGAAGGATAAAAGAGGACGAATTAATAAAATGTAAATGCTATTTGCAAAGTTAAAGTTCTATAAAGAAAAATCACGGTCAAATGAAAATTAATGAGATAAGAATACTTTACTTTCTAATATCCTTTTATGATTGTTTCTAAAAATTCGATAAATTTGTGTTTATGCACATAACTCGATTTATGTAAAAAAGTCACTTACACACTTGCTTCTAACCGCTTCATATCAGTTAAGAAAATATTAGATAAAATTGAGATACGTCGATTTATTGTTCCGACAATTTACAAGAGGTATTCTACATAAGGATGATATTCAAAAATTTACATAGTCATGGTAGGAGTTGCGAGTGATGGGACTTCGATTTGCTTAAATGTGCCGGCATTTGCCAGCCAGAATGACCCATTGGGTCCATCTTCTATAGCTTTAATTAAAGCTCTGGCGACGACTTCGGGTCTGAAAATTATATGTATGCAAGTAAAAAATATACACGCTACAAATTAAATCACACTACTTTTGCTTGGGCCATTGATGCAGTTGCGGAAGCAATTTCTCATATTCGGGACCCAGATTCCTTCCACTGGATTCAGAAATAAGAGGGGTGTCTGTAACTCCAGGACAAATTGTCAGAACACGTACTTTTGTACGCGCATAGTGTTCTGGTACACCGTATGATCTTGACAGACCGATGATTGCATGCTTTGTGGCTGCATAGACAGGGATGCTTGGAAAATGCGTCAGTCCCGTGATGGACGAAATGTTCACTATGATTGCTTCATCGCCGGTTTTATATTTTGGGAGGTATTTATCAAAGCCGAGAATGTTACCATAAACCGTGCCTTGCTACACAAAAAAAAAATATGTATAAAAATCGAGTTCCTTTTAGAATTTTATACAAATAATGCTTTTGTCTTTTAACTGCTAAATAATACTTGGAAAAAAAGAATTATTTCGACTTCAACTTTTACATTTTTTTATATTAATATAGAAAATTACAATTACAATATACGTATTGATATTTTGCCGTCAAATTTGATGTAATAAAAATACTTGGACGATTTTTTTGATCTTACTGCTTTCAGTCACTTTAGTGATAATGAATGAGAAGACGCAATTATTTATAATAATATCTTAAATATTCGGAAAATTCACAGATTAAGATCAGTTAGTTGTTGTAGACTAAATATTAATAGTTTTAGCGAAGAAGAGTTTACTGCATCTACTTCAGTTTAAACGGGAAGATATTAATAGATTATGTGACGGTTTAGGTATTCCACCAAATGTAGAGACTGAAAGTATACGCAAACATAGTGTTACAGAAGTTTTGTTTATATTACTGAGAAGATTTGTTTACCTTAGTAGATTACTAGATTTATGGAACAATAGACAGCATGGATTTTTTACTCAACTTCACAACAAATATTTTTAACAATTGGAAATCTTATTTGCGAATTTTTTCTTGATCTAAGTCATACCTTCGTTAGGACTCCATCACAATTTTAATTTTACTATGTGGCATTCGGGGATTGGCTCTTGATTGGAATAAATCTTAATTCACCCATAGATTACAAAAGAAAGTTTTAAGCGATAAAATTGAGACAACATCTAATTGAAATTACCCGTGGAGTATCACGAGGAGGCTCTCTGGGCCCGTTGCTCTTTATTCTTTATATAATCTAACATCCACGCGCAGCACAAAACAATTTTTGCAACATTTATAACTATTTAAAATAACAAACTTCTGAGAAACTCCACATCTGATAACAATAATAATAAAGTTATTTTAAAAGTAGTTTCAATATCTTCGCGTATCTTTAGACGAAACTCAAATTTGTACTGACCATTTAGACCGTGAATATGGGCTGTTACAAATTCGAGGCTCACCATTGGGATCTCGGAAACGGGAAGAGATACGAAGTCGGTTAAATTAGAGCAAAGTTGCGTATTTTGATGAAAAATAATCCGTTTTGATAAATGTTGGATTGATTCGGCCTTTACTTGATGAAAATTTATATCCATATTGATTAATTAATTAAGCAATAGTATATTATACACCTAGGTAGAGAAGTCTAGTGTTATAACCCGAGGGTATGATTACATCCCGATGCCCTTAGGGCCGAGGGATGTAAAGGACCGAGGGTTATAAGACTTCTCTACCGTGGTGTATATACTATTTTTTCCACTACTAGTGCAAATGATAATTTTAATTTGAACAAATATTTATTTCAAATTACGAAAGGTTTACTGTTTTCTGTATTACCGATATGACAGTTGATTTAAATTTTTTAATTTGTCACAAACATTACGTCGATCTTTTTGCCAAATCGTCAATTAAATAAAGTAAGTACGGTAAACGATGTACGGCGATTTAAATTGTACGCCGCCTGAAATGCGGGAAATTGCCGGACAAGTGGCAAACAATCTATTGGCTGAAAAATCAAAAGATTTGTACCTGAAAGCGTACGTAACAATTGATGTTCATTATTTACCGGTAAATAATAAAATTATTTACCTCAGGTCAAGAAATTGTTTTTCAGAGCAACCTAACACATGTCAAAATGACAGGCTATAGTACTAGTAGTGGAAAAAATGTGTTTAGATTTTCACAGTTTATTACTTTCACATAACAATTGTTTCGGTACACAGTACCTTCGTCAGATGTGAGCTTAAACTAACTAACATAAATGTAAAACAACATGCCTCTATGGTCTACCTGCTTCGAAAATAACCGACTAAATTCTGTGAAATGTGTGAATGAGAAAAAACAGATGTTTACTAGTAGAATAAATTTAATAAGAGTGAACTATTCGTTTCCGTTTGATCATTTAGCAAAAAGTTAGAATTTTTAAGTTTATTGATTTCCAATGATTCGAGCAAATTTCATCTTTTACCTTTATTTCCTATGTGCATTATTTTGAATTCAAAATTAGAGTGGTGGTTATTGGCCTAGTTGTACAATTCGAGTTTAACTTTAAGCGAAGCTTAAACCCATAGCAACGTCCATTACAACCATGTTATTTAAGCTTTGGTTTAACGTTAAACTGGAATTGTACAACTGGGCCGAAGTCTATTAAATGGTTTGCAAAGGACAAGTCTAGTTTATTGTTAATGAATGAATCTTCCTGTTTGACGTACCTTTGGGCACGTATTGCAAAATAACTTATATACTCCTGATTTATTACTGGTTGCCACTTTGTCTTTATTATTTTTAATATATCTTGATATAGTATTGTTAGTCTTGAACGCTACTTCAATGTTTTGTTTCTTTAGAAATTTGTTAATTTTAAGTGTAGGCTGTCCAATATACCTATATGATAGTTTTAAATTTATTATAAATGTTGCATTTTATAATTGGGTAGACATTCGAAATAGCTCTCTGGAATAATCATTTGGATAAAATATTATGGATAATTAATGAGTTGTAGTTATTGTTGTATGCTATTTGTTTTATCACATTTAGTTCTATCTGAAAATTTTCTTTTGTCATTGGAATGTTAATTAATCTATGGATCATACTATACAGGGATATCCACATAAACCGTTCGTTAAAAGTTTTCGAGGTTGCAGTTCACGTAGATATTTGAAATTTAAGGAGCAAGAGTTTTCCGTAGAGATCTCTTTAAATAAAATAAAATTGTCTTTGTACCGCTTCCGGTTGTACCGGAAGTCGCTATCAACTCGCTTATTTTAAATGGAATGCTGTATTTTTTATCACGTTTTTGAATTCTACATGTAAAAATATGTTAAATTGCAATACATTTCCCTATCTCTAAAACGCATCATTTTTGAGATATTTTGAATTTTTTTTAAAATTTGGATTCTGCAATCTGATTTTCAAAAAATTATAACACAGCTGTTATTGAAGCAATTTTATTTGTAATAGCTGATATTGTAGTTGAAGCTTTAAGGTTCTTAAAAATTCCATCAGCATAATCTATTAAGCTACAGGGTGTCTAAAACGCACCGCTCCACTCGAAGATATTCAAACACAGAAAAATACTTTTTTTCAAATGGAATGACCAATACTTTAATGCACCATTGTATGTGGAATCAAATGCTGCGTCGAACTGTACTAGCATTCCCTATACCTAACTTTAACAGTTTTTGAGTTATGAAATATTTTCGATTTAATTCATAAAAAATTACAATTTTAATAGGTCAAATATTTTTAATTTTATTAAGATAGCATGGAAATTATAACAATGATTACTGTTACTATAAATTTTGTAGTCAACCAAAGAAAATAGAATTTGGCAAGTGGAAATTCACAAATTTTAATAGTTCTTTAATCGTCCTTCTCTTAGGACGCTTGTGATCTTATAAAACGAAAAAGTATGAATTTCATTACTTTAAATTGAAGAATAAAATAGCTTCTCTGGATTAGCGTGAAAGTGTTTTAAAACCATTGTCTAATTATCTTCGTTATTTGTTACTGATCTTCGTACGTTTTATCTTTCCAAATTGTATAAAGTTGGATTTAAACTTTCCAAACTGTGTTTTATTCATAGGAGACAAGAGGGGTACATCCCAGCGAAAACATGTACGTTTATTCAACGTTAATTTCACGTTGTAATGGTGGAAATAACGTTATTCGTTGAAAAATGCAACGTTGTTTTTTGGTTGAATTAGCAACCATAATTATATCACGTTTGTATGACGTGTTTTTTAACGATCAGTTTAATATGGACGTAATTATAACGTGAAATAAATGCGTAACAATTTTGTCTTTTTACGACGTGATTTATACTATGAGTAAATGCGATGTATCTACCATACGTTGATTACCACATCATTTCAACGTTAATTCAAATCTACTATTCTACGTAATAAATGAGAAAAAAATTAACGAAACTAATACGTTAGATAAATCATAATTTACAACTAAATTTTTAATCCACGTTTTATAACGTTATTTTAACGTATACCGAATAAATATGCCTTACAAAACGTGATGTTGACGTTAGAAAACACTTAATTTTACAGTGATTGTCTATCGTGTTTCACACTTTTGAATTCTAATTTTACTAAAAATCTATGAAATATGAGGTTCTTCTCCATGCTTGGCAGCTTTGAAATGAAACGAAACAGGTATGAAAAGTACTGCTAATTTGGACATACGAGTCAACCACAACCCCTTTTTAAGTTGACGTAATCTGTCAAATTTTTTTAAGTTAGTTTGAATTTGATGCCCAAAATCTGTGATTAAAAATACTAAATAACGCAATAGTCAATCAATTATACATACATATTGTCACGAATACTCATTGGGGACAGCTGTATACAGAGTGGAAAGTTTAACTGGAATAAATTCTGTAACTTAGAAGATTACGATTTGTAAAAAAATTCTTGGAACAGGTCAATTTTTATTTTTAATGGCGCATATTACAAAGGGACTTTTTAAATTTTTCAATTATTTGGAGGGTGAAACGACCCCTAACTATGTTTTTTAATGGAAGGATATGTTGAAAAAAATTAGGAATACAGCTACGTTATATTTTTTTATTTTTCTTTAGCAGTAAAAGGTAAAAAACAAAAAAAAGAATTTTTTTACTAAAACCGTTTTTAATGCCAAAAATTCAGGAACTCCATTTTTATTATTTGATGAGAAGAAATAAGCATTCCATATGGTATCGTATTGTTGCGTGCAGCCAATAGATGGCGCTGCCAATGCGCAAAATTTTTAATTGTACGTAATTACCTCACTGAAGTTTTTCCCAATAGGTGGATAGGAAGAAGATGACCGATGACCGATTGAGTGGCCAACAAGATCTCCAGATCTCACCCCTTTAGACTTTTTTATGGGGGTATTTAAAAAGTAAAGTTTATGTGACTAAACCAAACGACATAGCAGAACTTCAGAACTTCAAATTCTGCATGAAATTAGGAGAGTAACGCCGGAAATGTTACAAACTGTTAGGGATGGAATTTATAATCGATTAGGGTATTGTCAAGTGAGAGGTGGCGAGCATTTTGAACATCTGATGCGTTAAAATCGTTCTAGTCAAAAATTTATTTTTTATTTTTTCGCCTTTTACTGTTTAAGAAAAATTAAAAAATAAAAACGTAGCTGTATTCCCAATTGAACAAGCTTTAAGAAAAAAAATTACTCAACATACCATTCCATAAAAAAAAATAGGGGTTCTTTCATCCTTCCAAATAATTGAGAAGTTAAAGAAATCCATTTATAATATGCGCCATAAAAATAAAAATTGACCTGTTCCAAGAATTTTGCTACAAATGGCAATTTTCTAAGTTACAGAATTTATTCCAGTTAAACTTTCCACTCCACTGCGGTGTTCATGAGCAGCATGTAATTTTTTTTAAATTTTCATAAAGAAATAATTTTGTAAATAATAAAGTAAATTGAGAGTACTGTATTAAATGTGTTTTGTCGAATATTTTATGTAAGTGTAAATATTTTTAGAAATAGGCGATTTAGAATTACATGTGTATTATAAATAAATAATTTAGAATTTTTGAAATGTATATACAAAGAAAATAACCTTAGGATTGTAATAATTAGAAAAATTGATTTAATGATGTTATGATAATATGGATGTTAGAAGGAAACTGTAGGTAGTAAAGAGTTCGGAAATTGAACGAGTGAGGGCGGCGCGTAGCTATTGTAAGTTAAAGTGCCCGGTTCGGCTTTATTACGGAAGCGATACGGAACTGGGATCTCCAAATGGCTTAGCGGTCTAGTCCAGCCGACTTGGAAAGTCGTGTCACTCGGCGGCGTGGGTTCGAATTCCACCATTAGCGATGTATGTTTGTTCAGTCTAATGATTTAGACCCAGCTTTAATACACGTCGTAATTGTCTGATTCAACGCTACACGTGGACATTGCCGCGACATTTTTCGTTGTTTTAACGTAACCATAACACACGAATTCAACGTTTGTTACATGTTATTCCACAACGTTTTTTATACGTATGTATGCACTGGGATTTAACGTAGAAATACCGTGGACAAAGACGTTTAAAAGAAGTTGATTCGAGCGTTGTTAAAACGTATTAATAACACACGAATTCAACGTTGATTAATTGTTATTCTACAACGTTTCTTACACGTGGACAGAGACGTTTAAAAGAAATTGATTGCCGCGACATTTTTTCGTTGTTTCAACGTAACAATACCACACGAATTCAACGTTTGGTTACATGTTATTTTACAACGTTTTTTACACGTACGTGTTTTCGCTGGGATTTTATTGAACACACATTCTCTGCTCTGAACAATTTTAGATCATTCTTCATGAATTTAAAAAACAGATTTAAAATATCAGCGTTTGAATAATTTTGATTTTGATTCTCAACTTTTTTTGCTTTTGCTTAAAATTTGTAGTAACAGGAAACGTTAAATGCAATTGTTTGTTGTTTTCATAACTATATCAACAAAATTAGAAATATTTAACCTAATAAATGTAATTTTTATGTATTAAACCAAAAATATCTTATAACTGAAAAACTGTTAAAGTTAGGTATAGGGAATGCTAGTATAGTTCGACACAGCATTTAATTCCACATACGATGGTGTATTAAAATATTAGTCGTTCCATTTGAAAAAAAGTATTTTTCTGTGTTTGAATATCTTCGAGTGGAGCGGTGCGTTTTAGACACCCTGTAGCTTAATAGATTATGGTTATGGAATTTTTAAGAACCTTAAAGCTTCAACTACAATATCAGCTATTACAAATAAAATTGCTTCAATCACAGCTGTGTTATAATTTTTTGAAAATCAGATTGCAGAATCCAAATTTTTAAGAAATTTCAAAATATCTCAAAAATGATGCGTTTTAGAGATAGGGAAATGTATTGCAACTTAACATATTTTTACATGTAGAATTCAAAAACGTGATAAAAAATATAGCATTCCATTTAAAATAAGCGAGTTGATAGCGACTTCCGGTACAACCGGAAGCGGTACAAAGACTATTTTATTTTATTTAAAGAGATCTCTACGGAAAACCCTTGCTCCTTAAATTTCAAATATCTACGTGAACTGCAACCTTGAAAACTTTTAACGAACGGTTTATGTGGATATCCCTGTATACATACATATGCTGCTATTTTATGTTGGTACGGATGTGTAGAACTGTTGTGTATCGTAATATCTGTGTATGTTTCTTTGCGGTAAATTGAAAAGTCAAATTTATTATTGATTCTTTTTATAGTTAAATCTAAGAAATTAATGCTATTGTTAATTTCTGTTTCGATTGTAAATTTAATCCTGATATGTAATGAATTAATGTAATCTAAGAATGTGTTCTGTTGTCTAATTGTACCTATAAAACTAACTAAAATATCATCAACATATCTATGCCAAAATAAAACATTCTTGCTTTGATAAATCTTCTACGACTTGCAATTTTTTAAATATTTCCAAAAAAAAACTGAAAAACGTAATTTTCTTTTTTTCTGAAGTTATTATTGTATTGATCACAACAAAATTAATACATTCTACAGGCACTTTTTGAGTTCTTTACGATAATATCATTAGATTTTACTTGAAACGTTTCGTCTCGTTCTGATCATCATCAACTTCATTTTTTCTTATGGGCGCCACATTGGATTTTAATATCATTAAATAGATATATTTCTTCTGATGCTTTTTCATATATCGCACATCCCTATTTAATAAACTGAAACAGCTATAAATGCAAGAAATTGTTGAAAATAATAGTGCAAAGAAAAGTATGATATGCTGTGAAAACAAAAACAAAAAAGCTTTGATATACCTTCGGAGTGTTATTTCCCATATCACAAAAGCTGATTTTAGTAAAATTTTTAGATCTAAAAATGAATGTTATGAATCCAAGAATGACGTAAATTAAAAAAAATTATTGTGCTGTTAACAACAATTCAATAATAACGAGCGAAATTTACTTCCAACAATTTCCAGAAAGACGACGATAAAGCTTTAAGCTTTAAAGATTTAAATTATACATTTTTATTATTAAAGCAAGAAAGTATTGAATTAAATTATGTATGTATGTATTTAGAAAACTTGAATCTTAAAAGATATTATTGCACGAGGAAACATTCTTTCTTGTAATATCATAATGTTTTTTTACGATTTCTAAAAAACTATATATTACTCAAAAAAGTACCTGTAGAATGTATTAATTTTGTTGTGATCCCTACACTAACTTCAGAAAAAATAAAAAATAAAATTAAGTTTTTCAGTTTTTTCTAAATATTTCAAAAACTACAAATCGTAGAAGATTTATCAAAAAAGATTATTGTTCAGCACCAAAATACGCAACTTTGCCCTAATTTAATCGACTTCGTATCTCTTACCGTTTTCGAGATCCCAATGGTGAGCCTCGAATTTGTAACAGCCTGTGTAATAAATAGGTTTTATAGTTTATTACTTTAAGTCGAATGGTCTTGAAAATCACTGTTTAGGTTTTTTTTATTTTTCTAAAATTGTAATTTAATTATGTTCTGTTGAATCAAATAAAAAAATATATAGTTATTTGTATACCAAGGCCGCGAAATCATTCTTTAACGTTCCGAGAGAAAAGTTGTCGCCGAGGCTGCTTGCGACCGAGGCAGGACATTCTCGAGGACGTTAAAGGATTTCTCGGGCAAGGTATACGCAACAATTTTTGGGCAACCGTATAAAATCTTCAATTTTTGCAATTAAAAAACCTGTACTTTTAATTTTCGTCGTAAATAGAATGACGGCTTTCAAGTTACCATAGAAATGAGATAAATTTTCTCAATTGAATGTGTGGAAATGTGTCCTTTAATTTAACGGCCGTTACTACTAGTAACGACCGCGAAATTCGATTTCGCGGGTTGCGTTGCATACGCGAAATGATTACTTCGCGTACGGTTGACGAAATGACGAAATGACGTGACAACAGTACCGCAAGGCTGTTTAAAAAGTTAGAAGGAGATAGTTACATAAAACGTTCTTTGACTTATCGATCAATCGATCGGCATATAATAAAAAAATGAACTGTACCTACTTTTATTTTTTGAGCAGTATATTTTTACTTACGATGTTAATTGCAATTTGTTTTTCCCAAATAGCGTCGTTCAAAACTCCTGCGTTATTAATAACAATGTCCAAATGTTTGAAAGTATCCACGGCTTTTTGGAACGCGGCTAAAATCGCAGACGAAATTATTTTTATAGAAAATATATAAAAAACAAAAACGCACCTTCAACTTCCTTTTCGATGGTAACATCTGTTTTGATAAATGTGCTGCGATTTGGTCCGTATTCCTTTGTGATAAAATCCACTGCTTCTTTTCCTTTAACCGGATCTATGTCAGCGATAACCAGGCCCTGAAAATTCAAATTTGTACCAACCAAACAACATATAATATAATTTGCAAAAGTGATTTAAAATAAGTATAAATTCCTTAAGCCATATTAATAAAAAAATACGGGTGCATCATTGATACGTTTCAAGTGATTCAATTTAACGTCATTCTTAAAAGGCTATGAAATTCAATATCAGGTCTTAGCTATACGAGTATTCACAAAATTTAAGGTCCCAATATTTTGACAGGTATTTATTATAAATCGAAGGGCCGTTTTCATAATAGTGCTAAAGGAGACTTTAATTTAAAGTCACTTTAAGCATAGGAAAACTAATGTATTTTTATAGGTTAAAGTCGCTTTAAATTTAAAGTTCTAGCCCTAAGGGTCGTTTTCATAGTAGGACATCAAATTTAAAATTACTTTAAAATAAAAGATATGTTGGTTTTTGTCTTGTCCGCTGCAGCAAATTCGTACACTTCTTTGAATAAAGTTAAGCACACTCTCATGACTATTTTCTGCAATTTTTAGTTTCGTAAATCAGTGGTGGCTCACCATATTAATCAGTGTTTTTGCATGATGCTATTTTATTACTAATTATCCTTTCTAGTCTACTCCATATTCTAATGGACAAGACACTGATTTAAAAACAAAATAAAAAAAAGTAATAAAAATAAGAAAAACAGAGAAAACGGGCTTTTTAAAACGTATATTATGGTTACGCTACCATTCCGTGTAATTACTGCATTCAACCGATGTGGAACCGAATAAATTAATTTCTTGCATATTTTTCATCGTTTGACACTCCTCCCATCGTGGTTCTTCCCAAACATTTCGCACTGCATCCTATGTTCTTCTGAATTGTGAGTTCGAAAATTTCTCTTATACAGGGTGCATCATTGGGATACACTTCTTCAATAGCTCCTTAACTATTAACTACAAGGGAAAATATCTCGTACAAAAGTTATCGGTTATAATGAGTTCTATATTAGTAAATTATTTTCCCATTCACAGCATGTTCCATAAATGAGTTATCTACGAAACTTATACGTTTTTAAACGAAATTTTTATTTTACATTTCGATAGATCTCTTAAACAGCTTTTTGTCTATAAGTATTACCAGTTTCCAGAATTGTAAATCTCTATACAGCCTCTTTCAATGAAGATGCACCAAACTCGGTATGTCGGTAGATATCGTGAAAAGAAACAAAAGTTTCTTATAATTTTTTTTCTTAAATGAATAAGTTTCGAGAAAATCGAAGGGAAAGCAAAGTCGCATATTTTTAGGATGGACTTTAAATGAGAATGAATGGATTGTTACGCATTCTCATACGAATCGCTTTATTGGTTTATTACTCTAGCTAGAATGTCGCCCCAGCTGATTCGGCAAAACACATTTAAAACATCGTGGTTGTTGGAAATCAATAAAAATAATAATTAGTCGTTTACTTTCGATTCTCCATTTAATACAAATTTTCTAATTGTTAGTTGAAGAATTTTAGGATTGTTCAAACATTTAGTAGTTTGCGATTATTTAAGAATTCACATTCAATGATAAACCGTTTCATCAAATCGTTCGTAGAAATTTAGCGCCCAAGTGCCTGGGTTTTACCCAAAATATTTCGTTCGCCGCGCTACCCAATTAAAGAGTTTATGGAATTTTTTTGTGTGTACAGCAGGAAGGAGGCATTTTTGAACATTTCTTGTAATAATAATTACGTAATAATAACGTAATAAAAATAAATGTTTTTATTTTTAATGTTGGGCAGAGTATAGCGGGTACTATAAGTAGGTATATTCTGGAAGGACTTCTTTATTTTCTATCTTGATTTATACAGAATAAAGATAACAACTTTATTTATGTCGAGACATTAACTAACTAGATATTAATTTAGGTACGATAATTGAACTCCAACATCCCCTCTCAATTCGTGCCTAAATAATAATTATTTAAACATGTAAACCCAAGCTCTTAACGCAATAGTTATGCTTGATTTCGGGTAAAGACTTCGTAAATACATCTGCCGTCATCTTTTCTGTGGGAAGATATACTAATTTCAATGGATAATCCATAAGCGCCTGTCGAATAAAGTGGAACCTGGTATCTATGTGTTTAGTTCTTGAGTGAAACATTGGGTTTTGAGCCAGTTTCCCTGCTGATTGATTATCGTTATAGATTGTAATATTGGATAGCTCTTTAAATCCAAGTTCTTCAAGAAAAGTTGATAAGAAAATTGCTTCTCTGGCGGCATCGCTTAAACTTAAATATTCCGCTTCAGTAGATGATAATGCTACAGTTCTTTGTTTTCTTGAACTCCAGGATATCGCAGCACAACTGAGCGTAAATGCATACCCTGAATAGGATCTCCTGTCTAATGTACAGTTCCCCCAGTCTGCATCTGCAAAACCGACGACTTTAGCGGACTTGTTCCGGAAAGGGCCAGATCCTTTAAAAATTCCTTTCGTGTATGCCCACCTAATGATAACAAATGTAATGCAACCACATTATTTCTTAAACAAGTGTGCGAGGAAGATGTCTATGTTGTCACGTTTATAAATCAATTTAGCATCAATTGTGCCTTGAGGATATCTCAAAACGCGTTTTACAGCCAACCAATGTTCACTGTCAAAGCAATTATTGAATTGACTAAGCATATTCACAGCATAGGTGACGTCAGGGCGAGTTCCAACTGCAATATACATTAATGCTCCTATCAATTATCTGAAGGGGTAATTAGCATTTTCAACTTCCGACTTTGAATTGAACATTAATTTTGTTCCTGTGGAAATTGGAGTTTTTACAGGTTTGGAATTTTCCATACCAAATTTTTGTAAAACATCCTTAATATATCCACTCTGACATAATGTGATCTGTTCTTCAGTTTGTTCAATTTCTAAGCCTAAACAATATTTTGCGAGTCCCATATCCTTGACGTCAAATTTTTCGGCTAATTTTTTTAAATTTCTTTTACTCGATTTTGATTATTTGAAGCCATTAAAATGTCATCTACATATATAAGTAATATTGTGATATCCTTCATCTGTTCATCTCTGTAAATGCAGGTATCTGAATTTGTTGGTTTCAGTCCAATAGACTTCAGAGTTTTATCTAACTTCGAATGCCACTGCCTTCCTGCTTGACGAAGTCCACAAATAGCTTTGTGAAGTTTGCAAACTTTTTCTCCAGATTTCAGTTCTTGTAGCATTTCTTTCGCTTTCTTGATAAGAATAATATCTTTTTCAGTTTTGATTAATTTTTTCAATGTCTCCTTTAGCAAATCAGGCTTTTCCATATAAATTAGGGTATCTATGTCACCATTTAAATATGCTGTTGTAATATCTAATTGATTAATTTTCAGATTGTACTTAGCTGACAATGCCATAAGTAAACGGAGGGATTCGATTCTAGCAACTGGTGCAAATGTTTCTACGAAATCGATTCCAGGTCTTTGCGCGAAACCACGAGCAACGACTCTAGCTTTCCTCCGATATAACGTACCATCTGGATTATATTTATTTAGAAGTACAGTTCGACAACTAATAACTTTGTTGTCAACGGGCCTATTAACTAATTCAAAAGTGTTGTTAACAATGAGACTTCTAATTTCGCTGAATACAGGGTGAGTTGTTAAGCGCCCTTTCTTCCATAGCTCATTTATAGAACGAGATAGATTTTTTTTCTTTTACAAGGACATTCTACCTATTGAGCACTATAACCTAAAATTATTTTGATACGTACAGAGTGTTACATAAAATAATGGCAGCATGCAGCGGGATTTTTTTTAATGGAACACCCTGTGTATTTTCCTATAGAAAGATATAACACTCGATCCTCTAAACAGCAGCACATAAAATATTTATATTTATTTAACCAATTAAGAGTAAATTAATATTTTATTGAAAACGGTCTGATTTTCAACTTCTCTTAAAATACTTAACTGTAAAGGTATCGTTTGTCGTACGGAAATAAAAATAGGTAGTGTTATAAAGTAA
Source organism: Dorcus hopei (assembly GCA_033060865.1). Lineage (NCBI taxonomy): Eukaryota > Metazoa > Arthropoda > Insecta > Coleoptera > Lucanidae > Dorcus > Dorcus hopei. The sequence continues at coordinate 41,612,672 of CM065420.1, forward strand.
AGTATAGGGAATAACCCAGATATAAACTGATTTAATTTCATTTGTTTTTTCAAGTGTTCAAGCCTGTGTAATTGTCAGATTTTCAAATTGCCGTTATTCAATTTTTTTAAATGCAACCCCCCCTATCTCTTTTCACGAATAGATAGTGTTCATGTTCCTCTTCAATTCTGTTAAAGGTTTTCTGATCCTTACATTTTTTTTGCTACAACAAATGTTTTACATTTTTACTCTAAAATCAATATTAAAAACTTATTTAACGTACCGTATTTTAATTTGTTTAAGACAGCGTCCTCTATTTTATAAAACAGATGGATAATATTAAGTTTACAATTGGTTACAAACTCTTATTACATTATAATCATCGTATTTTTGTTGTAATACAGTTCTTTCACCTTGTTGTAATTAACGTCTTAAAATTGATTCGATGTGGTTTACAACAAAAGAAAACATCACTGTTTGCAAATAATTACCTTAATGTAAAAATTGTTGTACTTCAAAAAAAATATACAAATAATAAATTAATAATCTAACAAGTAAATGGAAAATCGGTGAATTTTTTTTATTCAAGTATTCAGATTTTATTAAGTCAAATGTTAATGAAGACAACTGAAGCTTAGGAATTACATCGAATCAATTTTAAAGCATTCTTAATTAAAACAAAGTAAAAGAATTGTATTATAACAAAAATACGATTATTATAATGTAATAAGAGTCTGTAATCAATTGTAAACTTATATTATCCATCTGTTTACGACGTTGTCTTAAAGAAATTAAAATACGGTATATTAAATAACTTTTTAATATTGATTTCAGAGTAAAAATGTAAAAAGTTTATTATAGCAAAAGAACTGTAAGGATTAGATACAGAACACCTATAACAAAATTGAAGAGGAACATGAACACTATCTATTCGTGAAAAGAGATAGGGGGGGGTTGCATTTAAAAAAATTGAATAACGGCAGTTTGAAATTCTGACAATTACACAGGCTTGAACATTTGAAAAAAGAAGTAAGACTAAAAGAGTTTATATCTAGGTTATTCCTTACACTTTAATTTATAACACTACCGATTTTTATTGCCGTACGACAAACAATACGTTTACAGTTAGTATTTCAAGAGAAGTTAAAAATCAGACTGTTTTCAATAAAATATTAATTTACTCTTAATTGGTTAAATAAATATAAATATTTTATGTGCTGCTGTTTAGAGGATCGAGTGTTATGTCTTTCTATAGGAAAATACACAGGGTGTTCCATTAAAAAAAATCCCGCTGCATGCTGCCATTATTTTATGTAACACTCTGTACGTATCAAAATAATTTTAGGTTATAGTGCTCAATAGGTAGAATGTCCTTGTAAAAGAAAAAAAATCTATCTCGTTCTATAAATGAGCTATGGAAGAAAGGGCGCTTAATAACTCACCTTGTATAGCGCTTTTCCATTCGTCTCTATCCGGACCTTGAATTTTTATATCCGATACATTCATTGTAACTGTGTCATGAAACGGGTCGTCGTCATCATCACTAACACAGTCGTTATCAATTGAAACTTGTGAAGAACTAGATTGATTAGATTCTGCACGCTCAGTAGCTTCTTCTTGATGTGGACGATCAGTTACTATGTTGTACCTTTTAGCAGGTCGACCTCTTCTCCCGGTCAAAACTTTTCTTGGTCTGCCAGGACCTCTTCTCCTGATCTCTAGATTATCGACGTCTTCGTCTACCTTATTTTCTTGACCAACAATACGAAGATTTTGTTGCACGTCTTCATGAAATCGATATTCTTCATTTTTAATATTACGATTGTTTTTGTTGATTATCCCAGGATTCGTATCATTTGAGTCTATTTCCACTACTTTTGGTGTTGACGTCTCCTCTTCGCAGTACTTTTTCGTGCAATTTTCAATTTTACTATCATTTGTAAATTCTTCATTTAGAAACTTTATGTCTCTAGAGATGATAATTTTTCGTTCGGTTGGTACCCAAACTCTATAAGCCTTCGAACTTTCAGAATAGCCAATGAAAATTCACGACGTTCGAATTTTCCTTTGGTAGGGAGTTTATTTAACATAAAAACTTTACTTCCAAAACTTCTTAAATAATTAATATTCGGTCGACGACCATACCAGATTTCATATGGAGTTCCCTTACTTAGTGACTTCGTTATGCATCTGTTTCGTATATGATTCGCTGTTGCGATTGTTTCCCCCCAAAACGATGTAGGAAGTCCGGACTCTATAAGCATGCAACGTGCTGCCTCAACGAGTGTGCGATTCCTACGCTCAGCGACTCCATTTTGTTGAAGAGTGTAAGGAACTGTTAAGCGTTGCTGAATTCCCGATTTCTTAAGAATCTCATTCATCCTCTCATTGCAAAATTCTTTTCGTCGGCTTTCACACCAAACTAGCAAGCTGCATGCTACTTGCATCCTGGATACACGCTTCATGCCACTAATTTAAGAACCTAGGTAAACAATTGATAATATTCACACCGGTGTAGCGTGGCATTCATGCGACCTGCCACTTGCGTCGTGCAGCTTAGCTTATAGGACAAGTTCTATATTTTGCTACGCTGCTTCTCAGAAGAGACAGCGGTTTCGTCTTAAATTAAAACATTGTCAAGTTAAATCAAACCATCAGGAACCACAATGTTGTGGTTCTTGATGCTTTTTCATCATTTCATACACGTGCTACAAACAGCATGGAGGTCTTTAACAATTACACCTTCTCTTTCTTTTTCTCCTCCTAACAACCACCGCTGCAATTAACGCCATAGCTTCATCCTCAGATGACATCTTGATTATAATAACTCGCAAGACACTGCCAATTCGCGAATCGCACAGCTTGCTATGCTACCTTGATGTGAACGCAAAATTCTAAGATGCGCGGCATGCTAGTTCTCAAAAGATGCAAGTAGCATGCAGCTTGCTACTTTGGTGTGAAAGCCGACTTCCATTATCGGATTGGATGGATTTTATCTTGCGTCCCGTTTGTGTTTCCACGAAATTTTTGTAATCTTCGAATGCTGTAACAGCGTTACTCTTGTTGCGTAAGAAATATACGTGACACCATCTGCTATAATCGTCGATGAACGTTATAAAATAACGTGCACCTCCTTGTGAAGTAGTTCTCATTGGTCCGCATATATCGGTATGAATTATTTCCAGCATATCCTTTGAAGGATGTTCGCGTTTCACAAAAGGTGTACTTGACATTTTTCCTGCTAAACATGTTGTACATTCGCTTAAATCAATTGGACCATTTATTTTAATTCCTAAGACGTCTGTATTCTTTGACATTTGAATTATGTTTTTAGAATTTAAGTGTCCCAGACGGCTATGCCATACTTTCATGTCCTTAGAATTTAAATCTGTGTTCTTTTTCGCGCATGTAAAACAAATCGCCAATTCGGTTTGCGACAAGTTTAATATCACCTTTATTGTTTTTCATGATGGCATAATTTTTCTTAAAAATGACTTCAATGTCACAATCGACTATTTTTGCTACAGATATAAGATTAGTTCTAAGATCTGGCACGTACAGAGCATTTCTTAATGTAATAATGTTGGTCTTTTTGTTATTTGAAGTTGTAATTTGTACGTCGCCTTTTGCTTTTATCGGTGTTGCTATATTGTTTGCAAGTTTCAAATCACTGTTTACTTTTTCAGTATGTGTGAATGAATCTTCGTTTTTACATAAATGAGAAGTGCAACCACTATCAATACACCATAAGGTATTTGTGTTACTGTTACTAGAATCCGGCACTTTGTAATCGACGAAAAAATTATAATGAGTTTCATCTGCCAAATTTGATTTTTAGTCGTTTGATTTCTTTTTTAAGAAACAAACTGATTCTTTGTGCCCTTTCTTACCGCAATAACCACATTGATATTTTACCTTTATATTCGATTGCTTCTGTTCTCTTTCTGCAGCGTTTTCGGCATCATTCTTTTGTTTCTTTAAGAATTTTCGTCCTAACTTTATGAACATAGCAGAACTTGCATCTTCGAGATTCTTCTGTTTTCGCGCATGAAATTCTTCGATGATTTTGATCTTTAATGTTTCTGCGTCCAGTAGATTGTTTCGGGACTCGATCGCGCAACGAAAATTTTCGTAACTTCTGGGTAAACTGTAAAGAAGCATAATATTCAAAAAATCACCATTTATGTCTACTTCCATAGACTGCAGTTTATCTACGGCATCAAAAAATCCAGAAAGATGTTCTGCGATATCATCCTCTTCCTGCATCTTGTGTTATATGAGACGTTTCAAAAGCGTAGCCTTTCGAGCAGGTCCTTTTGACGCGTAGGTACATTCATTGAGGTGACAGGACTTTATGATTACATGTTACATGTATACAGTGTGTCCCCGGATTGAGTTCATTATACGTAAAACCAACAATTATTGTTGGTCCAATGTACAGGGTGGATCAATTTCGATGTCTCTTATGGGCATCTCTGTAACTATAAGAGTTAGAAAAAAACTAGTGGCCAAGTCTCGATCTCTTTTTTAGAGATAAATTCAATAGACTAAACAAAAATTGGCTATCTTCTTTTGTTTTCGAGTTATAGGCAAAAATTGACATTTTCGACATTTCGTCAATCGCGCATATCTCGTTTATTTTTACAGATATTAAAGAACTGTTTTGACATTATTAGGACACTTTTTTGAATATAATTCAGTGGTGTAGTTGGTTTCTTGATATTTAATAAAATTTTCGAGTTGTAACATAAAGTTATATTTTTTTAAATGGAAATCATAGTAGGCAATGCCACCTTTAAATAGAGATTTTTTTTCTCTTTTCAAAAATATATACTTTGTTGGGTTTATTTGTTATAGTTAATAGAATAAAACGCCTTTTTTATTATTCTTGGGTGTATACTATTCTTAGTAGGCTGGTTTGAACAAAGGCCGACAATTTTTTTGTTTGTTTTTATTAAATATCAACTCTTGTTCAAATATTTTGACAGTTGCAACCGCATAAAGAGAAAGAAAGATAGAACGAGCATCCTCTAAGAGTCACAAAGACTACAACAATACCGATACCATGTGGTTTGGGTGAAATTCGAAATTACGTAACTTCATTTAATAATTAAATTTAAAACGCATTTTTTCGATCAAGTATGCAATTCATGGACTAATGAACTAAATTATATGTATAAATTAAAAACATCTTAAAAATAAGAAATTATTGCAGAAAAAGTTAAAGAATATTGAAATGTAAGTAGATAATAAACACAACTCTTGATATATCACAATAAATAACTTAAAACCCAGAAAATAATATCAAAATAAATCACAATTTCAACACTGCCGCGCTAAAATACACAGCCAACTCATGTTGCAACCCAACCCAGCTCTATCGGTGCTAGCTTTCTCTCTCTTATGTTTATCGCAATATCTCTCACTCTTGTGCTACCCAATCTTCAAATCTTTGTTAATATTTAATAAAAACAAAAGAAAATTGTCGGCTTTTGTTGAAACTAGCCTCCTAAGAAAAGAATGCAACCAAAAATAATAAAAAAAGGCGTTTTATTCTATTAACTGTAAGAAATAAACCCAACAAAGTATATATTTTTGAAAACAGAAAAAAAATCTCTATTTAATGATGACATTGCCAACTATGATTTCCATTTAAAAAAATATAACTTTATGCTATAACTCGAAAATTTAATTAAATATCAAAAAACCAACTACACCACTGAATTGTATTCCAAAAAGTGTCCTAATAATGTCAAAACAGTTTTTTAATATCTGGAAAAATTAGCGAGATATGACTGATTGACGAAAATTCGATAATCTCAATTTTGGCTTATAACTCGAAAACAAAAGAAGATAGCCAATTTTTGTTTACAATGTTGACTTTATCTCTAAAAAAGAGATCGAGACTTGGCCATTAGTTTTTTTCTATCTCTTATAGTTACAGAGTTGTCCATAAGAGACATCGAAATTGATCCACCCTGTACGTATACTTAATGAACTCAATCAAAAATTATTTTTGAATTCAGATTTCATGTTCTGCAGTTCACGTCTGCTTGGCGTGAAATGAGTTTATGCCAAATTTGACGCCGAAAGTATTCAAGGTGGAGGAATTAACACAAGAAGAAGTAAAAAACGTGTAGGTAAAGTGGTATTCCTTTTGAATTTAGGAGAAAAATTTAGTAAGATAAAATTATTCTCATTTCAAATTAGGGAGACATACCAAATTCTAACATCCTAAAAGAAATCTAAGGAGTGCATTTAAATTAATAATGAGAAAAAGAAGTTGATGCAAAAGTTAGTTACACAAAATAATGTTTTCGAAGTGAATTACGTCTCAAAATTTTTTTTAGGTTAATCAACGAAGAATGCCAGGGCGAGAAAGTTCACACAAGTCAAAATAGGTAAAACCTTAATTCTATAAAAATGTAATTTTTCTAGTGATGTAATTTAGCCGGCTAAGGACCGGTACTTTCATCACTAATTAACTTTAATCTTTGGTTTATTGCTATAGAAACAATTGTCTTTATAATTGTAGGCATGGGAATAAACTAAAGGTTGAAGTTAATCAGGGATGAAAGTACCGGCCCTAAAAATACCTTTTTCTCCAACCGTGGAAAAAACCGTACCTTTTAATACTATGTATTTAGAGATAGTGAAGTTGATCTTTTCTTGACTAACAAGAAATGTACTTGTTGCTACACCTCAGTGTGCGTATAAATAAATATTAAAATACCAACAACGTACTGGAAAAGCAATGCACAAACTTTAATATGTTTAAATTACCCGCCTTAATCGTATCTGAGATCATGCGCAATAAATAACCACAAAAAAATCGGAACGCAAAATATAATCTCAGGCTATGAAAAAAGATGACGTGATTGTCTATTTTGTTACCGCCCCCAGATCTTAAGGTAGGGAGAGTATATTCACGCCTTATAGAAATAATTCACTATAAACATACAAATCACGCGACATCAAAATTTAATTATGCTTACATATTTTAAAAATCTTTTTTCACTGTTTTGTTAACAAAACTTCAATCTACAAAATGACCAACGGGTTTTTCAAAATTCGATCTGGAAGTATTTTTACTATCGCTGTAAATTTCAACTGCCATTTTTAAATGTTAATTATTTTGTTCTTAATTACCACTTTGTAGCACTAGTTGTCAGGTATACCGTCTGTCTTATGAGAAACGCACGGCACTATAACTCCGTTATTAATGATCCGATTTCAATATTTCAAAAAGCACATAAGACTAGTTTAAAAATACTACAAAAGGATAGTATTTTAGATTTTTTTAAATATGACGTTTTTGTCAGACGATAGTCAACTTTTTTTTTTCAAATGGCGGCAGATATTTTTCTTTACTCAGTTTGATAGAGATTTATTTTCTGAATTCAATTATTTAAAAGTCGATTTCGAAATATCAAATTTGGGGGGGGGGGATAATCGAAAAACTTTCGGAAAAGTAAAACTCACCGTGCGGGTACTCAAATTAAAGGTCTCAATGAGGAAAACCAGATAATCGAAAATGTGCAATTACCCGAGTGGAAGTTCTTGAATTTTCTTGAACACTAAGAAAGACATCTAACTCTACATTTTCACAAAATTGACGTTGCTATTTGTTGGGTTTCTTAAAAGCTTCGTGATTTCTTAAATTTTTTTCAAGTCTTCTAAATTTCTGACAGTTAGAAACTTCTCTATTAGGAGAGCGAGCTGCGTAAAGGCGCTCAGCTTGACCAGAATTTTTGTGGCCCTCCAAAAACACTTGCACCATATCAGTTAATTGATTGTTATACATAATGAAATAATAATGGTATAATAAAATAATAACAAGACGGTAACAAATAATACAAACAAGAATAAATGAAAACATGTTGATAGATAAATACTTAAATCGTAAAAGATAGTTACTCTTTTGTGCAATTTGGTAGAAATCCAAAGCATATTTGAAAATTTTATTTAAAAAACAATTTCCATTTCTCAAAAACATTCTATAAAAAATATCAAGTTGAAATAAATCGTTGAATTCCGAAAATAAATCTCTATCAAACTGAGTAAAAAAAATATCTGCCGCCATTTGAAAAAAAAAGTTGACTATCGCCTGACAAAAATGTCATATTTAAAAAAATCTAAAATGCTATCCTTTTGTAGTATTTTTAAACTAGTCTTATATGCTTTTTGAATTATTGAAATCGGATCATTAATAACAGAGTTATAATGTCGTGCATTTTTCATGAGACAGACGGTATATATAAAAAAATGGATTAATTATATTCAGAAATAAAGTCCATGAATTCGTGCGTTTTAATGGTTTCGAGTTATTTTGTAAGATTGCTCTTAATAAATAAATTCTGAAACACATAAACTTTTAATTTTAAAGACATCTTTTAGTGCAAAAATCTTTTCTCGATCGGCATTTATTTTTCCGCTGTGACGTCATCATTAATTTTTTTAAATAGCAACCCTAACTTTTTTATGCAGATTTTGAAAGTCCCTCTTGTCAGCAAGATGGTGATGTAAAGAAGTTAATACTTTCCACAACAAATTTTTCGAAAAAAATAGACATTACAATTCAAAAATACAATGTTATTTTATTTTATTTTAATGATAACCTTGAAATTGAAAATAAAAACAAGTAAAAATTAACGAAAATATTGGAGCTGTTCCCTAGGAACCAATTGTTCAGATTTTTATTGCAGCATAACATAATTTTTTCAAAAAAAATCAAGACGGTGCACTATGTGGCCAAAAGCACTTTCGCGTGTCAAAAATCTGTACAACATTAAATAAACATTAAATAAACAAATTATGAGCTTGTTGCGGGACTTTATCACCACTCTATATATTCGCGTCATAAATTGTTAGATAACGATAGTTTACGCGGTGATAAATATGACGAAATAGAAACGTGATGTTTATAGAACAAGAACGTGATTTTATTTTTATCACACTAACTTTTTTTGACGGGTTGCGTTAATAATTTGTTTATATTTAAAAATTAAGTAATTAGCCGAGTAAATATAATCATATCATGTTTGTATAATTTAATCCTTAATAATGCACATCTGTTGAAAACTGAAAGCAATATTTGTACAGTGATTTCATCACTTTGAGCGTCATTGTTTAATAATATAATATTCTAATTTGACATTAATAATATAAATGTAAAATAATAGGTTTGTTCCTACATCACTTTCTGATCGTTTCGAAACCGTTAGAATCAGTTGCCCACCGAAATAATGATCGATTTTGACAACTTTATGAAGTGTAAAACTTTGATGCATGCTTTTGACGGTTTCAAACTGTCAAAAAGTGATGTACACTGATAAAAGTGGTAGTAAATTTACACTATTTTTACATTAAAATTCAGTATTATTTTGCGTGTATTTTTAATACTACATAGAATTCTATGTATTATTACTTAATAGTAGTAATAACATGAAATTTTGATGTAAAAATAATGTAATTTTACCACCACTTTTACTAGTGTGGGAACAGACATAATAAACTTGAATTTATTCTATTAATTTAAAAACTTGATGCAAGTCTGTTTTGATTGCAATGGAATCCACGAGTATCCTCCGCTATTTGGGACCTCTTCAGTAGAAGAGTGACTCGAGAACACAACTGTTTTGTCTTTTTATTAAACAAAATATATACCTGCTTGAATCAAAATATACAGGGTGTCCCAGCGAGACCTTTCATTAGGAGTTTATGGGGTTCTGGCCAAAATAGAAACTTGAACATTTAGAATTAGATACAAGTGATTGCGTTCTCTTCAGTTAAAATATTTTCAGATGTCTAGCACTTCTGGTTATACCGGAAGTCGCCATCTGCTTTGTTATTTTAAATGGAATGCTATATTTTTTACCACGTTTTTGAATTATACATGTAAAAATATGTTAAATTGCAATACATTTCCCTATCTCTAAAATGCATTATTTTTGAGATACTTTAAATTTTCTTAAAAATTTGTATTCTGCAATCTGATTTTCAAAAAATTATAACACAGCTATGATTGAAGCAATTTTATTTGTAATAGCTGATATTGTAGTTGAAGCTTTAAGGCTCTTAAAAATTCCATAAGCATAATCTGTTAAGCTACAGGGTGTCTAAAACGCACCGCTCCACTCGAAGATATTCAAACACAGAAAAATCCCTTTTTTCAAATGGAACGACCAATATTTAAATACACCATCGTATGTGTAATTAAATGCTGCGTCGAACTGTATTAGCATTCCCTATACCTAACTTTAACAGTTTTTCAGTTATAAGATATTTTTGATTTAATACATAAAAATTTACCATTTATTAGGTTAAATATTTCGAATTTTGTTGATATAGCCATGAAAACAACAAACAATTGCATTTAACGTTTCCTCTTACTACAAATTTTAAGCAAAACCAAAAAAAAGTTGAGAATCAAAATCAAAATTATTCAAACGCTGATATTTTAAATCTATTTTTTAATTCATGAAGAATGATCTAAAATTGTGCAGAGCAGAGAATGTGTGTTCAATAAAATGTACCTCTCTTGTCTCCTCTGAATAAAACACAGTTTGGAAAGTTTGAACCTAACTTTATACAATTTGGAAAATCAAAATGTACGAAGATCAGCAACAAATAACAAAGATAAAATTGGACAATGGTTTTAAAACATTTTCACGCTAACCCAGAGAATCGAAAACTAGCAGCTATTTTATTCTTGAATTTAAAGTAATAAAGTTTATCCTTTTTTGTTTTATAAGATCACAAGCGTCCCAAGAAAAGGATGATCAAAGAACAATTAAAATTTGTGAATTTACATTTGCGAAAATCTATTTTCTTTGGTTTACTGTAAAAATTTGTACTAACAGTAATCATTGTTATAATTTCCATGCCATCTTAACAAAATTTAAAATATTTCATCTATTAAAATTGTAATTTTCTATGAATTAAATCGAAAATGTTTCATAACTCAAAAACTGTTAAAGTTAGGTATAGGGAATGCTAGTACAGTTCGATGCAGTATTTGATTCCACATACGATGGTGTATTAAAATATTGCTCGTTCCATTTGAAAAAAAGTATTTTTTTGTGTTTGAATATCTTCGAGTGGAGCGGTGCGTTTTAGACACCCTGTAGCTTAATAGATTATGCTTATGGAATTTTTAAAAGCTTTAAAGCTTCAACCACAATATCAGCTATTACAAATAAAATTGCTTCGATCATAGCTGTGTTATAATTTTTTGAAAATCAGATTGCGGAATCCAAATTTTTAAGAAAATTCAAAATATCTCAAAAATGATGCATTTTAGAGATAGGGAAATGTATTGCAATTTTACATATTTTTACATGTAGAATTCAAAAACGTGATAAAAAGTATAGCATTCCATTTAAAATAACAAAATAGATGGCGACTTTCGGTATAACCGGAAGTGCTAGACATCTGAAGATATTTTAGCTGAAGAGAACGCAATCACTTGTATCTAATTCTAAATGTTCAAGTTTCTATTTTGGCCAGAACCCCATAAACTTGTAATGAAAGGTCTCGCTGGGACAGCCTGTATACGGAAACAAATTTTGTTGCTTATCACAAGCGTAATATAACACGGGATTCTAGTTAACGTTGCACGAAGATTACATCGCAGTGGTATTATATACAGGGTGATTCTTGAATAGACCGACAAAGAAAAACTGTTGAAAGAATAGACATCACAGAACATGGGAAAAATGTTAGGAAAATTTTACGTATTTTAGTTTTCCAGAAATAATTAATGAAATATTGTATTCTAAACGATACTTCTATGGCTATACGTCGATGTTTACATAACTTGAGGCGTTTATAAATTTTATGATATATCAAACAAAATCTCCACCATTCAGATCGCCGAATCAAATTTGTACAGAAGGGACTTCATTATTGCATATTCTTAACATCCGTTTGCGCTCGCTGTGACTTAGATGAAATATAGCTGCATGATTTAAAATTAGTTACAATTATACAGGGTGTTTCGTCTGGATGTGCCAAACCAAAGTTATATATTTTTTTTAATGGAACACCCTATATATTATTATTAAATTAAAAATTAAATTTTAATAAACAACTTATCTACAGAGTATCAAAGGGCACGGTATTTTTATGTTTAAATGACAATATCTCCAAAATTCTTAGATTTAGGTACGTAATCATCTTATAAAAAGTGTTCCATTCTTAAAGACGAATCGGGTGAGACCATAATATATAGGGTGTTCCATTTTAAAAAAATATGTATTACTTTGGTTTGGCACATCTAGACGAAACACCCTGTATAATTGTAACTAATTTTAAATCATGCAGCTATATCTCATCTAAGTTACAGCGCAAACGGATTTTAAGAATATGCAATAATAAAGTCCCTATCTTCCGAATACGCACTAATGACTCACCCTGTATAAATTGGAAATTATTTATCTGATTTCTTAACATATATTCAATTTGCAGTATAGTCCAGTATATTACCAGTTATAAAACTGAACTCGATCTTTTCTGCTTACAAATTGTTTATTTATTTATTTACATTTTCTATCATTTACAGAAATATTTTATAGCCATTTACACATATAAATACCAAAAATTAGAAGATAACGTAAGTTTTTACTATTTCTAAGTACATATTATAATGTATTATCTTTAATTTTTACTTTAAGGTTAAATATTTATAAAATGTTCTACTGAGGATGCCAACTAGACAAAACCGGTTTAGAAAGAAATAATTAAAGATTTTGTAGTGAAAAGACTTCTCATTTCTCAAATTTAACTGATGAGTTTTATTTAATCCGCATTAATATGTTGTTTTTTCTAACTTCCTAAGTAAATTGAACAATTAACATAAATAGCATCATCACTTATTTTCCTTTATAGAGCTAAACTTTGATGAAGTCATTATTTTCAACATCAATGTCGTCGTCAATATCTCCTATGTTTTACAATAGCAATTAAAATTGTTCGTAGTTGCAGAGAATTCTTCGTTATTCCACTCCTTCGAGAACAGTGTGGAACACCTTCGAGAATAATGAAGCTTTTAAGCGATGCCTGTGAAACGTTTTTAAATATGATCGGCTTTCGTAAATTAAGACTTCAAGCAAATGCTTAAGATTTTCTTAAAACCTGTCTATGAATCTACAAGATATTGCTGAGGATTTTCTTAAGTATAAGAACTATTTATGAATACGGGCTATAGTCACTTTAAACTCCAATAAATATTTGTATTTGATTTTAGACCCAAATGTATTTATTTGAGTTTAAAGTTACGTGAATAATAAAAAACAGTAGTCTCTCTGTAAAAAGTGCTAGAAGTTTTAGCTCGAAACGTAAAATATTAATAAGTTATCTGTTATGAAATTTAATTTGTATTATGTAATTTTTTTTGACACAACACTGATTGTTATAATCTGTTGTTATTGACTTTAAAAATATTATAATAATGTGTTTGCGAAATGCCACGGGTGTTTTACATGACCCTAAGAAGCGAAAAGAAATGGATAAGATAAAAAGAAAAATAAAAATTTCGATTACATAAGTTTATGGCATTATACTAATTATAGTATATTAAAAAATAAGTTTCATAAGACATGATCTTAGGGCACGCGTCCAGAAAATGAGCTGTAAAGCGAGTTTTCTAATGGACAAGTGATTAAGAAAAAATGAAAATTATTTTTGCACCTCAAGATACGCCACTCTATAAACAAATTAATCAATGCAAAATATGGTAAATTTATAATAGCAATTGAGGTGTCTGAGCGTTTTTGCAAAAAGGCAATATTTTAGGGAATATTAATTTTTCCGTTGTATATTCAGACCCCTGCTTTCCCTAGGAAAATTCTTTTAAAATATAAATCAGTGTATGTATTTGGTTGGTAACATTTAATTTTGATTAACGTTCTTTTTAATAAATTACATCGGGTGATCAATTTGAACGGTTCTGTGTTGCTAATTTTTCCCGAATCGTGTTCCGCCAAATTATCAGTATTAGGGAAATATTTTAGCTGAATATATGTCATCTTTTTAATTCTTTATTAACATTTTAGTCTGAAAAGTCGGATAACGATGTATAGAAAAAAATATATCTATCGAAAGTGCTAAATGACAACGCTTTTATTTATTTGTTGTTTACGTGAGCATTAGAGTTATCATTTGTCGATTATTTAGACAATTTGATTTCTTAGGCATCTAAAAATTATTTCGTTATTTGTAAACATATTTAAAAAGTTTTGGTGGAATGGATGGATTACAAAATTACTACATTGCTATTAAAAAAATTTAAATTACTACGTTGCTATTAAAAAATAAAAAATATTAGGTTGCTATTAAAAAAATATGGTTATACAGATCATTTTCTTACTATATGCCGATCGTATAAATTTAAGTTAAGAAAATATACGACGAAATGACGTGACGTGACGAAAGTTAGAAGGACTACATAAAAGTTTTTTGACTTATCGATCGATCGGCATATAGTAAAAAATTAATTGTACAACTAGTACAATTGAAGGGTTTGGTGCAAAAACCGATCAGCTCCATGTTTTTAAATTTTTCAGTAGCAAAAATAAACTATTTTTCAAAGTAAGGAAACTAGAAAATTTGGTTTCAAATTTTAGAGAACGATACAATAAAACATTTTTGTCCTAACAAAATTATATTATATGCATATATTTTTGTTAAAAATTTTTTTTTCAAAATGGAGCTGTCCGTTTTTTGTCCCAAAACTAAATAAAAACTTAGTACTTACAGAACAAACTGGTTTATTTCATGATAATCTTAAAGAAATCCATTATATCAAATAATAGTTGACAAAATAAACAAAATTGTGTGCACACTACATCAGAAAACGTCTGAACTCCAACAAGTGGTCAAAACTTATAGGCACGCTACATCATGTTCAACGCGAGGACAGCACCATCTATGATTTGCTGCAAGAAACAGACAGCTCCGTAGCTGGCCGGTTCTTCCCCCAAACGATTATAAAAACATCTCCGTTTGTATTTATATTTCGTATTAGAAACCGTGGAGCTGTTGGTTTTCAATTCCAAACGATGTGGCGCGAGAAGTAGAATGAAATCCAACTAAAAAGTGATTTTCAAAGAAAAATGGAGCTGCCCGGTTTTTGCACCAAACCCTTCAATTGTACAACTAATAGTGCAATAGTTTTTTTTTATTATTATTTAAATTAGAAATTCAGAATCAGCATGAAAAACATTGAATTTTTGGTAATTTAACCGAATTTCTAAAAATGAAAAAGTTAGTAATGGTATACCGTTCAAATTGAACAGCATTTAACTTTGTAATAAGTAATTGAAGGGTTCAATTCAAGTATAAAATGTATAAAAAGCTACACTGCAAAAAAATTCACATATGCTTGTGAAATTACATCGAATATCATGTATGACTTTACGTGATTAAAGACGTAAAATCTTATTTTGCATGTATTATACAGCGAATTTATATTTTGTATGTAATATTTACATTTCTTTTGTAAATTCACAGTCAAATATGTATTATTAAATTGTAAAAATGTGAATTTACAATTATAACACTTAATTACATTGTGAATATTGGAACATTTGTGAATTTACCGCATTTTAAGTGCGACGTTCCTAAGTAAAAATAAAAACTTCTGCGCGATTCGTTTTTGGGTGGCGCGTTTAGAATATGAGATCATGCATTGCAGGACTCGGCTTAAGACGCCACGGCCGGCGGTAATAAAGTGATTTAATTCGAGTTCCTGCACGCTTATGTGAAAGAGTAGTTTTGTTATTGAAGAATTATTTATTTACAGTGAAATAAAATTTAAAAATTAAAGGCGCATCATTTTTATTGATATTCTATAGAATTCGACTTATACGTCACCTTCAAGAAACGTGAACTTAATTGATTTAATACTTTTTCCTAAAACTTAAATGGCTGTCGGAAATCTCATCACGGTTACCGTATTTTACCATACATATATTTCATGTTTTTTTTTGTTGCTGTTACTAAAAATAGGGTAGAAAAAGTGCAACGTCAAGTGATTATACTATCTGTATATTCTAAATGTACACGTTACTTTTAGGTTACTTATCGATTGGTTAGTAAAGTAAAAATTAATTTTTTGCTTTAAATTTTAACCTTGCTGGATGATAGGGCAAATTAGGTTAAAATTTGCAGTAAAAAAAAATTATTTTACTACTCAATTGATTAGTAATATAAAAATCACATGTGTATTTACAATGCAGCTAGTAAATTACAGGTACGTACCTACATGTAAATTTACGTTGTAAAAGTACATTTATTACATTTATTTATTTTACATTGTACATATCACATGTCATTTACGGTATTTTCACAATGTATTTATACAAATGAAAAGGTGAAATTACGTTTTCATTCATGTATATTTAACATGTAATATCACATGCCAAATGTAAAATTACAAATTCATAAATGTACCATGTGAAAATTACCGTTTATTAAACAGATCCAAAGTAACCAATTTATTTAAGTGTAATTTCACATCGTTTTTTTCTCAGTGTACCAACATTTTAGCAGATTATTGAATTAATTTGCAATTTATGAAAAGTATATTAATTTGCAAAGCCATAAAATTCAATAACATAATATAATAATAGCAATATCGAAAAGACAAGAAGTGTACAAGAAAAACAAGAAGGTTTATTTATAATTTTCGGCATAACTTTTATGGTAGCTTTATAAGAGACATAATTAAGGTTATAATTAAAGTTGTTAATATCTGAGTAACGGTAATATAAAAATTATCCGAAGAATAGTTAATTATAATTATGTGTCTCGAATTTTCGACAATAAACTACCTTAACTATGAAAATTTATAATATAAGAAACAATTTTTCTGTCTTTCGAAAATGTCTAAAAAAATTTTTTTTTGAGACAATCATGAATGATTATAGAAAAAATTCGATATTTACCTACTGCTACAGGCGAAGTAATTACAAAATTTTTTCTCATTGAAATATACGTATCTACTTTACACAGTTAATTCTGTTTTAATAATACTAGTTCCGCTTTTTAATAATCTTGAAAAAAAAAAACATTTTGAACGTTTGCTTCGACTTCAAATGGAAGTTTTTTTTTTATCCCAGCTTGCATCCTATTCAAAAAAATTTACGTTTATTAAAAATAGCTAATATTATCCTATTTTTAATTATTACTTCAGAAAAAATTGAATTTGTTTTTAACGGAGAGCATATGAGTTTATACCATTCTCAATAGTTTCCTTCTTATTAAACTGCACTGTACAAAAGTATCTTTCGTAAAGAGAATTATTGTAGAAATACGTTACCTTCAAGCCATTATTAAAGAGTTCGATTCCATAAGCCAGGCCAATTCCCGTAGCCCCTCCGGTAATCAGTGCAATTTTGCCCGGAATAAATGGCATGTTTTCGATGATCGAGTTCAACGAAAGCGCGTTCTTTTAATTAAATGTTCTGCTGCAGGGTATGCAGATCTACTGTCATGGAAGGCGTATCAGCTTAATATAACTTTAGTGACGTAATGATATGTCGAAAAAATTATCGCATGTTTGGGTTAAAGGAAATGTCGCACATTCTTTAATTATTAATTAATTTGAACCAATATCGTCATTTGTTCGCAAATAACGTTCATAAAAAGATAAGCGGTTTTTCTCCGATTAAAAAGAATCTTCCAATTTTGCGAAACATTTTGCGTCAGCGCTGAATTTTGTCTTCCGTGAATGTTCAAATTTTGATAGTCACTTGTAATTTCGAAAACATAGATCGCGTAATGGTTTTAAAATAATACAAAGAATGTGCTTTGTCAGCAATCTTTTGTTTTAGAAAAATACAAGCAAGGGTGATTTTTACCTTTAATGCGAACAGTCTGCCCGCACTAATGTTTACCCCTTGCTTTTAAGCAATAATGCCAAAAATGTGTCATTTATCATTCTCTACACCGAATCAACAGATGTACTATCGCGGCCTTACAATTTCGCACGATTTAATTTTCGGCTGTAAATATGGCTTTCTTTGACGGCTTGTCAAAAATAATCAATTTAAATATCAGATTTCAAATGTAATGCTAAAGTTGAAGCAACACAATGTGCGCGTTCAACGGACAGCAGCTGCTGAGTTGCTTACTTAGCAATCGTTTGTGATTGGCTATTACCTTAATGTGAACCAATAACAAACGATTGCTGAGTAAGCAACTCAGCAGCTGCTGTCCGTTGAACGCGCACAATGCCAAATCACGTGCTTTCTGAAAGAGAGAAGGGTTTTGCAGTCGCAAAATTAGAAGATGGTAAAATGGTCAAATTTTTGTTTTTGAAAGATTGACTAAGTGGTAATATTTCAAGTAATTTTAAAAATTCATAAAAATTACCGGAAGGAGATCTATATACAGCAATTATAATTAATTTCTTACCTATAATTTCTACGGCACAGAACTCTGCAATTTTATCAACAGAAAATTGATTAGTGTCAATAGTTTTATAATTTACGTTATTTTTAATAAATAAAGCCACACCACCATGGGTAAAATTTTGTCTACAATAATGCGCATCTAAAGTGTAAGCAATACTTAATGGTATGTGAAATATGGTTTAATTAAAAAAGAACCAAACAATCAATAACGAATTTAACACACTAAAATTATCACAGATGTTCGAACTGTCGTCCTTGCTGTTAAAAAATCATCCTGTATTTGGTATGAGCGTATTGAAAAAACGTTCTATTAAGCTATGCTAAAAAACGCAATCACAATAGTGATTTTCTCGAATTACTTGGTCGCATTAGAACGAAAATACACGATACATAGCTTTGCATACTGAAAAACAAAAAAAAAAAACTTTTTCGTTGTCATGGAAACCAAAATTACCAAGTGATACATATTCGAACTCACAATGATCTGTAGGTTCCAAATATGTAAAAATATACAGGGCATTCCATTTAAAATAAGAAAGTTGTTATCACTTACGGCGAAACCGGAAGTCCTACGGTGGCCAGTGGTACGTCGGAAAATTCAGCTTTTTATTTAATTTATCGCTCCCGAATTTTATGTAAAAAATAAAAGTTCTTGAAGAGTGAACACATGGCATGAACACCTTTATTGAGAATTGGACATGGGTTTATTAGAATTTTTTTCTTGTTTTGATCGCTACTATCACCTACTAGAGATGAGACGTTATTTCGTAACCTGTTATTTTGTCACAGTGATTTTTCTGTAACAATGACAAACAATGATACATAACTGGAACTGGTAACGTTTAATTGTACCTGTTACTGTTCCACGTAGTAACGACTTGTCACTGTTACACAAAAATAACGTATTCTGACGTATGTACATAAGTGACAAAATAATAAATTATTTTAAATCAAACGCTCCTAGATTCCTTTTTTAAAGAACTTCGGAAGTTACAGCGAATTAGTAATTAAACAAACTTTTCAATTGACGCAAGATGTTTGAATTGATTTGTTTGAAGTGATTAAACGAAACTACCTTGGCGTGAAATGGGCTTAATATTGTAGTTTCCGTTCATATAATTGACTTTGGAATAAGAATAGATGAACATTATACCTGTAGAACAGTGCCGATAATAAAAAACGGCTGATTCACCCACTAAAAATGAAGAAATTAAAATATAATACCTACACTTTTTAATTAAAGTAATCTTTATTTTTGAAATAAAGACGTATTGTTAATAAAACCGTTCTAAGTAACGAAGAAATTAAAAAATATTTTGCATACTACAAATAAACTAATATGCATTTCCATCTATTTTGTATTTTACACACACATATAACGAGTTTTGTTTAAATAAGTGCAACATGAAAATGATACAAAACGTTCTAATGAACATGAAAACCGGGTAAAATTTATCACAAATTCTATTAACGGAGACAGAAATTGCACACTAATTACTTAACGTTTCGCTATCGGTTATGTTTATTTATTCTATGTTATTAAGGAACATTATTTCTTTTACTATTTTATTTTATTTTAGAACGGTTTTATTAACAATATGTGTTTGTGTCAAAAATAAAGATTACTTTAACTAAAAAGTGTATTATATTTTTATTTTATTTCTATTCGAACATTTTGCGTCAGTTGAAAAGTCGGTTTAATTACTAATTCGCTGTAACTTCCGAAATTCATTAAAAAAAGGAATCTAGGAGCGTTTGATTTAAAATAATTTATTATTTTGTCACATGTACATACGTCAGAACACGTTATTTTTGTGTAACAGTGACAAGTCGTTACTACGTGGAACACTAACAGGTACAACTAAACGTTACCAGTTCCAGTTACGTATCATTGTTTGTCACTGTTACAGAAAAATCACTGTGACAAAATAACAGGTTACGAAATAATGTCTCATCTCTATCACCTACCAAACTTTGTACAAGTTTTTATTGTAGATATTGCTATGTCCGAACCGCCAATGATTCAGTTTGGACCTGGTCACGCCATATAGCTTCTCTATTATTCCAGTTAGTTTCGAGATGAACGGTAGATGGTGCTTGCTGGAAAGTTCGAGAAGGAAAGTATACATATTGCTACGTTATTCGTTATTGAGAAATTAATTTGTTTATTTTTCAATAACGCACAAATTCGTCGATAACATGAAATTCTTTCAGATTCAGGGCGTAATCTTTCTCTTTTGTTTTATTTAAAACATCTATGAACGCTTTTGGATTCTTTGCACGCTCGTAGATAATTTCTTATGCTCATAAATAAATTAAAATAATTCTGGTCAAACTAAAAATCTTTATTAATAATTTCTTTGAATGCAACAATAGTGACCGTTTGTTTTAGCTGAATTTCTTATAAACTAATTTCCTGTCATGGCCATTTGTTTAAATACGTCTATCACAAAACAGTTCAAAACGATTGAAGGCGTAATTATTTATTGTTGTTATTAAACCAAGTTTAAAATGTTTATTTACAATTTGATTAATAATCTGTTCAATCTTACGGTTTTATATGTACCACGGGCGACATAAAAAATGAGGACACTTTTGGTGCTCTAATGTAAACAGATGTTTCAGAAAACCGTTGCTTTGGTATCGAAATTAATTCGACATGTAAATTTATTTATTATGATCACATTTCTATGGAAATGACTACATACTGAATTAGAAGCTTCATTTACAATAGTAAAAAAACGTTAAAATCACTGCTAAGACTTGTCCTCATTTTTTCTGGCGCCGGTGGTACATCAACTAATATTTATTCTCACTTCGCTTTACGTTATTTAAATGAATCGTGATAATAGATCGATACATTCAAACCCGTGAATTTTAATAATCTCGATACATTCCACAAGGTTTTATTCGACTCTACCCTAATTGAACTCCGGTCATATTTATAACCTTGTATTGAAAAAAAAAAAAAACTGGAACGTGTCACACAACAATGAATATGGATCAACAATTTTTTGTGAAAACGCTTAACACAAAAAATAAATATTCGCGCTTGATCTTAAATGAATCGCCATATAATTCTGATTTTAGTTGTCAAACAAATGAAACCGTACATGTTGTTAAATCGCCTAAATTGGATTTGCTCCTGATCTGAGAAGTCTGCCTTCGGAGGTGCCTTCAAAGAACTGCAAATCCTTCATGATGTACTATCGGCGTAACTAATAATGTCATAGGGAAAATAGCTTATAAGGAACAGCCTATCTTCTTTAAAGTTTACGCACTACGCACGCGTTAAGTTGGAGTGTTGTTTACACGTTCAAACATTTGCGGCAACCGCAAGCAAATTATCTGACCAGACAGATTTTACACAAGCAAAATTTTTTAGCTTGTGCGAGCAAAAAAATACGTTTTCATGCAACGACTTCCTTGGGCAAATTTGTGTGCACAAGCACATTTGCGCAAATTGTTTGAGAGTGAAAAGGGGCCATTAGACTGGCGTGTGTGTGTATCAGTCTAGTGATGGCGATTGCATCTTTGAATCATTCCCCTCACGTTTGTTTTTCTTGACAAAAATGTGTATTTCAATAATAGCAACACTTTTGTTGAAATACCTTGGGATCATAATTTTTTTCTTTTAATGTGCAAAATTTAATTGATGTAATCACGAACTAAATTACAATTAATACATTAAATCATATATACAAATAATATTGTTACAACAATTTTCAAACTCCAAAACTAAAATAAGAATTAGAATCAGTTATTCCGTAACTGCGTGTATGTTTTAGTGTGAATGCGCCCAGTCCTCTTCAGTTATTTTGTCTATTTTACCCGGTTTTTCTTTGAATGATTAAATTCTCATTTTGACAGTATTTCATAAGACTTTTTCTACAGTCTTTAATAACGGGTCATTTTCAAAATTCTTAATTGGAGTGAGTCATGACAAGCCCAAACGCAGAGGCGTTCAATTCCGCGCGTGGCGGGGACATACATTTTTCGATATCTCGATAAACATAGAGATTCTACGATCGCGTTTGTTTAATATTTCGCTATTGAATTTTGGTTTTATAAATAATTTTAAAAAAATACTGCTTAAAGCACCATCACGAAGAGTGTTGTATAAGATCGTATGTAATATTCCTCTTCCGCTCCAACCCGTTGTTACACGCTGGAGGAACATGGTTAGAGGCGGCATTTTTTTATAAAGAAAATTATGGAGTTATGAAAAACCTTCTTTTACAATTAACGGACAATGCTGCGTCAATTAAGGAATGTAAACCAATTATTTCTAAAAATGAATTATGTATTGCATAATTTAAACTATATTCATAAACATTTTTTTGAAATGCCGAAAATCAGAACTTATCTGGAACAACAACATATTTCAGTAAAAGAATCATGTGCAAAAATAAATCGACTTATTAATTGTTTACAAACCATAAACGATGATTTTGGACATAAATTGAAAATTAAAATTGATGCCGTACTGCAGAGAAATCCAGATTTATCTAAATTATTAAATATTATTAGCACTTCCGATGGCTCCAAAATAGCTTCTGAGTTTGAAGAGTTAAAAACCCATTTACAAAAAGCGCCTCTCACAAGCTGCGATGTTGAGCCTTTTCCCGTTTTATGGGGTCACACTAGCTCCCAATCTTTGATTTTCTGTTTACAAAGACGCGCTATCAGAATAGTAGCTGGTTTACAATATAGACAAGACTGTAGAGAGGCTTTCAGGAAACTTAATATTCTTACAGTTCCGTCGATCTTTATCTATATGAGTTTGATTTATGTTAAATCTAATTTTGAAGATTACAAATGCCATAACGTTATTCACGATCACAATACTCGCCATAATGATAAAATTTGCCTTAACAACATGCGTCTGGAAGGTACTGATGGCGGCACAGGAAACTTAGGAATAAAACTGTTTAATAAATTGCCTTCGGGTATAACTAAGCTAACATTAAGCTGCTTTAAAAGAACAATTAAGAACTTTTTATGCAATAAAGCTTACTACTCGTACGAAGAATTTTTAAACGATAAAATATTGAGTGATGACAAGCAAATGTACTGATGTCCTGTGTTATGTATCTTTGTGTATTATTTATGTATTTATTTTTAATGATACTAACACTTATCCTTAGTGTTTTGACTTGTGCAACAAACTTCTGTTTCCTGGCATCAATAAAAATTATTATTATTATTATTATTATTATTATCATTATTAAAGATATTCTTACGACGAAACGAGCGAATATCACGGAAGAGAATTTAGAATGTTATTTAATAATTAATAGTTCAAAAATTTTAAAACTGTTTTTAAATGAACAAAATTAGGAAAATATAGGACCTGCTTCGTATTCGAATACGTGTGAATTAACCACGTGCGTCTCTGTTTGACTGGGCAATCGATGAATTCAGATCTGCACTACACCGCTAGTGTGACGGTGCGTAATCGATATTTGGGCGACTAGACGGGCTTTTTTCCTAGAGACTTTGGTTATAATGGATGATAAAACATACGTAAAAATTTACTGCTAACGGATTGCGGGACAATCTGGACACATTTTTCACTTGTTAGTACAAATTTGAACTCAAAGATAAAAAGAGAGGAAATGAAACTAGAAATGCTTACAATACGTTTTGAAAAAATTAATGCATGAGGTAAAACGAAATCAGAGATTTTGGATATGGACAAAAATAATGTTAATTGTAATATATATGTAAGTGTAAGTTAAACGCCGTGTTAATGTTTGAGGTTTTCGAAATTTATGGATTTGTATATAACTATTTCATTGTTTTCCTTTGAATTAATTTTTGGTGCACACCCCTTATTTTATTTATACGAGGACTATTTCGAAAATTTAAAGGTATCTTCACCTATATACCAACAAGGACTTTGCCCGACGTTGTATGGCACAGAATAAACACTGGCAACTTGAATCCAATCGCCAATAAATTCATCTCTATAAAGTAACGACCGACAGAGTGCTAACTTTTTTTCGTCAACGATGAGATAGTAACTTAAACTCTTAGTTTGAGATAGAGCAAGGTTAAATGGGGAATATGTTTCACTGTGGAACACTCTCCTCTATACACTACTATGTCCACATTTCGATGCTCACTATTGGTATCTCGGTTATTAGAAGACATAGAGCAACGGTTAAATGGGGAATGTTTTGTTGAATTCAATGCTCACGACAAATCTCATTTCAAATTCACCATAATTTTTTTTAATTTTAAGATAATTTTAAAAAACCAAAATTTGCCGATTTCTATGTTCCTCAATAACTCTATGATACTTAATGTGATCTTTTCTAAAGTTTTACAATGTTGAGACACTTTTTTAAGACAAAGCTTTTGACATAAACAGAAATCCTCGATTGTCATTTGTTGTCAAGTTATCAGTGCTAACGTTTGTTTTTCATTTGGCAGCCATGTTGGATTTTTGGTTAGTTAGATAGTCTTTAAAAAGATGTATAACACAATAAAACAAATTTTTGTTTGTAGGGAAGATATTAACAAAAACATAAATTAATCCTTAATATAAAATTAATAGGCTATGAAATAAAAAATGAAGTATTTAATTTTGCACCGCCAGAAGCTCGGGATATTTTAGAACAAAGAGTGCTGGATGGACTAAGATCATTAAACGAAAACACACTTCCTGGAGTACTGTTAGAATGGGGTGCCAAAAGTGTGTGGAACAGAATGGTCGTCATATTGAACAGTTTCTTTACGTAAATCTGAACTTTTAGTACTTTTCCTTTACTTTTTACTTTTATGACTTTCCTTATCGTTTCGCTATTTTACAGTTTTACTTAGCATATGTTGAAGCTTTCATTTCTCTTTGGTGTCGAATTTCATAGCCTACTAATTTCATATTAGAGATTAATTTATGTTTTTTTTTAATATCTGCTCTACAAATAAAAAGTTTTCGGGTATGTTATACATCGTTGAAAAGTTCTTTTTAAAGACTCTCTCCAACTTGGCTGCCATATGAAAAACAAAAGTTAGCACTGGTAACTTGACAACAAATGACAATCGGGGGTTTCTGTTTATGACAAAAGCTTTGTCTTAAAAAGTGTTTCAACTTTGTAAAACTTTAGAAGAGATCACATTAAGTATTATTGAGTTATTGAGGAACATAGAAATCGGCAAATTTTGTTTTTTTTTTAATTATCTTAAAATTTAAGAGTTATGGTGAGAGATTTGTCGTGAGCATTGAATTCAACAAAACATTCCCCATTTAACCATTGCTCTATGTCTTCTAATAACCGAGATACCAATAGTGAGCAACGAAATGTGGACAGAGTGTATGTAATTATTGTAATGGAAAGCCCAAAAGAAAAATGTGTATGTCATCAACGGTGTTGAAATATGAAACTTAAGCAGTTTCATTTTTTTATTCTTTTCATTGAAAAATATAGCAATAAATGCGATGCAATACCTACTTAAAGGAAAGTAGAGACTTTTTAAGGACAAATATGGTACACACATCAAAAGAAACCCTGTTTGAAAAATTAAAGTTAACTAAGTAAGAAGAAGACTTCATATACCATTAATGAATTTTGTCTGGTCCATAGAACAATATTAAAAACGATATTTTGATATTTTGTTCCTATCCGATATTTCACCATTCCCATATCAATTTCGCAAACATATTTTTATGTATAATCGGACGCGTGCCGCTCATGTTAACCATATTAAAAAAATATATACATATTCCTCCAGATAAACTTTGACACCTAATTACACTCCGTTAAAAATACATGTACCGGGTGTCCCAACGGTGTGTATTTTTTCTGTGGAGCCTATAGAAATAACAAGTAGAAAAAAAGAGATTAAGAAAGTTATACTAGACATCACGCGGCACATTTTAAAATTATTTTTAACTATACAAGGTGTTCCAAAAAATGGTGGTGTATAAAGAGAGAATTTTTTTAAATGGAATACCCCGTTTACTTTTACAAACTTAGATGTTCCTTGGAGAGCTGATTACAACAGTATAAATATACAGGCTGTTACAAATTCGAGGCTCACCATTGGGATCTCGGAAACGGTAAGAGATACGAAGTCGGTTAAATTGGGGCAAAGTTGCGTATTTTGTTGCTGAATAATAATCCGTTCTGAAAAATCTTCTACGATTTGTAGTTTCTGAAATATTTCCAAAAAACAGGAAAACGTAATTTTCTTTTTTATTTTTTTCTGAAGTTATTATTGCAGGGATCATAATAAAATTAATACTTTCTACAGGCACTTTTTTAAGCTCTTTGCGATGATATCATTACATTTTACTTAAAACGTTTCGTCTCGTTCTGAGCATCATCAACTTCATTTTTTCTTATGGGCGCTACATTGGCTTTAATACCAATGAATAGATCTATTTTTTCTGATGCTTTTCCATATATCACACATCCCTATTTAATAATTTGAAACAGCTGGAAATGCAAGAAATTGTTGAAAATGACACTGCAAAGAAAAGCAAGGTATGCAGTGAAAACAAAAACCAAAAAAGTTTGATATACCTTCGAAGTTTTATTTCGTTTATCACAAAAGCAGATTTTTGAAAAATTTTTAGATATAAACATGAATGATGTGAATCCAAGAAAGACGTAAATTTTTAAAACGTATTGTGCTAACAACAATTTAGTAATCGCAAGAGAAATTTACTTCCAACAATGACGATGACGCAGTATTTAATTAGTTTCGTAATTAAGTTATACATTTTTATAGTTAAAGCAAGAAAGTATCACAAGAAATTATGTCTTTAAAAATCTCTCTTTCTTGTAAATTTAAAAATGTATCGTGCTAATAACAATTTAGTAATAGCAAGAGAAATTTACTTCCAATAATACCTAGAAAGTTGCCATCCACACAGAACAATGTTATTAAGTTAGATAAAAACATTGCACTTTATGGATATTTTCATAAAACTCGAAGGACGTATCGAGATCGCCTTAATGATGATGAGAATGAAGAATTATTAGAAGAGGTAATTAATAGTTATTTATAAAATGTATAAAATTATAAGACTACAAGAAAGAATGTTTGCTCGAGCAGTAATATCTTTTAAGCTACAAGTTTTCTAAAGACATACATAATTTAATTTGACATTTTCTTGCTTTAATAATAATAATGTATAATTTAATTATAAATCTAATCAACTATTGTTTTCTAGTAGTCTTTCTGGATATTGTTGGAATGAAATTTCGCTCGTTTTTACTGAATTATTGCTGTTAACAGCACAATAAATTTTTAAATTTACGTCATTCTTGGATTCCTAACGTCCATTTTTAGATCTAAATATTTTACAAAAATCAGCTTTCGTGATATTCGAAATAAAACTCCGAAGGTATATCAAACTCTTTTGGTTTTTGTTTTCATTGCATACCATGTTTTTCTTTGCAGTGTTATTTTCAACAATTTCTTGTATTTCCAGCTGTTTCAAATTATTAAATAGGGATGTGTGATATATGAAAAAGCATCAGTAAAACTAGATCTATTCAATGGTATTAAAATCCAATGTAGCGCCCATAAGAAAAAATGAAGTTGATGATGGTCAGAACGAGACGAAACGTTTTAAGTAAAATCTAATGATATCATCGTAAAGAGCTTAAAAAAGTGCCTCTAGAAAGTATTAATTTTATTATGATCCCTGCAATAATAACTTCAGAAAAAAATAAAAAAGAAAATTACGTTTTCTTGTTTTTTGGAAATATTTCAAAAACTACAAATCGTAGAAGATTTTTCAGAACAGATTATTATTCTGCACCAAAATACGCAACTTTGCCCCAATTTAACCGACTTCGTATCTCTTACCGTTTCTGAGATCCCAATGGTGAGCCTCGAATTTGTAACAGCCTGTATACACTGTGTTTCCTAAAAAATGTTTCATCCCGTAGCGACGTTATTTATGATCCGATTTTAATGAATAAAAAAATAAAACAAATGGCTTTAGATGTACTTTAAAATGGTTCTAATTTCGATTTTTTCTAATGTTATCTTCAATATCTATCGATAGTCAACTTTTTTTTTCAAATGGTTGCCCATATTTTTTTAACTTTAATTTAGTAGAACATTTTTTTCTAAATCGGATAAAGTATTCAAAATTATTATTTGCTGCGCAGTTAATTGGAAAAATTATTAAAATTATTATTAACATACTGAATGAAATTTTCAAGTCAGCCGTGGAAATTCATAACAATGCACTAAACGACAAATGTCATTCAACCATCATTTTGAAAATATTTGTAGTTTTAATTGTTTAGGAGATCAATTAATTGGGCCAGTTGTCATAAATGGTACGTACTCTTAAGGGTGGGTTGCATAAAAGATTTAAGCCAGGATTAAATTTAAGTCTAAGTTAGAAGTTGACACTCACAATGGCGTATAGCATATTGTGTGTCATATTCTAACGTGGGCTTAAATTTAATCCTGGTTTAAAACTTTTATGCAACCCACCCTTAATCAAGAAAAATATCACCAACTGTTATCGATAGACATCCAAATTTTTTGGACGAATTACCTTTGGCAGAACTAAATAAAGTTTTTTTTCCAAAAAGATGGAGCCGCTCCTCATAATGCAAGAAGAATTGTCCATTGGTGGTTAAATAACAAATTCGGTGCAAGATGGATAGTGTAACGTTTTAAGGGTTCTATTAATTTATATTTTAAAACAAAACACGAAATAGTTAATAAACTACATAATTTATTTAAAAGCAAACTAATTAACACTAAATTATTTACAAGCTTATACCTAATTTATTTTAACAGCCGAGCGAGTCTTCGCGAACTTTAATGCCGAACTGTCCAACGCTGCATCCTTGCCGAACTGTCGCCCACTCCCGGCCGCGTGCATTTTATAAGCCGAAGCTGTTGTTCTCGTATTTTCTGGAGCTCGACAGACTGTCTGATCTAATTTATTCCGCCGTCGGAATTCTCTAGGCTGTCGCCTAAGGTGCGTCGGCTAATGCGCGTCGGCTAGACGGCTGTGACGCAAGAGACAGTCTGACGCCGGCTGGTGTCGATGAATCATTACAATAGGAACGGATGGGCCAATTCGATGGCCTGCCCGTTCTCCGGATCTTATACAGCTCGATTTTTAGATGTGGGGTTATCTCAAAGATCGCGTGTATATAACAAGCCCGGAAAACGACTTGATTTTAAGACAGAGGATCGTTGATACTTGTCGCGAAATACCTCCTAATTTACTATTAAATGCGGTTCGTGGCGTGATTAGAAGGTGCCAGTTGTGTGTTGGGCAAGGTGTTGAAGGTCAATTCGAGCAATATTGTAAATTTTTATGATTTTGTCTGATACGTTTAATGTTTGTTGATTGTTTATTATTATTATTTTAAATCTATTAAACTGTCATCAAAAATCATGCTTATAATAATTTTATTAATTTTTCCAGTTAACTGCGCACCAAATAATAATTTTGAATGCTTTATCCGATGTAGAAAAAAATGCTCCACTAGATTAAAGCTAAAAAATATGGGCAGCCATTTGAAAAAAAAAAGTTGACTATCGATAGATATTGAAGATAACATTAGAAAAAATCGAAATTAGAGCCATTTTAAAATACATCTAAAGCCATTTGTTTTATTTTTTTATTCATTAAAATCGGATCATAAATAACGTCGCTACGGGATGGAACATTTTTCAGGAAACACCTGGTATAGATTTCACTCAGTTATTTTCGTAAAAAAAATTTTTTTCTTCGAAAATTCCTTAAAAATTTACACATTTTGAACTTATGTTTCTGACTATGAAGGTGACACAGACTTACGAAAATATAACAAAATATTCTTAAGACTTTGGACTTTATGAAAATATGAAAAAAGTTAAAATATCTTTTAGCATTATACAGGGCAAGCAGTACTTGCGAAGCACTCAGTATCTCATTTTTTCTTAATGGAATGACCTATTTTATATTTCAGAAATAGATAGTACTTAAAATATTAATAGATGTAGCATTTACTTGATGGAAATCCATATTAACAATTAAACACACAACTTTGACTTCCACTGGTTTATTTGTTTACAAATTGTAACAATTGTTTCGGCAACACAGTGCCTTCGTCAGACAAATATGTACTAAACTAAATAAGAAATTGAAACTAAAATATACACAAACCGCCTAATCTCAAACAGTGGTAAACTTAACTAATACTAAGAATACATTGTACCTGCTTAAACTTCTAAGAACTGGAAAAAGATGTTACTCTATTTGCGATATTTAATAAGGGTGAGTTATTTATGTCTGTTTGATCGTTTAATAAATTACCTGTATTTTTTATTTTATTAATTTCTAGGCATTCAAGAAGATTTAATTTTCTGCTTTTGTTTTGTATATATAATATTTTGAAGTTGTCTTGAAACTGATGGTTTTCTAAATTCAGATGGTTAGCATAATTAGAATCGTTATATTTTTTATTGAAACTTCTTCTGTGTTCTTTTATTCTTTTTGAGAAACTTCTTCCGGTTCGGCCAATATACGTTTTTGAACAATCACTACAGTTTAATTGGTAAACGCCTGATTTATTGTTTTTATCTGTTTTACTCTTATTGTTTTTTATGAACATACCCAAAGTGTTATTTGTTTTAAAAGCCAAATTTAAATCTAACTTTCGAAGGTGTTTTGCTGCTATGTTTATTAGTTTGCCCGTGTAGGTTAGAGTTTTCCAAGACACTTGAGTTTGTTTTTTAAGGGGATAAACTAAATTTAAAGCGTTTTTGTACAATTTTTTATTAATTAATTTATCAATTAATGATTCCTTGTATCCGTTACTTGTGGCTATCTGTTTGATTATGTTAAGTTCTTTGTCGTAATTTTCTTTTGACATGGGAACGTTAATTAGTCTGTGTATGAAACTGTTATATGCTGAAATTTTTTGATTGTAAGGATGTGTTGAACTGTTGTGTATAGTATGGTCAGTATGTGTTGGTTTGTGGTATATGGAGAACTCATGTTTGTTATTGATATTAGTGATAGTTAAATCTAGAAAATTGATACTCTTGTTATGTTGTATTTGTAAAGTAAATTTGATACTCTTATGTAAGTTATTAATATGTATCACAAAATCTTTTAAGCGGACACTAAATCGCGCACTATACACTTAACGTTTCGCAGTCGTTCGACAGCTTCGTCAGAAGTGAAAAATATGTTGTCAAAATTTTGTATAGTGCGCGATTTAGTGTCCGCTTAAAAGATTTTGTGATACAAATTTCATCGGACAAGAACCAACTGTAAATGTTATTAATATGATTTAAAATTTTTTAAAATTTTGAAGTTGTCTATCTGATCCTACAAAGCATGCTAAAATATCATCTACGTATCTGTATCAGTATATGCAGTTTTTACTTAACGGATTATTGTGTATTGTTTTCTCTAAGTTGTCCATAAAAATTTCTGCTAACAATGGACTTAGGGGATTACCCATAATAAGTCCTTTAGAAGTGAAAATATTATTATTAAATTTAAAGTAATTTTGATTTAAACAGGTCGTTAGGGAATCTAGAATATCATATTTTATTATAGGATTGGTATTGTTTTTTGTGAGTAGCTGATCCACTAAATATACAACTTCTTCCGGTGGAATGCTAGGAAATAAATTTTGTACGTCAAAAGATATTAGTTTAGCATTATTGGGAATTTTGATATTTAAAATGTTGTCTATTAGTTGATATGAATTCTTAATAGCATATTTCGGTGTAAAGTTACTGTATTTTTGAATAATTTCTATTAAAAGTTTTGATAATTTTACTGCAGGGGCAGTGACAAACGAAACTACAGGTCTGATGTGCATATTATCTTTATGTAATTTAATTAAAGAATAGAGTTTTGGAGGCTGAGGGTTCATGATTAATAATTCTGATTTATATTTGTCTTTAAGTATGCTTGTGTTTTGTATTAGGTCCTTAATTTGTTTCTGAAATTCATCGGTTGGATTATGTTTGATTACTGTATATTTAGGTGAATCCAAAAACTGGAGTGTTTTTAATTTATAATCTTCTTGTTTAATGGCTATCACTGTATTGCCTTTGTCAGCTTTGGTAAATATTATATTGTTATTGTTGGATTTATTTCTTATAGATTTTGCAATTTCCAGTTCTTTACAAGTATGTTCGTTATTGCTTTTGTTTGTACATATATTGGCCAAACCGGAAGAAGTTTCTCAAAAAGAATAAAAGAACACAGAAGAAGTTTCAATAAAAAATATAACGATTCTAATTATGCTAACCATCTGAATTTAGAAAACCATCAGTTTCAAGACAACTTCAAAATATTACATGTATGTACAAAACAAAAGCAGAAAATTAAATCTTCTTGAATGCCTAGAAATTAATAAAATAAAAAATACAGGTAATTTATTAAACGATCAAACAGACATAAATAACTCACCCTTATTAAATATCGCAAATAGAGTAACATCTTTTTCCAGTTCTTAGAAGTTTAAGCAGGTACAATGTATTCTTAGTATTAGTTAAGTGTTACCACTGTTTGAGATTAGGCGGTTTGTGTATATTTTAGTTTCAATTTCTTATTTAGTTTAGTACATATTTGTCTGACGAAGGCACTGTGTTGCCGAAACAATTGTTACAATTTGTAAACAAATAAACCAGTGGAAGTCAAAGTTGTGTGTTTTGTGTTTAATTGATAGTACATAAGCTTAGCTTTTTACTGATATCAGGTTATATACCTTTATTTCTAACATTTGCTTAACTAGAAATATTGTTTTTACTACCATTAGAATTTTTATGGTTTTAACCTTTTATTTTTGGAAATAAATTATAACCATAAATTTGAAAGTTCCTAGAGCTTCCTAAACTCAAAATGCAGATATCAAAATTCGAATACCACTGGTCACATACCGAGGAAATAAAAATATTTGAAGTGGACGTAAGAGTAAAGTACCTTTATTTTTCAAGTTACGCGGAAATATTATTTGAAAAAGTTATTCAGAATTATTATAAGATCTCAAATATGAAATCATGGCTGACTACGATGAAATTTTTTTTTCACATATTTACCTGTTTTTCTCGTATCAATGTGAAAATTGTAAAACGTTAAATGTGTAGACCTGGACGTATCTTCAGGTGTGATATTAATACACTCTGGGATTTACTTTTTGCTCATTTACTATACAAAAATTATAAATGGAAGGCGAAATTGTTCAAATAGTAGTAAAAACAAGTTTCTAGTCAAAGAAATGCTAGAAATATAGGTATATAACCTGGCATCAGTAGAAAGCTAAGTTTAAGAACTACCCATTTCTGAAATAAAAAATAGACCGTTCCATTAAAAAAATGAGATACTGAGTGCTTCGCATGTACCGTTTGCCCTATATAATGCTAAAAGATA
Organism: Dorcus hopei; assembly: GCA_033060865.1. NCBI lineage: Eukaryota > Metazoa > Arthropoda > Insecta > Coleoptera > Lucanidae > Dorcus > Dorcus hopei. The sequence continues at coordinate 41,646,437 of CM065420.1, forward strand.
TTTTAACTTTTTTCATATTTTCAAAAAGCCCTAATAATACTTTGTTATATTTTCGTAAGTCTATGTCATCTCCATAATCAGCAACATAAGTTCAAAATTGGTAAATTTTTAAGGAATTTTCGAAGAAAAAATTTTTTCTTACGAAAATAGCTCAGCTAAATTAATATACCTTCATATTATTGTAATCATCTCTCCGCGGGACATCCAAATTTATAAGAATATATAGGGTGTTCCATTAAAAAAAATCGCTTTGTATGCACCAACACTTTCTGGAACAGCCTGTATAGTTGAAAATAATTTTAAAATGTGCCGCGTGACGTCTGGTACAACTTTCTTAATCTGTTTTTCTCTACTTGTTATTCCTATAGGCACCACAGAAGAAATACACACCGTTGCGACACCCGGTATATTCATTAATTTTATTGGGAATAATCTACCAGTTCGAAAGTAACTTTCAATATTAAAAATTTGTGTAGTAATTTTAACATTTTATAAATTAAAGTTTGACAATTTGACTTTTGTTTAATTTAAGGTTGCGGTAAGTGAGTCAGACCACGTGTTTAGTGGGTCAGGGGTTTAGTTTGACCGTTGACTTCACGATTTTGTGCAATTTGAACGTTCATTTAATCAAAAATCTTTACAAAAATTAAATCACCGTGTTTATTTTAATTAAAAATACAACATTTTTGTAAACATGTAGGTATGTATATTCATTTACTATTAAAATATAATTTTTAAATTTTATATAAAAAATAGTATGTGTAGAGTAGTACCGCTAACTGTTATACATTTTTTTAAAATTACATCTTCTGTGGATTATTTCTTTTAAATTTGTTGACCAACTGGAACTACTATTTCTTACAAAAGAAAATATTAACTCAAATCAAGGAATTCGTATCAGAAGAAACAAACTGAATAAATAAACTAAATGCTCAACTGAATATAAAAACTTAAAACTAATATTAATTTCTAATACTTTCTAATACTGATGCAATGTCAGCACAAAGCCACAGACTCCACACGCGTTCCCGAAAAGGATCTATGATTCGTGTGATTCAAACATTCGCAGGGGCCCAATTCTCGAACCGTACGACAATATTCGAATGCGGAAATGACGGCAAAATGACGTAGACTCTCGTACAAAACTATACAAATCGTTCGAAAATTGCGTCATTTGTGCATAGGAATCTTTTCGCACGGTTCGAGAATCGGGCCCCATGTTAGTCGGTTTAGCCTGTCGTTCAAACGACTCGCGAGTCGTGCCTCGTGCGAGGTACCATCGTAATCATAAAAACCGACTACACTCGAAATTTTTGTCAATTGAAGCGTGCTTTAAAATGAACTTCTGTCATTTTGACAGTAATATTATTTTGACAAATCAAATAAAAATACCCCAATTAAAAGCAATTCAGAAAGCAATAATTCGAACGCGATTGCAAGACAAAATCAGTATTCGAGCAATTGCAACTGAATTTGCTGTTAGTATTCGTAATCATAGAGAATAGTTATTTCTTTGGAATCGAATGAGATGGATGAGATTTTGTAGGTTGACAAATACATGACAAATGGTGTCAAACCTAATGTTACACAACTAAATTTTTTTAAAATGGACGTGTCGATTTCACTTCGCATGTAGTCGATTTTTATGATCACGATGGTACGTATGTATGTACCTACTTCTTGCAGATACCGTGAGCCGTGAATCGAATCTCAAAATTTTCGGATTCGGCTCATGCGGATCTCTTAAAAGATCCGGATCAGTGAACCGATTCAGTCGCGAATGACCCACCCATCTCTATTCCCAAAGCACTTGCTACGAGCTGCAAATAAATTGAATAAAACTGAAAAAAAAACCTTTATTATTATTCATTCACGATCTTTTTAGACTTTAGAGGGCCATGCTTATTTTCGTTAAGTTACGTGCATGTATTTTGATAGATTTTATAAATAGATACTTAGGACAAACACTGCGTATACGTATTCGTGTTACCAAATTACCGTAATTGCCAAAACATATCCTCAAAAAAATACAGTATGAAAATGACAAAGTTTAGAGGTAAGTACTTGTCCTATTTTTTATGATAGCAATAGTTCGTGTATAATTATACCGATTTACACTTCGTTGTACCAATTCAGATTTTTCCTAAGAAAATTATGTGTGCTTGGAATTATAACAAACCTATATACTGGAAATTAAGACGTGAATGTCGAAACGAACGAAATAACAAGATATTGCTGTAATATTAATAATAATAATTTTTATTTCACTTGGCAATGTGTGTACATTACATGTGATCGTCAGGCGTTTTACGGTTACATTTATTATAAATTATAATTAGCGAGTTAAGAAAAACTCTACAGTCAAAAAATAAGCGCAAGTATAATAAGAAAAAATAAATGTAACACAAAAAAAAGATAATAAGACAAACAAACAAGAACATAAGTACCATCCAATTAGTATAAAAAATTGTACCTATATTGACATATCACACAGTATAAAATTCACGTACACTATAAAAAGATTTTTTTGTAAATAAATCTTTAAACGACGATTAAATAATACTCTATTTTCAATTTTTCGTATGTCCTGTGGCAGTTTATTAAAAAGCTGTGATCCAGAATATAATGCTGACTTCTCAAAAAGCGCACTAATATGTTTGACAGAGCGAAACAAATTAGCATTTCTTCTATCAATACCATGAAGTTCGTGATTAGTTCTTAATTTCGATCTATTATCCAACGCACACATTATGCAACGGTATATATAAATGGAAGACAATGTTAGAATTTTTGAGTTAATGAAAGTGTTTTTACATGTTTCTCTGTAACCAATATTAAAAATAAGTCTAATAATTCTCTTTTGTCCAACAAAAACCCTACAAGCATTTGGTGCATTACCCCACAATTCACATCCATAATTCAGTACAGAATGAAGCGAATGAAGAAGAAAAAGGGGAGATATTACTTCACATCGAAGATGAAGAGGTGACGTGGGTCCAGAAGTTTGAGAAGAACGTGCTGCAAAGAATTTTGCGAATTTATGAATAAATATAATAAAAAACCAATTCATCCACTTACTTCGAGATTTTGGCCGATCAGAAAAGGAAACAACAGCAAAAGAAGGAGATTAGTGTATCTTGCAGACAGGCGGCGCGTGCATGTGAAGATGACAGATGCTGAGGACGTCGGTTTAGATTACCAGAAACTTTTGGACGGACACCTAAAATTATAAATATTAGTTTGGGATGTCAAAATTATTCAGGGATTTACTTTTCTTTGGGATATCTGTGAATAAAAGTTGTTTTATATAAAATTTTAGATCTAGAATTAAATGATATACTTACGAATTGTGAATAATTTAAGAAAAAACTGTATTATGACAAATTTACACAACATTTCTAAATTGACATTGATTAACGTCAGAATTAATTTTTGAAGTTTAGTAAAGTGAGATGAAATTAAAAGTCGATTCGAAAAAGCTCAACATCTAAACTGAATACATTTTAATATATACAAATTCCTGAAATTTCTAATAAAAGATAAATTGGAGACGATTCGCGAAAATCGTAAACGATTTTTAAACCCTATTAGAAATTACATTACACACATTTCAAAATTTAAAAAAAATAAAAAAAGGCTTTCTTAACTAAAGAACCTAGAACCTGAATTAAGCCTCACAAATTAAAAAAGTAAAATCATATCAAGAGAAAAGTAAGAAGGAAAAATAAAGAATCGTAAAAAAGATTTAAAATATTTATCACTACAATATGTAGTTAATACGTTTCATCAAAGTTATAAAATATTGACATAACCGGACTCTCTGACATACACCAAGTCGCATTAAGTCAAATGTAGCGCTACAATTCTTACGTCGGTGTATTTGTCAAGGTTAACGTATCCGAATAAGGTACGGAAAGTGGGAGGAGCTAAACGTATTGCAATAAGTATACGCAACGCCCACTGAATAATAGGCCTGCTCAAAGGAGTGGGAGAATACCCCGAGACTGTGCCCGAGAACTTGAGACAATGCCGCGCGCGCCGCGCCGTTAACTGACGAATGTGTAATGCGGAGTCAGAATTGACCATAAATTTATTATTGTAAAATTAAATATATTCATAAAACTAATTCCAACATGTTAAAATATATACAATGCCCCTGTGTGGAATATAATTATGTAAACTCACTAGCACGAGTTTAAAAATAATGTACTTAATTATTTTTGTTGTTTCTAATATCTTTAAATTAAAAAAAGAAATAATTCATTTGAAACTATTGGAAATATGAATGATATAGCAGAGTTAACTGAACTACATACAATACATAATAGTTCTAACTACTATTGTCCAGGAGTCGCAGCGAGGACTACTATGATTCTTAAAAAAAAAGGAAATTTTTAATAATGTTAAAAAATAAGTTCTCTTAATAATTAAATACGAGATGTAATAATAATACATAATTAAAACAGATGAGTTACTTTCACACTGCGATACTGAACATGAAGTGACCATTTTAAATCAATCAGTAAGCGCATTTACGTACGCGCTAACAGTTCAACGGAGAGACACATACTGACCGAGTCCCCCGAAAATCTTGGCGTCCCCCGAAATTTCGATGTTCCCCACTATCTAACTTCGGCCTATGTGAAGTGGGCGTTGGTATACGTCGTACGGATACCGATAAACAGCTCTGTCCTAAGCATCTAAATGTAACAAATGTGAAATTCTGACACCTTAACGTCAGTCCCATTGACTATATTGCTTCTTATACTTTATGATTGCATCAAGAAAGTAAAATAATAACATAAATAATTACTTGTGATTTTTTAATACTAAAGTCCGTTCACAATGACTTAACGTAATAAAATTAATCACTAATTACAGGTTTGAAGCATTTTTTTGTAAATACTTAAAATTCTAAACAGAAATTAATTAATGTGTTTAATTGAGAATCATTTAAATTTAGGATTACTACGTTTACTTTAACAAACAGTGCATTCAAATGATTAATTTACGTTACGTTAAGTGATTGTGAACGGGTATAAGTCAAAATGCTAAAAATCATCAATATTTTTCGGCGTCAGGTTTCAAAAATATAACCATCAAATTAAAATGGAACATATCCACTTGGAGGTACCAACCTGCACGATACAGCGCGTACGCATATCTCTTTGACGCACCTGTAAGGTCATGTACAAAGCAGATTCAATTCAAACGCATTTGGAGTAAGTTATAAACACAGTATATTCATCAATCAGTAGGGACAGCTCGTGTCGGTGCCTTTGACGTTCATACTAACCTTCACAGTATACTTATCAGCCAGTAGGGACAGCTCATGTCGGCACCTTTGATGTTCATACTACCGTTTTCAGAGCCAATATGGCCGTTACCATGGCCAGCTACATTAACATTCACTGACGTGTATGTATGGCCGTTTCAATTAGCCTAAAATTCGGTTCCGGGAAAACATGCCGTGGAGTACTCCCCTCAGCGCTCCCTATTAAAGATACTACAAAGTACAAAACTACTGACAGTGACGTAATGACCTTGAATATAGAGGGGAGGAAGGAGCATTTATTACTTTCACCATTGAAAGAACACTAGACGGAAGTGCTATCTTTTAACGGTCATTGATGATATATCGTTTGAGTGCGAACACGAATTATTCTATTTAACGGTGTAATAGCAGTTTATTTCGAATTTAGGAATAACGTTTCATTAGTAAGTATTACAATTAGGTACCTACTTTTCTTCCAAAATGTGTTTTTCTTTAGAATAAAGTTATTTACATTATAGGTTATAAATGCAACAACAGTCAGTCATAGGCGTAGTTATAACGATGTGGAAATGTAGTGACAAAAGTTATTACTGCCATTTCCTACATCGCCTAAATCGATTGTAATCTAACGCAGATGAATTTCTATTCAGTCTTTTATATCACTGTCTACACCTATCACAGCAAAATGCTGAATTAAAAACTCGCCCAATGAAGGATAACAGGTACGCTACTGCTAACCGGAAAATTTGTCCGCCACATGCAAAACCCATCGTGGACCAGTTTTATATGCGAAATGCTTCTTCCTCCACTCTATATTCAAAGCGCAATGACGATTGCAATTACTTAAAAACTCACAAGAGGCGCTGAGGGGAGTACTCGTAAAATTTTTTAAAAGTCTAATTGAAACGGCCATAAGTACACGTCAGTGAATGTTAATGGAGCTGGCCATGCCGTTACTGGCGGGGCTGCCTGGCGGGCTTTCATTTTATTGCTACTAAATGTCACTGGTTGAAAAAATAACAAGGATAGAAATGATTGCAAGCAAATCATAGAATGCGATGTTGTTTTACACAACTTGCTTTCTACACAACATAAATTCATTATAATCTAACAAAGATGGCTTTCTGTTCAATCTTTTTCATCACTCCGCATCCATCACACCCTAGAAAGCAACCCGCCCTTAATGTGATAAATAGAAAACTTAATTAGTTATATATTAGTTTATAATAACTTAAAAAACAGCTTTAATTCCTCAAATAATGCAATTTGTGTAGTTAAAAGTTAAATTACGAGTAGTACTACAAAAAGTACAAAGTGGTTAATCTCAAGTGTCCGGGGTTGGCAGCAACAAAATCCCTACATTAGTATATTTTTATGTTTGATAGTTTACAAACATGATTCAGATTCATGTTTATATTTATTTTCGCCTGGCGAGCTGTCTGATATGGTAATTTTACTTCTGTTGAGAAAAATCTTTCTTTAATAAGACAATGCCATTTATGATTCTGCATGATTTTTAAAATTGTAATTAAAAAACACTAAAATTTAATAAGAGTGCCTGTGTCATGTAGCTATTAAAAAACTTATGATTATGGACTTTACTATCCAGCAAAGCAAAATGATCATCTGCAAGCATTCAGCCATGCAGATTATGCTGGAAACATGAAGAAACAGAAGATCGACAACAGGCATCGTAGTAAAATTGGATGATACTGTAACGATTTTAAGGGTTCTATTAATTTTTATTTATTTTAAAACAAAACACAAAATAGTTAATAATCTAATTTATTTAAAAGAAAACTAATTAACACTTACAATAATTTATTTACAAGCTTATGTCTGATTTATTTTAACACTAGATAATTTACAAACTTAATCCTAATTTATTTCAACAGCCGAGCGAAAGTTTATAACGCGACTTTAATTCCGTCTAACGTTGAATCCGATTCGAACTATCTAACATTGAATGAATCTCCGTTTACCGGCCGCGTATTTTATAAGCCGGGGTTGTTTATCTCGAACATTCTGGAGGCGACCCACTGTCTATTCTAGTTTATTCCGCCGTCAGAATTCTGTGGGCTGTCGCCTAAGGTGCGTCGACTAGACGGCAGTGACGCAAGAGACAATTTGGCGCCGGCTGGTGTCGACGAATCATTACAATACAATTGCTTGCCAATGAAGCAGAGTGGTGGCATTATTGACTACTGAGGCTGCATACATTGCGGCAAATCAAACCGTGAAAGAAATAATATGGTCGAAAAGTTTAATTAACCCTGCGTTTAATACGTGGGCGTCGTTGTCAATTTTCGTTGATGGGGCAGCAGAGTCCAGCGTAGGAAAATATCCCAGCAGAGGCCGAGGAAAACTGTGTTCGTTCCACAAAGGAGACAGCCTAGACAGAGTAAAAATTCACTGCTGTCTATGTGTGACGTGTTACTGCATGCAAGGTACGGTATTACGTTTACTCAAAAATGTTACAAAATCCTCGGCTGTGCTGTGTTCGTTGTGTAGCCAGCCTAAGGTATCCACGGCAGTCAGAATTCTGTTTAGAATACAGTCCGACTGAGCTCGTTAAACTCTAATGGTTCGTTCATCAACTAAACGCAAGCTTAGTAATCTAGCATTGTTTGACAACCTGAAAACGATCCTCGTGAACCTGAGTATTGTTAGAAATACATAAAAATAACAAAATGATTTATTTGTCCAGTTGTAATCCTTCACAATATTATCAAAATTATTCTTAATGCGATGCCACTCTGAACCGCCTACTTTCGTCTTGTAGTATCGACTACCCGGTATTCCGCTAACTCTGCTGTCTCAGCTGTCTGCTTCTTTCCACACACCGGTACTTCCCCGGCTACCCAGCCTTGTTATCTCGGTCACGTGGTGCGTGATACAGATGTACAGTGCTGGCCTCACAGGATTTCTCACACGGCCTCTCCTGACGACAACGTGTCCCCACGTAATAGAGTACAACATAGTACCAGTTACCTGGGCAATGATCAATGAAATATCAGAATTGTGAATGATCAAAATATAACAAGAACAAAATTAAACAGACATAAAATAATAATCAGTAATAAATAACCAGTGCAGACAGCTTAGGGCACCTTGTGGTCTTTCTGCAAAAATACAGGCAACACATGTATGCATACACAGTCAAATAACACAAAAAGAACTAAAAAGATCTTTTAACCAACAAAAGCAAAATTGATAATAATATTGGAGCTCCAATAATTTCCAGGTAGGACTAAAAGTACCAGGGTTTCACCTGCAGTTAGCCCTCTGCCCAGAGCAAAGTACCGGAAGCCTTACTCCGCAATGCTCTGCACTAACCTACCAGAACAAAGTACCAGGCTTTTTTTTCCACCCGCAGTGTTCTGTTCTCACTTACCAGAACAAAGTACCAGGCTTTTTCCACCTGCAGTGTTCTATTACCTTACCCCTACCTTCCATTAGCTATCATAATATCGTATTCAGGGTTTCATATTTTCCAACCCTGCGATACCTTTATAGGGTATTCTTGAACGAGTGTCACCAGGTATGTCGGTTACCTCACACCTGTCATTTTCCAACACTTTACTGAGCTTAAACGGCCCTGTCCGCCGCCGTGGCAATAGCGAGACTCCAATGGCTTTGTTTATCGTACCACTTGTGTCTAGCTGGTTATACCTCCATTTCCCCGTGGAAGTGCTACAGTGTTCAAGTGATGCGCCTCATATGTACCTACAAATTCTGAAAATCTCTTTGAGGTAAAAGCTCTACCGTGATCGCTAATTATGCGAAGAGGCACCCCAAATGTTAAAAACATATTTTTGAAAGAATTGATAAGATATTTAGTACCAGTGTCTTTTACGGGATTTAATAAGATGAACTTTGTTAAAGCATCAATTATGGAAATATAATTGCCCGTTTTGATTTTAAGAAAAGGACCCAAGTGATCAATGCGAACCGTATGGAACGCTATTGGTGTTTTCGGGATGTGATGCAACAACCCAAGTCGTTTACCTGAAGTTTTTTTTTTTTTTAATGCCTTATTTCGCTCGTCTTGCCACACTCGTATGCAATAATTTAGTTAAAGGTTTGGAAATGATAGCATAATTCTGAATAAATTTACGAAAATATTCAGTGAGACCTAAAAACTGCCTCTGAAAAACACTAGGGGCTGTACAAAGGCCAAAGGGCATTCGTAAATATTCATATAAGCCATCCTGGGTGATAAATGCAGTACAAGGTATTGAATCTGCCGACATTGGAAGTTGATAGTACCCTGAAAATAAATCTGAGCTAATGTAATATTTATTACCTGCTAATTTGGATAATTGGTCTTCGATTAAAGGGGGTGGTTATCGATTTTTTACGGTTATTCTATTCAACATACGATAGTTTAGTAGTCTATACACAAGCGTTTTTCTCCATCTCTCTTTTTTTTTCTTGACCAGTAGAACGAAACTTGCATAGGGTGAATTCGATCGCCGAATTATCCCATTTTCAATTAATTCGTTGACTACTTCCCTTGTAGCTTAGCGTTCAGATTCAGGAAGTCTGCGAGCCCTACATGTGATCGGCTCTGTTGTTAATCGTAATGTCATACAGACATTTTTAACCATGCCTACTTCAGACATTTTGGTGACAATACAATCGCTGTATAGGCGCTGTATTCATTAAGCAATGATAAAAGCTTAGTCACCACCTTCTGGTCCTTTATTCCGATATTTACTATTGACTAATTGATGGAGTTTACACATTGCGAGTAGCCCTCAATTCGAGAGAATTATAAAAGATTACCAGATTAAAAATATTGAATGTCATTCATTTCGGTAAAACTTCGTCCTATCAATACTTCTACATTCATGACACATTTTGTGACCACATAAAAAAATTATTAATTTGTTGATACCATCAATATCAATGTCAGCACGTACAAAATGATTTGGGTTTGATATGTGCGTCACCCAGAATAATTAAAATAACAAGAACTAAAAGTGGTGTGGTTTTAAGTTCTAGCGTAATTACCGCGTTTTCTGAAATGAGAGCATTGGCTGCCGAAATCGACAAAGCACTTAATTTGTTTATTTTCGATAAAAATTTCTTTAAAATACTTTTGTGTAACATTGTCGTTACTTCCGATAAAGTTTATGTTTTGTTTAGGTTTGGGCAGTTACGACGCAGGTGTCCCACAGTTCGGCAGCGATAACACGTCGGGCGTGTGACATCATCGTGTTTGACAGATGCAGAGTTATGTGATTCAGAAATTGCCGTGGTTGTTTGTTTTGTTAAATTTCTATTGGCATCAATAAGTCGTAAATGAGTTGCAAGGACATATGGGTCAGTAACGTGTGCTGTCGCGACCATGAATTTTATTTGTGCATCGTCAATACCTCCCATTATTAAATTAACGCGATCCGCATCGTTTAACGGTATTTTTAGCTTATGTATAAGGGCTAATTTGCGAAATACATATTCATAAAGGGATTCGTTCGTTTGTGGCTTACAGGATATAAGTTCTTGCATTAATCCGTGTAGATCACGTTTGGGATGAAAATTTTCCTGAAGCATAGAGCTCCATTCTGCCCACGTAAACAATCGCGTAGGGAGTCCCCTGAACCATACCTCAGCGGTGCCCTTCAATTTTGTTAAAGCTAGATGAGATGTTGTTTTATCATCCCATCCGTATATCTGAGCGAACTCATTAACAGAGTTTAACATCATGTATTACAGGATTGAACTCAGAAATAATGTTTGTAACCAAAGAAACATTACTTGCGCCAGATATCCTTTTTTCGACCAACCTTTCAATCCCGGATACCATTGCAGCGCCAAATTGCGAAACGCTATCAGCCAGAGCACCTACAGACGCCGCCGGGAGGGTTTCCCCACTTTCTCGCGATCGGCTTCTACCACTATCCTTGGAGTCGCCGTCTCCTCGCGAGGGCTCCTCTGGGGTAAACGAAAACGTTGACGCCGTCGTCCACGCGTTCGGCCATCCAATTCAAACACGACGCGATCATCCAGGTTCATTTCGTCTCGACGCCGTTCATGTGCCACCTTTACCAAACTTTTTCGCTCGTCGGATGTTTGCGGAGAAGTTGTCTTATGCCACTGCCGATACATTGCAATAATCGCGGTTAACAAGGCACAGGACACAATCCCACTTCTGATGTTAGAAATACATAAAAATAACAAAATGATTTATTTGTCCAGTTGTAATCCTTCACAATATTATCAAAATTATTCTTAATGCGATGCCACTCTGAACCGCCTACTTTCGTCTTGTAGTATCGACTACCCGGTATTCCGCTAACTCTGCTGTCTCAGCTGTCTGCTTCTTTCCACACACCGGTACTTCCCCGGCTACCCAGCCTTGTTATCTCGGTCACGTGGTGCGTGATACAGTTGTACAGTGCTGGCCTCACAGGATTTCTCACAGTATCAACAAAAAAAAACTTATAAGATTTTGTGTTCGTATTACATTACACTAGCACGATTGGAAGCATTAATAAATCTTTGTAAAGTAGTATTGTTATTTTTTTGCTATTTTTAACATGTTTATTAGCGTACCTACTGAGAAACCTGAAAATAAACAATAATACCATACAGATAACATAACCTTTTAAAACCAGGCGGTGACATACACCACTGTAGCCAATTATTCAGGCATCCCACCTTAAATTAAGTATTGCCAACTCAGGACAGTTGACATTGATCGCCCTGTACATATTATAAGTGACTCAAAATTTGCTTCAGACTACAAACATTAATGTCTTTTTGTAAAAATGATCATAGCTTACTTCTATTTCTATGATTTTTATTCGATGTTGTAACAGTTAAATTTACACTCCAGTTTAAGTTCATCTCCTTTTGGCATTTTTGGGCATGCTAGCGCACTCTGTTGGACGGTGGCAAAGTTGATTGTGTTGTTAATGTTAATTTTATCCGGGAAACTCTCTTTGGCTCATTTTAAATTTCCCTCTTATTGATTTAGGTATTGATTAGATTTCCGGCGATCGATTTATCGAAGGAAGGGTGCACGTGTTCCGACATTCGCCTGATCCGAGCGATGGTTGACACGTGGTCGCTGGTTAAAATTTTTATGAGAAATTAAATTAAACTCATCCAATCTTACGATATTCATTAAAATTTATTAATTTAAAAAAAGGAAATCCTTAATACATAAATTAAGGTAAGATTTTACAAATTTCATAGCTATTTCCTATTTTCTTTTTTTATGTTTGAAACGTGTTGCGATTTTCGCTTGCCTTTGTAGGGTTTTTCTTTACACTGAATATTATTTGCGTCCGCTAACAAAACTCGACTCCTGTTGTTGGGTAACAATCCACGAAAAAAAAGGACCGATGCTGTAACAAGTTCATTTTTAATCCTGTTGATTCCCCATTTTCACGGCTTATCAACCTGAAGGCTGGTTGGTCCATTTCATCATCAACGGGAACAACTTCCATTCGGAAATCGATGTCCGGATGCCAGCATTCGCAGCGGTTTTGTGGCCACAGTAATATCCGGTAGCAACCAGGTTTTTCTTTTGCTGATTTTTTTAATATTTAATTTTGTCGCTGACTTTTTTTCTCATTTAATTATGAGTTTAGTAATTTTTGAATCGGCGTAAATACATTTTTGGCTAAAACAAAAAGGAATAACCAATAATTAATTACCTTTATTATTTGATTCACATTTATTTATTTTTTTCTTTGTATGTTAGCTATTCATTTTTAAGCAAAAATATAATGCGTCTAGAATTAAAGAATTATAAACGTTTGCCTGCAATGCATCGAGTTTTATCTACGTTCACCCAGACGGTTTAGGATGCTGGAATGCTCTTGACTTTATATAAACAATACACAGTGTTTCGGGCAGGAAAGGTTTGCTTTGGGGAATCGGGACAGTCGAGTTTATGATATGCAATCGATAGGCGCATTAATAAGAGTTTGCGGTGTTAATACGATAGAAAGGTGCGGAATGTAATTAATTAAAGTTGGCCAACTTGCAACTTATAACTCGCGCTTGCAACTCGCAACTCGCGTTAATTGTATATCCGCGAGTATTATATACGTGGCGTGCGTATACAGGGTGTGTTCGGAAAGTATTGTGCGCTACGCTGGTAGAAGCAGGAAAGCGGTATCTAGAGATAAGTTATTAATTGTAGCTAATGCATGATATGTAGAGAATTAGCTTGAAGTATTTCCTGCATGGTGTATGAATGAAGCGATTTCCCCGGGTGAGGCTCGGTTGTCGTGGCAGGTGCTGCATCACCTGACCGTTGGCTAGTAGGTCGACTGGGGTAACCACGGTGGCGTAGGGATTGTGACGTCACTTGCATGATTAGTGGTTACTTCGTAAGGGAAATCGTACTAACAAGGTGGAAAGCGCTACCGAGAGTGAACGACGTACTGTTCACGGTCCCATGGTGACCCCTTAGGGACCCGATGCAGCGGATTGGGAGCCCTAAGGTTATTAAATTGTCACCACCCTACGTGCCAGGTGGAGGGACGTAACCTGGTGGGATGCCACGTTGACGTTGATTTGTGCCACCTGGCGGAAGAGTGGATTGGTGGTAGAGAATCCACGGGTCGGAGATGACAAAGACGTAGGGTAGAGTATGTTTGCATGTCATTGAGGCTATCTGTGTTGTATGTGGCGTGTGTTTCTGGAAATAACATTTCAGAGCAATAGTTTATGAAAGAGCAACAGATATGATAATAAAGGCCCAAGGTTGGACATCATCAGGAGCGATGATAGAGGCACTAGATTGAGTTGTGAATTGACCAAGGGGTTGAGACCGTTGGGGCCAGGGGACTGGGGTCCCCGGTGAGTAAATAACTGTTGTCTCTTACAAATGATTGTAAACACATGTTATTGTTGCATGAACGCACCATGTCAATGGGAGGTGATGGTAGCGAACGGTGCCCGGTAGCCAAAGGAAATGGTGAGCGTTTTGATTACTTACATTTATGTATACGCGTTAACACATTTTAATAATACTAGAAAAAAAATATGTTGGTAATTTCGGCCGACCTTACATGTATAACAATTATTTACAATAATATTATAAATAATTAAATTCATTGAGCTTATTCTAATATTTTATCTGAAGTAAAATAATTGAACTGATTGTGAAGACTCTGTAAACCATAACGAAGCTTCCTGATGGTACAAATTTTTTTTGATGTCATTAATTTTCTTAAATGCTGAGAGAGTTTTCTTTACACATTAAGAAATTACAAATTGTTGAGATTTCTCAATATATCAACTTCAGTGCTGAAAGGGCTACTATTTACTTTAAATACTTACCAGGTTTCCAAATCTCCCCTTATTTATATAAATTTAAAGATTTGATGGCGCTCAAATTATTTGAATTTCAATTTTCTTTATGAGACCCATTGCCCTGTGCTTCCTAGAAATGAGACCCGGTGGCGACGCATTCATAAATAAGTATAGATTAAAAAAGTCGCGACAGATGTCTGTCCTGAAGGTACACTGTAATGAAACATTTCCATAAAATCAGAAAGTAATTAAAAATTAATGTTTTACATTTCAAGAGATGACTTCAAAGATCAGCTATCTCTTTGAACACCAATTTCACATTTAGTACTAGGCAAAAGTTCAGATGTTGAGGCAAATGCATTGTCACAGGTGATACTGACAACTGTATTGTCACAGGGTATTTCCTCAAAAACTGATGTTGAATTTTCAGCTGAAACAAAAAGATGAATTGGTATGTCCTTTAAATGTACTTGCATGTTCCAATATAATAATGAAAAATTACCCACCCGTAAAAAGTGATTCAATAAAAGACGGTTTTTGTTTTATTGTACTCGATGTACTAGGAGACACAATAAAATCTGAAATGAAATGTTTACACAGGTCTACAAAAAAAATCTTTTCGAAATTTGATTGGATAATATCATCTGATCTTTATGTTTTTTGGTGTGCTGAAACCGAAAGTGAGGTCAGTTTTTTTCCATCACGCACAGATTTTGTTCGGTCTCGAGTAAGCACAGTAGTTATTGCGATAAAAGAAAACAAAATCGGCTGACAGTTTTTATTTATTTCCATGTTATTCACAATACCGAGGGCGAGTAATATTAGAAAATTATGTGTTTAGAATATTAGAAAACGTTTAAGGAAAAAGAAAACTACCCGTTTCAAGTCTAATAAATACACATACGTATGCTATAAAACTGGTATTATGTTCTATGGGTTTGAAAAATATCTGTACGTGATGGAGAAAAACGGACTTCATTTTCGACTTCAGCACACTAACAAACATAAAGATTAGCCAAAATTATCAAATCAAATTTTTGGTTGTAGACCTGTGTTATTAACAGTACATATAAGCAAAATATATTCTCACCTCTTTTTGGAGTTACTCGCTTTCGAGGAGAACCTTCAAAAGATATATATTGCTTGGGAGGTGTGCTAACTTCTGGAGCTATTTGAGTTGCATTAGAAAAGCCTTCGATATGCAATGAAGTTGAAGGTTCAGATCTCAATAAAAGGGCTAAAACGTAAATAGTTTAAGATAAATATGTCATACTGCTTTTCCTTATAAGTTCAGTAGCTACAAATTTGCTGTTTTCAAAGAAGTGTAACTATTATACTGATCAGTATGAAAAATTTAGTAAAACTCAAGAAATTACCTGGTAAAAACAAACTTGGAACCGTACATGGTTTTAATTTGTTGTTATGAAAGAAATCAGTCTTCTTGAAATAAATGCAACGAATACGATAATCCTTTGATGAAATTTCATCATCAGTCATAGGCAGAAATTTTGGATTTCCTGTTGCTCTCACCCACAATCGAAAGCAATCTAAACCTTTTTTTTTGCTTTGGGAACCTGTAGTTTGATCGGATATGGACATCCAAAACTTCGTCTCTCGGACATCCCAAAACGATATATTTCTTGGACATTATAATTAGCAATAAAATACTTAAGGATGTGTTTCTCAATAATTAGTGTTGGGAATAACCGGTTTATTTCAATAACCGACTACTGAGTATTCAAGTGATTTGAAAAACCGGATAATCACTTGAATGAAATCATTTGAATGATGATTGGAGTGTCGGTAACTGGCAGGTACTGGGCTAGTGATGGAGAATATCGTTACTTTTGAGTAATCGGTATTAATCGTTACTCTTGAACTCAGTAATCGTTACTTGTATTCGTTACTTTGATTACCGTGATTACTACCAATGTTAGTTAAAACAAGTTGGATTAATCAGGTACCTATTCGATTATTTTATTTTATGTGTTATAATAATATAGGAGTACAATACAATAAACAATTGTTCATAGTTTTCCTAATACATATTTTGTATTCTGGGGAAGAGTCGCTAAATTATTTGTTAGAATCAAAAGTACGGAATATTAATTTTCTTGCATTCGTGTAAATACATACGAATACTGCTGCAACCAGACTTTCATCTGTGAATATTGAATTATCTGAATAAATGTAATCGTCGGTAAAAGTAACGAATACCAAGTTCAACAAGATCCGAATACTTCGGGTCTCTTCGAGTAACGAATACTTTGTAACGAATAGCTGTGCGAATAGTTACTTTTTTCTCCATCACTATACTGGACTACTCGCATTCGGTGACGCAAATCGGTGTTACTTCGTTTGTGATCCTGTTCGGTTAAACTGCATTTAAATTTTGCAAGTTTTGTTTGCACAAGTACTTGATTTCTAGCATGTAATAAAAGTATGTAAGACCACTGTTTAACTTTACTTGCATGCTGATTTTTTTTCGTGATTTGAAACTATATTAAACTGAATTAAAAATACCTATATTTAAACTTTTTTAAAGTAATGTAGAAAATTGGATACATGTCAAAATGATCTGAAACGTTGATGAAATTTTCTCCAAATTGAAAAACTTACCAATAATTTGGAAATTAAAGTTATAAATTAAAAATACCTACTGCTTTGTAAAAATATAATTAAAATTATAAAAAAAACAAACGTAATTTTTCTCCTGTTCTAATAAATTAATATATTATGTATAAAACTAAATAAGAAATTTTGCTCCTATTTGGTTGTTTAATTTTAATATACATGTAATTACTAAAAGTCAAGAAATTTCAAAAACAAAATATTTTATTTTAATATTTAGAAAACAGATTTTGCTGAAGATTCATAATTGCAAAGCACAAAATCTACGTACGACTGCCAAGTGATCTCGCTATTACTCCGAAAATTCATTATTATCCCCGTACATATAGGCAGGGAATGAGTCGCCAGTCAGGCGTGACGCCTGAGTATTTTTGTAAACAGACAAGAAAATGACCTTTCAATAACTTGAATTATTCGGTTATCGGTTATGATTTAAGTGATAAATAACCGGTTATGATTCAAGTGATAAATAACCGACTATGATTCAAGTGATAAATAACTGGTTATTTATTACTTGAATTATAACCGATAACCGAATAATTCAGGTTATTGCAATAACCGGATAATAGGTTATTTTTCACTTAAGTGATCCCAACACTATCAATAATTACCTTTTCTACTTAACCTTCACGACACAACAAAATAATATGACAATTGAAGGAGTAAGTGGTTAAAGCTGGTATGGCATTCTTGCAAAATTAGAATTATATTATATATTATAGAAAAATCTACCATAATCATATTATAGAAAAATCTACCATAACCTGTGGGTTTTGTGATAAAATGCTGAATAATAACTAATTTATCTATGGATAAATTTTCAATAGTAAAAGTTATATGATAAAAAGTACCTACCAAAGCAAAATGTTTGAATGTTAATTACTCAAAATTCGGTTTTTGTGACGTACCACCTTTATCCACTTACCTGACTAATAACAATAATAATAATAATATATTTTTATTTCCGTCATATGCAAATACAATATACAATATAATAGTACAAGGGGAAACAGAAACAGAATGGAGCCACTGCTCATACTGCACGTGCCTTTACCCCTTCAGCGCAATTGAAGGGGTAACCCCTTCAATTGCGCTTATTAGTATTATAAAAACTTAAAAATAATGAAAGACCGCGAATTTATCTATTTTAATTTTTCAAGAACTCTGTACTAAAATATGTATCTGTGCTGTCCTCTATTACTGGCGATAAAAAGTTATGACGTCCAAGCATGGCCAACTCCATTAACATTCACTGACGTGTATGTATGGCCGTTTCAATTCGCCTAAAATTTGGTTCCGGGAAAGCATGCCTTGGAGTACTCCCCTCAGCGCTCCCTATTAAAGATACTACAGAACTACTGACAGTAACTTAATGGCAATTGCAATTACTTAAAAACTCACAAGAGGCGCTGAGGGGAGTACCCGTCAAAATTTTTAAAAGTCGAATTGAAACGGCCATACATACACGTCAGTGAATGTTAATGTAGCTGGCCATGGTCCAAGCGGGTACCAACTCTGCCTATATCGTTGCCACCCCTTGCATCACACAAAATGCTGAATTAAAAAACGCCCACTTAAAAGCAATTGATGAATTCACCGGTGCGCCACACGCGACCGTTTGTGGAAAGTCCGCGAGTTCTCGCACATGCACACCTGATGCGCGCTCAGAAACTGTAGCAACGGAAACCCCAAGCTATAGGCGTGTTCTTTTTTTCATCTGATTTATTCCATCGATTCAGCGGTGTGACGTCATTGATGAATGTCAAATCAATCACCGATTACTCTGATTACACTGAATAAAAGAACAAATGAATCATAAATAGATGAGCAGTTTGACAAGTTTAAAGAGGTTGTGTTCGTGTATTTGTTAATTTTTTATATATATTTCGTTTTTACTTGTGGTTCTTACTATTGAATACTATGAAATATAAAAATTTTATGTAATAATTTAGTTTACCATTTGCTACTACTTGATAAGTGAGTGCATGACATCTTCGACACTTTCTTCAGTCATTTTTCAAACAGCAAACAATACGCAGCAAATATTTGTTGTTTACTGCTATTTTATGGTCAACTGTTCACGTGTCTATTTCATAAAATTCAAATCAAACTCTATCCCCTCTCCCACTTCATCGGCTCATCGGCTGTAAACCTCGATGACTTCGATGAGTTTTAGATTACTTCAGCGCAGAATATAAGAACACAAGGCTTACTTTAATCGGTACATATATGCTGAATAAAAATACGCTTTGATGATATTCCAATGAATGCGATTAGCTCTTTGGTGAATAAAAGAACACGCCTTGTCTCTACCGTTCTTACATCCAATATGGCTGTTATTGGCGGGCCTTCATTTTTATTGCTACTAGATGTCACTAGTTGAAAAAGTGGCACGGATAAAAATCATTGCAGGTAAATCACAGAATACGATGTTGTTTTACAAAACTTCAGGCTTTCTACACAACATAAATCTAATGAGCCATCCTGACGATTCGTCCGAGAAGTCATTGCGTCCAGGATGTCATGTGTTCGGATAAACTCGCCAAAAGGTAAGCGGAGTTTTTAAAAGAATTTATTATTTCGCATGCGCTTAGTACGATTTGTTTAAATTCTCTCCGCGAAAAATCTGCTGTTGGACCCGATAAGTTGATAGAGCGGTGAGAATCAAAGGTTTTTTTATGTATTTATTACTTCATCGAGAAAGTCGAGCAAAAAGGCCAAGTTTGGCGGCGGCGCGGCATCATAAAATCTCGTAAACAGTTCTTTTTTGCGTGCTAATTGGAGAATTGTGTTTTTTTTTTATACTGTCGGCATTTTTTAATGAATTTTATTTAATTTTAATTGCACTTTATCTTGCAGGATCGTTTTTCGTAAATATACATTGCGTTTACCACATGCCTTTTCGGTCTCATTGAAGGCTGAAGAATGCGCAAGAGAGCACTGTATTTTAACATTTTTCAGTATTTTTGAACTACTGATTTTTCCGTATGCATGCCGTACACGGAAAAAAATTATCAACGTTCGAAATTTATCGACAAATTTAAAATATTTTGTGAATCTTGTTTTATTTATTTTACCGTAAATAAATGAAAGATACTTTTCTTGCTGTGTCAAGTAAACTTATAAATGACTGAGAGTCGTACAAAACATAGTAAACACTTTATTAAATACCTTGAAAACAATACCATTTATACAATCATGTAAGTGCGAGTTATTTTATTATGCCTGACGCGTGTACAGAAATCGCCATAAAAGATTTTCCTGCGTTACAAATTTGAAGAATTAATAAAAGAGGTTTCCGACGGCAGAATAAATTCGACTCTAGGCATAGCTATGTTTTTTTATTGCAACGTCCACATTTTTATTCGACTTTAACGGAACGCCTGACATCCTGGACGCAATGACTTTCTGGACGCATCGTGAAGAAGGTGCTTAACAAAGATGGTTTCCTTTAGAATCTCTCCGCATCCAACACACAGAATGTTGAATTAAAAAACGCCCATTTAAAAACAATTGATGAATTCACCGGTGCGCCACACGTGGTCGTTGGTGGAAAGTCCGCCAGTTTTCAGACACGCGCGCTCAAAAACTGTAGCAGCGAATACTCCAAGCTGTCCATACTGATTGATGTGTATACTGTGGCCAGTCTAACCATGCGGTATTCACTTGAGGCGTTTACGAAAATTCACCCGGTTGACAACCGGGTTAGATGTGTGAGAGAGAACATTAAGAGACTTAGTGCATGTAGGAGTGAGAAATATAGAGTACGATGTATTCACCGGGTTAATTTTCGTAAATGCCTTTGGTTGGTGGTCAGACAGTGTTTGAGTAGTACAGGTGCCAATCGCATGCGGCGCTTCTATCGCTGTCATTAGTTCCTTTTTCGTTGCAGCCGTTGGCATTACTGGCAAATAACTGTTGGTACTAGTAGAATTTGCAAATTTTGACATGTCGTAAATCTTTGTACCTATCTTAGATGAAAGAAAATTAGATGTCAAAGCCAACGTTATATACGCAGAGCAATAAACTGCGCCCTCACACGGCCTGGGGGGAATTAAAATCAAAAAAGGCGCGCAATTTAAAACTATGTATTTGAACGTAAACTGAATGGTTTTGTCCAAGAAACTAAAGAATTTAGTACGTTGAGCAACATTTTTATGTGCCCAAGATACTAAATAGTCAGTTCCCTGAAATAAGAACATATATTTCACATTTCTATGTAATCAGAAATATTTAATATCTTCAGCAATAAAAATCGAAGACATGGTTAAAATTATCTTTATTTCATTATTTACAAATACGAGACAAAATTACAAGATTCAGAAAAAGTATACACATTTAAGAAACATTTCTTTCAATTAAAACAACATAAGTTGCGGAGACACTTGCCGTCGTCTCAACTGAAACTTACAATCTGATTTTGACAAAAATAATGCTCTTTTAAAGACGTTTTTGATAATTCGCTCCGAGTAAAAATGTGAGAGAGAACATTTAGAGACTTAGTGCACGTAAGAGTGAGAAAAATAGCGCTCTGATCGAATTAACGAAATCGCCTTAAGATATCCAGAATATGCTAAGCAATATATTGACAGAAACTTCAAAATTTCGGGTACCTTGTAAGCGGACTATATTTTTACATAGAAATCTTACCTTGTAATCCAGAAAAATAAAACACTATAAACAGAAAAGATAAATAGAATACATAAACAGAAATCCGCAATAAGTTAATTAATAATAAATTAAAGGAGAAACTGAATTAACACTTTCACTTCTGACAGGCGCTTTAAATCAAAATTTAAATAAAAAGGTAACCATGGTAACAGTACGTGCAAACATTACAGATTACTTTGTTTCTAAATATAGTGTCATCTATCGGCCTGGGAGGAATTATAAATACGTTTGAAACCATGGTATCTCTCATAAACATCTATGTATACTCTTTTATCTAGGGTACCTATTTATATGTTGCGTCGTAGCTGTAAAATAATCGTTTACAAGTGTTGAAAATGGGTTATAAGTGCTGTGCTCGAAATTGTGGAAATACTGATGCCCATGTGACGCCACATCGGTTTCCATACAAAAATGAACAGGTAATTTGTAATAACGAAAACTTTTCCAAAGCGAACAAAGTAATATTTACGTTTATAAATTTACTGCTGAAAATTGATGTAAAAAAATAGTAATCCTATGCTCTTATTGGGAACTGGTAAATAATCTAGATGGCGCTGTGTTTAAAAACAAATATGGCCCTGTTGAGGGGATAAGTTTTTCATGGTTGAGTGGTTATACGGGCAATAATTGTTAATTGTTATTAACCAACAAATAATACCAAACAAGGCAAAACTGTGGCAAAACTACTATAATCTCTATTATGTCAGTTTTACAATCCCCGCATCAATAGTTTACACTCTTTCGACGCCAGTTCCCAATAGGCTACTGGCCTGCCAAACATTTTTTAGTTAAATTTTTAATTTTTTTGCCAGAATGTCTACGATTGTCTTTTTTCCTCGGTTTACTTAGACATCTTGACTTTATACATAACCATGGCCTACTGATCTGAAAACGTTTTGATTATTTTGTATTATTGGTATTTTAGATTTATCGCCGATGGATTTCTTTGATTGGCATGCAGGACCTAGAAACAATGGATCCAATCAATGTATATAAGAAGTATCGAGTCTGTCACATGCACTTTCCTACCGAAGTTAAAATTGATCCGAGTCAATCCTTTTCAAGAGCTCAACTTAAGGTTGGAGCATGTCCAACATTGTTGTTAGGTATATGTATCAAGCGACTCAAAAAATTTTCATTTTAGGTTGGCTGTGGAAGAAAAAGTCATGTCTTTGATTATATCTAATTTTTTTAAATGTCAATTTACAAGACAGTTCATAATATTTGGTTTCATTTATTATTTAAAATGGTTTTCTCAGAACAACAAAAAGCGTTCATGTTAGAAGCGTATTTTCGTACTGGACAAAAAATTAATGGTCAATTTTATGTTAATTTGATGCACTCTGTAATTTTATTTCGTGAAACTGGAAGCATAGCAAGAAAAAAGGTAGCGGCCGTCCAAAGAAAAGAACTGCTGATGCCATACAAAATGTTCAGGAAATCATTCAAGACCAACCAAAAATTTTTGTACGTACACTTTCACAACAAGTTGATCTTTCGTATTCAACTTGTCAAGAATCTTGAAACCAGATTTACAAATTTAGTTGTGTCTTCAAGAAGATGGAGGTCACTTTCAACATTTATTATGAAGTTAAAAATAATTACCTATCTAAGTAAACGTTTATTTTCATTATAAAAACACTGAAAATCGCTAGAATAAGAATAGTTACGTTTTCTGGTGACAGTAATGTCATATGACAGCCAGCGCGAAGCGAAGAATCAATTTACCGCGTACGTTTAAATTCCATGGCCTGCACAGAATGAAAATTTTATGAATGGCATGTTATAAGCATTATAAATTATTAATATATGTGTAACTGTCTAACATATCTTCTTTATAGTAGCGAGACATCAGAGGGCTATTACAGAGATTAATATCAATTCCAAATCAATCACTGTAATATTATATTTTAGATTCAACATATTCAATATTTTATAATCATGATTCATGAATCATAAACATAATGTCAAATTAAATAAAAATACAAAAAAATGTCGTATGTGTTACTTGTATTGTATTTATTGTATTTAATAACGTTCATTTTGGTTTTATTTCTAATGTTACGGTTTCCTTTATTATTATACAGAAATGCGGTTGTGAATACACTGTAACTAAATTAATTTGACTTATTACCACAATTTGTATACGTTAATTAATTAATTATACAAATAATGGTAATATGTCACTTTAATTTAGTATTACAGTGTATTCTAAAAACTACAGTTTAACAATTAAATTTTTTTAATCTGCTGCGTTAAAACACTTCAGCGCCGCATGCGATTGGCACCGGAACTAATAACCGCGTCTGAAATAATAACCGAGAGAGTGCGATCTGTATTACTCTTTTATCTATAGGCGTTTTCCCGTTAGCTCTGAATTTTGCGCACTAAACACAGTTGAGTTTTAAACCCATGAGCTTCGAGTACAAACTTACGGGAACGTATTTGTAGAGGTGTGACGCACAACAAATTTAAAATGAATTTCAAAAATTGTTTAATTAAGCATTTTATTAAAATATTTGACATTAACTATTTTTAAGTAATGCGTATTTGTTTTGTAGTTATCTTCTAGACACCGTAGGTCTGTTCCTGCAGCAGTCCCTGACTGGTTCGAAACCGTCAGAAGCATGCGTCGATCAAAGTTTCACATTTAAGGCAGTTCTTGAAAGCGGTGATTAATTCGATGGGCGAACATATTTAACAGTTTCAAACTAGTCCAGAACGTTGCAGGAACAGACCTCGTATCAGGGCAGAATTCAGGGGTGGGGGAACATGTGTTTCGAGCACAAAAATAATACAGTAGACCTCGGTTATAACGGCCTCGGTTATAGCGATCCACTGCTTATAACCAGACGACGGACGGAAAGATGGAATTCAATGTCGTTCGCATGAGCGGCACGCCCCGCGCGGCAATAGAATTGTAGCTGGTCGAGCGTAAAATTTGGTGTTCGCATCACTACAGTTTAAATTTTAAATAAATATAGTAATCCTTTCAAAATAAGAAATTATAATTTACGGATTATAACTTTATGTTTATTATAGCATATTAATCACTTTTTTGAAAGTAATATATTAATATATTGTCCCGGCTCTTGCCCGGCGCTCATGGTCTTGCTACTTTACGTGCACGTTGAGTCCTCGAGGCGAAGTGACCGTGAACAGCCATACAAATTTCCGTTCTTTGCTTATAACGAACTACATTTCAAGTCCCGTCATTTTTCTCTATATTTGTGGCATTATCGTTTTATCGTTTATTACGCACTTCGGATATAGCGAACCGAGTTTGATGGTCCCTTGAGGTTCGCTATAACCGAGGTCTACTGTACGTGGTGCTTGAGAGGACAGGGGAAGGACATATTGAGCGTAAAACGCGAACGTCGAATCGTCAACTGGAAAGTGCGCTTCGCGAATTCTTGGGCTTTTGGGCTCGTTTGCGTGCACAAAGTGGGTAACGGGAAAGCAGCTTATGAGTGTAACATTGCCCTTGCTTGAGATGGTCACGTCGTTTGCTAAATTCGATATTTTCATAGCAGTTGTTTAACCTCAAAAACAACTCCGGAGACGCAGACCTGATTGAAGTTTTTTTAGTTGGTTTACTTCAAGGCATATAGGGACCATGCACATGGGAAGCCAGCGCCACCAATGACCATATTCTGCATTAGTGGTATGAAAATACAAATTATTAGTGTACATTTGAACTTGAATATTGTAATGTATTTCAATAGCAGGAAGCTCAAGTATTATGTACTACAATCGTAAATTGTCATAAGAGTGATATTATTCCCATGCAATGAGTCTCAAGAAATATTTTCATATCACTAATTCACAAATCACCACGCCAGACGGCGCTGAACGCAGAGATGTGCATGGCGCCTACACTCAAATTTATTTTTCGAGGCCGATCGATCCAAGTTCCGTTCTTGTTTTTGGTATTTTTGCGTGGATTGATTGGTAAGTCAGTTTTTCTCTTTTTTTTGGTACGGCGACTCGGCTGTTTTGTTTCCATTCTTTTATAGGCGAGTTTTATATGCCCTAAGTGGTATGTAATATTGTTGTCCCATCTTCCTTCGTTCACAGACAGTTGACACTTGCTCTTTGGTTGTCGCCCTCTTGACCAGCTTACAAGTTTTGGACCGTTCTCTGCTCCAACTTCTGCAGACCTGAAGAGTTCTACGCTTTCCTGTGCAGCGTATTATTTTTTTCTGGCCCCGCCTAGTTTGTTTTACACTGACCCCAAGGTGATGTCCATATACTTGTCGACGTAAAGGTAACCTTAATCTTTTTTGTTGCTGTGTTGATTTTGCGATAACCTCAATTCTTCGAGTCCGACTCCGATTCAAGAATACTGTCAATCTTAATTAATAGTAGTATAAGATTCTGTTTTTGCTTTAATTTAAACAAATTAGCTTAGATACGTTTAGTATTTCATTGAGTCATTAATTTACAGTATTTTATATTTGAATTCATACTAAATTATTACTTTTATTGTCAAGTATTGTGAGATGAAGAAAATTTTCTAAGTACTATCGATATCATAAAAAACTAGGACAAATTTTAAATCCAGTAGCCATGCGTTTCCATTATTTTATTATATTGAATCTTACTTTGCTGTCAACTCAGTAACTGCATTTTTGTTAACGCTGAAATTCTGTGCAATTTGTCTAATTGTGACACCCTTTTCTTTGCAAGCAGCTATCCTAGCTTTTAAAACAATATTTACTGTAGGTATAATTGACAATGTGTGACCATTTCAAATAATTTTAAATTTATGGTCGGTAGCACTTTTACACAGCTTAAAAAATCTTGTCCTAGTTTTTTATGATAGCAATAGTACGTACCAAACTTTGAATGTCTCTGAGTTATTTTAAGTTATTTTTTAGATTGGATTACAATCCATATTATCAGTCACTCTGTCAAAATAGTAACATTATTGCCGTTGCTTGTTCAATTATTATTAAATCTTTTGGACACGTCCACATAGTAAGACTGAAGTTATTAATGTTTGGTTGTCATTACACCTTGGGTGATTACTTCAGTTGGCGTCCATTTACCGGTATTAATTTTTTTTTAATATACATCTTTTGTCACTTAACGTGGTTTGTCGTATTTTGAGAATTCTCCTTTCACACCTTAAGCTCTACCGATCTAGTTTTTTTTCTCTGAGCTAACCATAGGTATTGCGCTGTGTCTGTTAATTTTCGACAGCAGGCTCTCTACGGAGAATTCGGTGTACGCAGTTCGGTTCTGCTCATTATATGTACACCCCCAATTACGCGTATTAACGACCCAACACTTAACTAATTGGGTTCCAACGTGGTGAGGTAACAATTGGTCCCCAACGTGTAACCGGATTTCTATAGATTCACGGATTTTACAATCGAAAAAATGATATGAGCGGGCTAGAAGTTTTGTGTCGGAAAACAGGATTTGGTAACCGGTTTCTAGTTTGTGTTCAGCTAGGGCTGAGCCAGTTGTTTGTAGTAGTCTAGTACAGCGTTAATGTTCAGAAACACGAGTGCTAACAGATCATTTTGTTTCACTGATGTATACACGCCCACAGAAACATGAAATTCGGTACACACCTTCGGATTGTAAGGGGATGTCATCTTTTGTGGAGGGTAGGCAGTCTGACAGTTTCGTCATAGGTAAGTAAATGGATTTGATGTTCTGTAGTTTGAGAATTTTGCCGATTCGATCTGTTATGGTGTGGATGTAAGGTAGGTATCAGCTATTACGTCATCAGTGGGTATCGTTTTTGGGGTGATGGCAATGGTGATGGTAAGCTTCGATGTAGAATCTCTTTTCACCAAAGTCTCAATTCCTGACACAGTCACAATCATCCAA
Source organism: Dorcus hopei (assembly GCA_033060865.1). Lineage (NCBI taxonomy): Eukaryota > Metazoa > Arthropoda > Insecta > Coleoptera > Lucanidae > Dorcus > Dorcus hopei. Next base: position 41,674,137 of record CM065420.1, read on the forward strand.
CAACTGTTCACACACCATAACCAACCCGAAGACTTAATTCCCTTAATAGAATGTTGTCTAACATCAACTTATTTCATGTTCCGTGATCAATATTACGAGCAATTCTCAGGCACACCCATGGGCTGTCCTCTCTCCCCAATAGTAGCAAACATTTTTATTGTGACATTCAAACAACGAGTCCTTACTTCTTTCCCCCATAAACCCAAGTGTTGGTTCAGATATGTTGATGATGTTTTTGCTATTTGGCCACACGGTAAGGAAACCCTAGACAACTTCTTTAAACACCTAAATTCTCAACATCCTAACATTCGCTTCACTTTGGAATACGAAACTGACGGCCACTTACCTTTCCTTTCCTTGATAGTAAGACGTCTCTCTAACGATAGATTAGGATACTCTGTGTATCGCAAACCGACCCACACTGATCGTTATCTGAATGCACATTCACGCCACCATCCTTCTCAAAAACAGTCAGTCACTAGTCTTTGCCTTATCAGAACCGTCTTCACTTCAAACTGAATTAAACCACGTAACAAAAGTTCTACTCAATAACAACTATAAAAAACACCACATCCAAAGATCTATTTCTCCTCATCTCACCCAATACCACCAAGCCCTGACACACCTCCAGTCGCCACATCTTACCTACCTTACGTCCATACCATAACAGATCGAATCGGCAAAATTCTCAAACAACAGAACATCAAATCCATTTACTTACCCATGAAGAAACTGTTACACTGCCCACCCTGCACAAAAGACCACATCCTCTTACAATTTGAAGGGGTGTACCGAATTCCATGTTGCTGTGGGCGTGTATACATCCCTGAAACAAAACGACCTGTTAGCACTCGTGTTTCTGAACATGAACACTGTACTAGACTATTATTATTATTACTACAAACAACTGGCTCGGCTCTAACTGAACACAAACTAGAAACCGGTCACCAAATTCTATTTTCCGACACAAAACTTCTAGCCCTCTCAACTCATTTTTTCAATCGTAAAATCCGTGAATCCATAGAAATCCTCAAACTCCAAATAACCTGAATCGTGATACTGGCTTTTACCTCCACAATAGCTGGAAATATCTCATTAACGATCCGTCACGCCCCAACAGACCGATTCCCGTTCCTACCCATTATCCCCACCGGCCACTAAAAATACCACAACAGACATACCTACTCAGCCTTAACGACTAACGAGAACCAACAGCAACACCACCAGCAGTAGCAGCCTTGAGAAAGTTCTTCTGCAATGGAGTACGAAACGTCGGCAGTAGAAGATGTCAATGTGACGCGGTTTCAACCGGAAGTCAATTCAAACACGCTAGAAAACATCCAAAGAAAAAATCTTTTGAAATACATACTTGTGTTGGAAAATAGATGGTTCGTTTCCTCACAAGGTATAAACTAGTATGTTTTCTTGGAACGATTTCGACTTCATACACTTGAATTTAGAAAAATGTGTCGCCAGCATTAATTTATTTATAAATTACTGAATAATAATATTAATTGTCCTAAGGTCCTTCCTTAGCTGTTTTTTTTGTTCTTCCGCTATATTTCCCCAAGCTTTTTTGCAATCTTGTCGGGAAGGCATTCTGGCTAGTTACTTTATATTGCCGGTAGCTGCTGCTACAGACTTCCTGCGACATTCGCCTTACAAACTGGGGAAATCGCAGAAAGCCTAGTTCGAACCATTTAATTCAAGATCGTACGAGATTTTTTACTTGCCTAATCTGTACTACTAACATATTAACTAAATTTCTGATATACAGAATAGGTTCTCTAATTAACAAAATTAACCCACTAGTTGATCTCTCTTATGATTCCTATGATGGAATTATTAAAGCCAAGGTTAATTTCTTAGTTATGTAATATGTTCCTTTATGCTAATTCTTAATATTTTCTATATTGTTATTCTTTGTTAAATATTGTTGTATGCGTATTTTTATATGGCGTTATACAGGGTGTAATCGAATAAGTTTCACTAACCACTACTAATACAAAAGAAAAGAAGCGAAGTTACGACATACGTTTGAAAAAAATATGAATAATAACTCCAGAAAATTATGTTTAGTTTTTACATAAAACGTTTGAGAACCGCTGGCTTTGATTTAAAGCCCCGGACGGCCCGAACGGCTGAGCGAAATTTACTATTATACGCAATAACCCCGCAGATGCGATACAATAAGCGTTAAGGCAGGTCATTTATTACTTTCGTACGAAAGAATACGGAGATTCCCAGCTGTTTTTTTATTAATATTTAAATAACAGATATGCAGATTTTTCACAAAATAATTTTTACATAGTAATTTTATTTCCTTAATTAAAAATAAAACAGTAATCATGAATCCTATCTAACAATAAGTAAAAAAAAGGTAACAATTAATTCAATAAAGGTCACATTCTAAAAGTATAATTGGAACAAAAGGCGCCGAACTCATCATCCCTTAATTTATGATTTTTTATTACGTTCAGACTAAGCAAACAAAATTCCGAAAGATCGCGGAGGTACTGTGTGTACGCCTGTTCACAGTGTCAGCTGATTACGATAGTTGCAAGTGTTGCGTTGAAATTTGCGTCTTTAATTATTAGAAGTTCTTTATCATTTAATATTCTGAGAGCAAATAGTAATTTATACGTGAATTAAACAATAAACGATCGTACTGTTTTTTTATTTTGGAGCAAGAACATTGATATTTGCAGAATTAATTCCTTATGTGATGAAGATCTTGCAGTATTAATATGTGAAACTTATTCGATTACACACTATAGTTATTTATTATGTGCTTAATTCAACGTACTATTTATTGAGACACTTTGTACATTGTCTAGTTTGACCCATCTATCGATATGCCGATTCTGAGATAATTTGTTTCGGTAAGGCATGAAACAGACTTGATGACGGCGCTAAGACTGGTTCAGGGCCCCAAAAGGGCTGCCCCGAGCCTTGGCTAGCCAGTTCATCTGCCTGCTCGTTGCCAAATGCTCCAGCGTCTCCTTTAACCCAAATAAGTTGCAGGGTGTTGTATTTGGCCACTTGTTCTAGTGTGCCGTGGCATTGGAGTGTTATTCCTAACGATATTTTCTTCCTGTTTAGAGCTAAGAGTGCCGCTGTACTATCGCTAGTTATCATAACGATTTTGTTCTGAATACCTCGATCCAGAATTGCTCTTGCACCTTCTATAATGGCAACTAGTTCCGCTTGAAAAACAGCTGGCCAAGTGCTATGCTTATGTGAAGGTCCAGGTCGTCGGAGAAAACTCCTGTGCCTGTTCCTTCCAAAGTCTTAGATCAATCAGTGAAGATGGATATGTCGAGCTTGGGTGCATCTTCAGCGTTCAAGAAAACGTTGAAGTGCTTCCTAAATATATATATGTAGATGAGAGGGAGTCGACCACCGCCCCAAGAAGAGGAGTTTCTTGTAGAGCCTCCTCCAGGATGAGGTTGTGTCTGCCTCTGAGACCTTTCTTATTCCACACCTTTTTTGCCCGCAGCCTCAGGGCTGATCCCAGTGCCATCTGCTCCACATACATATTCAGTGGAGAGAGGTCAAGGATGGCCTCTAAGGCAGCGGTGGGAGTGGATTTCACCGGTAGCACACATACATGCCAGTCTTTGTACACGCGAAAGCTCCGATGCTGTTGTCGATAGTCTGACTCTGGGCTACCAGACCAACGCTCCGTAGCAAACCATGGGCCTAATTACGGCAATATATGTACAGCCATAGGGCGGCTTTTGGTGATGGTCCCCAAAGTCCGCCCACCGCACGGCGACACTGCCAAAAAGCGACGCAAGCCTTTGCCGCTTTTACATTGATATGTTTACTCCAATTCAGCTTCCAGTCAAAAATAACTCCCGACTTCATCGGAAAAGGTTAGCTCAGTTTGGAAAAGTTTGGGAACTCTGCGGATCTCAACTTTCCTTTTTTTGTGAACAGAATCATTTCCGTCTTTGAGGGATTAATTGTCAAAAAGTGACCATCTATAAATCATTCCCAAATACTAAACGGAACATTTACATTGTATCACAATCTTTTAAACGGGCATTAATTATTCTATTTAAAGAATCGAGAAAACTAGAAAATGTATTGTTTAAATTTGCAAAATCTGTACGTTTGTAAAAATAAAAATATCGTCGAATTCTATTAACAAACGTACAGATTTTGCAAATTTAAACGATACATTTTCTAGTTTTCTCGATTTTTTAAAAAGAATATTGTCACGAGCTTACGGGCTCGGGGGTTGCGTAGCTCAGGGTTGGAAGGGAGCAACAGGGGTCACTGTAAACTAATACATTAAGAGCAACAAAGATTACCTTTATTGTCTAAAAGTTTAGAGACACAGATCACTGTACTCCTCCGAAGACGATCAGATAACTGATAATCATTACAATAAATGCATGGATTTATATACTAAAGATGTACGTGATGTCATGACCAAAGGTCCACGAAATTCGGTGGACACGCGTAGTTACTAAGCCGGAAAAGATGTTGTCAGGATTTCTTACGCGGTTACCAATTTATTTAGATCGCAAGCTAATTGTTTTTCGTTAAACTAATTACACATTGCCCCAGTTATTTTACTTCGTCGGCAACTCCGATGAACCTGCAAGTTCAACGACAAAGCGTTGGAAGTCCGGTTCGCAGAGTGTGCAGATTCCGCAAATAACTCAGGTTTACGAAAGCATTTTAAAACAATTAATAATTTCCAAATTTCTCGTAATCGTGACAGCCTTCCTTTCTAAGTTTGCTCGACTCTGAGCAAAGAATTTTATACGAATTAGTCATGATATCAGTACACCTGTAAACAAATACAAAATGAAACATTCACATGAATAAAAACACTCGTAAGCAAAAAATATAAACAAACCCATAAGGAATGACAACAAACCTAAGCATAAAAATGTAAACACACGTAAGCATAACGTATTTGCGAATGAAATGATTACTAAAATTATATTCCTTTATGAATTTAAAGTAAATTCCCCAATTAACTAAAATTATTCCCAAACTATCTTGAAAATAAAAAAAGAAAAATTAAATGATTATACACTGTCATCCGATAAGATCCTCAGATTAAGGTTTTCCAACGAAAGTCTGGTAATGGCTCCTCCTTCCGCTACCTCTGCAATTAGTTGTGGGTTTCCCATCTTCCTTGGCTGAGCTGGTCGATCCTTTTTCGGCTTTGTGGAAACTTCAATCTCTTCATATGGTCCGTCCATATCTTCAAAGTTACCTCTGCTTGCACCTGCTAATTCATGGAGAGTTCCATCTTTTCTCCGGGAGTTTCTTGATCCTTTGACGGCCTTTTCTTTAGGTCGTCCACATTTTTTAGCATGCCTTTTTCCTCCCTCCACGTCTCTCTCATTCAAGCGTGTCTTAGTAAACGCTTGACGTTTATATTCTCTTTTTGAGAATCTTCTTTTCTTTTCTCGGAAAACTTCTTTAACCTTTATTTTCTTCAACTTGGCTCCCATTCAAGTGTATTGTGATAGACGCTTGATGAGTTGTTTGAAGTTTCTTTTTCTTCTGCAGAATCTTCTTTACGCACAGGCTTAATAATACCAGCAGGGTAACAGTGGAATCATAAATTCCAATTTTATGTTCCATTTCCAATCCAGGTGTGCATGATGTTTGACTCTTTCATGACATCGAAACGGACAGGATTGACTTATTTCTTCTACGGTTGGTTCTCGGAAAAGTAACTTGGCACATTGTGGTTCCTGTAGCGGATCCGACGAAAAGCGAGGTAGGAAACATAATTTGTCGTGGAATGGCCGGCATTGATGCAAATAGGCGCCTGTGATCGATGCTAGCGATTCTAATCCAAATTGCTGCTTTCCTACTGCTAGAAACAGGCTGTTGTGGTTGACCACGCAGGTGCTGTCCTTCCAATCATACGATGTTGATGTCAATTTTTTTTAAAGATCATCGTCTTAACTTTGTCTTCGGATATGATGTCATCTATTTGAAGTCGTGTTGCTACGCCGCAACACCAATTTAGAGCGTCACCCATAAAGTTAAGTGACCTCTTCGAAATATTTTCTGTCATGTCTTCCACTTCGCTTTCTGGGAATTGGATTTGGAATTCGCTGAAGGTCCATCTTTGCTGTAGGATTTTCAGTTCTTGGTCCAGTGCGAATCCTAGTTGTTCCAACTTTTGACTCATTTGACATTCGAGGGTCTGGTACGACATTCGATGTCTTTAACGTAGTTGGCGTCGAAGTTGGATGGTTTCCACGGGGCTTGGTACATCACTGGCACAGTTGCTTCATAGACCATTGTTTCCGGTAGTGGTTTCCAGTGAACTCCAGCAGTGATTTCCACGACTGCTCCAATGGGGAATGTCCACATTAGGAAGAGTAGAATGACTTTCGCAGGTTGGATCATAATTGAAATCTTTATAAAAAGGAGAAAAAAGGAAAAATGTGTACGTATAAGAAAAAATGAGATAAGTGTATAAATGGATAAATTATAATTAGGAATTAATTGTTTAGGACTAGGTTTATTGGTATATTGGTCATGGCAGGGGAGGACTTCATGACAGAGACTACATCCATCTCGCTGCTAATCTTCTGATGGGCTGCTCTACCCCGGTCTTCAAATCTTCTTTGATCTGGTTCCATGTGTTCCGGTTGTTGCGTGCATCCTGCGAATATCTGTGGTACCAGACATTCGCTGCTCCTTCGAGGAATGTTGACAGGTAGTAGATCTTCAAAGAGTCATCCCAGCCGTTGGCAATGGCTGTCCTCTCGTACGACTTGATGAAGTTGATGACGTTGGACGCTGAAGGGTTGAAGATCTGCGGTGATATGAACTTCGGAACTACTGGTGTCCTGGCAGACGCGAGAGCATCAGACAACGTTGTATTTGCCATTCTGCCCTGCGGAGATGATGCTTGGAGTAGATTTTCTTGCAGTTGAACTCTCGGAGCCTCTTCTTCCGCTTCCGTTGACGGATTTTTCCTTCTCTGGGTTGTTTGTCTGAACGGCAAGTCGAACAGGATCTGTCGCTGTACGAGATGCTTGGGAGGCTGATCGGCGGTGTCGTCCTCTTCTTTGGGAACTGCTGCTCTGCTGCTGATGTTTTCTACCCTATGATGTGGTGCAGAAGGCGTGCCCAGGAATATTACGTCTTCGTATGATTCTTCTGATGAATCTGTATTGCTGCCTTGGTGCGGGATGATCGTGTCGGATGAGTCTTCGAGGATGCAGACTTCGGAATCCTTGCAAACTTCTGTACTTCTATGGGGTGGTTGAAACGATGACTCGCTAGGCTGTCCTGGTGATTGTGTCGTTTTCGCTTGGGCCCTGGTCCAGTAAGGTGCTGACATATGGGAATTTCGGCGCCCTCACTACATCATGATCTTGTTTCGTCCGGACCTGGGATCCCTTTAATTTGGAACTTTTGGCGCCTCCACCATGTCACGAGCTTGCGGTGCTCGGGGGTTGCGTAGCTCAGGGTTGGAAGGGAGCAACAGGGGTCACTGTAAACTAATACATTAAGAGCAACAAAGATTACCTTTATTGTCTAAAAGTTTAGAGACACAGATCACTGTACTCCTCCGAAGACGATCAGATAACTGATAATCATTACAATAAATGCATGGATTTATATACTAAAGATGTACGTGATGTCATGACCAAAGGTCCACGAAATTCGGTGGACACGCGTAGTTACTAAGCCGGAAAAGATGTTGTCAGGATTTCTTACGCGGTTACCAATTTATTTAGATCGCAAGCTAATTGTTTTTCGTTAAACTAATTACACATTGCCCCAGTTATTTTACTTCGTCGGCAACTCCGATGAACCTGCAAGTTCAACGACAAAGCGTTGGAAGTCCGGTTCGCAGAGTGTGCAGATTCCGCAAATAACTCAGGTTTACGAAAGCATTTTAAAACAATTAATAATTTCCAAATTTCTCGTAATCGTGACAATATGGATCTCTCAATTTTTAACATTTATTAAAATAAAATATTTTATAGGTTTAAAAAAAAGATCAATTTACCTTTTCAGTTTCCGTTGACAACCTTGTTTATTTTGACATCTTGTTTATATTTTTCACTTCTGACGAAGCTGTCGAACGACGGCGGAACGTTAACCCAGGTATCCAGAGACGTTCGCCAACCCCTAGCGCTAGCGCGTCGCCAGCGCTCTTCCAGATGCCCGGTTCCAGAGTCCCTACACAGCGGGCGCATCCTTCTGGCGCTGCGCGTACTATGGTAACATGAAAACATCAGCAATATTGTGATGTTTGTAAAAATGTCAGTACATATACTCCGTAATAGATTGCTAGTATAAACCCCTTATTGACGACTCGTAGGTTGCTCGCCATTGTTTTCTTTTTTTTAAACAATTTATTGATTTAATACTACTTATGGCATACATTTTAAAAATACAATTCAGTTAAAATATTTAATAATGGTATAATATTTAGTAAATATGGCTGTTCAGATACCGTCTCTAATATAGGTATATTTTTTGTTTGTTTAGTGTAGGTTATTGAAAACCTTTAGGTTTGTCTGATTTATACTTAGTTTATTGAACCAACTGCTGGTTCTTTACAACCTTTTCTCTCTTCAGATTTCATTTATTTTATTGGAAACAATTTGAAAGACATAAAACCTCTCTGAATTCTGCAGATTCGAATAGAAAACGCTTTCTTAGAAAAACAACACATGGAAGTATTGCATAAGATTGGAATAGAAAAAGAAAAATAACTGTTGGAAAAAGCAAAGATTGAAAAAAATAGCCATTTCTGAACTTCTGAACAAAAGGAAGTAGAAAAAAATTAAAAAATTGTTCGCGATTTATACTTATTAAAAATATGTATAGATTTATTTAAATAAAAGGTGTATCAATCTACAATAAACTTATTTAAAATTATTAAAATATAAACTATTTTTGAAAATTATCGAGCTAGCGGTCAATAGAAGACTCTTTATTTTTATGCTAAGCTTACCCCATGGGTTACATTCAAAGTCATATCAAGGTTACCTCAAGGTTATTTCGAGGTCACATCAAGGTCACCTTAAGGTCGTTTCAAGGTCACCTCGAAGTCACTTCAAGGTCATTTCAAGGTCACCTCAAGGTCCCCTCAAGGTCACCTCAAGATCGATTCTGGAACCTCCTCCGACTTTGACCTTGAATCTAGAACCTCCTCCACGTCAAGGTTATGGTGAAGGTCAGGGGTAGCTCGATTCTGGAACCTCCTCCGACCTTGACCTTGAATCTAGAACCTCCTCCATGTCAAGGTTATGGCGAAGGTCACGTCAGGGATAGGCCGTTTCTGGAACCTCCTCCGACCTTGACCTTGAATTTTTCCGTCAAGGTCGGAGGAGGTTCCAGAATCGGCCTATCCCTACTACTCCAGCAAATCGGACAAAAAATAGACTTAGAGGCGAGGATTTTGACAAAACCGAAGGATGATGCAATCCAGTATCTTAAAGGCGAACGCTTGCGTATAGAGTAAATCGTATTGATATTCAATAATATGCTCTGAAGGATTTGGTCGCCAAATAATTCGTTGTAGATTTTTATCTGAAGGGTCGACGAGAATCTGACGAAACATCTTGACAAAGCTGCGCAGAAGAAAGTTGATGATTATGCCAGCGGGTCAGCGCGGTGGTGAGATCATTTTGCAAAGCGGGTCCTGAAAGTATTGCTCTTCCGGAAAGAATTTAGAAGCGTTTACGGGAATTTCTACCGAAAATTGATGTAGTGTACTGTTTAAATCATACTCGAAATAACACTCAAGTGAGGACACTGATGAATTGGTAGAGTTCTCCACATAATTAGTGCTCCGCAGCAAAAAAATTTGCTCGTTTTCAAAGATGCTTGCTTATTGCCTTTGTTATAAATTTGTAGTTGGACTTTAAATTTTACAATATTTCTAATCACTGTACCTACCTGTTCTTTGGGATTGTTAGCTAACAAATAAAGTGCGAAACTAATTGCTGCAGAAGTTGTATCGTGTCCCTGAAAAATAATAGTTTAATTTCTCTAAATATACACCGTACACAAGAACAACCTCAAACATAAATGTGTCCACCTCTTCTCGAATATCCCGATCGGATAACTGTTCTCCGTTTTCTTCATAATTCAGCAGTAGATCTAAGAAAGCCAACCTTCTTTTATGTCTAGCAGAATGAGTGGAACTGTTTATTTTAAGAGCTGTACGTTTTCGAGTTATAACTGAGTTTGTGAAGTTATGCAGGTACTTCAAAAGTCTTCGTTCCCTCCAATAATTTTGGGTAAAATAATAAGTCCAGTCGAAATTTGCCAATGGATTTATCGAACGCTCTATGATGATTTTAGTTATTTCGTTAATGCTTTGAACGTACTTTGTCGTGTATTTGAGCGTTCACCGATATACCCATAGCGGATTCTAAAATAAGTAAAATTTTCAAATTTGGAAGACGGCAGTTTGCATTTCTACCACATATTGCGTCCAATGAGCATAAACTGATGTAGGGATATATGTCCGTTGAGCTGTTGGTCAATTCTTGGAACAATTTCTTGACTAAAATATCACTGGCATTGTCGAAAGCTTCTACGAATTCTTCTAGTATTTTAAAGTGGAAAGCCGGGGTAAGCATTTTCCTGCGTTTTTTTCCATTTTTCGCCTAAATCAGATAGAATTGTTAATATTTACATAGTCCCTTCAAATGGTTTGTCAAAATTACGTAGCAATTTAAAAGGATAACAGTTAAAAATTAAACAAGAATTCTAAGGTATATGGGTGATATCTTTTTTTTTTTAATTTCAATTTGCTCATTCTGCAAAAAATATTTACCTGTACTAGTAAGTAGTCCAAATCCCAACCAATTATGGAAATAATTATACGTTCTGCTTTTGTCAATATATTTTGTCGATGACAAAATCGTTTCAACAAGTTTCGGATCCGTGAGAATAAGGAAGGGTTCTACCCAAACAATACCCCAATATACAGTACCTAACTTGTTTCGCAATTCCTTTAATTTCGGATATATAGCTGCAATTAATTTAATTAAATACTAATTAAAGTTCTTTTTAATCTCTTAACGGACACTAAAAATCGCTCAAGTTTCACTATCGGTTGATAGCTTCTTCAGGAGTGAAAATGAAAGTTGATCAAGGAAAACTAAAAAGAGAAACGTAAAGGAAACACGATCTTTTTTAAATCTAAAAATTATTTTTAATGAATAATTATTTATTTTTTTTAATACAAAGTGACTGACAATTATTTCCCTAAAGGAAAACCATGATAAGAAGCGAAACATTAAAAAATTCTATGTACTTTAGTTTCCGAGAAATAATTTATTAAAAATTATCCCCAAAATGACGATACGTCCCTGGTTAAGAAAAAGGAGCAAATAAACGATATAAGTACAATCACAAAAGTGTTATATACGAGTAGTATTATGATTATTACGGCGAAGCGTCGCGCGTGAACTTGACTTTTAAACTGAATTTCATAGCAGTTTTGTTTATAGGTCAAATTCACGCGCGTCATTCCGACGCCGCGCCATGAAACACGAACTCCAAAATATTTATTTGAAAAATACTTGCAAATCACCTAAATTAAAATATTCCGTACAAAGGATAACAAAGATCTTACTTTAAACACCTGCTTTGATAATTTTTAATTTTAATTTGAATTTTATTGTACATAAAGTTTATTCCCACAAACAATGTGTCCGTCATTGCATTTTTAATTTCGTAAATAGTCGATAATCTGTTTGGTTTGTTAAATATTATAATTTCGTTTGGTATACGTCGTTCAATGAAAAACAAATTCAGTTATTATAAATAAAAAAACGAATTATTAACACAAATCTATTAAAGCATAACAATAGTAGATTATACAGTGACCGCCAAAAAGGAAATTTTTTCATTGATTTTTTAAAAAAAAACTTCTCGCGCCAATAGTTTGTGCATGTTCAATAACCAAATATAAACAGGACAGATCCGGTGAGCAATTCTTAGCGTGGCTAAAATGGTAACTATTTAAAACACGAAAATTAAAAAAGTTATAATTTGAAATTGTTTGACATATTAGACAAAATTTTAGTAGGATCCGATAAGTTATTGCAAAATGTATCACTTGGTACTCAAACAAAATTTTCTGAGGCATAACATTTCAAGAAAAAGAAAATTTTTCATTTTCTCAGTTTTGTTCAAGATGTGAAGCGGTAAATGGGCATTTGGTATTTATCTCTCACGAGTAGTTAGCTTACTCATTTATATTCATAAAAAATATTTAAAAGAATCAAATTTACTCTTGGGTTCTTAACTGTTGCATGCACAAGAAAATTTGAGACGATTTTTCAAGATTCTGGTGCAAGGCTCTTTTTACATAAAATTTTGTGTTCTCATTTTTGATTTCTTGACAATGGTAACCCCAATTTAGCCTAAGCAGACCAAAAATTGCAAGAATTTCAAGCACTTTTTAATTTGGGTCCGTTTAATATCCGTACTAAAAAATCGATATTTTTCATGTCGATTTTATAAGTGCAGATATTAAACGGATCTAAATTAAAAAGTGCCTGCAATTCTTGCAATTTTCGGTCTGCTTAGGCTAAATTGGGGTTATAGTAACTTTATAACCACAGTGATGAGGTAATGACAATGAGCTAAGAACCGCCATTAAGGGGCAACATTTTAAATGGAAAAGTATTATTTTTATGTAATTGGAATTGTTTTAAAAAGCGAAAATAAGCACTTATGCTTGTTTATTGACTTTTTAATGCAGGTAATACAAAATAGACGCGTTTATTCTAAAAATACGTCAAATAACTTGACGCCATTATGAGGCAAAGACCACTATTGTCATCACTGTCTACATAAAGTCACTGTACCTAAAGTTAAGGTACTAAATCAACATACTTCGTATAGAGGTGACGCATTTAGTGATTTTTTATATCTATCCTTGTCGCACATTGTTCTAATCTAGGGATAAAAAAACAGTTGGAAATATTATTTGAAGTGACATTTGTCAAAGTTACTGTCAGTGGTTAAGAAAATTGAGTTTAAATATCGCATCCCTAGATGAGAGCAATTTGCGACAAGGATAGATATAAAAAAATCACTAAATGCGTTACCTTCATACGAAGTATGTTGATTTAGTATCTTACCTAATGTTACAGTCTCTAAATAAATACAGTACCGTAATCCATATGCTTAATGTGTAAGACAAGGAAACCACGTTTTTGCACTAAAATGGTCGACTTTTTTGGTAATTTTCTTTCCGGCAAGTTTAATGGCCAACTTTTCTGGTGATTTTCTTTCCGGCAAGTTTAATCAAATTTAACAGCTGTCAAATAAAAGGTTAAAATGCCCAAGTGTGTCCTTGTTAGAGTTAAACGTTTAAATTTCCCGCCAATATTTTGCACTAAGAAGGCGGCTGATTGCGGTACTGTAATTATTTAGTGACGGTAACCTAAAGTTAAAGTCCCTAGATAGTATAAAGTACGGAAATAGGGAAGCCATTTTCTGGCTCATTATGCGCAGGAATTTTAAAATGAAAATTTTGATTTTCATGACAACGGAAAATAAACGTAAATGTCAATATTTTAGAGCCTTACTGCGCAAATCTGAGCATGAAAACTATACTGTTTGTCGACTAGTAAAATTCTCCCATAATAAACTGTAATAACGTCCGTACAACCCTTTAACACGATTAACCATTGTACAGCCTTTTTCTATTGCTTTTCCCCTTGTGTCAAATGTGTTTCCTAATTTGTCAAATGACTTTCCATTCCGTTCAAAGTATAGTAGGCCTGCGGATTGGAACGTCATTTGATAAATTCGGAAACATAATTGACAAAAAGGGAAAACCAAAAGAAAAAGACTGTAAATCGATAAAAATAAACAAAATCCAATAACCGTCACAAACCACAAATGAATAAACCAGGAGCACCACGGGGCACGGACGAGCACCTTCGAGTTTCGAGCAAGCACAAATATTTTACACATAACTCAAAACTGCAATATTTCTGTTATATTCCAATTCAAAAAGAATGGCATCTCCGTAGGCGTTGGAAATTCAAATTTATGTTTGCAGCAATGCATCCTTGATAATAAATAAACATCCCTAAAGGATCCCTAACTACTGCTGTCAATTTGTTTCTGACGTTCATTGAAATCGTTTTGTAATTTGCGTATTTGTGCTTGGTATTTCTTTGTTTCATTTGATTTCATTTACGAAAAATCTGTGCCTTTTTCAAGACACATTTTTCTCAAGATATATTTATTTGGAGTAAGTAATGAAAATTTGCTTTCTTGAGTTCAGGTTTGTATGTAAGTTATAGGACGACTTTCCCATAGCATCAGCAACTTACGAGTCGGTCACACCTTGAAAGCCGCTGATCATCATTTCATCATCCTATTATTTTTGTGTAGTTTGCAGAATCCCGCGGAGCATTAGAAACTTCCGTCGCTCAAGCAAGGCAGTCAGTAATCAGACGCATAGTAAAACACATGCTTTTAGTATCACTATAATTTTTGTATCGATTATAACTAATAAAAGTTTTTTTAAAAAGAGTTTCACGTAAAATTGATAGAAAATTGGCGCAGTCAGTAGGATTGCCAAACAAATATTAGTGAATATAATATTTAGCTCGTGTCAACGATTTATTGGTGATCAAGAAATTCGCTTTCCCAGTTAAGTGAATTGAGTAGCTTAACGAGAAGAACTCCGAGTGGACATCGAAGGCACTTCGAGGGACAAGTTTCGAGAGCATATCGAAAAGGCGAAACAACATTCAACTTTTTCGAAGGAATATCGAAGAAAGAATACTCCGCCGTCGCAAGGGAACATTGAGACTACATGGAGTGGACGATCATTTTACTGTGAGTAATACTCATGTCTTTTAGAGGTTCTAAAAATCGATACGATTCAAGTAGTGATTCCGATTCTGACTCACATTCAACAAATTTTAGAAAATTTCGTTCTAGATCGCCAATTACAAAAAATAAATCAGTTAAAATGGTTCTAGCACAAATACCTGTTCTTAAAAAAGAATATTTACAGATGATTCCTGATTTCAATGGGGAAACGGAATTATTACCTAGATTTATTGAAATTAGTGAAAAACTAGTAAATAAATTTTATAATGCGCAAGATAAAAACGACTTTCAGAATGAATTTCTGATGTCTAGTGTCTTAGCAAAAATTAAAGGAGAAGCTGCTATCAATATCTCGTCTTGTATCATTAATAGTTGGCAAGATTTGAAAAACTCTCTTATTAATGCGTATGCAGATAAAAGACATTGCTATAGTTTAAACATTGAAATGACGGAATTAAAGCAAGGTAACGAATCTCCATTCGATTTATAATCGTATACAGCATTCACTTAATTTGCAAATCTCGTATTTAGCTACACACTATGATGCGAACAAAGCACTTTTGTTATCTAATTATTTTCGCAACTATGCTTTGCGAATACTATTACGCGGATTAAAAGAACCGCTAGGATCTTTAATGCGTACCAAGGATCCCACAGATTTAAATAATGCGTTAAGCATGTTAACAAATGATTTTCAGTATGATGTTAATCAACAGAAAATTGAAAAAAATAAATTTTTCACAAAGCCAAATTTTGTTAATAAAACACCCGTTAGATCGCAACAGCCTAACGTTACGAAAAATTGGCAATTCCCAGGAAAATCAAATGTTAACTTAAATCAGCAACAACATTTCAATAAAAATAATTTTAATAATCCGAATTCGAGCACTAATGCGTTTAAATCAAACCAAAATCAAAAATTTCAAAAACCAACACCAATGAGCATTTCAACACGGAACACTTTCCGCCCTCAGCAACAAAGTTCAAATCAAAATAATTATTTTAGAAATCAAAACCCTAACTCCCAACGTAATTTTGTATTCGAAGAATTACATAATATTGATGAAAATGATCTACAGGATGATTTACCTGAAGAAGTAAATTTGCCAGACGAAATGCATAACGAACAAATCGAGGAAGACCCAAATTCTTTTTTATGCGAGATAGCCTCGGACCTCGATATGAATTAATGAACTTAACAAATAATTATAGCGAATTACCGTATATAATTTTTCCCGAAAATATTTTAAAAATTTTATTAGACACTCAATTATCGAAGATCCGTTTCAAATTTCAACTACACATGGCACATCGACCGAAAAATATAGTACTACTATATCATTTAGTAAATTGCTCAATAAAAAATCAAAGTTTTCTTTAAAATTCCATCTTTTCAAGTTTCATAATTACTTTCATTGTTTATTAGGTACTGACAATCTAAAGAAATTAAATGCTATAATTGATTATAACACAAATCAATTAGTTACCCCAACACGTAAAATTAAAATACAATTTCATAATTTATCTAATAATACGAATTTTATTTTCGCTCACCCTAGATCTGAGCAAATTATAAAAATCAATATTAAAAATGTCAGATATGGTGAAGCAATAATTCCTTACAAAAAATTTAATGAATTAGAAATTCCTGAATGTTTGGTAAAAGTTAATAATCATCAAGCTTAATGTACGGTCTTAAATCCGACAGAAAAGAAAATAATGTTTAATTTAAATGAACCAATCATTGCTGAAAATTTTGATGAAAATGAACAAAATCTTAGTCCGAATATTAATAATTTAGAATCACAAAAAATCCAAATTGATTTGTTATCAAGAATTCGTACTGATCATATGAATTCTGAAGAAAAAGATGCAATAATTAAATTAATTAAACAATATTCGGATATATTTCATTTGGAAAACAAACAATTGACGTTTACAAGTAAAATTAAACATAAAATAAAAACTAAAGACGAATTATCAGTTTATACTAAATCTTATCGCTATCCTGAAATACATCGACAAGAAGGCATCAGGAAAACGTAAGTGGCGTATAGTCATAGACTATCGTAAATTAAACGATAAAACTATCGACGACCGCTACCCTTTACCGAATATTACGGATTTATTAGATAAACTAGGCAAATGTAAATATTTTTCGACTTTAGACCTTGCATCTGGTTCTCACCAAATAGAAATGTGTAAAGAAGATATACAAAAAACAGCATGTAATACAGAAAATGGCCATTACGAATTTTTACGTATGCCATTTGGGCTCAAGAATGCGCCTGCAACTTTTCAAAGAGTAATAGACAATATTTTACGTGGAATTCAAAATGAAAAGTGTCTTGTTTATTTAGATGACATAATAATTTTTAGTACCAGTCTCCAGGAACACATAGAAAGATTAAAAGAAGTATTTGATAGATTGAGACAATCAAATTTTAAAATTCAATTAGATAAGTCTGAATTCGTCAGAAAAGAAGTTGCTTATTTAGGGCATATTGTCACCCCTGAAGGCGTTAAACCGAATCCCGATAAAATAAAAGCTATACAAAATTACCCAATTCCAAAAACTACTAAACAAATAAAAGGCTTTTTAGGATTATTAGGCTATTACAGAAAATTTATAAAGGATTTTGCAAATATAACAAAACCGCTTACCAAATGTTTAAAAAAGGAAGCTGAGATTAATATCAAAGATCCTGAATATGTAAAATGTTTTGATTTGTGTAAAAACCTTTTAATAAACGAGCCTATACTTCAATATCCAGATTTCAACCAACCGTTTAATTTGACAACTGACGCAAGCAATTTCGCAATAGGTGCAGTATTGTCGCAGGGAAAAATAGGTTCCGATTTACCGGTAGCTTACGCTAGTAGAACATTGAACAATTCAGAAACAAATTATTCGACCATCGAAAAAGAATTACTCGCGATTGTTTGGGCAGTAAAAAATTTCCGACCTTATTTATTTGCCCGAAAGTTTAAAATTGTAACTGACCATAAACCACTTCAAAGTGGGTAATTAAAAATTTGATTCCAGCTTTAAGATTATTAAATTCAAAATGCATCATTGTCATGGATAATGCCCCATACCATTCAGTTCGTCTTGAGAGTCCTCCAACTAGTGCTAGTTGTAGAAATTTGGCGCGAAGCACTTGAAAAATGCACACGGGAAAAATGGATTAATTTTATTCAGCATACTGAAAAGGAAATCACCAATGACTTTCAAAAATACATGGGTGTCCGAGACGTTGCTGATATTCCACCATTTATAATTACTCCTTCTTTAGATACGTCTGACTCAGAAGATGATTTTGGTTTAATTGAGGATGAATCAGAATCGGATGAGGAAGACATTGTTATTATTGTTGTAGATGATTCCGAATGAAGAAAATGTGTTACTGTGGTCCATTGCTGATGTAGTTAGTTTGTCTGAAATGTGGTATGTTAGTAAAACAGATGTTCTCATTTGTATTAAATATCAGATAATGACCGCTTTCCAAAAGTGCACCCTGCACTTAGAGGACATATGTCCCACATTGCAGTAACTGGGTACAAGTGTTCTAGAAGTGTTTCTAGTGTCCCGGTAGTGTACCTTCGAAAACGGCCGGACACTTGGCGTACAGCAAAATTACCTCACATTTGCGTACGATTTGAAAATTTCAAAATTCACCGGTTAGTCTACCGGTTGAAGCATTTTATCAAACAGGACTTTCTAGTTATTGTTTTCTAAATGTTTTTTTAAATAGAGATATATTAAAACTAAATGAGTTTGTAAGGCAAAATTTCATTTGAAAGAAGGCAAAACATCAAATTAAGCAAATGTCAGATGTACATTTGACAGAACTTGATTACCGTATTTTATAATCTTTCCTTATCTACCACTTGTAAACTATATGTCTTACTTTAAAGACATTCGCATAAAGGCGTTCCTTTTTCAATCCGAACAAGTGATGTAGATAGCTACACATACAAATTGTTTTTACTAGTGTCGTTTGATAATGACTTGCGTAAAAGGGTCCATTTAACAAACTGTACACAAGTCTGTTTGTGTCACGTGACTACAGATCCATAGAACATACTTATAAAAGAAGCGACATCCAATGTTATGAAAGTGCAAGTTAGTACCGTCCAAGTTAGGAATTAATTGCGCCGTCTATGAATGGTTGCGTAAACTAATCATTTAAACGCGCCAGGTTTGAATTTATTTACAGTTTACTAATGGTAATATTAAATGACCGAAAGATATAATATTAACGGACTACATTTCTCGGCTTATTTGGTAGTTTTATGAGAAAATGAACGATAAAATAGCCAAACAAACTGTGAAATGCCAAGCGTGTTAACATTATAATGCATTCTTAATTAGAAATTTTTTTAATTGTGGATTATTTATAATTCCCAACCACAATGCACCCTTTTTTTATATTTCTTGGAAATAAGAAATACTGCACATTTGAATTGTTTGTATATTTGTTGGGGCAAGATCGTACTGCACAATTTTTATATAAAACCGCCCTTGGTGAAAAGGTTTTATCCCGTAATTTATGAAGTCCTCAATTATTACAACTAATTAACGCTGCATTTAAGTGATAATGCATTAAATGATAAAAAATTCCTTACCATTATTAAGATATCGAATTATTTAACTTATTCTCAAAACGTCAGAAATGCACGTCAATGAAATATAATTTATGATATCTTAGATATCTAGATTTACACAGATTGACATCAGAATAACCTTTACAACATGTTGAGGAGGTCTTAAAGCTTAGTTCAGATGCATCTGGACACGTAAAATATTTATTGCGGATCGTTTCCTGATTGATTCGTTATTAATAACCAACCAATCTGGAAAATATTCGCAGTAAATATTTTGCGTATCCGGATACATTTCCCGCTTTACAGTTTGAACTGCGGACAACAGTGACATCTATGAATGGTTGCGGTATTTGCTAAAGGCAATGCCATGGCCAGCTCCATTAACATTCACTGACGTGTATGTATGGCCGTTTCAATTCGCCTAAAATTCGGTTCTGAGAAAGCATGCCATGGAGTACTCCCCTCAGCGCTCCCTATTAAAGATACTACAGAACTACTGATAGTAACTTAATGACAACTGCAATTACTTAAAAACTCACAAGAGGCGCTGAGAGGAGTACTGTCAAAATTTTTAAAAGTCGAATTGAAACGGCCATACATACACGTCAGTGAATGTTAATGTAGCTGGCCATGGGCAATGCAAACCGTCCATAAGGTGTCATGGGACTGCGCGTGACACAGACGCCATGTTTTGGCTAGTTTTTAAAATTTGGTCTTGAACTGTGTATTGCCGTACTTTATTAATCTAGGGACTTTAACCTAAAGTTACCGTCACTAGATAATTACAGTACCGCAACCCATATGCTTAATGTGTAAGACGAAGAAACACGTTTTTGCACTAATATGGCCGACTTTCTTAGTGATTTTCCTTCCGTCAAGTTTAATCAAATTTAATTTTCACTTCTGACGAAGCAGTCGAACGACTGCGAAACGTAAAGTATATAGTTGCGCGATTTAGTGTCCGCTTAGAAGATTTTGTGATACAAATTTAACGTCTGTCATACAAAACTTTAAAAATGATTTAAAATGCGCGAATGTGTCGTTTTGACTTGTAAAAACAGTAAGTAAGAAAATTGTTAATTGCATTAGTGACTTGTCCAAGGGTAATTCCTGATACATTTTCACTTTCACATTTTCAACTTTCTTCGCCTGATAGATGTTCCAAATTAAAATGGACAAATATTATTTGATATGACATTAGAAACCCTAACGACGACGATCATGCAATGACATTTTTAATAATTGGAATTAGTTTCCATAGTAATATGAACAGCAATGTTTCATGTTAAAGTAAAATCACGATATAATGATAAATGTTATATTACAAACTCTTTTAAACGGACACTAATGGCCAGTTGCACCAAACACTTAAGCTCTGCTTAACTTTAAGCGTCACTTAGAATATGAGTTACACTACGTTGTGTAACCCAAATGTCACATTCTAAACACCACTTAAATTTAAGCTCAGCTTACGTTAGTAAACACTGATCTCCTACTAAAAGCATATTTTGGTCTAATACAGTCATTAATATCGTATGGAATTACTCTGTGGGGACACAGTAAATTTATTACAGAAATATTAATAAAACAAAAGAAAATTGTTCGAATAATTGCTGGAGCAAAACCGAATGCCCACTGTAAACCTTTATTTTTAAAGTACAAAATATTAACAGTTCATTCGCTGTACATACACACCTGGTCTAACCAAGACTAGGAATGCGTTTCTTATGAGTAAATGAAGGATGGAATAATAGAAATCGCATGAGTAAACGAAATAGCTACATCAATCGACGTTGCCGATTGATAACGCGGGCTACGCTGCGGCGTGCTCCGGCCTCAGCATTCCTACCTTCGCACGCAACATTGTAATATCTATTTCATTTCCATACAAGTTTCAATGAGTCTCTCCTTTATTTACTCACAATTAAGTGTATCCCTAGTCTTAGTCAGGCCGCTCCGGTATATCAATTAGTAAATAGTGCATACATCCTAAATTCTAAAAGAAACCGTGTCTTCCACTCGTATTCCACTCGAGGAAAAGATGATCATAGGCCCGACTATCAACGTACCACTACAGGACAAAAAAGTGCTGAATACTTGAATACTGAATGTCTGAATGCTCTTCCCTCTGAAATAAAAACAGAAGCACATTCAAAAACATTTAAACACAAGTGCTACACATATTTAACAAACAATCCATTCTATTCAATAAACGAATAACTTGATAAATAATATTGTAAACAATGCCTCAGTGAGATATCAGAACATACTTAAAACCGGTGTGAACTACAACACAGACTACAGTGATTTTACCTTTCATTGACTTTTAATAAGCAGATAATGTACTAACCACCGCATATTCCTGATTGTCCGAAACGAAGTCGCTTCCTGTTTTCCTCGGCCAACGTCGACCAATCGATCCAACGATTTTTGACAAATGGGTGAAGAGAAAATTACACGCAATGTCTACAAACATTTATTAGTGGATTAAACTTTTTTTTTGAAATTTTTCTTATATACTTACAGTTTTGACATGTCTTTTGATTTTACATTATATAACAATCGTTGACTATAATAAACTAACTAACTAATTAACTAACTAACTAACTAACTTTAGATAAGAGTTGAGCCATGTGGATCCAATATCAAAAACCACTTGATTTTTCAAGCTATTTTCTCCTGTCATTTTTTATTTATTAATGACAAATACATTGATCGAATTATTTAAGAAATTATATTTATAGTTTATTATGAAGAAGGATACGTAAGAAACATGTAATAAATATTACAATATAATT
This sequence comes from Dorcus hopei, assembly GCA_033060865.1. Classification (NCBI taxonomy): domain Eukaryota; kingdom Metazoa; phylum Arthropoda; class Insecta; order Coleoptera; family Lucanidae; genus Dorcus; species Dorcus hopei. Next base: position 41,696,375 of record CM065420.1, read on the forward strand.
TAAAAAGGTAATTCAAACAATTTTGACGTCAAATTTCACATTGCACTGCTTTTACCACTGCATGTTTTATTGATTGCTTTTCAAAAATTGTGTGTAATGTTTATACTGTAAAATCTTGTTCCGAAAATTGCATGAAATATGTAAAATACCTACTTAGCTATTTATTATCGTTTCCTACTTGTGATAATTTGGAATAATTGATGAAATTTGATAGCTTTAAATGAAAAATTATTAACATTTTCAGAAATTTAGTCTTTAAGGAGATTATTTCCAGTATCACTGCAAATACTGTTGGAATTACGTCTTGTTTAAGAATTCTTCGTTTAAATCGGACAACTATTACATACTGAAAATGTCAAATACACAATTGGTATCCTCCATTATACTTACAAAATTTTACCGTTTCTTATTGCAAATACCTTTTAATTTTGAATGTTTTTGAAATTGTACGAAACGAAAAGCCCCAATTTGTTCTTTTCTTACAATTAAATGCTAAAATACTTAAGCATAATGTCAAAACTAAATTGTCAAATTATACAAAATCATACACTCCTTGAAACTGGATCCAACCAATTAAAATGTGCATCCTACATGGCCCAACTCTTATCTAACTTATATACAGGAACTCTACCTAAAGTAGCTACACGGCGCCTCACTTATTCAATTTCCGAACTCCTTACTACCTACAGTTTCCTTCTAGCATCCGGGTCGTCTTCACATAAATTGATTATTTTAATTATTACAATTCTAAGCTTAAAGCTGGGTACACATTGCTGTGTTGTGTGTTAAAATGAGAGACATATCGGTTTGTTTTAAAATAATTTGGATACGACAAACTCGCATTTAAATCGCTTCAAATTATTTTAAAATAATTAGTGTTGGCAAACTCGCATTCAAACCAACCCTAATTATAAATAATTTCAAATTAATTAAACTTTCTTTAAATAATTAATAAATTCTTCAAATAAAAATTCTTTTCTTCTTCTTTATAATTGAAATAAAATGAGAACTCTTTTAAAAATTAAATCAAAATACTTTATTGTATTTATTTTTAAACAATCGGTTTGAAAAATTGAAAATTTAACAAATTTTAAAACAATTAAAAACCAACCCGAATATCGATCTTTACCGTTCGATGGTCAAAGTAAAAATCGAGTCTCAACAAGTCAACACATCTGGAAATCCTAGCTCGCACCGATCCCTCTCTCATTCAAAGTCAAACGCGCAGGACCACTCGCACGGACGGTTACCAATGAAGGAAAATCGACGCTGCTCGAACGATTCTAGTTCTTTTCTTACTATTTATGTTTTTCCGGAAAACATGTTGGCACTACTAATTAGTTTTGACATTGATTTAGAAAAATACTTGGAGTCATTTTATTTTCTTTTAAAATTTAAATGTTTGCTTTCAAATTGTTTACAATAATTGCTCGAGATATTTTTCCGAATGTTGTGCCTGTTCGTCCGTATTTACAGAAGGCATTTTTAAAATTACAACTCAAAATATTCTTAATGGTTAGTAAACAATATTTGGTTTTTATTTCTAAACAAAATTAAAATCATTCATTCCTTTTTACAAAACAAATCAAAATCCATTCAATCGTTGACTCAAATTAAAAAACTAAATCATTCTCTCTTTTCACTTAAAAACTAAACTCACTAATCACTTTCCACTTTCAAAAGAAAGTCCACTTATTTAATTTGTTTTTAGGGCCTCCTGCATGAAGTTCGCGTAATCTAGCTGGATACCTGGACCTTGGCTGCATTGAGCCGCACTCTGCGCCTCGTTTTCCAAGTAGATCAGCTTTCGTTGTCGCTTCTGCTTGCTGGACCCCAACAGGAAAATGTTTGGCAGTGGGTGGAAAGCCAAGCTTTTGGTGGAACTTTTGTTTAGTTCGCAAAACCTGTTCCCTGCCGCTTCTTGCAGAACTGTCTGCTAACACCTTCTGCTTATGCGTAACGGTAATAAATTGTTTTGCTTTGTTACTGCTTATGTTTGATTTCACTGCACAACTGTACTGTCTTTGTTTTTATTAACTATTTGCAGTTTGTGACACGTGAATTTTATTATTGATAGTAAAATTTCAAAAATTCTATTTCTCAAACCTTTTATATTAATTTATTTTATTATACATCAAATATCACAGCAATATGCATACGATTTCCGAGATCCGATGTACGAATCGTATTTGTGTTTTGGTGATGAAAATTGTCATCATCCCCATACATCCGAATTTCGGAGAAAAATTGTCCATTTGTTAAGAGGCAATGCTGCACATGCAGTGGGCCTGATGAATAAAAGCTAAGCAATTGCTTCAAGCATTGACTGATTAGCAAAAGCAAAAGCTGTAAAAGCAAATGCTTTAAGAAAAAGCAATTGCTGAATTATTATATGAATAAAAATCCTAAGTATTTGCTAGCTTTCCGGATTCGTTGAAGCAATTGCTAGTACGACTTGTGCAGATTTGCATATCTACTCGTACATAGCTTAAGTAAGTACGTTAGATTTGTTATAGAAGCGGTGCTCATTTTTAATAAAATGTCGGATACTGGTGATGAGATAGTTAGTAGTGATAATGAGACCGAGTTAGACAAAAAAATTATTTTTGTTAAGAAAATTAAAAGAAAATAAAATTACTTTTAATAAATTGGATTCAAATTTTATATTTGTCTAAGTTTGTGATCTCTAGTAATTAGACTAGAGTGTTGTATGTACGTAATCAGTTTTAAAATTGTCTTAATCAATTTATAATTGTTTACTTATTCTTAATGTATTTATTTATATAATTTTTCTCTTTATTTTCAAGTCATTGTCATTCTTAAAAGAAAGAATGTAATTTTTCATCAATCCCGAAAATTATATGTAGTGGCGGACAAGGGCAGAAATCTCATTCCGTATAAAGAGGGCGTAATAGTAATTATCTGGCTAAAAAGCTCAAACCAGATACCTACGAACAAAGAAATTGCTACTTGGGTCCTTTATGGTCTGATTAAAATTTCAGTAAAAGAGTGAGGAGAAGGAGTGGAAATTGTTGATTGTGGTGTAATTAATTTTCGGAAATTAAGACCTAGTTTGGGCATAACAATAGAACTTCTCTCTTACTCTCGTCGAGACACCTAGAAGAACATAGTGTTTCGACGAGGCCTTGTAAAAATTGATAAAGTTGAAAGTAAAGGATAATTCATCCACTTTCTGTTATCATCATTTTTAACCACCCGTCCTTCACACAAGTAATAACTGATAATTACAAGAAAATTTTTAATGTTTCCCTTACAACTAGACAAGTTGCAAGGAAAATAAGCAATATGAAAGGAAAAGTGGAAAAAAAGTTTGATTTAACTAAACTGGTAAAAAAAAAATTTGTGAATAACAAACGTATAGGTTTTAGAAACAGTTGCTTGGGTGAGATACGACACAAAGAAATATTTTCATTTTTTATATAATTGACAATGCACCACCACGTTTCTCGCCACTATCTTCTAAAAGTCACCAAACGTTTTCGCTGTTAAACCGATGCAATTTTCTATAATCTTCTAGGCATTCGTTATGTATAGTTTTTCTGTTTAGGAATATAAAGAAATGCACCATTATTATCGTGCGAATGCGATAAATACGAAATTATAACTGATTTAAGCAAATGCAAGGATGGGGCAGAGGAACCTTAATAATTTTTAAGCAAATGCTTAAATAGAAAAAGCAATCGCTACCTTTATTCATACAACATTAAGCAAATACTAGAAATTTTTAAGAAGAACCTTTTGCTATAAGCTTTTCCTTGGTGTTGTAGCAATTGCTACAAGGTCAAGCAATTGCTAAAGGTTTTATTCATTAGATATTAAGCATTTACTAGTAAATTTCAAGAAAAAGCAATTGCTTAAACTTTATTCATAAGGCCCAGTGTCTTCGGTGCGAGAATTAGAATAACCCCGAGCGACGCGCGTGGGGGTGTGGCCAAATAAAATAACGCGCGCTGTTCTCAATAAATTGCTTTGTTTAGGACATAATTATAAGTTATACAGTGTATTTTTTTGAAGTGTGGCCATAGGGATTTACATGTTAAAAATTTGACCTCATGTTAATATATGTTATGGCACAAATTTAAAGCAAATTTTTATTTTTATTAATAATGTAAACATTTTTCTACGAAATGCACATTCCTAGAATAACAATAACATGTTCTAGTTAATTATTGTCCGCTTAGAAGTTGAAATTCATAAGCATAGAATTAACCGAAGTCAAAAATCAATAATTCGTTCAATAATTTTTGTCTATTTTCTTCAACTTTTCACAGTAAAATAAAATTAAGGAAAACGTGTTAGGATATTCTAGCAGTAATCTTGTAGTAAATCGTTTAATTTACGACTAATACAAAAATTTACTTAAAGTTTGTCCCATAACATACATTAACATGAGGTCAAATTTTTAGCATATAAATCCCTATGGCCACACTTTAAAAAAATTCACTGTATAGGGTGCGTCTAAAGTAGGGATGCACCGATATGGGTCTGGCCGATATATCGGTAAATCATGGCCGATTCGGTTTACAAACCGATACTGTCAGCTGAATGAACGAATAGTTTTTTACTTCATCCTTAATTCAAGCATCAAACGTTTCATTCAGTACTAATATCATTAGCTTGTATTTTATTATGAAATAGGCCCCAGTTGTATCCTGAATGCCTCCGTACAGGAATTCGAAATTGTAAATGTCCAAATTACTTAAGTGACAATTTATAGTCATCATTTCGTTGATTTAAAGTGGAAGAAAGTGAGTTTTTTTAATTTCTAAAATGTCAAGTTGACGTACGTGAAACATATCGGCACAGATATCGGTTAAAAATTGGCCGATACTGGCCGATACCGATATCACAAAAACAGGCCGATATATCGGTAACCGATATATCGGCCTGTTTTTCGGCCTGATATATCGGTTACCCTAGTCTAAAGCCAAATACGTCAAGTACGTTTATTAAAAAAAAATTAATTTCATGTGTAATCATTATAGGGTGAGTCTCAAAACCTCAAAAATGTGAAATAAAATTCGTAATTTCTTTACTCTTGATATTTCAAAAAAAACAAAAAAAAAAAACGATCGGACAAGTAATTTTTGTTTTTAAAAAGTACAAGTTTTTTATGTGAAAATCAATTGTTGGCAGTCATTTGTTTTCGAGTAATTACTTCATCGAAATTTTTTTAATAGCAACTCCTAATTTTTTTTTCTTGATTCTAAAGCTCTCTGAATTCTCTATCCAAGATGTTTTGTTGGAAAAATTAAAAAAATATACCGGCTGTTTCAAATTGAGTGTGCACTGAAGGGATCTTCTAAACCGTAAGAGATACAAATTTGGTTAAATGGAAGAAAAGTTGCACAAATCAATGCCTAATTCGTATTCATTCACAGAATGAATTTTTTCTTATTTCTTCTTGAGATATTGATCAAAATGTAAAAATGTCGATTTTCTTTTTTCCTCTGTATCTCTCGTATTATAAATAATTTTGAAATTCTGATTTAACTTTCTACAGGCACTTTCTTATTCTGCTTCGAATAGAGGTGGCAGAATTGAAGTCAAACGTTTCGTCTCTCCATGACCATCTTCAGTTTCGATTTTTTAAATACAACGTATATCTTTTAATTATTCTATTCGATAGCATTTTTTCTGCTGATTGCAGTGATGTATAACAATTAATACTTTTTTCAAGTAAAGTTAAAATATGATGAAAAAAGCTTGATGCAGTTTCGTCATGATTTATTTATTAAGTAAATTTATTCCTTAGTACTTTTTTTACTTACTAAATATTAATAACTAACATTCAAAAGTCGGAAGAGGAAAAATCAATAAAATCAATCAATCAATCAACAAAAAATCAAAGGGCTAATATTTGGTGATCTTAGAGGCCACGCGACAGATCCATTTATACCTATCAGGAAAAGTTTGATTCAAATAATTTGTTGTTATTTCAGCATTATGTGCTGGTGCTCCATCATTTTGAAATTACAATTCCCTAATATGATTTAGAGGAATGTAATCTAAAATGTTTTCCAATGCTGTCCTTAAAAGATCGATGTAACGTTCAGCTGTTACATGATTTTCGTAAATGATCGGACCAATAATTCCATTATGCCAAATACCACACCAAACATTTAAGCTGAATTGTATCTGTGGTCACACTTGTTGAAATCTTTTTTGATTCTCCCTGGATCAATATCTATGTACATTTCTATTAAATATTCCCTTGTTTGTAAAATTAGCCTCGTCAACAACTATCTCGTATAACAAATTCTTTTAGCGGATACTACAAATGTGCACTATCAGTGTCCGTTAAAAGAATTTATTATACAATAACTAAAGAGACAGATATTAAATAATTCATTGAAATTTACACTATACCTAAGAAAATGAACTAAATATTTGAAATTATGTATTAAATAAAATTTTCATATAAAAATCTGTATTATTTAAGCTTCAAATTAATATCAACAATTAAGTGTGATATACCATTACAATCAGGAGAAAAAATGGCAACAAATACGATAATAAAAAGGTATACGTTACATTTAAAAAATGTAAACTGAGGATGGTCGCGGAGAGACGAAACGTGTGACCACAATTCTACTGCCCCTATTTGAAGCAGAATCCAAAAGTATCTGTAGAAAGTTAAGACAGAATTTCTAAATTATTTTTAATAAGGGAGTTACAGAGGAAAAAAGAAAATCGATATTTTTACATTTTCACCAATACTTCAAGAACAATTAAGAGAAAATTGATTCTGTTAATGGATACGAATTAAGCAATGACTGGTGCAACTTTTCTTCCATTTAACCGAATCTGTAACTCTCATGGTTTAGGAGATCCCTTCAGTGCACACCCAATTTGAAACAGCCGGTATATATATTGACCTTTATCGAGAGATTTTCATTAGGTGGGTGTCCAACTTGTCGATCGCTTAATAACTTTGACAGTTGAAAAAAATAATAATAAATAATATTTGTTATCGATATTAATATTAGAGAAAGCAGAGAGAAAAGGACTTTCACTTTTCGGTAAAAAAAAAAACTTTTTATAAATTGCCCAGAACACAGTAATGTGAAATTTTTGACTTAATGCGAATTTCTTTTCTCAGTGTGTGTGGTTTGCAGATTAACCTTCGACCATACACCCCTAGACGAAGTATGTGACTCAGACGTAGGTAGCAAAATTCTGCCAACATCAACGGTAGGAGGGTAAGGGGTTTACTGTTTACAAAGGAACGTCGGCAGAGGCGGAGTGTCATTAGAGAGCAATTTTAATTAACATAAATACTTAATAAAAACATGCAAAGAAGCCTTTTTTTAACAATTTTATGGTTCTTAAACAATATGTTCAGGAGTGTTTCTATTTTGGCATATATTAATTATTATTATTTTTGTTATTTATTCTGAAACAACAAAAGGGTTTTAAATAAACGAATACCTTTGTAAATATTTTATTGATGTTGAAATAAAATCATTTTATTAAATAAACTACGTATTCATTAAAATTATTTTTTAATATAATTCCTGTCAGGGTCGCTAATGTATTTTGTTTTGAATTAATAATATTAATATGCCACGTGGAACTTACAAATGATATGAACGCTGGGAAGGCTTTTCCCACTTTCGTGAACATACGAAACACACTTTCGCCATTCTTTTTTAAGTTTGATTATTTTTTTATGAAATTCAATACGAAATGATTAATTTCGAACACGAAAATATAGGAAAACACCATTAACAACTGCCACTAGTGTCGAAATGAAACGAAAAGACACGATATATTAGAGGGTTCTGGTAAACTAGTCAATGAAAACGTCGGATTTTGCGGAATCTTCTAAGGTCGAGTTAAGCTTGCAGTTGCACATTCCCCTTACCCCAACCTGTTAAGTATGTTGGCTGTAAACAAACTGCAAGCATACTCAGTCTAGGAGTGTATGGTCGAAGAGATTAACACAACTTCCAATCCAGCTGCAGGACGACACATTAGCTAAGCGCTATCTCTGTTTAATAGGCACAAAGAAAGAGCAACAACATGCTTTGCAGTGTCTCCTGGCCACTCTGATATAGATATATACATCGTCCGCGGCTGAGGGTTTTCGTACACTGTAAACATTTTATGTAAATATACCATTTTTATGTATGTAATATCACAGTATAAAGAATACAGTAGCGCAACTCTCTTGTCGGAACTTTGATCTCTTTACTGGATTTTCATTGACCTCGAGTAGATTAAAGGGGTGTGTCGAACTGTTTGTTCTGCTTTACGTGTGAGCGATTTTGTTGTAAATTGTAAATTTATACGTGCCCACACACCACGGCCGGATTGTAGTGTTTAGTGGACATGGTAAAAAAAACAAGGCATAAATAATGTGTATTACCATAATTATAAAGATCCATTCAGTACCAGAGCTGTGAATGAATGAGCTCTGCATCCCGAGATTGTGACTCAGACCTTGCGCGGGATGTTATGCGCAAACTGAATATTTTCATGAGAGTCGCGCTACTGTGTAATCTTTATACTGTGGTAATATTAATAAAATCATTTGTGTAAAATGTTATAATATGTACAATTACAATCTACTTAGTATTATTATGTGTGGTACGAATTAATGCAGAAAATAATTGTGTAAAGCTAACAAACTTTATGTATTATTACAACGAATATTGTAAATTTATTACAACAGTGTATATTTACGTTCTAAAATGTAAAATTTGTAACAAACCCTTCGTGTATACAGAGTTCACTTAATCTGACACTAGATGGCGCACCAATGATGCCTCTCCTAGCATAATACAGGGCATTGATATATAATCTCCCTTGGATCAAATTCACCAACAGCGAATTTTCCCTCGCTCCACTAGTGCGCTCCCTAGGGAACCTTTATTGAAGAAGTCGAAAACGTCAAGTATTTCAATTATTTCAAGTATTCCAATAATTATTGAATCTATTGTAATGTGATAGGAGCATAAATAAATCTATCTCATACCCACGTTATAAATTCCAATTTTTCAGTAATATTATGAGCATAAAATATGCTGAGACAAAGGCATCTGTAATTTTACATAATTAGTTGTGTAAAATTTACATCACTGTTATGTAATTTTACCATTTACTTTGTGAAATTCCGAAGATAAAAATAGTTACAGAGTTCTATGTAATTTTATACTTAAAATAATTGGTTTCTGGGGAGCCATTTATTTTCAATGTAAATTTACATTTTTCTTCTTACAGTGTAATTTGAAATTAGCTAATATTTTACATAAGTATGTAATTTATTTACGATTTTTCTGTGCTCGCCTTAACTAAACGAACGTCAACCTAGTTTCTTAACCTACAATTAAACTATTTCAATTTTTTTCTTGTGGAGAAAATTTTGTCAGCTTGTTTAATTAGAAAGTTAACTTCTGTAAAAGTTTTCGAAAGTAAGATCTTTTGTAGTTTTTTAATAACAACCACTATAAAATTATTCATGTATTTGTCAACTTGAATTTTAAATTGATGTACCATACGCTTTAAGACACAAGTTGATAAAAATGTCATTACACCCTGTTGCGTACAGGGTTTTTTTATGTTTTACATAGACCTAGAGGCTTTATTTTAGGAGTTAGAGAAAAATTTTAAATGCAAAAGTTATAGGAGTCTTATACATATTATCTTCTAGATTTATCACAAAAAACAAAAACGCATCGCAAAGTGGGTAAAAGATACAATTTTAGTTCTTTTAAATGGAACATCCTGTGTATTGTTCGCCAAAATGAAAGACTTATTTTTCGTGATTTCAAAAATATATAATACGTTGATATTCGGATGAATAGTTTGTGACATATTTGAGTTTAAAAGATCAATGACTTAATATTAAAAAAAATGCATAAAAAAATTCTTTATTATCAATTTATTTTGTAACGTTTCAAATATTCAAATATTAAAGCATTTTTCCAAGGCCGGCCGGCTTGTTTTTTTAAATATGAATAGAGTGCACTCGTGCTAACGTGAACAGGAACACTGCTTAACATGAACTCCTGTATAACGTGAACACCTAAATTTTTGGCATTGGCCACTGTCTAACGTGAACAGTGCACCTCGCTAACATGAACAGCTACTTTATATACCACAGAAATTTACAGCATAAGTCCAAAGAATCACTTCTTAATTCATTTTTTTCCAAAAATACATAATATGTAGTACATAAATAAATATTTACAGTTGGTTCTTGTCCGATGAAATTTGTATCACAAAATCTTTTAAGGGGACACTAAATCGCGCACTATATACTTAACGTTTCGCAGTCGTTCGACAGCTTCGTCAGAAGTGAAAAATATGTTGTCAAAAAAAATCAATTAATTAATTTTTAATTAATTAATTAATTAATTTTTTTCTCCACTTTGCGATGCGCTTTTGTTTCTTGTGATAGCTCTGAAGGATAATGCATGTAAAACCCTAAAACTTTTGCGTTTTTCTCTAGCTCTTAATATATCTCTAGGTAGAGTGCAAAATATAAAAAAAACCTGCACATACAGGACATTATCAAATAAGGTGGCAATAATTATAACGCGTGATCAATATCTTTTCTAATCAAGTGACCTATGGAAAAAAATATGTCTTCGTTTGGTTCATTATTTCAAATGCCACTTGTATTACATATTTATATTGCATTCCTATACAAAACGATAGGAATGCAATAAAAATAATTCAAATGGCATTTGAAATAATGAACCAAACGAAGACATATTTTTTTCCATAGGTCACTTGATTAGAAAAGATATTGATCACGCGTTATAATTATTGCCACCTTATTTGATAATGTCAATAATGAACTAATCAAAAACACATGATTTTATTTTCATAGGTCACTTGATTAGAAAAGATATTGATCACCTGTTATCATGTATAAAGTGTTAACTTAACTACAAAACTTCGTTTCTGAGATATAACCTCCTAAAGGGACAACTTGGAAAGTATATTTTCTGAAATAACGGAACGGTTTAAGATAAAGGTTTGAAATTTGATATGCAAGACAAATGAAATACTGGTGCAGGGTTAATTTGATATGCAAGACAAATGAATGGATGCATACGACATAAGTAAAATTGAACATTCTTCACCAGTGATGTAGATCCAGAGTAGTAGACTATCATTTTAGTAAATAATTTTTTTATTATCACTTTTTCAAAAAATCTGAAACAAAAATAGAAAAATTCGAATGAATTTGTACAAAAATGAATTAAATTCCATCTTCGCCGGATTAACCGTTTTCGTTTTGGTCAAAAGATTACTTTGCTTCAGAAATTCCAAATTTGGTAAAAACATCGAATATACTGTTGCGTAGTTTTTAAATTTATGAATTAAAAATGTACTCTAACAATGAAGCGGCGGACATGATACTTATTCTTGGAGAAAGTAGAGAACACAGTTTAGCGGTAGGCAATGAACTTAGTTCATTTCTTGTACAATTTTATTCGAACTTTTCAATTTTTGTTTTAGATTTTTTGAAAAAGTGATAATAAAAGAGTTACTTACTGAAATGATAACCTACTACGTTGGATCTACGCCACTGGTGAAAAATGTTCAATTTTGCCTATAACACATTCATCCCTGTATTTAACTTGTCTTGCATATCAATTTCAACCCCCTATCTTAAACCGCTCCAGAGATATTTAAGAAAATATATTTTCCAAGTTGTCCCTTTACAAGGCTGTATTTCAGAAACGTTAAACTTTTGTATATCGGGTATTTGAAACGTTCACTATTGCTAACTTTTTATTTTTGAAGATTGAAATTCGGTTAAATGGGCAAAGATTCTCTAATTTTCATACTGATTATGAATTTTTAATCAAAAAAACAATTGCGCTGCTAGTTGTCAAAATTTGGATAACCGTAGAATTTTTGCTAATTTAAGCAAATTTCTATTTTTTAAATAAAAAAGTTAACAATGGTGAACAGTTCAAATTGAACAAACTGTTTAGATAAATTAGGTTAAATAGCAATATTTTGAAATCTTCTATACGTGTTATAATTTTTGCCACTTATTCGATAACACCTGTATAGAATGAAATGATACCTATGGTTATATTAAAAACAACATAGGGATACTTCGCATGTTAAAGTAATTGCACTGTATAACATTTAACATTATTCATTATTATTACATGGATACAGAATTGGATATGACAAAGGAAAATGATACATTATATGGCTACTGATTTGACAACTGATTCGGTTTTGCCAGCAGGAAAAGAAGATGGGGTAGTGTTTGGCCATAGAAATGATCGAAAAGGGAAGAAATGGAGGTCATACCCGAGTAAGTCTGGCAAATCTTGGCCAACGCAAACTTTTGATGTGGTTGGATAGAGAATTCCATAAGCTATCAGAATGAAGAAAAAAAATTGGGGGTTGCTATTTAAAAGAAAAATGTCAATGACGTCATTACTCGAAAATAAATGACAGTCAAAAATTGATTTTCACTTGAAAATTTGTGCTTTTTAAAAACAAAATTTACCTGTCCGAGCGTTTTTTCGAAATGTCAAAAATAAAGAAATTACGAATTTTATTCCATACTTTAGAAGCTCACTGTATGTATAAACCGTCTAATAAAGGAAATGATGTTGCTTGGGATGGATAGAGTTTTACATGAAAAGTTGTAAAGCTTATCAAATTTAGTGATATTGTTATCTTTTCCCGATTAAAAATCCGTCTAAAAATAATTGTTAAAAAAAAGGTGAAATAATTTTACTCCAACAAGGATAAGTTCAACTCCTGTTTAACACCGTACAGTAAAGATATTATCCATAATTGGTTAATTCAATACGCAGGAAATAAGTTACACCAAACAGTAAAATATTCTATCTGCATCTGAAAGTCATCACCATCCTAAAGGTGTTAGTTCACACTTATTTACTTTTCGTCTATCGGTAAATTTTGCCGTATGAAGGAAGGGGATTGACGTTCTCATTACAAGTTATAACTTATGACTAGTACTATGAAAATTACGGAACTTGAGTGCTGCGTAATTGGGTCGTCGGGTGGCTCAGCGGTAGCCTAGCCGACTTAGTAAGTCGTGTCGCTCGGTGGCGTAGGTTCGAATCCTACCATTAGCCATGGATGTTTGTGCTGTGCATGAACTTAGACCCAGCTTTACCAAACATAGAAAATTGTCTGGAATGGTGATTGCCATAAGACAATGAAGCAGCAGCAGCAAAGCGAAAGAAGAAAGAAGAAGAGTACTGCGTAATCAATCGCCGAAGCAAGAACTGACAATTATTTCAATATTATTTCTTTGTTAACGGTGAATGAGAAAAAAGGACGGAGTTATGATTCATAAGTCTGTTGATGCAACACCAGACAATGACGCAACGGTCTTCTCTTGTGAATAATATAGTATATGTGTACCATCTTTGGTGAATGCTTGCTTTAGAATTTCATTTCATTTCATTTCATATTAAAAAATGTATTAGCAACAACAAGTGAGTTAAAAATAGTGATATGACACCATAGATGATAAAAGCCTTATTTACCGGGGAATATTGGCAAGGCTTTATGAATATCTATATTCCAATTCCTCCTGCACTAAGGAGTTCAATTATTTCCGTATAAAAGAACAAGGGATAAAAGACGGTTTTTAGTTGATTGTTTATTTATCGTTATAAATATTTCAAAAACAATAACCAAATGTCTGCATATCTAACACTTATTTCGTAAAGGTTTTCATCTTGAGGCATAGGTATAAAGAAATATCCGTAACAGATGCAATATTGAAAAAGGTACATTCCAGTCTTTGGAGTAGTTAAAATTACAAGTTAAGATACATTTCATTTTCTGGATAATACAGAGTGTACATTAATGATTGAAGGGCGTTTGAATTTCCCGCCCATTAGATTATTTGTAAAAGTTGGTACTGCATACTATTCTGTTTTACCATGGGCGGCACATAAAATTTTATATTATTAAAACAATTTATTAGTAATTAGAAATTATTTTACGTTTATTAATTACATACATTGATATGGAGAATATAAAAAGTAAAGCAGATATAAAATAAAATTATAACATCTGTTCAAAATGTCCCCCATTTGAATCCAAACACAAATTTACTCTTCTTTTCATGTTTTCGAAAACTTTGTGTCGTGTTTCTGGAGTGATGCTGTTGGCAGCCTCTGTAACAGCATTTTGTAATTCTTCTAACGTATGGAGACGTTCTGAAAACACTTTATTTTTTAAAAAACCGAACATGAAGAAATCAAGTGGGGTTAAGTCTGGTGATCGAGAAGGCCATCTGTCCCTACTTATTAACCTATCCCTAAAGAACTGTTGCAAATGATTCAACGTTGTCAGTGCAGTGTGGACTGTAGCTCTATCCTGTTGAAAGTAACCCCGTTGTAATTCATCGTCATGAAGTTCTTCAATGAAAGGATTTAAAATTGTTTCTTGATATGCAAGTGCATTAATATTGTGTTGAAAAAAAATAGGTTCAATGATCCTCCTTCTTGACAATGCCAACCACACACCGATCTTCTGAGGATGTAATGAAGTCTCTTCAAAAATATGAGGGTTTTCTGCACACCATATTCTACGGTTTTGCAAATTTACATAACCGCTGAGATGAAACCATGCTTCATCACTGAAGAAAGTTATGTCTAACATATCGTCATTATTTAAGAACTCATTAAACCATTGGCAATATTGCACTCGACGAGGCAAATCAAGAGGTAGCGACTCATGAGTTACAGTTATCTTATATGGATGTAAATGTAGAACCTTCTTGCAAGCCTTTTGACATGTACCAAGTGATAAATTTGTTTGAGCCGATAAACACCGTAAAGACTTCTTTGGACTTACATCCATTCTTTGATGAATATCTGCGATGACTTCTTCGGTGAGAACAGTGGGCCGGCCTGTAGATTTTCCTTTAGAAACAATGCCTGTTTCACGAAATCTCTGAATTATACGACGGACGTGTTGCATAAAAGAATCATATGTGAATACCACTTCAGGGAACTGTTCTTGAAATTGTTGGTGACAACTTTGATAAGAATAATTCCACACATTTTGTTCATTGCGTATCCCCGACCGAAAATAGGCCTCAACAATAAATTTATTGTGCAGGTCCGTGAAAACCATCGCTAACCTAAAACGTTTGTGTGTATTTTTATTTCCTGTTATATGGCTGTACTTACCAATGAAAAATATCTGACAGCAAAAGTGGAAATAAAAATAACCTTTTCGTTAATACTAACTCAATAATAATAAAATAAGGAAATCAAAACGTAAACAATACAACACACGCACGCTACTGACGAAATTCAACATATCCAGTATGAATACCAATCTTGTAAGGCAAAAATTACTAATTCGACAACGCGCCAAATTCAAACGCCTTTCAATCATTAATGTACACTCTGTACTATCTCCCTTAAGGATAGAAATGCATGGCACTTTCTTGCTTTCTTTCTACAAACGCATCATAAAAATAATTAAAAGCTATATTAAAATTATCAAATTTAATGAAATTTGAAACTTAATAGAAAGAGCAGATGTAGCAAATGTGAAAATGAAAATTTATGCGTTCCATTAAAAAGGTATAAAGATCATACGGTATATGCAAATATTATTTACTGAACTCGTTTTAAGCGACGGGTTTTATGTAAGATATTAATAGCTAAAAAGTTACTGTTGATTTAAATGATTATAAAAATATGCTTACTAGAAGAAAAATGCAGAACGCAACCGAGAAGAGGCAGAGGTTTTAATTCTGGAATATGCTTCAGGTACTTATAAAAAGTATAATATCTAACATACCAAAGTATCACCACAAGAAATAATGAGAAGCAAAAAGCTAAAATGCACCACAACCACAGCAATATTCTTTATGAAAGTATGGTAGAAAATATGCCGGCTCCTTGATTTTAATGCATTTAGCGATAGTTTTGAGCGATAATTATCTTATCAGTCAAAATTATTATTGTATTAGGCAATCATCTAATTAATTAGTTTCGAAAATCACAAAGTACATATACAAAAAACAAAAAGTAATTACGAAATTATTAACGTAATTTGTAAAAAAATGCTTGATTTGTACTTTGTTACTTTTTTTTAATATTAGATTAGTTACGGGTCGATAATAAAACTACTCCCAGCGAAAACATGTACGTTTATTCAACGTTAATTTCACGTTGTGACGGTGGAAATAACGTTATTCGTTGAAAAATGCAACGTTGTTTTTTGGTTGAATTAGCAACCAAAATTATACCACGTTTGTATAACGTGTTTTTTAACGATTAGTTAAATATGGACGTAATTATAACGTGAAATAAATATGTAATAATTTTGTCTTTTTAAGACGTGATTTATACTATGAGTAAATGCAATGTATCTACCGTACGTTGATTACCATATCTTTTCAACGTTAATTCAACATCTACTTTTCTACGTAATAAATAAGAAAAAAATTAATGAAACTAATACGTTAGATAAATCATAATTTACAACTAAATTTTTAACTCACGTTTTATAACGTTATTTTAACGTATACCGAATAAATAGAGAGATATCGGTAAAACGTATAACGCTTACATTTGTAAATTACGCAAAGCAGTATTGTGTAAACGTATTGCAGTATTTACTTCCTAATTTACAGTTATCGGAACATTGAATACCGCGATACACAAATATATCTTATAAGTTTTAACTTAACTTTTTATATTTGTGCGAAATAAAAATTTAATTAAATTCTCAAAAACAGAAGCCTTTTTGTCTAAAACTAAGTGGTAAACAAATGTAAACAAAAGCCTGCCGTCAAAAGTTACAACAGTGCGCATGCGGGACTTATACGTTATGCAAGTAACGCACGGAATTATTTGCTCGTAAATTACTCCATGCGGTAACGGTATTAAAGTTTTCGTCGTTAAGAATCGAATCGCGCATGTCTCAAATGTCAAATTAGCGCAGCGTAAATACTGCATAACGTTATTCGCTTTACCGATATCTCTCTAATATGCGCTACAAAACGTGATGTTGACGTTAGAAAACACTTAATTTTACAGTGATTTTCTATCGTGTTTTTCACACCTTTGAATTCTAATTTTACTAAAAATCTCTGAAATGTGAGGTTCTTCTCCTTACTTGGCAGCTTTGAAATGAAACGAACCAGGTATGAAAAATACTGCTGATTTGCACATACGAGTCAACCATAACCTCTTTTTAAGTTGACGTAATCTGTCAATTTTTTTTAAGTTAGTTTGAATTTGATGCCCAAAATCTGTGATTGAAAATACTAAAGAAAATTACGATTTGTAAAAAAATTCTTGGAACAGGTCAATTTTTATTTTTAATGGCGCATATTACAAAGGGACTTTTTTAACTTTTCAATTATTTGGAGGGGTGAAACGACCCCTAACTATGTTTTTTTTAATGGAAGGATATGTTGAAAAAATTGGGAATACAGCTACGTTTTATTTTTTTATTTTTCTTTAGCAGTAAAAGGTTAAAAATAAAAAAAGAATTTTTTTACTGTTTAAGAAAAATTAAAAAATAAAAATGTAGCTGTATTCCCAATCGAACAAGCTTTAAGAAAAAAATTACTCAACATACCCTTCCATTAAAAAAAAATACTTAGGGGTTGTTTCATCCCTCCAAATAATCGAAAAGTTAAAGAAATCCTTTTATAATATGCGCCATAAAAATAAAAATTGACCTGTTCCAAGAATTTTGCTACAAATGGCAATTTTCTAAGTTACAGAATTTATTCCAGTTAAACTTTCCACTCTGTATAATTGTTAACGGGGTCACTTTGCTGAACTACAGATAATGGATTAATTGCGCGGGATAGTCGATTGGGGACCGAGCGGGAAGGTTGCCCAATAGCGAAGGGTGCTCAATAAAGCCTAAAAGTGGTTTTTCTGAAGAGGACCTTCCTTTTTAGAGCCTAGAACTGGGACAAAGTAAGCAAGTCTTTGTTATTCGGATAAACTACCCCCAAGTGCCTTTAGCCTATACCTGGACGAAACCGTGTACCGAGAGCTACGTGTACCCCAAGAGCTGAATTTATTGCAAGCGCAAAGAGAGCGTGACAATATTGCGGTGTTTATGAGCAGCATGTAATTTTTTTTTAATTTTCATAAAGAAATAATTTTGTAAATAATAAAGTAAATTGAGAGTACTGTATTAAATGTGTTTTGTCGAATATTTTAAGTTAGTGTAAATATTTTTAGAAATAGGCGATTTAGAATTACATGTTTATTATAAATAAATTATTTAGAATTTTTGAAATGTATATACAAAGAAAATAAGCTTAGGATTGTAATAATTAGAAAAATTGATTTAATGATGTTATGACAATATGGATGTTGGAAGGAAACTGTAGGTAGTAAGGAGTACGGAAATTGAACGAGTGAGGGCGGCGCGTAGCTATTGGAAGTTAAAGTCCCCGGTTCGGCTTTATACCACAGCCGTCCGCTTTACGAATCAGTCACCGAAGCGACACAGAAGTGGGGTCACCAATTGGCCAGCGGTCTAGCCTAGCCGACTTGGAAAGTCGTGTCACTCGGCGGCGTGGGTTCGAATTCCACCATTAGCCATGTATGTTTATTCAGTCTAATGATTTAGACCAACGCCCACTGAATAATAGGCCTGCTCAAAGCAGTGGGAGAATACCCCGAGAACTTGAGACAATGCCGCGCGCGCCGCGCCGTTACCTGACATATTATTTATCTAATGCCGAATGTGTAATGCGGAGTCAGAGTTGACCATAAATTTATTATTGTAAAATTAAATATATTCATAAAACTAATTCCAACATGTTAAAATATATACAATGCACGTGTATGGAATATAATTATGTAAACTCACGAGCACGAGTTTAAAAATAATGTACTTAATTATTTTTGTTGTTTCCAATACCTTTAAATTAAAAAAAGAAATAAATCATTTGAAACAATTGGAAATATGAACGATATAGCAGAGTTAGCTGAACGCCTGAACTACATACAATACATAATAGTTCTAACTACTAATGTCTAGGAGTCGCAGCGAGGACTACTACGATTCTTAAAAAAAAGGAAATTTTTAATAATGTTAAAAAATAAGTTCTCTTAATAATTAAATACGAGGTGTGATAATAATACATAATAAAACAGATGAGTTACTTTCACACTGCGGTACTGAACATGAAGTGACCATTTTAAATTAATCAGTAAGCCCATTTACGTACGCGCTAACAGTTCAACGGCGAGACGATTACTGACCGAGTTCCCCGAAAATCTTGGAGTCCCCCGAAATCTCGATGTTCCCCACTATCTAACTTCGGCCTATGTGAAGTGGGGGTTGTTTAGACCGACCCAGCTTTAATACACGTCGTAATTAACTGATTCAACGTTACACGTGGACATTGCCGCGAAATTTTTTCGTTGTTTCAACGTAACCATAACACACGAATTCAACGTTTGTTACATGTTATTCTACAACGTTTTTTATACGTATGTGTGCACTGGGATTTAACGTTGAAATACCGTGGACAAAGACGTTTAAGAGAACTTGATTCGAGCGTTGTTAAAACGTATCAATAACACACGAATTCAACGTTGATTAATTGTTATTCTACAACGTTTTTTACACGTGGACAGAGACGTTTAAAAGAAATTGATTGCCGCGACATTTTTTCGTTGTTTCAACGTAACAATAACCTATGAATTCAACGTTTGGTTTCTTGTTATTCTACAACGTTTTTTACACGTACGTGTTTTCGCTGGGCTTAGTTTAAAAAGTTTTTTTTTTTTTTTTGGTGTCGAAACTACGGGTTTAAATTGTTAAGAATAAAATATCAGTTAATAACATTAAACGCCATCAAACAGATTGACTTTTTCACTAATTCATGTTTCTCATATTGAAATATTAATATTTCAACAAGTTTTATATTCTGCAACAATTTTTCGCGACTTTTAATTAATTTCCACAAAAACTAATAAAATATCTACTATTTTCATTTACTTTTTAGCGATTTTTAAAAGAGATTCATAATTAATATTCAAATTCTTTTTTAATACCAACTGTAATGCTATTTTTACGATTCAGTGAAGTCTCTAATAACGGTCAGATATCTCCGTTGAATAAACATTTTGAAAGGAACATTTCGACGCGGTCGTTTTAACATTGTAATATTTTGACAATGGTATATTCGGCATGGTGATGTTTTTATGTGAAGCGACAAAAAATGTTTTTATGTGAAAAGAAAAACCAGTTGTAGTTGTTTTGCATATCGTCATGCACATCCAGTGCTGCCAACTCTACCGATTTACTTAATTAAAATTAAAAGAAAAAATTGCTGCGCTTTTGTTTTGTTTAAGTGTGTGTTTATAGTGGAGCGACGAGCTAAGAGTAGAGCCAAGCGTCGAGCAGAGCGACGAAAACAAACTCCTTAACACAAATGAGAGCGTTTATACTAGCGCGACGATTAGCGAGGCTGTTCGACCCTAGCGGAGAGCCAAGCGAAGAAATCAAATCAGTTTGATTTCTACGCTCGGCTCGCCGCTATTATCCGAAGATTTGCATCGAAAATAAAACATTAAAATGGACATTGAAAAATGTTTCAGGCTATTGCCGCAAATCGTTGTATAAATGATGAAATTCACCCATCTCTCTGCGTTTCTGATAAATTTCATTTGTTTTTCCACGACTGTTAGGAAAACAATCACTTAAATACAGTATCCTAAGAGAGGAATTTTCTAACAGAAACCGTTGCACCCTTTCCTTCGGCATCTTAATGTCGACTATGAACTTCTACTAGAAATAATCGCTTTTCTTAAAACGTGCTTCTCTGCTTGCCGCTTGGCTCTACTCTCTGCTCGCCGCTCTACTATAAACACTCGCTTCTTTATTAAACGCGCCGCTCTGCTCGCCGCTTGGCTCTACTCTCGGCTCGTCGCTCCACTATAAACACACACTAAGTGAAAATTGTTTGGTCGAAAAGCTAATAAAAACTCCCCCTATAAATTTCCACAAAATTAATATTTAAAGTATTAGAAAAAAAAACATCGTATACCTTTACCCAAACCTTGTAAGGAGTGTTTTTTTTTTTATCTTTTTTAAGTTGAACATGAAAATTTAATTGTGAACCATCATCAAAATGATAGTTTTAATTGTCAACATCGGGAAATTGTAGAGGAATTTCTTTAAATCCGCTTTGAATTGAATATTTACCACTCACCATCACCATATGAAAATATGACTCCTCTATGAAAATTTCCTGTTCTTGCGAAAAAAACATTTTATTGGAAAAAAACAATTTTTTTTCCTGTACTAGTAGAAAATTCAATTTTACCGGCTCATCAGAGAGGAGAAAGCGAATATTTCCACGGCTAGCCCGGCAAAATGAACATAAATGCCTAGCCGAGAAAATAATTTACGAGGCTTTACCACTAGGTGGCGCGACAATAATTTCAGGAATGCGCTCTCATCGACATCAAAAAATTAACAAACTAAGTTTTTTTTATTTAATTCCACTGGTATTTGGTTTTAAAAAGGATTAAAATTATCAAGAAAAAAAAACTCGGCAGCGGTGGGATTCGAACCCATGCCTCCGAAGAGACTGGTTTATTAAACCACGGGCTTGACCACTCAACCATGCTAGTACACGTAACTTCGTGTTTTAAAACATCTATAATAATTTTAATAGTAACTCAATTTTAATATTTTTACTTCGAGAAAAAGAAAGTTTGTGTGATATTAACAAAATTAATTATAATGTTGTGTAGGAAAAAAAATAATATGTAAACCATGGCGGTAAAGCAATTTTCGAGGTCTCGAGAAGTGTGGCCAGGCTCGGCTTCTCGCCTCGCCTGTCCATATCTTCTCTCGACCTGGAAAACAAGCACTTTACCGCCTCGGTCTACAATATACTATTAATTGAAGTACGGTAGTGAAAAGTACTTCCTAATTATTAATATGTTTAATCTAGCTACCGGTTAAGTTATCTTATCTTCATCAGGCCTGAAAGTTACAATTATCGTATAAGAAAAATAAGAAAAATATTTAATTGATGTAATTGTAGATGTATGGTTTTTTGTATTGAATTAAAACATAAAATTAAAACATGTGGTTGTTATCTAATATTAAATAATTATAAGTAATAAATGTGATAGTTAAATTGTTAATAAGTTTAAATGTATTGTAATAAATTACATTAATGAAAAGTTACAATAAATAAGATTAAAATTTTATATGAGGTTATTTTAATTAAAATGTAAGCGAATGTAATGATTTCAATATAAAATTCTTATGAAATGTATTAAGTATGGTCAGTATGAATTTCAGATTTGATGCTTACAACTAACGTCCAGAATTTAAATAAAATTTTTGAAAACACCATCGTTGGAAGGAAGAAAAAGGAATACTGAATAACGTGAAGTAATTGTGACAAAAGCTGAAATATGTGTGAAGTTGGATATTCTATTTTATAAGAATTAATAGAAATTTATAATTATTATTTATTACAAAATTTTGTTAGTATTTTAAATATGTGTAGATAGTTAGGTTTGAAATGTAAATTAACTTATTCATTTAGACAGATTGTATCTGGTTTTTGTTTTAGTTTATGTATTTTGTAGGCTTCTAATAATGTGAGTTTAAAGTTCTTATTATGTTCGTATAGTAATGTTGTGTTATTGTAGTTCAGTGAATGTTCTGTTTCATGTATGTGTTTTCCTACATTTGAAGTTATTTTGTTTCTAATATGTTCTGTTTTCGTGTTTCGTATTTCTTCCTGTTTCTCCTATACCGTCTGTCTTATGAAAAACGCACGACACTATAACTCCGTTATTAATGATCCGATTTCAATAATTCAAAAAGCACATAAGACTAGTTTAAAAATACTACAAAAGGATAGCATTTTAGATTTTTTTAAATATGACGTTTTTGTCAGACGATAGTCAACTTTTTTTTCAAATTACTCAGTTTGATAGAGATTTATTTTCTGAATTCAATTATTTAAAAGTCGATTTCGAAATATCAAATTTGGGGGGGAGGGGATAATCGAAAAACTTTCGGAAAAGTGAAACTCACCGTGCGGGTACTCAAATTAAAGGTCTCAAAGAGGAAAATCAGGAGTATATATAAATCAGCTTACGTTGATTGCTATGAATTTACTCAGGAGCTTGAAGAGTTATTATCTAATTTTGTAGTCAATACTAACAATTTAATTTGCACAGGGGATTTTAATATTGATATGCTGGAAAGCGACTCCGTTGCATGTCAGCGTTTGCAAAGTGTATTCGATTGTCTTGGCTTAAAACAGATTATCTCTCAGCCAACCAGAATTAGCAGTGTTAGTTTGAAAATGTCCTTATTAGACCTTGTTGTTATTGGGGATGATATTCCTGTTCATGATTCTAATGTTATTGACATGCATGGAATATCAGATCATATGCTTACTTGTGCTTCTTTTTGTCTTAAGGACAGCGGTTCTAAGTCAGTTACTCGCAAATTTCGTAACTTCTACGATTTTGATTACGAAAACTTTTATCATTACCTTAGTCTCATACAATGGAATCTAATTTATGAGTTACAGAATATTGACGATATTGTTAGTTTTTTTAATAACAACCTAACTTTGCTCTTTGATTTACATGCGCCTTATAAAATAGGCTCGTTTAGGAAGCCTAAGGCCCCATGGCTAACAGACAATATCAAGCTTATGATGCAATTGAAAGATGATGCCTTTAAAAGAGCTAAAAAAACAGCTCAACCTGCGCACATCGACTATTACAAACAATTACGAAATCTTACAACAGCAGCCATACGTAGAGAAAAAAAAGCGTACATTGAGTATAGTGTCAATAAACATGGCCCTCGCACCGTATGGAGGGATCTTAGAACTTTAAACATATACAATAAAAATAAGCCCGTGGTTATACCTCCACAAATTTCGGATGTAAATGACATTAATTCCTCTTTTGTGATCAATGATAACCCATCACCTAATGATGATTTGTCTAGTTTTTACTCTAATAATATTGATCCAAAAGTGCAACGGTTACTGTCTTTCACTCCTATCTCGGTTGATGATGTGTATAATATTTTAATTTCTTTGAAAAGCAATGCCTGTGGAGTAGACAATATAAACTTAAAAATGTTAACCTTATGTTGCCCCTATGTTTTGCCTGTAATGACTTTCATTATCAATTTTTGCATACTTCACAGTGTTTTCCCTACATCTTGGAAGCAAGCAGTAGTTTTGCCAATACCAAAAAAAAGTAATCCTTCCAATTATGGTGACTTGCGGCCAATAAGCATCTTACCAGTGTTCTCTAAACTTCTAGAAAGAGCTATAGATGCACAAATTCGGGCTCACTTAAGAAACTTTAATCTATTGCCTAAGGTGCAGTCGGGTTTTAGACCTGGATTTAGTTGCTCTACGGTGCTTGCTGCGGTGACCGACGACTTGTTTCGCGCCTTGGATGAGGGTAGCATCGCTGTGCTTGTCCTCATAGACTTTTCTAAAGCATTCGATATGATAAATCATGAATTGCTGCTAGCTATTTTGCACTATATGGGTTTTGATAGTAATTGCGTAAAGTTTTTTAGAAGCTACTTATGTGATAGAAGTCAAAGAGTCAGACTTGGTGATGTTCTCTCCGAATCCTTGGAGCTCGGGTCGGGGGTGCCGCAGGGGAGCGTCGTGGGTCCCCTAATGTATGCTATATACACTTCGTATTTGTTAGAATCCTTAACAATTTATAAGTACTACATGTATGCAGATGATACGCAGCTCCTACACTCTTTCAAATTAAATAATTTACATAATGCTGTAGATCAGATGAACTCTGATTTAAGAAAACTTTCTCATTCAGTATCGAATCATGGCCTAAGAATAAATACCCTAAAGTAGTAGAGGAGCTATGTGCGTTCTGGACCAATTTCCCATAAGATTTAACACAGGCCTCGAAATTGCAATTTTTGCGGGGATCGTGGTCAGGGGGGGTGAGGTAAGAAGGGGGAGAGGGGTCGCGCGCAAGCGGCAGCAGAAGCGAGACGCGAGAGGGGGAGACGCGGCAGTAGATATCTAAACTCGCGACCTTGGTACATTTTTGGGCATAGTTACAGCGGTTTTTGGAAACGGAGGGGTGTTTCGCGAATTCTACCTTAATATTTGATTTTTTTTTTCTTCGCCTCATCATATGTATTAAATAGCGCGTCGACTTATGACCAGCGCTAATAGATGTTTATTTTAAGATATTTCTAAATAACGATTTTTTTTTCTCGGTCTGGAGAGAGATTCGAACCCGTTCGCGCGCAAGAGGCAGCAGAAGCGTGACGCGGACAAGCCGGAGCGAGAGGGGGAGACGCGGCAGTAGATATCTACACTCGCGACCTTGGTACATTTTTGGGCATAGTTACAGCGGTTTTTGGAAACGGAGGGGTGTTTCGCGAATTCTACCTTAATTTTTGATTTTTTTTTCTTCGCCTCACTTTATGTATTAAATAGCGCGTTGAGTTATAACCAGCGCTAATAGATGTTTATTTCAAGATATTTCTAAATAACGAATTTTTTTTCTCGGTCCGGAGAGAGATTCGAACCCATTCCTCGACGTTCCTGAGCCGTCCATCTAAGCCGCTAGCCGTTGATTCAGTTGTTCGTATCCGTTCGAGATGTGTACTATTAACGACGCGCGCGGTGAATGATATCCTTTTTCGAACTCGTTCCTCGACGTTCGTGAGCCGTCCACCTAAGCCACCGCTCGACCGTTGGAATCAATTGCTCGTATCAGTTCGAGATGTGTAATAAGATGAACGCGTGGGCGGAGGCGCTCGCGGTTTCAGGAATGTTAATACTTGTCGAGACATGTTAGCAGATAGCAACACCTTAGTGCAATTTAGAGAGCAGCGAGATAAAGAAAAACGAATCAAGGTCGAATCGCACGTGATTAACCGAGAATGAAATTTAGCAAATTAATTGCAAACGGAAGTCGTTTCAGCACACATCATGAAGCAAATTTTCTTTCAAGCTGATTTAGGAATCACTACACTACTTAACTGTTTCAAACTGAACGTAAAATTTACTCTATTGCAAAAGCGTTGTAAATATCTGTACACATCACGAATCAAATTTTCTTTCAAACTGATTTAGGAATCACTACACTACTTAACTGTTTTAAACTGAACGTAAAATTTACTCTATTGCAAAAGCGTTGTAAATATCTGAGAAACGAAAACTGCGAAGCATTGTATTCAATTTAAAAAACTTTTAAAAACGAACACTGATTTATAAATGATACAGAAATCCTCGAATGTGATTGGTTGATTCATTTCTATTGAAATCTATAAATTTGGGTAGCAAATAAATTTGTTCATCATTCTGTTTATAACTGCGAGAGAGTGCGTATCGTCTGCGGTGTCTGTGTGTGTCTTATCATTATCATCATCACTTTTACTACAATATTAAGGTAAGTAAAGTGGATGGTATGTGCCTTCCACATCATATCATTCAGTAATAACCAGAAGCTTAAGACAAGAGTCGCGCGCAAGCAACAGCCGAAGAGGGGGACGCAGACGAGCGTAGAGAGCGACCTTGGTACATTTTTTCTACTTAGGGCGGTTTTTTAACCCTATATGCGTTTTCATTTTAGTAAATTGAATTTTATAGCACCCTTATCGGATTATCCATCTTATATATTAAATACTGCATCGAGTTAATACCAACGCTAACTTATTTCAGCGGGAAGGGAGTCGCGCGTAAGTAAGAGGGGGGACGCAGACGAGCGTTGAGAGCGACCTTGGTACATTTTTTATACTTAGGGCGGTTTTTTTGAAACGAGGGATGTTTCACGAATTCTACTATCAGTTTTGATTTTTTGTGACCCCATATTATACGTTGTCGGTTGAGTAAATTGAATTTTATAGCACCCTTATCAGATTATCCATCTTTTGTATTAAATACTACATCGACTTCAGCGGGAGCGCGCAAACAGGAGCGGTCGGTGGACGCGGTAGTAGATAACCAGACTCGTGATCTTGATACATTTTGATATACTTATTGGATTTATCCATCGATTTTTTGCTTTATTTTGCAATTAAATAACTGAACAATTATCAAACGTTTATGCGGCTATATTTTAAGCTTCTGATTACTGTTAAAAGATATTCAAGGAAACGTTAAAATTAAACAGTTTGTTGTTGTTGCAGAAAATGAATTCTCAAGCACAAGCTTTCGTTGATGAAGTAAGAACAACACTTTTCAGTGCAAACGATGTTATGAAGATCGAGAACGGTTTGAAGCTTTGCAGTAAACATCTACGTGTCTTGAACGCATTCCTCAGGAGTGCTACTGCTTCGAATCTATCTCCTGGTGCTAAACAACATCTTATAACATGTATCAGCAACATTACGAGTTGTCGTACAATGTTGAAGGCAAAACAGCGAGAAGGTCGAGGATTGAGCATTCGTAGAGAAACTGCTTGTAACCGTGTGAAATGGGAAGATTTGCAGTCAGCATTCCAAAGCAGAATTAGAACTGGCATTATCGTGAATTTACGGTATAAGGATGTCGCTGCGTTTCTGGAAGATGCATTCATACTCTTCCAGAGACGCGTTAAAAACAGCTTGAGAAACGATGAGGCGCTAAAGATCAACACAGTTCTCTGTGGTGAATTTATTCTCAAGAAAGGAGACAAAGAAATCACAGAGAACAAATATATGAACACTAAGAACGCTCCTATCTATCGCGATACCGAACTTAAGGAATGGTTCACCATCCACGTTAAGGAGCCTATAATGGTGCAGTTAGAAAATTTCCAGGAACGTGAGAGTAGCTGGGCCCTAAGAACAATCATCCACTTGATGATTAACATCAACAAATTTGAATCGATCCAATCCGGCTCCTCTTACATCGAGCTCCCCAAACATATTCAAGATAAAAAAGCATGCGTCAATGTGAAGAACAAGGATGACGCATGCTTCGCGTGGGCGGTAACATCAGCACTTCATCCAGCGTCTCATCATTCTGATCGACCTGCATCCTATCCGAACTATTCTACAGTTTTAAATTTAAGAAACATTACGATGCCAATGACTATGAAGCAGATTCCTCGCTTTGAGCAACAAAATAATATTTCTATTAATATTTACACATTGGAAAAAACAAAAAAAGAATTTGACGTAAGACCTTGTTACCTTACAAAAGCCAAGCAATCAAAGCATGTGAATCTGCTTTTAATACAAGACAAGTATGATGATTCTACATCAGTAAAGTATCATTATGTATGGATAAAAGATCTTTCCAGGTTGATATCAAACCAATTAAGTATTCATCACCGTAAAAAATATTTTTGTGATCGGTGCTTTAACTACTTTTATAGTCAAGAACGTTTGGATAAGCACGCGATAGATTGTGAAAAATTAAACGTTTGTAAAATTAGAATGCCGACAGAACAAAACAATATTTTAAAATTTAAAAATTTCAGGTATAAAGTTAAGACACCGTTCATAATATATGCCGATCTAGAATGCATATTAAAACCATGTAACAGTAAAAATAAGTACCAAGAACATGTGCCCTGTAGTATCGGGTATTATGTCAAATGTTCTTATGATGATTCACTGTCTTTCTATAAATCGTATCGTGGTGAGGACTGCATGCAATGGTTTACTGCAGAACTGCAACAGTTCGCTGAAAATTTAGAAACCGTCTTCCTTTGCCCTCTACCCATGGAACCCTTAACTTCAATTCAAAATCTGGAGTTCAATCAGGCAACCGACTGTCACATCTGCGAGCAGCCGTTTAGCCCTGAAGACAAAAAAGTAAGGGATCATTATCACTTAACGGGGATGTTCAGGGGAGCAGCACACGAGGGATGTAATGTTAATTATAAGGATGGTCACGTGGTACCTGTTGTGTTTCATAATCTGAGTGGTTATGATGCTCATTTTATAATTAAGAATTTAGCATCAGATTTTGAGGGCCGCATCGATTTACTTCCCGTAAATAAAGAGAAGTATATTTCGTTTACGAAACATGTTGATAAAAATTTGGTAAAGTTCCGTTTTATTGATTCGTTTCGGTTTATGAGCTCAAGTCTTGATAAATTAGCTTCAAATTTGGAAACGTATCCTATTCTAAAATCAGAATTTCAAAATTTACCGGAGGAAAAATTTCAGTTATTAACGTCAAAGGGTGTGTATCCGTATGACTACTTTGACTCGCTTGAACGTTTTACCGAATCTAAATTACCAGTGAAAGAGAAATTTTATAATAAATTAAATGATGCGGATATAAGCGATGTGGATTACGCTCATGCTCAGCGTGTTTGGAGCGAGTTCAAAATTCAAAATTTGGGGGAGTATTCAGACTTATACTTACGCACAGATGTTTTACTGTTAGCTGATGTATTCGAGCAGTTTCGTTTAACCTTACTGAATTCACATGGGCTCGATCCTGCTCATTATTTTTCTGCTCCAGGATATACTTGGGATGCTATGCTAAAGTATACTAAAGTGGAGCTTGAATTATTAACAGACATCGATATGCTCATGTTTATCGAGCGAGGTGTTCGAGGGGGACTAAGTCAGTGTTCGAAACGTTATGCCAAAGCTAACAACAAGTACATGACCGACTATGATCCCACCCAACTATAAAAATATTTACTTTATACTGATGTTAACAATCTTTATGGGCATGCAATGTCACAACCCTTACCCTATGGAGGGTTTCAGTGGGTGGATGATGTAGAAAACGTAGATTTTAATATTTCAAACAACAGCCCCGTAGGGTATATTTTGGAAGTTGATTTAGAATATCCTGCTGAGGTGCATTATGCTCACTCAGATTTACCTTTTTGTCCAGAACACGTCAGCGCACCAAAATCTAAAGAACAAAAATTAATGGCTACATTGAATAACAAAAAGCGTTACATCATTCACTATAGATATTTACAGCAGGCTTTGGTATATGGTTTAAAATTAGTTAAAATTCATCGTGTATTGAAATTTAAGCAGGCGGAGTGGTTAAAACCTTATATTGATTTAAACACCCGTCTGAGAACTGCTGCAAAGAATGATTTCGAAAAGGATCTTTATAAATTATTAAATAATGCAGCTTTTGGCAAAACGATGGAGAATATCAGGAAACGTAGTAATGTAAAATTAATATCTAAATGGGAGGGAAGATATGGTGCAGGTAAATTAATTGCGAAACCAGAATTCAAGTCCTGCACAATATTTAACGAAAATTTAGTTGCAATAGAATTAAATAAAACGGAAATTCTATTTAATAAGCCCATATATGTTGGCATGTGTGTACTCGATATTTCAAAGGTGAAACTTTATGAATTTCATTATGGATATATGCAATCACAATTTGGTGATAAATGTAAGGTTTGTTATACGGATACAGACTCTTTAATTTATGAAATTGAGTGTGATGATGTATATAAAGTAATTCAGCGTGACTGTTATGAACACTTTGATACCAGCGACTATCAGGAAAACAATCGGTATGGTATTCCTCGTGTAAATAAAAAGGTTCCAGGTCTGATGAAGGATGAGCTGAATGGTAAAATTATGACGGAATTTATTGGTTTGCGATCGAAAAGTTATGCATACAGAGTGGAGGGTGAGGATAAAGACAAGAAAGCTAAGGGTGTTAAACGAAATGTTATTCAGAACAAAATTACTTTCAAGGACTATTTAGAATGTTTGCAAAATTCCGTAGAAAAATGTTTAGATCAAAATTTAATACATTCAGAGAAACACCACGTCCACACAGTTACGCAGCAAAAAATCGCTTTGAGTCCTCACGATGATAAACGATATTTAATTAAAAATTCTTATGATACTCTTCCGTGGGGGCATCGGGATATTATGGATACATAAATCCACACAAAATGATCTTTTTTAGATGTAAACATAGTTTTATTTTATAACTTGACATATAAACGTATACATATATTTTAATGATTTTATGATAATTGTTATTTTCGCTTAATATTACCATAGCAATAAATTATATTAAAAATTGTATCTTTGTTTTATTTTCCATCCATCAACATAATAATCATCTTGAAACTGATATGGATCTGTACAAATTGAGAATGTCATTAATATGATGTATATATTTTAATGTAGCAAAATAACTTGGAAACATACTTTTTAATGTTATTTATATGAATATCTATGTAAGAAACTGTAAATTTCTAAGTAAATCATCACGTGATTAATTTTGTTTTAAACACTATAAATTATAATGAAAAACCTTTGAATGAGCAGTTGCAAAATGTGTGTGCCACGGGTAAGATCTATTCCCGAGCAGCAGGAAGAAGAATATGAAGAACAAGAAGATGAATCATTCATACATTGGGATCCTATATTGTGGCCAAACAATTTCATGATATCATCTTTCATAACACCGATGTTTCAATGTAACCAAGAACAATTTTTCGATGCTTGTTTCCAAGTGTTTCATGCAGAATTATCAACAATGCTTCCAAATGCTC
Organism: Dorcus hopei; assembly: GCA_033060865.1. NCBI lineage: Eukaryota > Metazoa > Arthropoda > Insecta > Coleoptera > Lucanidae > Dorcus > Dorcus hopei. Next base: position 41,727,859 of record CM065420.1, read on the forward strand.
AGGGATCAATCAAGGTTTCTGCAGAAATGTTTTGTATACATGAGGATGGTGAAACTTACTATTATTTAACGAAAACATCATTCCTCTCGCAAGGGGATAATTTAGTTGAATGGTATGAGAGCAACATAAAGAAGCCGTTGCTGAAGAATTTAGAAGAGAAACCTGCAGACACGTATTAATGGCGGCTCTTGAGTAGACACGCGGCGAGCGCCCTGCACAAATATTTAATAATCATACGCTTCATTATCTTACAATTATCAAAACTGTGTTTGTTTGTGAGAACAGTAGTGGCCAAGTTAAAACATTGGTGTCCGGTGTGCTTTATGTCTTATTGGAGTTTGCAAATTTCATGAAGATGGGATTAACACGTGCTGATACGGCAGAAATATCCGATCTAATTCGTGATACATTGAAAAAAACGCTCCTGGAAGGTAAGGGTATTTTTGATACCATTACTGATGCAATTACTCAACGAATTGAATCTATTGTTAATAAATTAGATGAGAAGTACGAGATGGAAATTACCGATTTAAAAAAACGGAACCGCCTTCTGGAAAGTCAATTAAACCATCTTGAGCAATATACCCGGAAGTACAATGTAAGGATCTTCGGAATTCCTGAAACTATCAATGAGAACACGAGTGAGGTGGTATCTCGATTATTTAATGAAAAACTGGGTTTGGATGTTTCCAATACGGCTATCGACAGATGTCATCGTCTTGGTCAAAAAAGTGACGGGAATGCAGCAAATAAACATCGCGCTATTATTGTAAAACTGGTCAGCTACGCGGAGAAGCGAAAAATTGATTTGAACAAAAAAAAACTGAAAGGTACTAGAATATTTATTCAGGATGATTTAACCAAATCGAATGTAAATATTTTAAATTGCGCTAAACAAAAACTAGGTCCAAAAAATGCATGGATATTTGACGGTAGCATTTATGTAAATTATAAAGGGGAGCGTATGAAAATATCTCATTTAGAAGATGTTTTGAAACTCTAAAGTTATGTGCAGCACGTTCAAATAATGATAATTAATTGTTCTCCGATTTCTTTTTTTTTTTCTCTCCTATATATTAAAGGGAAATTGTATTAACGCTGAACTATTTCACGTTTATTTAGTTTACATTTTTGGTTGTTTATTTAAATAACATATTCTTTTTTTTTTCCTTTTGTTTACTTAATAGGACGAAAACAATATTAGTAATAAGTTTGTCATTATTATCAACCCACGCATATTAGCTTTTCCTTGCGTAATTAATATTTTTCTTTTTTTTAAGTTAAGGGTTCCTTTTTTTTTTTTTTTTTTTTTCTCCTTACTTAAGAGGGCGAAATTGAAATTGATTAACGCTGAACTATTTTGCGTTTATTTAGTTTACATTTTTGGTTGCTTAATTAAATAACATATTCTTTTTCTTTTTTTTAGTTTAAGGTTCCTTTTGTTTACTTAATAAGACGAAAACAATATTAGTAATAAGTTTGTCATTATTATCAACGCACGCATATTAACTTTTCCTTGCGTAATTAATATATTTCTTTTTTTTTTTTTAGTTAAGGGTTCCTTTTCTTTTCTCCTTACTTAAGGCGAAAATAATGATAGTAATAAACTTGTAAAAATTATGGACGCATATTAGCTTCTTCCTCTTCCACATCCAAGTGCTTATTAGAAATGAACTTAAAATATGCCCATATGAATGTCAGATCTCTTCAGGTAAATTTTGATGATTTTAAAGCGGAAATTTTGCAAGGTGATTATGACGTAGTAGGCGTAACAGAAACATGGCTTACTTCTCAGATACCTAATAATTTTGTTAATATAGAAGGATACACATTTTTTCGACGTGATCGCAAGTCCAGGGGTGGTGGAGTGGGAATATATCTAAAATCTTTTTTGTCATGTACAGTTATTAATACAAATACTGATATAGAGCAATTGTGGGTATTTTTAAAGGTAGGAAACAGGAAGCATGGAATTGGGGTAACATACAAGCCTCCTTCAGAAGCTTCTACCGATTTTTAAACAGCTTAGAAAATACTTTATCTGTTATTGTTCCCTCTTGTAATGATGTTATTTGCATGGGAGATTTCAATGTCGATATGTTAAACTTTAACTCACGGGATTCTGTTGAATTGTGTCATATAATGGATTGCATGGGTTTAGTGCAAGTAATTAATAAACCAACTCGTATAACATCAACATCGGCGTCACTTATTGATTTAATTTTTATTTCTAGTGAGACTTTAGTGGTATCTACTGACGTTGTAGACATTCCGAGTGTATCAGATCATTATTTAATATATTGCACCGTTAATGTGTTTGCTCCTAAACCAATGACATCAATAAAAACATTTCGTGATTTCCGAAATTTTAATTATCTTGAGTTCAACTCACACTTACGTTCCTTACCATGGAAAAATATATTCGATATTAATGACATTGATGAAAAAATTACTTTCTTCAATGAGAATTTGATTACCCTTTTAGATATTCATGCTCCCTACATAACAAGGAAAATCTCCAAACCACCGGCTCCGTGGCTTACACCTAATATTCGCGAGATGATGTCTTTAAGAAACCGTGCTTTAGTAAAATTCAAAAAGACGAAACTACCTATTTACTGGACTGAATATAAGTCTTTACGTAATTTAACAACTACTGCCATTCGGACAGAGAAAAAGGCATACTTTAATAGTTTCTCAACTGACAAATTTTGGAAACATTTGAAACATCTGAATCTAGGGAAAGATTCAAGATCTAAGAATTTACCCATACATCTAAGTAATGCTGAACAAATCAATGATTATTTTCTCAACTCTATTCCGGTTGTGCAACCCAGTAACAATACGATAATAAATTTTTACAATGCTAACATCAAGGAATCAGTTAAGAAATGTTTTAATTTTCAGACCGTTGAAGATAACGAAATTTTTAATATTCTAATAAAAATTAAAACGGGTGCTGTTGGTCACGATGATATTAGTGTTCATGTTTTGCGTTTATGTATCCCATTTTTATTACCACATCTCACTCATATAATCAATTTTTGCATCAGATCTTCAGTATTTCCTTCTTTATGGAAAAAAGCTCTTGTTATACCATTAGCAAAAATTAATGATCCTCAGGAGATGAAAGATTTAAGACCAATTAGCATTTTACCTGTGATGTCTAAAATCTTAGAATATGTTATGGCGAATCAACTTAGAGTTCATCTTGCAACAAACGATATTTTACCCCAGACTCAATCAGGTTTCAGACCGGGTTTCAGCTGTAATACGAGTTTACTTGCTATTACTGATGAAGTTCTGAGGGCAACTGATTCTGGCAAAGTATCTCTCTTGGTTCTTTTGGATTACTCTAAAGCGTTCGATACGCTTGATCATGGTATTATGAAATCCATCTTTCATTACATTGGATTACAGTCTAAAGCTATTCAGTTGCTATCAGATTTCATTGGTGGAAGATGTCAGGCAGTAAAAATTAATAATCAAATTTCTACTTATCGTAACTCAAAATTTGGGGTCCCGCAGGGTTCAGTCTTGGGTCCTTTACTTTTCTCAATATATACTGTAGATTTTGAAAATTATTTTAAAACCTCCATTCCCTATTTTTACGCTGACGACACTCAGGTGTTTACTTCATGTTTTCCAGATGATATTAAGAACACGTGTATGCGCGTAAATGATGATTTAAGAAATCTCGCGAATATGTCAAGGAAACATCATTTAGTATTAAACCCGAACAAATCTAACGTGATCCTATTTGGAAATAAAAACTACAGATATAAAGTTTTAGATCAGATTGATATAATAGTGGATGGTAAATCCATTCCTGTTGTGAGTGAAATAAAAAGTCTTGGACTTATACTTGATGGTGACTTAAGATTTAAATCTCATATATCCAAGACTTTACAAATTTCATATGCATATTTAAAGCAAATATTTGTTAACAGACACCTGTTAAATCAGAAGCAAAAAATTGTATTATGTGACAGCTTAGTTTTGTCGCGTCTGAATTATTGCGATTCTGTTTATCACTCTTGCTTAGATGCAACTGACATAAGCAGAATCCAAAAATTACAAAACTCTTGTCTTAGGTTACCAAAGAAACTGTTGGTAGTCGTGTTGTCACCTGCCCGAAACTTGACTCCAGGACAGGAGACAGCAGCGAGGAATCTTATCTACCGCTATCAAGATCTTCTCGAAATGGAGAATGGATCTAAAGGGAGAACTGGGGCCTATTTCAAAAAGCAACAAGTTGGAATTTGACAAGTAAAAATACCTGTCTAACCGACAGTTGTCGTTCAGTTTCGTTTCATAATTCGACTGGTGACTAGTGATGGACGATTAGTGACAAGTCTATCCATGACAAGCGATTACAAGTCCTGTGACTTAAGGCGAGTTTTCGCGATAGTAAAGTTGTAACTTTGTTATAACTTTGACAGCAAAAAGTCGTTTTCGCGGATAAAGTTTTAACTTTAACCGGAAGTGCCGCCATGTTCACTTTCAGTCAAGTTATAACGTTGGTCAAGAGCAAAGTTAAAGACGTCATAGAACTGTCACTGCTTAAATTTGGTTAGATGTGATCTTATTCCACAACAAATCAGAAGTAATGATTTCATGAATTTATACTATAGGTTACAGAGCACTCCACTCACACTTTTTGATATTCAGAAAAGCTTTAATTTTCACTTTAATGATTTCATTTGAATTGACAACTTTCAAGTAAGAACGATTTTCGTTTTCGCGATAACTTAAAGTTGGAACTATGGAGATGTCACTTAAGTTACTTTTAGTTATAACTTCGCGTTTTAACTTTGTATCGCGAAAACTCGACTTTAGTGTTCTGTTTCACAAAACAAATGTACCCATCGGAGTTGTTGCTCAGTTGCCTGTCGAATTGACATATACTTCAATGAAAGGTTCAGGATGAACGTACGGGAAATGGAGGAAGTTTTACTCAGCATTGGTCACTTACTGCAGCGAAGGACTCTCAGAAATCAGGCAATGTCTCCAAGGCTTCAACTCTTAGTTACACTTCACTGGCTTGGCAGCGGTGCGTAATATCATACTGTTGCAGATATGCACGGTATCGAAAAACCAAGTGTTTGCAGAGCCATACATAATGTTGTAAATGCAGTGAATGACACTTTGATGGAACAGTATGTAAAGTGGCCAACAAATATGGCAGAAGTTGTACAAAAGTTTTTTTTAACATTGGACGAATGCCCCTTGTGTGCGGATGTGTGGACGGGACTTTAATCAATATTGACGCACCACGGAGAAATGAGCCTGATTTTGTCGACAGACATGAAAACCAATGACATGGAAATTAATGTCATGATCGTTTGTGGGCCAGACATGACAATTTATTACATAAATGCAAATTGGCCAGGGAGTGTGTACGATGCTCGTGTGTTACGCAATAGTAACTTGTATGCACTAATGGATGACGGTTGGCGTCCCTTACCTAATGGTATCATTTTAGCTGACAGTGCGTATCCTTTAAAAGCGTGGCTAATTCCTCCCGTCTCAAGAAACCCCCACGAAGGTGCTGAAATGCGTTTCCTTAGGGCACATAAAATCACAAGAAGGGTCGTTGAAAACTCTATAGGAATTCTCAAGGAAAAGTTTCCATGCTTAAATCATTTGCGAGTCCAGCCAAATTTTGCTTGCAGGATAGTAAAATGCTGTGCCACTTTGTGCAATATGTCTCGCAGGAGCAATGCCGAAGGTATTCAAAATTATGAAAACGATGAAGATGGTCCCAATGAACCTGCGAATGAAAACCATCTGCCCGAAGAAGATGAAGATGCCCCCAATGCTGGTAGAGAAGACCGTCTTCAGGAACTACTAAATTACTATCGCTAAATATCTTCTTAGAATTAATAAAACAATTGTAATGAAGCATTAATATTGTATTTTTTTCAATTTATGCAGACCTGTCGATGCAAATATTATACTGTATTAAATTTTATTGAAATATTGTAATATACTGAAAAAAAAACATTATATTCTGCCTCACATACGACGTATGACTCGGTTTCCGTCGTGCAGTATGCTGGGGTCAAAATCATTCATCTCAGTGTGCCAGTCATGGTGTGTGCTTGTGTGCGGGTAATTTAGACTCTCGCTGGCTCTGTAACTTTGCTGTCGGTGTTCGCAGCCCCTCGTGTCTGGGTTAGGATGTTCATAGTTACTGGGGGTGTCAAATTGCTCCGTAAATTCCGATCGCCGTAGCTTCATATCTCTTTCCAGTTTCAATATCTCAAGACGCGTCTTGTAATTTTGTAATTGTATGTATTCAATTTGCAAATCCAATTTCATTTTCTTCTTCTTAGTATCCTCATCAATCGGAGGCACAGTAGCTTTCATTTGGCCCACTGGATTTTTTCTCTTGGAATTTTGCTCCTGTTGGTGTGTGTCTCGGATGGAATTTCTCAGACTCTCATTGTTTGTATTCTCTGTACGTTGGGTATCTTCGTCATCTTCTTCGTCTGAAGCACGTTTTTCTCCCCTACTCAAAGAGTCATCTTCACCCAAACCAACTACGGAGGGGTTTTCCTTTCCTAGGATATCCAGAACGAGATTATCTACGTCCGTCAAGACTGCATCCTTTCCTCCACCTGCACCTGTTTTATTGGCATTGTCTTTTTTCCCCTATAATAACAGGAAATAAGTGAATGGCTATCTGAAGAGATCTATTATCTGTTATACAACGAGCAGACAAAATGCTAAAGTACTCACTAATGTTCTCTTGCGCCAATTACACCACATAGTATCCCGCATATATTGCCATGGTTTGTTTTTGACTAAACCGAGCGATTCAGTCAACTGATGCACTTCCTTCCTCTTCTTACATTTCAAATCTTTTGTTATTTCACTTGAGAAAGCACCAAATAATACTGCCTTCTCTGCTTTAATATTTTGCAACACTGATATTTTAAATACGTTTGACATCGCTATCACCCTTGGCACTGACCACTTTGACAAGTCACTTGTCAAATCTGACGATTTACTGACAAGGACGAGGTAAACATTTATGAAACGGAAATCATAAGCAGTTGGCACTAGTCGCTCCTACAAGGGTCAACTTGTCGCTTGTCCAACTTGTCGCTTTATGAAATAGGCCCCTGACGTGATCCAAAATTAAATAGATACATACAGGCAACGAGAAACCGATACGTCAATACCCTAGGGGGCTACCATTGGCGAAACGCGACGAAACCGAACGAATCATCCGAGAAATGGAGAAGGACCGCGTGATTGAACCGTCGAATAGCCCATAGACATCACCGGTAATATTGGTGAAAAAGAAAGATGGTTCCACCCGGTTCTGTGTGGATTAGCGGCAACTTAATAATGTCACTAAGAAGGTCAGCTATCCTTTACCCCGTATCGACGATACTTTGGATACTTTGGGCTCTTCAAAGATTATCTCAACACTTGATTTGAAAAGAGGGTACTAGCAAGTGGAATTAGCATCTGAAGACCGAGAAGACACAGATGCTAGCGATGTTAGTATTGGCGGAGTGCTCTCTCAAATCCAAGATGGGCAACAAAAGGTGATTGGTTACTTTAGTAAAGTACTGTCAAAACTCGAGCGAAACTATTGTGTCACCGGACGAGAACTCTTGACCATGGTGAAGTCGATCGAGGACTTTTATAAATATCTGTATGTGACACATTTCTTATTAATAACGGACCATACGGCATTGAAGTGGCTCCTTCGATTCAAAAATCCGAAAGGACAAGTGGCACGTTGGATCGAGCAACTCCAGGAGTACGACTTTGAAATTCAACATCGGGCAGGTGTGAGCCACCGAACTGCTGATGCCTTGTCAAAAAGACCCTGATCAAAAGATTGTAGGCACTGTAGTCGTTGGGAACAAAAGCTGGCCCAGATTGTACGGACGGCCGTAGTAGATGAGCGATAGCAATCAGAAGAGCTACGTCAAGGTCAGGAAAATGACCCGGATTTGAAAATCATACTGGAATGGAAAAGGAAAAAATCACGACCTACTTGGTATCATCCTTCGCGCCGAACGCAAGGTCCTATTGAGCGCAGTGGGACTCCCTAGTAGTGGACAATGGCCTCCTGAAACGTACACTAGAGGATCACGAGGGCAAGGAACGGAAAATGCAGTTGTTAGTTCCCATGAACTGAATTACCGAAGTTTTGGGAGAACTTCACGATGAAACTTCTGGAGGATATTTGGGCGTGAAGAAAACCACTGAGAAGGTACGCCAGCGATTCTACTAGGTGAATTGCAGGGAAGACGTAAAGGACTGGTATAGAAAATGTGGAATATATGCCGCGAGTAATGGACTCCATAAGAAAGGCAGAGCACAGATGAAACAGTGCAGTGTCGGAAGTGCTTTCGAAAGAATCGCCATAGGCGTTGCCGGGCCATTTCAAGAAACCAACGACGGGAATAAGTACCTCGTGGTGGTGGTGATGGATTACTTCAGCAAATGGGTCGAAGCATACACTCTACCAAATCAAGAGGCTGTGACTGTTGCAGAAAGACTGGTTAGAGAATGGATAAGTTGATTTGATGTACCCATGGAATTGCATTCAAACCAAGGAAGAAATTTTAATCCAAAAATTATGCACCTTACTCGGCATTAGGAAAACCAGAACTACTGCGCTACACCCACAGTCGGATGGAATGGTGGAGAGGATGAACAGGATAAGAAAAAGACAATGGCCACCAACAAGAAATGCTGCACATTCCTTTTACATTTCGAGATTGAACCAAGTTGAAGAAATCTGGTCGTTAGAGCTAAATTTCGCTGAAGCTAAAGATCCTAAGGGTTTTGAAGAAGCAATCTCTGGTGAAGACTCTGACGAATGGAGGAAGGCCATTGTTGAAGAATTGGAAGCCCATGTCAAGAAAAATACGTGGACATTGACACCATTAATCCCAAATCACAGAACTATCCAGCACAAATTGGTTTTCAATACAAAACGGTTGAACCAGTATGGCAAACTTCGTTATAAAGCACGTCTTTGTGCAAAGGGTTTTCTCAGAAACCAGGACAAATCTACACGGAAACATTTTCTCCCATAGAATGCTACGACTCTCTACGCGTACGTCTCGCATTAGCTGCCCAAGAACACCTCGAAATCGGCCAATTTGATGTCAAAACAGCGTTTCTTCAAGGTGACATTGAAGAAGGAATCTATCTGGAAATATCTAAGGGCTTAAATGTCAATGCTAAAGATCTGATTTGCAAACTAAATAAACCGTTGTATGGACTCAAACAAGCGTCTCGTTCGTGAAATCAAAAAATGGATTCATTCTTGAAGAACACCGCACTTCAATAAAGCAATGCGGATAGCTGTATGGTACCTTTAATTCTGATAAGGTTTATATCGCTCTAGATGTCGATGATGGCATGCTTCTTGCAACATCGAACAAAGCTTTGAATTTAGTGTTAACGTCCCTGGCTGCAAATTTTGAAATAACCCTAGGGGATGCTACATGTTTTGTCGGAATGTTTCTGAAAAGCTGACATAGATCTAGGTATCGCAGTGGGCCTAAATTCTTGTAATATATCGTTCCAAGTTTTATTAGCCTTATGATTAGCCTTGAAAGAAACAAAATTGGACTTTACGTCAATTAGTTTTCTTATAGCTGACACTCGTTCATCACGATGTCAGAAGTCACGAAAATTGAGTATCGAGCTGTTATAAAATTCCTTACTCGAGAAAGTCTTTCTCCTCAAAGTATCAAAGATCGGCTAGATGGGGTGTACGGGAAAAATTCCCCGTCTTATTCTGTGGTAAAAGATTGATCAAAACGGTTTCGAATGGGGTAGGAATTTGTCAATCGGCAAAAAAGGTGATGGCCACGATATTCTGGAATTGTGAGGGTATTCTACTCATAGACTTTAAAGAACGTAACACCACAGTCAACGGGATATATTATGGAGCACTGCTACATAAATTACTACAAAATATTAGGGAGAAAAGACGTAGGAAAGCGACTAGAGCCGTACATTTGCTGTATGACAATGCACCCGTGCACACTGTTGGAATTGCACAAGCCACACTTCGTGACTGCGATTTCGAACAAATCGATCACCCTCTGTATAGTCCAGATATGGCCCCCAGTGACTATTATTTGTTTGGAAATTTGAAAAAGCACCATTTTAGTGACGACAAAGAGGTGAAGACTGCAGTTTGGCCACATTTTGAAGACAAACCCAAAGAATATTTTTTTAGGGGTATCGAAATGTTGTTAAAACGATGTAATAAGTGTATTGATGACCAGGGGGACTATATTGAAAAATAAAATTTAATTGTGAGTCTATGACATTTCTTTCATAGTCAGGCCGGAAATTTTTGGCGCTTATCTCGTACCTTTCGAAACTCACAGCAACTTGAATCTCATATCAGAAGGCAATGATACTCTGGACAACGTTCCTTACCGTGAAACTGTCGGTAGCTTGAATTTCCTTGCAATAGTCTCAAGACCGGACTTAGCTTACGCTGTTAGCGTCGATTTATGGCTAATCACAACAAACAACATTGGGTTTCTGTTAAGAAGATTATGAGATATCTAGCAGGAACTATAAATGCTGGAATATTATACAAACGTAAGGAAGATGACTTATCATTACTTGGATATTCAGATGTTGACTTTGTAGGTGATACTCAAACACGACGTTCAATGACTGGATATGTGTTTCTGCTGTCAAATGCAGCTGTAACTTGGATAGAACAGAGACAAAGTACTGTAAGCTTAAGCACTACAGAAGGGTTGTGTTCATAAATTACACTCTAGGGTCGCTCTCGGGTAATATTGTGATCTCTCTCCCATAAATGAGTTTATATATTTTGTTTCTCATATAAGTATCATAAAGAACTAAACCAGGCGTGTGTTTCCATAGCAACAAACGCATTTTGTACACCCTACTTAAAAGTGGGACGTGAAAAGTTTCCTCGTTGTCATGGAAATCATGTAAACACTAGACTTCTTAAAACTGATGAGCGAGACGCAAAATAAGTGAAAAATTGTGAGTGAGAAAGATGCGATTACACACCCAGGATGCACTCGAAGGAATAGTTTATGAACACAACCCTAATATATTACAGCAAGTACAGCCACGAAGGAAGCAATCTGGCTTCGAAGATTATTGGCAGATATTAGTCATACATGTTCACAAGGTACAAAGATTTTTATACACAATCAAAGTGCAATACGTCTCATGAAAAATCCAGAGTTTCACAAGCGCACAAAACGTGGGTATAAGATTCCACTTTATACGTGAAAAGTTGAAGAAATGCGCAATTGAAGCAGAATACGTGAATTCGACAAACCAAATCCCTGATATATTTACAAAGCCACTACCCAAGGAGGCATTCAAAAAACTCTTCATACCTAGAACTTGTTTATAAGTAAAAGCGAGTACTCAGTCGGTGGGAGTGTTAAAATAAAGACTATTGTACTAATGTGTCATTCGGCAGTTACACCGATGAGTGCGCGCGTATTAACGCATTAATGTGTTGAATCTTACTATTGTTATTTATATTTAATTGTATTAGATCGAACATTTATTATATAAATCAAAAGAAAACAGAAAGAAACCAACTGCGCCAACTGCCTGAGACATTAGTAACGATTCAAGAAACAATCCCTTCCGTATTTCAATAGCTACTCAGTTATAATACCCAGTGGAATAGTAGTTGGCAAATGTGAAGCAATTGCTTCTATAAACCATATTCAAGTAACCGATGCATCTCACGACTAGAGATATTGCTGGAAGGTATATCAATATTGTTAAAACTCAAAGAAGCAGAAGACACGAGGGTTGTTTCGAGACTCCAAAGGAATCTTTGCTTATACTGACGATGACTTAACCCGGATAGGGATTGTACAGCGCAGAATAAACACTGGCGATTCGAATCTAATTCATCATTCCGCTCGACGACTGCCGTTGGCAAAAAGAAAAGAAGCCGCCAAGTTAATCAAGAAGATGTAGAACCAAGGTATTATAGAACCATCGCAAAGTCCATGAGCATTTCCTGTTGTACTTGTAACTAAGAAGGATGGCAGCACGTGTTTTCCTGTGGATTATAGACGTTTAAATGATATCACAAAAAAGGACAGTTGAGGACATGCAAAAACCCATAAATTCATTTTTGCATAAAAATGTGTCATATAGTTTCTAGTTAATTAAATAATAGATTTATAACATTCAATTTATATCAAAGTGTGATATAAATTGAATTTGGTTACTCAATCTTTTTCAAATATTTTGAAACTGAGCAAATGAAAAATTCTTAAACTGCACAGACAGCTTCGTCTTGGAGAGTACTTTAAAAAACCTACATGGAATTTTGCTCTAAAATCATTAAGGAAGCCAATACTTGAATACTTGAGCACTATTTGCTATTCAGTTATTTTAATTCATATTAAAACGTATAACATTTATTTAGGTCAACGTCTAATTATACGCTGAAATTTATTGATATGATTACTTTGCACTCACATAAATGACAAATGATACCTACTAAATCTATTATTTTTGATATCAGTTCAATTAAAATTGTAGGCTTTCCAGTGAAACGAAACACATAATTAAATGCAAACTAAAAATTATAGCTTTCAAGATATTAGCACCTGGCATATCTACGTTCGTTCTCACTTTCCTCCGTAGTTAGTGATTCCAAAGTACAGTACAGTATTAACAACGTTTAAGTTAAGATGACCGACGAAAAGTACTTGAAATATAACGTAAAATTATTACAATTTGCAGGACTTTTCAATGTTAAACATCCCGTTATGATTGCATGGAAATTCATCTGCAATTTTTCGCTTTTTTACTTTACGATTGCATCTTTTATTGATATTTTGAAAAGCAGACATCTGGGATTCAATGCTATTGCCATAAATTGTGTGAACGTAGGTAAGTTCAAATAATATTTAATGAAGGAGAAATTAGTTTTAATAAACCATCCATCGAAGACGTTAGTCTTTTCTAGCACCTAAAATCATCTACAATCTTGCTTGGCTGCTTAGAATTATAGTGCATGGACCAATACATCTGCGCACTTAGAGAAGTTACCCAGTCGCAACACTTGCCGCATCTCTTGTTCTTTAATACCGTCAATGAATGCTTGTATGGACAGCCGGTGGAAAACAGACTCGGTCAAGAAGTCACCGTATGCCATTCGGACCAATCTCTCAATGTCGAGTTGAAATTCTTGAAGTGACTCACCATTCTTCTGGGTACGAGTTTTCAGTTGGATAGTATGGAGCTGCTTCATGTGTGCATCACCAAAACGTATGTCCAAATTTTCTAGGAGTTGATCAAAGTTGTTCTGAATTTCTTCGGAAATTGATTGTAAAACATTCAAAGCCAACACGAATGCTGCAGCCTTATTGCAATCAATGAATTGTCTAATAAAAGTAGGCCATGGTAAGTCACCTTCCAATTTAGGTGGTTTCAGTTTTTGGTTTGACGACGCAGATGATGATGTAATACAACGATTAAGTCTCACTTTATGCAGTTGTTTGGTTAAGTCTTCAAACTTATCGTGCTTGTAATCAAATTCAGTTTTTATACCTCCAATATAAGTTTTTACACCTTCAATTTCATTAAAAATTGTATGTTCAAATTGTCTTTTCACATTTTCAATTTTTCCATCAGTTGCCTCATCGAATTCTGTTTTAAGATCTTCGATCTTTTAATCGATTTTATTCGTCGCATTTTTATCTCAAGCTTTCTATTTGTTCTCTAGAAAGTTCCATTTGTTGCGTCATTTCTTACTTTTGTTCGCTTAAATTTTCATCCACTTTTTCCATTTTCTGATTCACTTTATCCATTTTTTTTTATTTCTTGCATTTGTTTTTTCATTTCCAATATCATATTTTCAATCAAAATGATTCCGGATCTTTTCCTTCTTCTCGGAGAGTTTGTTCAAGCCGTTCTTGTAAAACTGTTTTCTTTCTAGAGGTTTCCAGCCCTCTGTCGTCCAATTCATCACACACCTGCTTCACTTTCAATTCAAGCTTCATTTTCAATTTTTTGAAAATTTCCGCTTCTGATACCAATAATTTGTTACGACTTCGAGGTTTACAAATTGTATCAGTTGTTTATTGTATTAAATACACTGCGTTCGTAAAGTATGGAATAAATTCATTTTCTACGAAATAAACGATTTTTATGTAAAATCCTGAAACAGGTCGATTTTTGATTAAAAAATGACACTATTTTAGCGGAATTTTGCATCTCCCCCTCCGACCCCCTCCGAGTGACAGTTGCCCCTTTAAAATTTTTAAATGGAATGGGGGACATGTGATACCTCATTTGAAAGGGCTTTTCATTCTCTATTCAGTAGTATAAGAATTTTTTTTTAATTCCTATTTTTTCTAAAAAGAATAATACATTTTAAAATCACCACATAAAATTTTAAAATGGATTATTTGGATGACGTTTTCCCCAATAGATGGATTGGTCGAAGGGGGGCAATTGAGTAGCAGGCTAGATCTCCTGATCTAACATCTCTCGATTTCTTTTTATGGGGATTTCTAAAAAGTAAAGTCTCCAGAACTAAACCAAACAGTCTTGAAGAACTAAAAGACAGAATAAGAAATGAAATACGAGGAATTAGTCCGGAAATAATCGACAATGTTTTGCATGAGTTTGAATTTCGTCTTGGTTATTGTCAAGAGGTAGGAGGAGGACATTTTGAACAGTTTCTTTGATATTGGTGTTATTATTTTTACTTCTACGTTGATTACATACATTAGTATCTACAGTTTCTATTCGTTTTCATAAAGAATTAAAAAAAAATTGGAATTAATCAAATTACCCTGGAAATGGAATGTTTTAGATGAACGTCAGCAACGTTTGTACTATTAATCAAACGGTTCCCAGTTCGAACATTTCATTTAAATTATTTCATTTTAAAATTTTGTGTTTTGATTTTAAAATGTATTATTCTTTTTAGAAAAAATAGGAATTAAAAAAAAATTCTTATACTACTGAATAGAGAATGAAAAGCTTTTCCAAACGAGGTATCACATGACCCCCCCATTCCATTTAAAAATTTTAAAGGGGCAACTGTCACTCGGAGGGGGTTGGAGGGGGAGATACAAAATTCCACTAAAATAGTGTCATTTATTAATTAAAAATCGACCTGTTTCAGGATTTTACATAAAAATCGTTTATTTCGTAGAAAATGAATTTATTCCATACTTTACGAACGCAGTGTATAATGAAAGTATAATAATAACGAGCTAACAATTAACACTTCTACAAATTCTACTAATTCGCTAGACTTGCACATATCGCTATCGAAATAAAACTGATTTAAATAGCGCGACGCCCCTTTTTTATAAAGTAGACATCCTTTCCTTCCCGATCATTCAAGCAAACACCAGAACACATCGTGATCATCGTTGCCAATCTTATAAATGCAATAATCCGTAGATGTCACTAAAAAATCCGTAGACGCCAATTTTAAATCTGTAGAGAAATCCTTATAAACAGTAAAAAACAGTAATCTTAAATTGTTGATAATAACATTTCTACAGTAATATTGAACATTATTTAAAAAATAAAATTCAAGGAAGTAGAATTTGTATTATCAAAGAAACCATATAACAAAACTAAATTCTTCTTATATATTTTTATTTATTTATTTTTAAATATTAACTTCTTATAGAAAGCTAGACTTCAATGTCAACGATTGTTATGTTATCAAACCACAAAACTAGGCGTGTTTTTTTAATTTAGCATTTGGCTGTGATGGATGTAGACTAAATAAAAATCAATCGCTGTTAAATTATAATCGATTTAGGCGGTGTAAGAATGTAGTGACAAGTCGTCACTAGATAGTGAATGAATGGATAATACACAACATAAATCAATTGCTATTTAAAACACGTTCCGTCCATATTATAGTTGCAAAACTCCACAACAGACACACTTTGCCATGAAGTCAGAAGTTCATGTTTAAATGCTTAACGCACGCTATACTATCCACCATCTTAAAAGAGGTTATACAGGCTGTTAGGTAATTGACTGGACACCTTCAAACCACGTATTGAGAATACTCTGTAGAGTAAAAAAGCCTTTACATTCGAGGGTGTCGTGGCTTTCGTTTTCCGGGAAAGAATTCAAACAAAAATCTATAAAAATTGTTTGGAAACCACTGATTTGCTTATTTACTGTTACACTCACGTGCCGAACGCCATCCGAGCGGGCGATCACTTACCATAAATTCCCAGATGGTTTATTGCGTTACCACAAGCAAATAACGCACGTTCAGTGTCTCAACAGATTTTGGAGTGTAAAGGTCAGTGTTAGGTCAGGATCAGCTTACACAAATAACGAAATTGTTGACATTATTCTAACGTACGGAGAATGTAGGTGCAATGCACGTGCTGTAGTGCGTAGATATCGGTGGCGGTGTCCCCTGTGTCGTACACCGAATCGTCAAACAATTATTGCAATTGTGCAACGGGCAAGAAGACTCTGCAAGATACATCAGCTTTAATAGGCGCTCGCTACGTAAGGACTATCAGCGGTCCTCAATAGTTGGCTCTTTTTGCATTTTTTCAAAATGTCCCGAAAATCCATGATGTCTAGGTACTTTCTGATCCCATTTGACACCCTTAATCTACAGTTTTAGTTTGTCCAAGCAATAACCTATCACCCTGTATATTAAACATACGACATGACTTGTGTTACAATAATTACAAACATTAAAAATCCGTAGATTTATATCTGAAATAGGAGATTCGTATTTTGTGATTAAAATCCGTAGGTCTACGGATAAATCCGTAGGGTTGGCAATAGTTATAATGATTAGAAAAACGGAAGTGCGAGGTCCTCTGCCGGGGGAACCCTTTCCAGGCATGTATGTTAGGGTGGGTCATTTTTGTATGGAAAAAAACGAATATTGCGCTTTTGATTTGTAATAGCAAAATTATATTGCCTTTACATGAAAACAGTGTAATGCTAAAATTTAAAGTAAATAGCACCTCATCTTCAGGTTGCGCTTTGCCTTGGAAATACGAATAACTTGAATATATTCTGGTAGTCATATAACATAAATGTCTCAAGGAAAATAGGGTTTTTAGAATAAAATAATCATTTATTAATAATTAAAAAAATAATACAACAGAAAAATTAATGAAAATAATTCAATATTGAAATCTTTCTTCCTATCGAATTTAGGCGTTGCTGTAAGATTCGAGTTTTAGTTTTATCCACCTTCTCTTGCCCTTTTAGTATACAGTTTTGATCATAACTCTGTTATTATTATTATTGCAAATACGAACTTTTCATGGCATACTACATGGCCTTTCTCCTATAATTTCAAAAATTCAAACGTAAGGCGCACCCTCTAAATATTCATTAAATTGAAAAATATTTCGTAGGTGTCATAATATCACTAAAAGACAACATAATTTTGCTATTAGGTAAGATTATCTCAAAGTTTGGTTTTTCGACCCACCCTAATGTATGTGCACCTAGAACTCTCAGCAGTCGCGCAAATCTCCGTTCACCTCACGGCTCGTAAAATAAAAATTCCGGTTTATATTTGATTCACCCTCGTAATTTAGTATCTAGCAAAATACAGAACCAAATGTTTAATATCTAACCTACAGAGTAACAGATTGTACAATTTTTTACTAAGAATAGTAAATGAGAGTGATTTAGAAAAAATAAATCAAAAAATTCACAATCACTTTATATCCGTAGATACGTATTTCGACAGATACGCTGCCATTTTCAGTACACACACACACTTACATGTTGTGAGACTTTTTTTTTTAAATAATCGATTTAGTATAAATGTTTTTGAATAAAATATGCGAGGCGTTACGTAAAATTCAAAAATGAAAAGATATGATAATTGATTTCTGATTTTTTCCTGATCGCAGGTATTGGAGCACTTGTGACAATGAGAACAAACTGTTATTATCTGTCTACTAGCAAATCTGAACGTCTAGTAAAAGAATTGAACAAGTTATTTAAATATTCTTCTGAAACCGGTTTGCAAGAGAAAACTATGGAAGACTCCGTAAAAATTACAAAAAAGATTTCATTCGCATGGTTGTACACTGTATTAATTTTCGGGGAAGGATACGCGGTGGCACAGATGATTCTGGAAGGTTTCAAAAACAGGTACGTGACAAGAAATACACTAAAACCGAAATTTTTTCTCATTTATTCAAATTTAAAAAAAATTACATAAAAATATTTCACCGTTTGATTTATTAAAAAAAGAAATCACACCTTCTTTTATTATACATATCGAGCGTCTAAATAAAAGCCTGGTCAAGTAGGTTGTGATCGAGAATTTATCCATTGCATTTACATAATAGAATTACTAAATGTACTTCAGGTTTTTATTTAGGCACTTGTTGTTTTCCATACAGGATACATGCAACAATATTTGTTTCTGTAATTATTAGCGCTCGCATCTTACCAGAGTAAGGCACGGGATTACAATAGCAACTATTTATAATTGAAGGAAGCGTTTAGCAAAAATATTAGAAGTATCTTAATATTAATAAGGAATCATGCACACCTAAAAGAGAGCGCCAGAAAATGTGTAAACTACGGGCTATCGAAAATCGCAATACCTGCTTAAAATAATTACCACATTTGCATTTGACAATAATTTTTTTTTAAATGAATGAATTGATTATAATACAACTATACTTGCCATAAACTGGGAGAGCTTGACATTAATTGAAAATGTCGCTGTGAAATAACGTTCCCGATATAATTCGCTTCCGATTTTTTAGGTAAGTGGCGCCAGCAGAGAAATACTTGAGAATTAATAAATTGCGTAGGCCGGATAAAGACACGCTGTCTCGTAAAATCTAGTAGGTCGTGATACTTAAAATATTCATTTTAAACGATACTATAGGCAAGTCTTTTATGAGAAATATATCATTTGTTCGGTATTAAAGAAAATAAAGTGGTTAGTATTATCAGAACCCTCTTCATTTCAAACAGAACTGAACCACGTAACAAAAGTCCTACTCGATAACAAC
This sequence comes from Dorcus hopei, assembly GCA_033060865.1. Taxonomy (NCBI): domain Eukaryota; kingdom Metazoa; phylum Arthropoda; class Insecta; order Coleoptera; family Lucanidae; genus Dorcus; species Dorcus hopei. The sequence goes on from CM065420.1 coordinate 41,746,887, forward strand.
TACAAAAAAGACGACATCCAAAGATCCATTTTTCGTCATCTTACCCCAATTCCTCCATGTCCTGAACCTGATACACCTCCAGTCGCTACAGCTTACCTACCTTACATCCACACCATAACTGATCGAATCGGCAAAATTCTCAAATAACAGAACATCAAATCCATTTACTTACCCATGACGAAACTTTCAGACTGCCTACCCTCCACAAAAGATCACATCCCCTTACAATCCGAAGGTGTGTACCGAATTCCATGTCCCTGTGGGCGTGTATACATTGGTGAAACAAAACGATCTGTTAGCACTCGTGTTTCTGAACATGAACGCTGTACTAGACTACTACAAACAACTGGCTCGGCCCTAGCTGAACACAAACTAGAAATCGGTCACCAAATCCTATTCTCCGACACAAAACTTCTAGCCCGCTCATCTCATTTTTTCAATCGTAAAGTCCGTGAGTCCATAGAAATCCTCAAACACCCCAATAACCTGAACCGTGACACTGGCTTTTACCTCTACAATGCCTGGAAATATCTCATTAACGATCCGTCACGCCTCAACAGAACAATGCTCACCGTTCTGACCCACTACCCCCACCTACCATTATAAATACCACGACAACAGACATATCCACTCAGTCTCAACGACTAACGAGGAGCAGCAGCAGCAGCCTTGAGGAAGTTCTTCTGCAATGGAGAACGAAACGTCAGCAGTAGAAGAAGTCAACGTGATGCGGTTCCAACCGGAAGCCAATTCAAACACATACAGGGTGAGTTTGGAAAAACAATAAATTACAACCACTAACAGAGTTGATATCATATATTATGGGAAAAATATTAAAAAAATTCTGTGTATCACATTTGTCGAGAAATACTTAATCAAAAACTCGCAGCCAAAACTACGACACTCCACTGGTATATGACTAATGAAAATGTTATTGTATGCACAACTGCAGACGTCTGATAGAGCTTTATTAATTTATTACTACGGGGTAACGGGCTTCGCAGAATGTGATAGTTTAATGCGACCGTAAAACTCCCGCATTCTGAGAAGATACGATGGGCCTAATTATCTTGTTCGTATGAGGTGCAAACACTTAAACGTCCTACAAACGGAACAATCAGTTGTACAATCCGTCGTAAAAGTAGAGTTGGTTCGACTGTTGAAACGACAATTGCAATGTAAGTTGTACACACAACCAGTTGTACTGCGCGATCGTATCGTATGGCAGTACGAAACATCCATAAAATCTATGATACATACAATCGGCACTGGAACGGCCTTACGGAGCGACTCGAATATGGAGTAGTATCGCAAATATTTGCAAATTATAAGTATATGATAATTATATTGTAACAAGGAATTGAAACGCTTCCAATGCAGAACTTTCGAGATTATAGTTGCATGAAGCAATTCATCATGCTTCTCCGAAAAACATAAGTAAATATAGAAAGGCAATGTTAACGTGACCAAATAAGCGCGATGCATCTACGATTTCCCAATGAATCATATATCACCATAGAATTCCATATAGCTTTCCGAACTAAAAGATCTAAAAATAGAAACCCCTATACAATATGTCCCAGATAACTTTTCCAGCATGGGAATCTCGCTTATTATTAGAGATACGAATTCGGTTAAATGGGACGAATTATTCCTAAGTATTAGGGAAGTCATAAATTGTTTTGAAATTTAAAAAATTCCATGTGGTTCAGGAGTTATAGCCAAAAAACCAAAATTTTCGAATTTCGTTTTTTTTTGTAATAATTTCTTTATTGTATTCGATAAGTTTTTGTTATTTGTACTTTCTTAAGGCACTTTTTCATGCAGAATTTAAATGTCCTTTTAGATTTTTGTTTTCTCTTTCCCCCAAGTTCAGTTTTTCTTATGGACCGTCAAGTAGACTTTGGAAGAATTGAATGCGCTCTTTTTTTCTCTTTACAATGATATAACACATGTAATATTTATTTTGACAGATAACGAAGAAAATTTTAAAAAATACATTTTCTCAACAAACGTATGCTTTGTTTAATGCAAAAAATAAAAAATAAACAAATTTTCAAACAAATGAATAAAATAAAATAAGAAGGAGTCACCAGAAACAAAAACTTAATCATTAGTTAATAACAAATAATACGTAGTTGAAATAGGAAGTACTAAACTATTTACAAAAGATGTTCGAACAATTCACCACTGCGTTCTAAACACGTTTGTGATCTGCGAATTGTTGTTCTTAATGCATTATGTAAATTACGACGCGAAATGCGGTAAGCACAGATTCACGAAGATCTTCAAATGTTTTAATATAAACTTTATTTTTGACGTAACCTCAAACAAAAAAGTCCAAAGGGGTTAAATCCGGAAACCGTGGGGGCCACAAAATAGGTCCACTATTTATTTATTTGGTTTCAACAAGATGGCGCGCCACCCCATAATTCTGACATAATCAGGGAATATCTCAATAACCGGTTCCCTAATTCGTGGATTGGTAATAGTGGACCTATTTTATGGCCTCCACGGTCTCCCGATTTAACCCCTTTGGACTTTTTTGTTTAGGGTTACGTCAAAAATAAAGTGTATGTTAAAACATTTGAAAATATTGAAGATCTTCGTGAATCTGTGCTTGCAGCATTTCGCAGTATTTCGTAATTTACATAATGCATTAAGAGCAACAATTCACAGGTCACAAATATGTTTAGAACGCAATGGTCAAATGTTCGGACATCTTTTGTAAATATTCTTTGTTATTAACTAATAAATAAGTTTTTGTTTCTTGTGACTCTTTCTTACATATTTTATTTTATTCATTTGTTTGAAAATTTGTTTATTTTTTATTTTTTGCATTAAACAAAGCATACGTTTATCGAGAAAATGTATTTTTTTTAATTTTCTTCGTTATCTGTCAAAATAAATATTACATGTGTTATATCATTGTAAAGAGAAAAAAAGAGCACATTCAATTCTTCCAAAGCCTACTTGACGGTTCATAAAAAAAACTGAAGTTGGGGGTGAAAACTCGAAAACGGAAAGAGAAAACAAACATCTTAAATTCTGCATGAAAAAGTGTCTTAAGAAAGTATAAATAACAAAAACATATCGATTACAATAAAGAAGTTATTACAAAGAAACGAAACTTGAAAATTTTGGTTTTTTGGCTTTAACTCCTGAACCATATGGAATTTTTTAAATTTCAAAACAGTTTATGACTACCCTAATACTTAGGAATAATTCGTTCCATTTAATCGAATTCGTATCTCTTATAATAAGCGATATTCCCATGCTGGAAAAGTTATCTGGGACATATTGTATACAGCGATTTTTTTTAAGTGTGGCCATAGGGATTTACATGTTAAAAATTTGACCTCATGCTAATGTATGTTATGGCACAAATTTGAAGCAAATTTTTATTAATAATTTAAACATTTTTCTACGAAAAGCACATTGTTAGAATAACAATAACATATTCTATTCAATTATTTTCCGGTTAGAAGCTGAAATAATAAGCATAGTGTCGCGCACACTCTCACCAAGAAATCTAAATAAAGTAAAACCAAATAAAAGATCCAATGAAAATTTGACTCTTAAATCGCGAGGCACAACCGAGCCTAAGGCAAAGCAGAACCTCCCAGCCGAGTGTGTACGGCAGATTACCTGATGGCGAAGAATTGCGACAAAACAAAAAAAAATAACCAGACAATAACGGAGACAGTCGAACCTACCTGAGTCACCCGATGGTTGGGCCGTTGATGCGATCGGAATCTCGTGTCAGCGGAGAAGGGCGTGGGCAAACAGCTTTGCACAGGTAACAGAAGATTAAAATGGGCGCCACCTGTTGACGACCGCAACAGCTTGTAAATGTGGGACTCCCCCAACAGGAGAGAAACCCCAACTTACCAGGAGGTTCAAGTCCAAAATGATCCGCCCCAGAAGGGGACGTGAAAAAGGGGGTAATATCCGCAAAATAACACGACGAATAAAAGTCAACGTTGAAGTTAACAAACTTTAATTGGTAAGGCAGTGTCAAATATGGTAAAGTACGATACGCCGAACGCGTATCTGACAAGCCACAAAAATTTGGTGGCACAAGAAATGGCACAGTAGGTGTGGTACGTACAACGAAATAAATTTGTAAAACAACAAAATAAAAATGGCAGTGAACACGCGTAACGCGTATTAAAATATTCCGTTCGTCCGGGGATCCCAAGCGTACGTTTACATAACAGGACTGAAAAACAGTCGTGACATGTATATACAGGCTGAGTCAAAAAAAAAACGCCTACGCGAATAGCGTCGGTATTTATTGTCGGATTTGACTGGCCAAAAAATCAAATGAAATGGCAGAAAAAACTCTACAATATACCATGTCTTGCGTTTTTAATACATTTAAAACAGCTGCATGACAGCTATCAACTTTTGTTTTTTAAATGCAATAGTATAATTACTGTAATACATTTCGAAAGAACTCTTTTTTCTGCGTTCAATGATGTGCCGCAATAAGCACTTATTTTTCAAAATAATAGAAGAAAATAAAAAGAAATAAATAAATTATTAATATGAAATGACGTAATAAACAGTTGCCGAATAATAAATGATACCTGTTTTACGGTAAATAGCGTAATGTCTATAAGTACTTCCTCATAGGCAAACAAATGACGATAACTGTCAAGACTCTTGTTTTGTTTTTGCTGACAATAAAAAAAAATGTTGACAGTTATCGTCATTTGTTTTCCTATGAGAAAGTATTTATAGACACTACGCTATTTACCGTAAAACAGGTATCATTTATTGTTCGGCAACTGTTTATTACGTCATTTCATGTTAATAATTTATTTATTTCTTTTTATTTTCTTCTATTATTTTGAAAAATAAGTGCTTATTGCGGCACATCATTGAACGCAGAAAAAAGAGTTCTTTCGAAATGTATTACAGTAATTATACCATTGCATTAAAAAAACAAAAGTTGGCAGCTGTAATGCAGCTGTTTTAAATGTATTAAAGACGCAAGATATGGTATATTGTAGAGTTTTTACTGCCATTCCATTTCATTTTTTGACCGCTCAAATACGACAATAAATACCGACACTATTCGCGTAGGCGTTTTTTTGGACTCAGCCTGTATAACGAACAATTATAAAGTACGTAAATTACGAAATCAAATAAAACACCTTAAAACTAAGCGCCAAAACCAAACCGAAATCCTCAACGCACAAGCGATCGCCACTATACATGCAGCGAGCGCGTGAATTCGCTCAGATAAAAAAAAAAACGTTAAATCGTGCGTAAACGTTCCACAGAAGAAATGAGGCGGTAAATCTCTCACCGAATGTATCCAGCGACGTGACGAGCGTGATATAAAGAAAAGTTCTCATTGGGGAATACCACAGTATAAAGAATACAGTAGCGCAACTCGCTTGTCGGCACTTTGATCTCTTTACTGGATTTTCATTGACCTCGAGTGGATTAAAGGGGTGTGTCGAACTGTTTGTTCTGCTTTACGTGTGAGCGATTTTGTTGTAAATTGTAAATTTATACGTGCCCACACACCAGGGCCGGATTGTAGTGTTTAGTGGACGTGAAAAAAAAACAAGGCATAAATAATGTGTATTAACATAATTAGGTCTGTTCCAGCAAGAGTTCGTAACTAGTTCGAAACCGTCAAAAGCATGCAGTCATCAAAATTGTACATTTGACGGCGCCGTTAAAATCGGTCATTACTTCGGTGGGCAACTGTTTTTAACGGTTCCGAACTAGTTACGAACTCTTGCTGGAACAGACCTATTATAAAGATCCATTCGGTACCAGAGCCGTGAATGAATGAGCTCTGCATCCCGAGATTCCGTCTGGCCGCGTCTTGAAGCGAGTGTCCGATTACAGCGTACGGCGACAGCCTGCGACACACTGGAAAAATTGCGGAAACGCCCAACGAGACGGAAAACGTACGACGGTCGAAGAATTTGTCGTCCTCGAAAACTTCCCCCAGAAGGTAGCAGGATTAAAAAAACCACGTCGTCGAGAGCGGGGCAGTCACCGCCTTCAACACGGAAAAGAAGCCGAAAATTCTTTTGCTTCACCCATCACTACTTGCTATGAAACATAACCGAAACACACGACACAATCAGCGACAAATAAAAAGAAAACAAAGGGGCTTACCTTGGTGAAAAACCACCAAGCACACGAAAAGGTGTTCAGCACGTGGCACGTTCTCGGTCCGAAACTGATCCCAAAATTAGTCGGAAAAATGCGGTAAAAACCTCTCCAAAATCGGAATCTTCTTAAGCAGATCTCATCAAATCCCAAACGGGCGCGATAATAATCAAATCAAAACTCAAGGCCGCAGAGATTGCTTACGGGGCCAAGAACAGAAAACCACGCGCACCACTAAGATGTCGGTCGCGCTTTTACCCCCCGGCCACTTCTATCAAAAACCTTAATGCGTCGACGCGTCCAGAATTCCTTGCGCTTCCATCACAAAACGTGCAACCACTGGCACGCGCGAAATTCAAAACAACACCACCAGGTCGGACAGCCGAAATTCAACTTGAAGAAGCCGTGGGAGGCAAACCGCGTGAAAGAAAAATACGACCGTAACAATAGAATTAACCGAAGTCAAAAATCAACGTAGCTGAAATGTCATTAAGAGAAAAGTTCCGTTAATGTCTGTCTATTGCAAATTTATAAAGAAAATGTCCGTTATTATTAAGGAAGCATTAAAATTATCAATTATATATAACAAGTTCCACTCATTTTTCAATGGTATGAAGAAGTAGTTTTTACAAGTGGTAATAAATTAATGTTGCAATAATTGGTTTATCAGTAATCACAGTGACAAATTATTAAAAACGTCAACCTCCATGGATTACATTCGTTCAATAATTTGTGTCTATTTTCTTCAACTTTTCACAGTTAAATAAAAATAAGGAAAACGTGTTAGGATATTCTAGCAAAGTTCATCTTGTACTAAATCCATTTAATTTACGACTAAATACATATAAGAATTTACTTAAAATTTGTCCCATAACATACATTAACATGATATCAAATTTTTAGCATGTAAATCCCTATGGCCATACTTAAAAAGATTAAGGCCCGATTTATTCACCTCCAAGTAAATTTATCTGGTCATTTATTCCCATAGTAACAATTGTGATCACAATTGTTACTATGACCAGATAAATTTACTTGGAGGTCATTTATTCCCATAGTAACAATTGTGATCACAATTGTTACTATGACCAGATAAATTTACTTGGAGGTGAATAAATCGGGCATCACTCTATAATGGTAACTCATCTCGTACAGAGCATTATTAGATTATCAATCGACTTAGAGCAAACGGCTCTGTTTTGTTGTATTGTGTAATCATGTAATTATTATTAATAAATGTATTGTTTTGTAGAACTACGCCCCTTATTTACGCTAAATCCATTATTGTCGTAACAATATCACACAACAGAAATGTCGCCAGAATTGCTTTCTTCTTCCTTGATGACATTGTAATAAAGTATTCATATACAAAATTATTGACGTTCATCGGTCAGTTGTATACGGTTTTAGGGAAATTATCAAACGACATGTCTAAACAGTTTTATTTTCAACTTGTAGTACAACAGATTGTAGCGTCTACATACAGACTGCTTTAGTCTGTACAAACTGGTTGTGTATTTGATATTTAAAGTATACGCACAATGAAATATTTTTCAACAGCGGAAAAAAGCGACATGGTTTTGAAGTATTGTGAATCGTTAAAAATACACATCGCGCTCGTGGTATGTGGATTGAGAGGTTTCCATTGCGGCGAGAGATGTATCACAGTACCTTTACTGCCGATGCCGTGGTACAACAACATTTGCGAGATTTTAGATCCTACCCATCTTGCAGGAGGTCAGGGCAGAGAGAGATCTCTCGCAAACACAAACAGGAATCTTAAATATCGTAGCTATATGACCTAGCATTAGCACTCTAATGCCCGATTTCACCAACGCGGATTGCGGATTAAATCTAGTGTCAACACTTAGAATATGACTTACCACTACGTTGTCTAACCTCAAATGTCACACTTAATCCGAGTGCCAGTGTCAATCCGCGTTGGTGAAATTCATCATTAGAGTGGAAACTAGTGTTGGTGTTTGTCAATCCATGATATGCAGAACTTTTCCGGAGCAATTATTATAAGCGAAAGTAAAATTAAAGTAACATTATTAAGTTTAAACTGTTTTGTGGTAAATATCAAAAAGAAATTAACTCCTATTCTTGGAATTTAAGGCATTCAAAAGCTAAACTCAATACAGATAAATGTAATATGGGAAATAAGATTTAAAATTGATATTAATGAGTTTCAAGATAAGCTCGAATGAACTGGTCAAATCAGATTGCAGTCCATGTAATTTTAAATTTAAAAAAAAATTATGAAGCACTTATAGTTCTTTGTACGAGAGTAGCATTTGGTTTGCTTCGTCATTTGAAAATCGAACTAGATAAAATTATAACAGATGGTATTATTAGTAAACAGACGGAGCCATCTGACTTCGGATTTGTCCCAAAATTTGAATTCAGTTATCATGAGACAATATTTTGAAATACCAACCTTCGAAAAAATAACAATGGATATGGTAGGATCCAAGTACTTTTCAGTTCTTGACGCGAATAAGGGTTTTTGGCAAGTCGAACTGTCTAAAGGAGCATCAACAGCTTTTGTTTGCGACTCCGTTTGGTAGGTACAAATTCTTACGGTCGCCATATGGTTTGTATAGTGCTCCAGAGATATTTCACTGAATCTTCTCGGAAATTTTTAAAGAAATTAGAGTCACATTATACATTGATGATGTCATTATGTATGCATTTTCTAGAGGATAAATTGCGCAACATTTTAAAAGATGAATGAATACTGACTGGTAGTCTGATCATATTGATCGGTTTCACCGAGTTGGGAAATTAGTTCGTGGAAGTCAGCCAGAGCTGGGCATTAATTGAATTAAAATGCTTGAAAAAGTAATTGAAGCGTTTTCATCAATTGAATTAAAATATTTCAAATACATTTGATATGTGGTCCTGATAATTGTTATTTCAATTACTGTATTGAAATGCTTGGTATTTGACATAATTTTATGTTATTTCAATTAATTTTCACTACTTGAAATACTTTTGAGTAATTGAATTACTTAAAAGTATAATTGAATTACTTTTAAGTAATTGAATTACTTTTGAGTAATTGAATTACTTTTGAATAATTCAATTGCTTTTAAGTACTTCAATTAAATTTTAATGATTGAATTAGATTTAAGTATTTGAACTGTTTTTTGTATATTTGCGTTATTTTTAGTATTTGAATAATCTTTTTATTATACATATACAGGGTGTCCCAACAGTGTGTTCTCGGGTCATATCTTCATAACTACTGAAAATACAAAAAAATTTTCAACACAATTTCGTTTTTAATTTAAGAGATCTACTACACAAAATTATTTTCATCTATACAGAGTGAGTCAAAACAGTGGTGCCGGACACAACTTTTTTATTTCAAATATCATGCCCTACATATGAAACCAAATTTGGATTTCCCATAAAATTCTACAAATTTTCTGTATACTATTGCCTATACCTAAACCTAACCGTTCTTGAGATATTTGACATTTTGTCTAAAAACTGCCATTTGCAGCCACTATTTTATTTATTCATATTTTATTTATTTTTAACTCTAAGAAAAAAATTTTTGGTGTGGATGTAGTTGATACATAAGCTTATCATAAGCCATTATTAAATGTACTTTTATCGCTACAGGATGGTCATGGTAATAAACAAAATCTCAGAAATTTCAAAATGACAAGACTCAATTTTCTTAAATAGCATGCCCTAAATTTTTCTATCCTAAATTCTTCGTTTAATAAAGTACTTTCATTTTTGTTAAGTATGTCTTATACCTATCTGAGATATTTTTTGAGATTTTTTGATTTATTTGAATTATTTCTTTTAAAACGAGTTATTGCCTAAGGTGGCCGTGGAAAACGGCAAACAAATGAAGCTGCTGACTTTAATAATTAATTTTCAAGTGACAATAATGTATAGGCATTAGTTAGTTCAAGTACGTGTCTCCTTTAAACAGTTATACATTTTTTTGTACTTACGTCATACATGCCCCAAACTCTCTATGAGCTTGTCAGGGATGCGTTAAGATAGCTATTGTAATATTGCCCGCTGCGGTTGCGATCGACCTACTAGGTGTTTTCCATCGGTATTCGTCTTACAAACCAGGAAAACGCAGAAAACCTAGTTCGAAGAACATTCCATTTCTCAAATAGAACCCATATGTACCAGGAGAGGATTCGAACACACACCTATAATTGCCCGACCAAGCGTCAAGTCCGTTGCCAGCGGATCTAACCAACTTTGGCTATGCAACCATTTAGTAAAGAAATAATTCAATAAATCTAATAATTCATGTCTTAACAAGTTCCCAACAGTCTAACACTTTGAAAAATAATTATTAATGTCAACCGGTTCATTGTTTGTCACCTTAGACAAGTGTTCGTTTTAAAAGAAATAATTCAAATAGGTCTGAAAATCTCAGAAAATATCTCAGATAGGTATAAGACATACTTAATAAAAATGAAAGTACTTTATTAAACGAAGAATTTAGGATAGAAAAATATAGGGCATGCTATTTAAGAAAATTAAGTTTTGTCATTTTGAAATTTCTGAGATTTTGTTTATTACCATGACCACCCTGTAGCGATAAAAGTACATTTAATAATGGCTTATGATAAGCTTATGTATCAACTACATCTGTACCAAAAATCTTTTTCTTAGAGTTAAAAATAAATAAAATATGAATAAATAAAATAGTGGCTGCAAATGGCAGTTTTTAGACAAAATATCTCAAGAACGGTTAGGTTTAGGTATAGGCAATATACAGAAAATTTGTAGAATTTTATGGGAAATCCAAATTTGATTTCATATATAGGGCATGCCATTTGAAATAAAAAAGTTGTGTCCGGCACCACTGTTTTGATTCACTCTGTATAGATGAAAATAATTTTATGTTATAGATCTCTTAAATTAAAAAAGAAATTGTATCGAAAATTTCTTTGTATCTTCAGTAGTTATGGAGATATGGCCCGAGAACACACTGTTGGGACACCCTGTATAAGGCAAATTATATTTATTGAAATTTTTTACTTTCTCCGACAAAATGATGCCAATAAGTATGTATTTTCATATGTTATTTTATTGAATGAAACATTTTCCAATATTTATTGATAAATACTTTTAAGTATAAAATTTAAAAAATATACAGGCTGTCCACCGATTGCCGCGATCTTCTCTACCGTCTATAGTGTACAGGGTGATTCGGGGGCCGGCATGGGGATCTCGCTTATTATAAGAGATAGAGAATAGGTTAAATGGAGGCAAAATTGCGATATTTCATGGTGATTAATAATCTGTTAAGATATTTGAAATATCTCAAACAGTTTCTTCACAATCGAAGAAAAACTATTAATTGCGATTTTCGAAAATAGAACATAACTTCTTTATTTGTGATTTTTTCCAAAATCTGTAAAAACATTCCTGAAGCAACTTTTTACGCTTGATTGAATGCCGACCGTACTTTATTTCTAGAGCGATTCGTTTTTGTTTTTCCAGAGCCAAATTAATGTTTTCTTATGGGCGCGATTTTTATTGTTTAGACAGGTAGATAGCACATTTCCTTCTGAATTCATTGGTATGCCACACTTGCTATTTTGTTTCAATTTTCATTGAGAAATTTTGAAAAAACTGAAATTACATTCATGAGCACACATTAACTTAGCTTAGATTAATTGTATGCTGCGCAGCCAAGGATACGTATACCTTTGTTTAATTGGTCTGTCGTTAAATACAGAATCGCATATTGAAATGAAGAAAAACGTGATATGTTGCGCATTTTTTTATTTACCACAAAATTTCCACTAGAGCTCAGTGGTATTTAGAAACCTATCCGAAGATAATTCAACCAAGTACATATTAGATATTTTTCCAAGTTGAAACTTCCATTCTTCCAAACTTTCCATTTGAAACTCGAAGAGAATGTACAAAAATAGAATACAGAAAAAGAATCAGAGCATTTGTTCGAAGACATTTCCGCAATACTTAGCCGTATACGTTGTATCATTTTGAATCAAATTGTTATCCAACTTGGAAAAATATTTAATACTTGGTTGGATTTTTTCCGGATAAGTTTCTAAATATCACTGAGCACCTGTAATGGAATTTCGTTGTGACAATAAAACATACGCAACATATCACGTTTTTCTTCATTTGGATACGCCATTCTGTATTTAATGAAGGTTGGCTACGCAGCATACAATTGAATCTAAGCTAACTTAATGTGTGAACCTAAGCTAACTTAATGTGTGCACATAATTTAATTTCAGTTTTTTCAAAATTTCTCAAGGAAAATTTAAACAAAGTAGCAAGTGTGACATATCAATGAATTTAGAAAGAAATCTGCTAGCTACCTGTCCAAACAACAAAAATCGCGCCCATAAGAAAATATTAAGTTGGCTCTGGAAAAACAAAAACGAATCGCTCTAGAAACAAAGTACGTTCGGCATTCAATCAAGCGTAAAAAGTTGCTTCAGGAATGTTTTCACAGATTTTGAGAAAAATCATAAATAACGAAGTTATGCCCGATTTTCGAGAATTGCAATTTTTCGTTTTCCTTCGATTGTGAAGAAATCATTCGAAATATTTCAAATTTCTTAACAGATTTTTAGTCGTCATGAAATTTGGCAACTTTGCCTCCATTTAACCGTTTCTCTATCTCTTATAATAAGCGAGACCCCCATGCTGGCCCTCGAATTTCAATCACCCTGTATAAGATAGGAAAAAGATTCAAACGAGCTAAGATGTAACTCAGTCAGATATTTTGCCTTGCTTTGATTACAAGTCTTGATGCAAAATATTTTCATTCGTATAAACATATACCTCTACATATAATCACCATCATGTCTAAAACATTTACTTTTTCTTAATTGCTTTTATTTAGGTTTATAATGTCGTTTACCTAAATTAAAATGTTCACATTGCCAAGAGAGTTTACTAATTTCAAATTTTAGTTTAAACTGTTAATTATTTAAGTCCAACACAAAAGGAATCCCAAGTAAACTCTCCTGAGGAACTCCTATCTCGATTACTTTATATTACCAGTAGAGTATCTTATTATTTACTTATAAACGAGCCCTTTGACCTCGGTTGGAAAAGCATTACTCAAGTGTTTTTATGAAATCATCCTCCTAATTTAAGACCGACTTAACACAACAAAAATTGGATGTACGCGATTTTTTTGCAAGCCACCGTACGTACCACACCTACACAAAATTAAATATTTTTCAATTGCATAGTGTTATTAAACTTTAGTCATCTATTAATACTATTGGGTTTCCCATTATACTAATTTAATTTTAATTTTTGTTTGTTAATTTCAAAATGTGTTTCTACTACGAAAACTAATTTGTTGTGAAAAACATTTATTACATTTACAAAAAGGTATTACACGACGAATTTTTTAATCTGAAATAAATGCGGCTTTTTAAACTATAAGCTGCTGTCTTCTCCTCCTCCGCCTCCTTCCTCCGTTGCCATTGCCATTGCGCGATCTTCTCCGCCTTCTGCTGCCTCCACGTTTGCGACCTGATTTTATCCATAACTTCTCCAAGGAAGTACCGACCCTTCAATTTTCTAATTGCGCCAAAAGCTACACCCTTATCGATCGCTTTAGTCAGGTGCTTGGTGAACTTGCTGTCAGGCACGGCGACTCATTCTCAATGTGGTCTGTTATCGCTTTTATTGTCAGCCCTTGCGAGTCTTGTAAGTCGTCGATGGCAGCCATGACTAGTTTCGCGGTCTTTAAGGTAACTATTTAGATAGATCAAAATTTCGAGTTAACTGCTATGGTCCCTACGAATCCATTGGGATTCGGAGGGACCAGCAGTTAACTCGAAATTTTGATCTATCTAAATATTCCGTGGACCAAATTTTTATACAACTGTCATCGGTATTTACTGGATATTTACTGGATACAAACAAATTTTGTTTCATTTCACTTGCTTCCTTAGATGAAAGAATAAACACTCTCTAATCTAAGCTTGCTTCATATTGATTACACAATTAATATCATAGCAGATACGAAACTGTTTGTCGGCACCTTTGATGTTATGACTCTGAATTCTTTTACCTTCAGCCGTTTTGAAAAGGGTGTCCTACCTTTTCGTTGAAAATATTTTGCATAAGCTCATATGGTAAAGTTTGCTGATGATCTATTTTCAATAAATTTGTTTTGGGAATGCGTACTAGCCACTTCCCTTTACCCACTTTGCGCACGCAAATGAGCACAAAAGCGCAAAAATCGCCGTAATAGGACTATTACCTTTCGAAAAACTAGATAATGAAGTGGTTTCTCCAATTCAATTTGTCCCATCGTTTATTACTGCATAGCATGTAAAAAATATCACATGAAAAGTTAACGTCAAACTGACACACCTTTCTACAAAGGTGACTTGTTAAAAATAACCAAATCGGCAAGTTTCGTATCTGGGGTGGGACTCCGTACGGTTGCTACACTAAGTTAACTTTGCTATCGTCAAGATAAAGCGAAAACGGAACGCTGTAGTATTGCTATCAATTGTTAGCGGTAGATAGCGTAGCGACAACGCCAGAGGTGTTGCTAATATATGCTAAGATTCATTGACAACCATTTGACAACTTCGAATACACAGGTCGTATGTTATAGTATAGTTTACTTATTGAAATGGACAGTAAGTTAATTTTTTGTCTTGTTTATTTTCAATCTAAATTCTTACCTAAGGGCTATTTTGATAATAGAATAGAAACTTTAATTTAAAGTCAGTTTAAGTGTAGGAAAATGTGTTTTTATAGGTTAAAGTCACATTGAATTTACCCAGCGTTTAATTCATGGGCGACGTTGTCGATTTCGTTTAGTCCGTAGTTATTTTATGAAGATATGATTTCTCTTAAGTTTCTAGAATTACTCGTAAGTCTGTAAGCCTGTAACTCTAACGATTTCTTATAAGTCTCTAAGATAATGTCTGCAACATTATCTTAGAGACTTATAATCCAGTTATCAGCAATATTGTCATAAATAGCTTCGGTTACTTCCTTAATTATCCTGCTAGCACATTGCTGTGAAGCTGACAATAAATAAGCCTGCCCTAAAATCCTTTGGTATGAGCCAGTTGCATAGAACATTAATGCACTCAGAATCTTAGTTACTGGATGTATTCCAGTAATTCTTTCAGGATGTCTTAAATATGGTTGTAACTCATTTATTAAATAATGAGTCAGATTTTTGTCGAGTCGAAATAAATCAACAAATCTCTGGTCTGTTAAC
Source organism: Dorcus hopei (assembly GCA_033060865.1). Lineage (NCBI taxonomy): Eukaryota > Metazoa > Arthropoda > Insecta > Coleoptera > Lucanidae > Dorcus > Dorcus hopei. Next base: position 41,762,266 of record CM065420.1, read on the forward strand.
TGAAATGAATCACTCATATCTCGCAAATGTCTCATTTCGGCACTGTTAATACGGATACTCTCTCGATGTGCTTCCCGTGCTACTTGGAACCTTATCAAATGTAACATTTTGGTATATTTAATATAATTTCGTTCTTTCCGTTGACAAATTTAAACAGATAACTGCTGACATCTGGCAATGCATTTGTCAAATTTTAAAATACATCAACAGTGATACCAACATTTAACGGATAATTGCATAAGGATTCCCTAAAATTTCCGAACTTACACGAATGACTTAACTGCGCAGTTGTAGAGTACCGTTTTTGATATCGAGTATCGCTAACCGACACTAGCTAAATAAAAAGCAAATTTTTACAGAGTCCCTCTACTGGGGTGGAATCGTAGGGTGGAACTCTGTAACTGATATCAATCGCTATTTGCCGCTATATTCGTACTCTGTATGTCTGTGTCGCTTGCTATTTGCTAGCTAACGCGCTAACTTCAGCGATTACACCGAACTTTGTAACTACATATCAATCACTATTTATCGCTAACTCTCGTTCCCACCAACACTCCGCTATTTTCGTACTCTGTACGCCTATATCGAACGCTATTTGCTAGTTAAAACGCTAATTTTAACAAGGACATCGAAGCAGTTGCTATTGAATGCTATCGAGCAATATTCTGTCAATTATCATCAGTGCCGAGTGATTCTATTCAGTGGACACAATAAAAAGATAAAAATTATTATACTAAAATCTGTCGCCATTTATAGTAATTCATTTTAGGTGATTCTGCTTATTTCATTTCTCATTTTTCCTTTTTATCAAATACTTTGTATTTTGTTAACTTTTTTATAGGTTCTTTTGCTTCCTGCTAGGACTTGAGTTTCAAATTTTTTTTTGCCGGAGATCGGTCGATTTTTCATTTCTTTTTTCCCATCTTATTCTTTGCACTTCACGAAACCTTTGATATTTTCACATTGTGAAGATGAACAAATTATTTTCCTGATATATGAAATTTATTATCAGAAAAGTAATAACAAATTTCGCATTCTAGTGAATTCTACTGATTCCCGGTACGGCATTGACGATGACGGTTACGTTGAATGAAAATTCGTGCATTCCACAACTGTACCTAATAAATAAAATAAATGAATAAAATAATAACCCTTTAATTAAAGTAAAAAAATTCTCAGCGATGGATTGCAGGTAAAATGAAGCGTTTTATACTTTCGATATGTTTAAGCAATTCCTTGTAAATGTAATCGTCAAGTTCTGTGTATAAGAATATGTTAGAATAGAATCAATGACCTAAAATGCCTGATCCACGGTTCATTATTACAAATTTTTTTACTTAAATTTGACCCATTGGTAAAAAAAGGTTCGCCATTCCTAAACTACAACAAACTGATTAAATTTATTCCTGACTTAAGTCTTTTATGAATTCCAGCCTTATACATATGACTGAAGAATATCCAATAACGTCGAGAACTAACGTAAAGCACGGAAAAGAATTTTGGCAATCACGTAGACTCTGTAATGACCTCTGGCAGTGGAGTAGAAAATTTCAGGATTATTTGCAGATTATTTACCCACGGATTTCTTTAAATTTATACCTACTCACTGAGTACGAACTCGATATATTTTAAGTCCATATTCATAGTCACTTTTTATACTTAAGAAAATCCTAAGCAATGTCTTGTACTTCTCTATTCTCGACGGTGTTACACATTGTTCTTGAAGGAGTTGAATAACGAAGAATTCTTTGCAACGACACAATTTTAATTTCTATCGCAGAACATGCAAGATATTGACAACATTAATATTAAAAAAGTTTTGTGCAAATCGGTTTCGATTACAGCGGATTCCTCAAGCAGGCTCTGTACAGCTGTTTCAGGCCTAGTTGGGCCTTCGTCATCAAAACCGTAGTTCGAGAACCCCACTGTTGGTTTGCGTTGGTTTGCAGCGACTTGTCCAGGTTATTCGCCAATGCGATCAAAAGATGTCGCTACTTGGTGATGTTAGGAAAATATGGTGTCTCCACTCCCAATATTTTACACGCAAAATCATTCAACCCGTAGCAACAGAAGTTCATGGTCTAGTTCGAAGACTCTCCGCTAGATCGAGAACTAAAGAATAGAGGCCTACACACGTTTTGTCCTTTTTTGGCTTTATTTTATTTGAAACATATGGACGTTTGACGACTTTGACGTTTATAAGTTATAAGTTGATAATTTCCGGTGAAATCTCGACTAATTTTTAGAGTGAATTTATAGTTATTAAGAAATAAACAATTTTTTATTATAATTGGATTCAGGTAGGTACATTGAATTTAGGTGGTGGAAGAATGTAAATCCCTAACCTAACTTAATTTTGCTAGTTTTGCAAACTGTTTCGATTTGTTCTGATCATTCCTATTTTTGCTTTCTTTTTGGCAGGTTATTGTCAAACGGAGAACAACAAATTGATGTAAGACATCCTGAGTCAGTTCTGCTGCATGTTCAGGACAACCTCACAAGTACCTATCTGAATTTATGATTATTTAATGTATTAGTGATCACCGTTAAAGCATCTTTCCTCAGTTCATTTTTAAAAATATTGCTGACTACCATTTCAATATCAAGAAGAAAATTATAAAATTGGCTTGATGGGTATGTTAAAAATCCTCTACTTTTTTCTTTAATTAATTTCTTAAAATTTTCAGATCCTTGTCCGATTATAAAGGATGTGCAGTCCATGCAATTAATTTTTTTGTATTTTCTTGCCAAAAAGCCACACAAGTAGGCAAATGCTTCCCTATTATCATCAAACGTCTCTGAATGCCAACTTGCTTGGTTATCAGTGACCATGTTTAAGTTAATGTGCAGTTTTTCTTGTTTGGAATGCTGGATGTTTTCAACATTCAATAAAGTCTGCAACATTTCTCCACCAGAAACGTTGCTTCCTCTTGGGGGCTTTATAAGAGAATATATGGACATCAACCTGAAGATTTGTCCAACTTGGAGGGATTCCAGATGATTATTACACCCTCCAGCAGCTCTCAACATGCCAAAGAAATGCTAAAATAAAATTTATCATGACAACAATTGCTCTAACATTGGGAGTTAACATTTTACTTCCAGAGCATCTCGATTAAGTCTAGCTGTCATTAAATAAGTAAAGCCAACCTCTTCAGTTAGATATCTTGTCAGATTTAAAGTAGATGAAATTGTTGCTCGAAGACCATCAAATGTAGATTTTGATAAAAAATATTCTTGTGGGGAAATTTGTTCCCATAAATCTAAATATACAAGAAAATCTTCTAATTCCTAAAATATTATAATAGGTATGTATAAAATGTATTTTGTTGCATATGTATTCCTAATGTAGAAATAATATACAGGGTGTCCACCGAGTGCCGCGGTCTTCTCTACCGTCTATAGTATATGAGATAGAACAAAAATTCAAACGAGCTAAGATGTAACTCAGTCAGCTCTACTTCATAAAATTATTTTTGGCTATACAGAGTGTTCAGTAACTGAGAGCCATACCAAAGTTATATTTTTTTAAATGGAACACCCAGTATATTTTTACATATTTCGAAAGTACCCATAACAAATAGGTAATAACAAAAAATTTAGGAACTTTTACTTAAGAGTTTGTAAGATATTGACGTTTAAGTGTAAAAAATTGCGATAATATGAGTGCTTATATTTTGGTTATTTATAAACATTTCGTCGTGAATTTTTGTGGGTACTCAATACAATATCTTTTCTACAGAAATTTCAAAACAGCTTCGGTCTATCAGTTATTATGTGTACAGGGTGTTAAGTTTTGCAAAAGATAATTTTTCTCAAAATTTTCAAATGGAACACCCGGTATATCTAGACTCTCGTGAAACACTGTTTTAATAAGCTTTCATAAAACGTTAAATGTATTTGTCTAAACTGAAGAAGTCGTGAGACAAAAATTAATAATTTCTTTTCAATCAATGTTGACGTTATTTAGACTTTCCGACCGGTTCTTCTGTTTTGATTTGCTTATAAATCAATGAATATGTTTTATTTTTTGTTCAATGTAATTGAATATGTTCCTGTTAAAATAATTTCCATTTTTTTTTACTTTGAAAATATCTAAATAACGTTAAAATAATTTAAAAAAATAAAATTTAGAATCACGTTACCGTTTGCTAGAAAATAGGAAAACAGTTGCTATAAATTTTTAATTGACAGAACAATTATTCAGATTAGTAGATAGCACTACTTTTACAGCTTTGTATTTTTTATGATAACAAAATGCATCTTAATAATGAAGAGTTACGTGACATGACATACCTACTAGGAAAAGGCAACCAAAATTGTCTTTTGGCATCAAGATTATATTCGCAGCATTATCCTATGAGAAGACACCCGGATTATGGAGTTTTTCAAAGATTGAAAGAAAGATTCGAAACGCCAGGAAACATTAAATACAGTAAAAATGTTATTAAAATAACGTTATGTAAATACTTTCAAAATAAAGAAAAATAGAAATTAGTTCAACAGGAACATATTTAATTATGTACTTTGAACAAAATATAAAACATATTCATTGATTTATGAGCAAATCAAAACAGAAGAACCTGTCGGAAAGATTAAATAACGTCAATATTGAAAGAAAGAAAAATTATTAATTTTTGTGTCACGACTTCTTCAGTGTAGACAAATACATTTGGCGTTTTATGAAAGCTTATTAGAACAGTGTTTCACGAGAGTCTAGATATACTGGGTGTTCTATTTGAAAATTTTGAGAAAAATTATCTTTTGCAAAACTCAACATCCTGTACACACAATAACTGATAGACAGAAGCTGTTTTGAAATTTCTGTAGAAAAGATATTGTATTGAGTACCTACAAAAATTTACGACGAAATGTTAATAAATAACCAAAATATAAGCACTCATATTATGGCATTTCTTTACACTTAATCGTCGATATCTTACAAACTCTTAGGTAAAAGTTCTTAAATGTTTGGTTATTACCTATTTGTTATGCGTACTTTCGAAATATGTAAAAAAATATTAGGTGTTCCATTTAAAAAAATATAACTTTGGTATGGCTCTCAGTTACTGAACACTCTGTATAGCCAAAAATAATTTTATGAAGTAGAGCTGACTGAGTTACATCTTAGCTCGTTTGATTTTTTTTCTATCTTATATACTATAGACCGTAGAGAAAACCGCGGCACTCGGTGGACACCCTGTATGTCTTGACAAATTTATTACCTTAAAGTCATGTGAATTATATTTAAGCCCATTAAATGGCGACGATGAATTCATGATAACTATGATTTTGTTTACTCTTTCACAAAATTGTGCTGTTGGTGTAGTATCATTTAAGGGGCCTATTTCACTTTGATAAGATCCATGCGCAAGTGCAACACTGTTGCTAAAAAGCTGTGGATTTAAAAACATGTTACAACTGAGTTTGGAGATTTTGTAAACATACCTGAAATGCTAGCTTAGCTGACATTTTTTCAAAGTTTTTTGGCCATATGTGTTTGTACGTTAATTTGAACCCTATTTTAAATTCATATTTTGCTTCATGTTTCCACAGGTATTCAAAATGTTCATGTTTGACTGTACCTTCTGGAGTCTTAAAGATAATTTTTTAATAATTTAAAGCATGATATTATGGTTTATATTTACAATAAATTGTTTTTTTGCCATTAAAAGATTTCTGAGACATTTGATCAAATGAGGCCAGTCTGATACAAATCGCAATAATCTTGAATCATCCGTAGGGTGAGTGCACCACGGCTCTAATGCATTTTCAACGCCAAACTGTTTCCACATAGCTCGATTCCACGTAGCCCCATCACTCGTCACCGTATCAATGTGAAGTCCCGCATTCTCACATAAGATTAGGCACTCAAGAAGCAGTTTGGCCTGAACTGCCCCCGTTACATTTCCCTTGGATAAAAAACAAGCCAATGCTTGTATGCTTTACCTGTAATGAATCGAAGGTGAATATGAAACCAAATTTCATTTATGAAATGTTTTACCTGCAAACGGTTGAAACATAAATATCAGCACATGGTCTCCTAATTCATCTTCCTGCTTTTTAGGTGTGTATGCGCCCAAGTCAACAAAACCAAGCAGCTTCATGGTATTTTTATTTAAATGTTTGGAAGGTGTAATTTTGCATTCGTCGATTAACAAGCTACCATGCGTTTCCCACATTTTCATCTTTTTTGTTTTTTCTTTAATTATTTGGAAAAGCTGCGCTTTAAAACCGAAGTTGCCGTCAATTTTTTTCATATACCGTAGCAAAGTTGAATGAGATGGAAGAGGTATAACATTTTCCCTTCGCATGTGTTCATATAACTTGGGGCTTTTTATTTGCATTAAGATGCAAGAGTACACCCAATTCAACGTATATCGTACTCCCTTTTTACTTTTTTTTGAAGAATTTATACAAGCCGTTACTACTTCTTTTTGGGCGTCTGATAAATTTTTAGTAAATTCATTAAGTTTACTCCGATTAACAGTCTGCTTTCGCAAATCTGTAATAATCTTTTCCAAATGACTGTTTTTCCTGTTTATGTAAAAAAATCTATTTTTATAATTTAATTTAATTTTTGTATCCTTGAATACTGTTTTGTCCACTTTGTCAATTAATTCTTGTAGTGACTCGGGAGATGTTATCAGTCTATAACGGCGAGAAATTAATTTTCTCCCATTAATTTGGATAAATGTTTGTAGATCATTATTAATTGTTATTGATTTTTCTACTTCAGGTTTAGCGGAATTTTTAAGTTTGGAATATGTAATATAATCTTCTAGTTTATGAACGGTCCAATTACATGGCAAAAGCATTACTATTTCATTATTGCGAATTGCCTCAAACAAAATCGCAGGATTATTGTCGTGACAGTCCTGTTGCTCATTGCCAAAATTTAAAATTATTGGAGCAGTAAGGGATTCTGAATACTCAGGCGGAAAAGGAATGTCACTGAAAGGAATTAAGTAATGATATAGGTAGTTGTTAACCATACAGGAGACGACCCAGATCAGATTGTATCGCCATACGAAATGACTGAGGCGAGGATGCAGTCTAATCTGGAGTATTGTATTCTTGTGTAGAATATGTTGAACTGTACAAAATAGTAATAATAGATGCCATAAAATTGAATACTTACCTTACATTTAACGAAGAAGAGGAATCATTGTCAGGACTTGGAAGTTGGAAGCCAGGATTAGGGAATTTCGAGAAATCTGGTGCTTGTGACAATTCTTTTAAACTAAAAATTTTAAATGATGGTTTGAATATACATATTATAAAAATCAGTGTTATTTTCTTTAAATCTGAAATCGTAGTAAAGCTTTTCAAGCATAAATATGACTTTTTTTTTCATTTAGGTTCGCCTCGTCAACGGAGTATGGGATTACTAGTTAGGTAGGTATAAAGGCCGGGTGTATAGAAATGAAGGCTCTTGTGCCTATTGTCGAGAAACATTACCTTTATTAAAACATCTCTAGGTTTTTAATAATTCCATTATTAACTAACTTTTTTTCTTTTTCACGGTTTACAAATTAGCATAAACATTGTTGAAAAATAGTTGTTTCATTATGTCAGTTATACTTTACCTACTAAATAATAATTTGCTCCTTCATTCTTAGTTTAATTCATTGCTTCATGAATATACATTTAATATAAATAACAATAAATGAAACTAAGTAAGGTGTTTTAAAATCTGAACTATTCATGAATTATATAAATCCAAATCAACGCCAAAAAAATTCTAACCACTACCGTTTTATGCAAAAAGCAAATTTGACTAATTCTGTCTTCACCATCACCAAATAGTGGTAAAACTTACCAGTCGCTTGTGAAAGATTTATGAAGAAGTGATCTAGTTGAATTTTTTTTCAAATATTTATCTGAAATATGTGTATTGCAGGCAAAACCGGCTGCTGGAATTGGTTTTCCAAAAAAGATTCCCCATGCTTCACGTTCTTTTTTACTCTGAAATGACCCAATTTTTAAATTAAAAAGAAGGAATTGGAAAGAAATTTACCTTGGGTGCAGCAAATAAAGTTAAATCTTGGTTATCTCTTTTAGACTGTAAACATAGATAACAATCAGCCCTATGATGTATCGCTCCATGTTATCTTAACATGCATGTTATGGACTTTTTCATGTTATGTTAACACATCGGAAATATGTATCTTCTTGTCATGTTATATGTTATGTTATTACAACATAAATGTTATTTGGCCATGTTAAAATAATTTCTAGTATAGAGGTCCTGTTATGCCTTTAATATGGATGTTAAAACGCGTCCTACTGAGGGATTTCGCATTAAGAAGTAATTAATTTGATTGGTTATATCACAGCTTAAATGGAACCAGTTATGGGTGAATTATTACTCTAAACTTATTACAACAACTGGAAATCTTAAATGAAAGGTAAAGATTAATTAAAACAATTACTATAACTCCCCCTGCTTTCCAGGGGCCTGTTCCTCAAAAGTATGGACTTGTAAATTATGAAGTTACAAGTTCCTTTTCCTTGTAAAATTGTGCTGCAAAATTGTGTTCCTCAAAGAAAAAAACCTTACTAATAATTAAAATTGTAATTAGCTTGCAACAATAATTTACTAGTCCATACTTTTCAGGAATAACCTCAGAGTTTTAATGGAAATCTACGTTTAGATTTCGAGAAAATATTCAAAGGTACACAATACACATACCTATAAGGCCCAATCGTCGGATAAGCATTATTCTTAGCATAACGTGACGTAAGTGTGACGTAGATATGGAGGAACGTTAAAGGATATTAAGCGAACAGTTATTCCGTCCTTATTCCACGATTGTAAAACTGGGCCTAAGAGATACAAATAGGTAATCCGTTTGAACTTCCAGAGGAAGTATTTATTCGATACTTCAGGTTTTCAAGCTCAGTTTTTCCTGATTATGCTTTTTTTTTCATTTTAACTGCGCGACACATTCACAATAATAACTGAAAAACGAAATCTTTAGTAATGCGAGGATGCAATATTAACATTTCATTATCATTAATACTGATAAAATAGAAATTCGCAATCAGGCAGATTTTGACGTTTGCCGTCATTTGAAGCGTAGCGCGCGCACTTGTTGTACAGGTCGTTCGCCTTCCTTGTTGCACTTTTAGTTTTCTCCCTTAGTCTGTCTCGTTTTAGTCTGTACCAAACCTTTTTTCTATTTTAACAGATGTAACGCAGGTTAACATAACAGAGCCTTTAACAGACCAAGCTTTATGTTTGATACATCATACGAGATTCTACATTTTATGTTATAACGCATGTTAGAATTATGTATTGTTCTCTCACGTTATTTTAACATGGGGCGATACATCATAAGGCTGAATATCTTGGCATTTTCGGAACAAGGAGCAACAACAAATTTGAACAAGAAACAACAAAACTTTTTAAAAGAATTACGAACAAGAAAAACGACAAAACTTTACAAGAATTATGAACAAGAAACAACAGCAACACTTTACGACACTTGATTACAGTATGATTACGCACAATTACGACCAAGAATAAATTTGATTTGAAGTTTCTTTTGACGTTTATTACAGTAGGTATTACAGGTTTCTGTAGCAGTGTCAGTGTTATCTACCGGCAAATCATTGAAGCAGACCGTGAGATTGCGGTTCGCTTTTGTTTAAAACAAATGAACAGAGTGCAGACACCTAATATCACTCGCTACTTGAAATGTTCATTAATATTAAAAATATTGACATTTACTTGTCAAAGTTCACCTCTGTGAATACATAAATAGCAACTTAAGACAATCTTAAACGTATAAGACGAACTTACGAAAGACGGTCTAAACACCTGCTTAAGTCACGACTATGAATATGGCCCCAAAGCTGTTGACGTAAGTCACAATTTTAGAACAAGTGCACTGCTTGTAGACAAGTCGCTAAAATCCGACCACGCCCGAATAAATTAGCAACACTCATACAGAGTACCTAGTCTGTATCAACGATATCGACCCGTAATCGAACATAGTACATATTAATAAATTTAGCTTGCTTCTTGGGTCAACTGTTCCCGCAAATTGTCAAATTTTAATAGGACTGTACGTAAATTTCCTTATTTATAAAATAATATAAAAAAATATTTGAGTATTTATTGTGTATCATTGACTTTTTATGATTTCTACTACCCTGATTACAAACTCTATTTAATTTGAAACTATTAGCGTACGACAAAATAACGAAAACATCATTATTTATTAAATGCAGACTTGATAATCAGCGAGCAATGGCAACTGTCTATGAATTTTGACCAGAAAGCTGTGCATTACACATAGACAGTCGACCGTGGCCGAATGTAATAGCAACACTCATAACGAGCAATCGCTATCAACGATAATGGCTGCGTTCCGCCAAAGATAGCGCTTAAAGTTCGTTATTGCTACGTAGCAGAGCACTAATTGGCAGCGTATTAGCTAATTGAGAATTGGCTGAACGGATTCTTTGTTTTACTCCGTAAAGCGATTTAAAACATGGCGGCCGCTAGGTTTATCGCTCTCCCTTAGCAAAAGTTTAGCTTCGGCTTGAACACATATGTGACGTCACGCTACGTGGCGCACGCGATGCGCTACGTAGCTCTCTGCCAGGTTGAACGCAGGCATTGATACGCTATTGAATGTAGCGTTTGCTAGCAAATATTTAACGAAATGTTATAGAGTTCCACCCCTACCACGATACACATAAACCGGTATGTCACGTAAGGCTTGTTCAGGTTCCCCATGAGGACAGGTTCAGAACTGTTAATTATTTAAATCTAACACAAAAGGAATCGGCCCAAGTAAACGGTTTACGGAACGTAGGCCCCCAGCATTTCGCCCCTGGCACTTCGCCCCCAACGTTTAGCCCCTGAACAGTTAGCCCCCAGGGCATTTCGCCCCCACAAAGTTGGCCCCCGGCATTTGGCCCCTGGTATTTGGCCCCCGGTATTTGGCCCCCGGCATTTGGCCCCTGGCAATTGGCCCCCGTCAGTTGGGCCCCGGCAGTTACCTCGAATAATTTTATAACTTTTTAATGTCCATGCACTCTTGTCTGAAAATTTTATGCATATTACGTATAGGAATGGCGTTATTTAATTAATGCACCACTATTTCAGTGGCTCAGAGTTGTTTACGTATACGTTAATTAAACATTTTCAAAGAAGTTTATTTAGAAATTTGAAATTTTGTCAGTAGTGATTAACAGTGGAGGACTCTTTAAACAAATTAAAACTGACTTGGTGATACTTCCGGTTATACTCAGAATCGATACCTACTCGCTTAGGTTAAATGAAATGCTATCATTTTCATTACATATTTCAAATCAACACGAAAACAATGTTTTTGCGAATTTTATATCCTAATTTTTGACATACTGTGTTGCGAATCTCATTGTAATTTTTGGAACTCGAACAGTTGAACTCTGCAGCGTTTTCATTTAGGCTGAAGGATTTTTTAAGGTATACTTAATATCTTGGACTAAAAGGACTAAAGCACAAAAAATTACAAGGAGATTCGCAGCAATAATAGCGTCAACACAAATCTTTCAAAAATTAGAGTATAAAACTTGAAAAATCGCAAAAACGGTACAATTTAGGGATAGAGAAGTTCTCTTTGGATGGTATGCATAAAACGAAGTAGATGCTAATACATCAGTATATATTCTCCTTTCTGTATACACTTTCCGGGTATGTATTTTCATAAAAGCAGCCATAATATTTTATTATAATTCTTACCGCGTGTCGGAGAAGTTTACTAAATAGCGGCTTCACTTGAACTGAAGTGATACTACGCGGGAGCCGAAATTTGATACTTTTGAAGTAGGTACCTAGATACTACAGTAGGTGCTTGCAGTAGGTAATTGTTCACATGGGTGATTTAATTAAATCTGGTTATAATACGCGACCAATTGTCGGGGGACAACTGCCGGGGGCCAAATACCGGGACCAAATGCCGAGGGCTAAATGCCGGGGGCCAAATGCCGGGGGCCAACTGCCGGGAGCCAACTGCCGGGGGCCAACTGCCGGGGGCTAACTGCCGGGGGCCAACTGCCGGAAGCCAACTGTGTGGGGGCGAAATGCCTTGGGGGCTAACTGTTCGGGGGCTAACTGTTCGGGGGCTAAATGCTGGGGGCGAAGTGCTGGGGACGAAATACTGGGGGCTTACATTCCGGATCCCAAGTAAACTCTCCTGAGGAACTCCTATCTGCATTACTTTATATTACCAGTAGGTATATCTTATTATTTCCTTTAAACGAGCCCTTTGACCTCGGTTGGAAAAGCATTACTCAAGTGTTTTTATGAAATCATCCCCCTAATATCATAAAACTTTAATTTATTGTTAATTAAAGCAGGTTATTGAACCACAATACCTAAATAACCTTCGATATCATTGTTCTTTCTACATTAAAAAGCTAATTCATTGCAGGAAATATATTTGTACTTTTTTTTAATTTGTTTTCCTCGGTTGTGCAAATTAAGTACCTAACGCTTAAATATGACAAGAGCAATTCTCATAATATTTTTTATTTTTGATCTACGTTATAAGATAAAAGTAGACTTCTGTCGACTGAGACAAAAAGCAATGTAACATGCACTTTATTTTTTAGTTTTCTATGCAAAATTATTGTAATCTTCATTGCCATCCTTAAAGTAGTGTTGCGCCATATTTTCTCCCTCCATATTAACGTGGATTGGATTACTTAAGAGGAATCCTACAAAGTTACCCCTCAGAAGTTTGCATTTTACTATCCCTACTTTGCTACGTTAAGGGGAAATATTTGTGATATTATGATTGGTTGGTTGGCAGTCGCCTTCCGACCATGCGGCTATTGAAAACCACCAACATTAGTTGCTTAGAGCTATCTCTGTTCAACACATATTGAGAAAGAACGATAATAACTCTCGCGTGTGCGCCGGTATGTCGGTGGTTCCGTCATCATGAGCAACTTACTACGCTGCGTTCGGTCATAATGTCGGTACATTCGACGGGTTCAGAAATACACATACATGTACATAATTATATTCAAATACTTACACATTTTTTACGGTAAATTGTAATAAGACGCAATTATCGTTCAAAGTAGACTTTATTTTTAATTGCACATATGCGTCGTATAATAGAAAAGGAACAAGTACTTACCTATATGTATTTGTAAAAGTATTGAAGAGGATTGGAGCTGCAACACCAAAAATTTTACGTATAATCCTATTTCATGCGCGTGCGCAATTTTAATATTACCTACAGCTCAACACTGTAATGAAATTCATTATTTTATTTTTTTAATTGTAAACATGGGTAAATTAAACTCCATTAACGAGAAGGTCACATATAGGAAAAGAAAAATCGGCGGTAAATATGTTTCTTTGTAAATATGTATCTATATTTTTTCGAAAATTCTTAAGAAATGTTGATAATTAAGTACATGATACATTACGAACATCATGACGCGAAGTGACTGTTTTTTGTTTGCATAACGTAAAAGTCTTTTTGCGCTAGCGTCACATCTTTTGATGTCATCGAAACGCCAGTGTCATTTATAACGTACTATAAGGTAAATGAAATATATTTTTCAAAAATTTACGAAGATATAAACATAGATATAAATCTGCAAGGTTTGAATATTTCAAAATAAATGGTCGAGTATGTAGTAATCGAAAAAATATTATATGCACCACGGCAGCAAAGTGTCTTTATCGACCTCGTTTGCTTGCTCACCGCGGCTTCGCCTTGGCTCGCAATTTGCAAACTCGTTTGATAAAGTGCCACTTTGCCACTTTGGTACATAAATAACTATTAAATCCAGAAAGTAAAAGTATTTCGCATCTTGCAATTTTTGATTGAAGAAAAGGCCACAGTTTAAGAAAATATCATAAAAGTTTATTTCTTTTGAAACCGGTATGAAGTTAGCAATAACTTTCAGTATCTTTTTATTTTCAATTACATACTTATTTTGAACAAGTTTCCAAATCACCTCAGATTTTTGGGGTCCTGGAGTATGCGGAACGAAAGTTTAAGATTTTATTGTGGCCGGTCAAAAAATATGTCCCTTTTTGTTTTTAAACTATCGAAAGCCCGTTATTAATAGATTGTTTTCGTCTAAAACATTTGATTTAAAAATAAGACGACAACGCTGTCATTTTTGAAGAAGTTAAGTACGCCTAACGCAAAATTACTTGATAGGTCAATTTCGAATCAATTTCTAAAAATATTCATTTTAAGTTATTGAATATTACTTAATTAGTAGATTTTTATACTAATATTATAAATACTGAAACTGTTTTGGTATAGTTTTAGAATTTTTTTTTATTGCTGAAAGTTATTGCTAACTTCCTACCGGTTCTTTTGAACTTTATTTAAATGTACATTTTTATATTTTTGATATTTCGCTTCTAATACACATAAGTTGAGCCAAACACAAATTTACAAAAAAAAAAAAACGTAATGGTGCGTTTTCACGTTCAAGTAATTTGCGCAAATGGATTTCCAGTAAGTATTTGCGCATACAAATTGCTTGCGCAAATGCATGCAGTTTACTAAATTTTTTTAGCTTGTACAAGCAAAAAATACCGTTTTCATGCAACGACCTCCTTGTGCAAATTTGTATTCACAAGCACATTTGTGCAAATTGCTTGAGCGTGAAAACGGACCATAAGTGTCCCACTTCAAATTTTAAGGAGTGCATTTAAATTAATAACGAAAAAAAGGAGTTGATGCAAAAGTTAATTACGCAAAATAATGTTTTCGAAGTTAAATGCGTCTCAAATTTTTTTTTTAGGTTTAATCAACGAAGAATGCCAGGACGCAAAAGTTCACACAAAAAAGTTGTACGTCAGAATAGGCAAAACGATAATTCTATAAAAATGTAATTTTCCTAGTGATGTAATTTAGCCGGCTAAAAATACCTTTTTCTCCAACCGTGGAAAAAGCCGTACCTTTGAATATTATTTAGAGATAGTGAACTTGATCTTTTCTTGACCAACAAGAAATGTACTTGTTGCTAGACCTCAGTGTATGTATAAATAAATATTAAAATACCAAAAACGTACTGGAAAAGGCAGTGCACAAACTTAAATACATTTAAATTACCCGCCTTAATCCTATCTGAGATAATGTGCAATAACTCCTAAAAAATCGGAACGCAAAATATATTCTCAGACCGTGAAAAAAGATCACGTGATTGTCTATTTTGTTACCGCCCCGAGCTCTTAAGGTGGGGAGAATATATTCACGCCTTACAGAAATAATTCACTAAAAACATACAAATTGGGCGACTTCATAACTTAATTATGGTTACATATTTTTAAAAGCAGTTTTCACTGATTTGTTAACAAAACTTCAATCTACAAAGTGACTAACGCGTTTTTCAAAATTCGATCTGGAAGTATTTTTACTATCGCTGTAAAGTTCAACTACAATTTTTCAATGTTAATTATTTTTTTCTTAATTATCAGATGATGATAGAGAAATTTCCTATAGTCACTTTGTAGTGCTAGTTGTCAGGTATATAGAAAAAAAAATGAATTAATTATATTCAGAAATAAAGTCTCTATGAATTCGCCCGTTTTAATGGTTTTCGTATATGAAGTTATTTCGTAAGATTGCTCTTATCGATATTGAATTCGTGAGATCTCTGATAGTCAGCTTGCCCTAGAAAATGCTTCATGTACATTTGCAAAATAGATGTCACGGCATTCCCTACCCAGAATCGTTTCATTCAGCTTGCTGATGATTTCATCCAGTTCTTGCTGCTGCAAATTCGCAGTTATTTTCGTGCTGTTATAAGTGTGAACTGAACGTTTATTTCGCGAAAGTAGAAAGTAGAGTAAATTCAGTTTGGGATACAGGTGTTTCATCGGAACCAAACTCCTGGAATTCATACAATCGATCACAAATTTTCAACTAAAAGTATGTAAATCCAAATTGCCAATTGTCTTCTCCTAAAGGGGAAAAGATCTAGCATTGAGGAGGCACTTACTAAGCATTTGCCGCTGATGCAGTATAACTTTTTGTTTGGTGTCCTCCTAGAACAATCCGTGCCAAAGGGGAACCACCCATCTTCACCGTTAACTAAATAAAAGCGATGAGATATATTTTCATCCTGGCAGGCAATTCTGCATGGTCGGTCTGGATCCTCTAAAATTCGCCATTTTTTTTGGCTTAGACCATCACCCAATCACAAAAACATCGATTGGTTACCAACTGCTGGCGAAATCTGCATGCCAAGACCTGACAAACGACGCACTCTTTCTCTGTATTTAGTACAGATAGTGGTGGCGTGTTGGAAAGGTGATTTTATACGTCCACAGCCCTAAAAATGTACAAATCTTAAATCGTTTACATTTAGGCCTGGTTTTTTCATCTCTGAGTAAGTGGCCAGTAAAATACTTGATGATTAAAGATAGGGAAACGCATTGCGCTAATCGTCAAGTAGTAACTTGGCACTTACTCAGAGATGAAAAAACCGGGCCTTAGTCAATTGTTTACATGAACTTACGAATTGATCTGGTTGGCAAAGTTGGATGCTCGAACAACTTTGTTTGCTTTTGCTTACCACCAATCTTATTCCAGAACCAGGGGAAATGCAGTTGAAGTGACATCCACTTACTCTAAAGTAATTGAATTAGTCTAAAGTAATTCAATTAATAATTGCTCTGCAACTTCAAATACTTTTCGTTTTAATTGGTAATTGCCAATACTTTGTATATGAACAGAAAAAAATAATTGATAATTGCCAATACTTTTCAAAGTAATTGAAGCTTGTTATTTGAATTACTCCTACTTTTTTAAAGCAATTTGCCCAATTCTGAAGTCAGCCCATTACAATAAAATTCAACAATATTACTGCAAGGAAGAGGTCCTAAGAAATCGGAAGTTCCTGATAAGTCTGGTATTCTTGTTGCGGAGGACCTGACTAAAGCAAGGCATTCTTTATTACAACAGTGGCGACAGAATGCTTGGACAGGGAGTGGTAAAATTTATGTAAAACTTAGTAGCGCCGGTGTAAGTATAAAAAAAAGCCATTAAGGACATCGATGAACTTAACTTAATTAACTTAATGTGGTAGCGATATAGCATGCATTATCTAATTATTGAGGAGTCGATACACATGAAATTTTCTCTGTTTATCAGATTGATTTTAGGGTTTATATTAGTTTTTGTTTTTCCTTTTTTATTGATTTAGTTTTTGTAAACTTGATCTTGTTGTTACTTTCTTTTTTTTAAATTAATTTCACATGAAAATTGAAATTTATTAGCAAAATGTTAGGAGACTACGCACGAAAAATGTAAACTTTATAAAAAATGTTTTGAATAGTTAATATGATATAATTGTTTTGGTTGAGACTTGGCTTAATGATAATTTAGGTTTACAACCAAAACATGTCATCCAGTTTAGTCTTGTACCAATGAAACAAATATAATTTAAAATTTCAACGAAGTTTTTTGTGACCTTGGTACGTTCTTTTCCAAATTTATTTTAAATCAGTCACAAACATCATGGATAATCCATTATTATTTTACCTAAATTTATATTACTCCTCTCTTTCTTATTATTTCTTGGCTCACTACCCACGCTACCTCTGCTTCCTCTTTTATCTTGCTCAATTGTCCGATTTTTCTTTGCCGAGTCCCGTCTCCATGTACTCCGTCCTTTCTTGGCAAGTTAGTTTTTTGCTTTAGCTTCTTCCAGTATTTCTTTGTTTTTGTTCCATTTCCACATCTTTCCGTCGATCGTTAGTTTCCTGAATCCAATTTTAACCGTTTTTCCTTTCTGCTTTTGTTCCTGCGCCACTTCCCTGATTTTCTTATTTTTTTCAATTTCTGCCTTCGTCAAGTCGTCATTAATAAAAACACGTACTCCTTGGACATCTTTAACTTGCTTTTGTTTTCCATGTTTAATTTGTTTTCCTCTTGATTATTCAGTTCGACCAGATATGTTTTTTCTCCCATTTGACGTACTATTTTCGGCCTCACTTCAATTTGAAGATGTTGACTGAAAATTTTTCCCATATCCTCCATTAGGGTGTGGGGGTCTATCTTCGTTCCTAATACTACAATATTGTTCTCCTTCCTTGCTTTATCTAATATTTCTACATAATTTTTGATGTGCGCTAATTCTTTTTAACCCTTAAATACTCGCGTGGTTCTGGGGTACACAAGTACTCGTGTGGGGTCTCACAGGCCCCGTCGATTTTCCCTACTTATTTATAAGAGAAAAATATATTTGGAAGATATTTTTTAACTGTTTTCAATTTCAAGTGCAAGCAAGGAACTAAGAGCTACAATTTTTTGATACTTATTTATTGAACAAGTACAGGAATGCGTAATTTAATTTATGCTTATACATTTTCGTCGAAACAAGTATTGCAGAGATTTTTCGTATGCATTGAACAAATATTTTGTCTACAAATTGAACATATTTGCTTTGAATGTTTGTCCTTTGCCCATGGACATAAATGACACCGTTTACGTTGTCCCACTGACCATCAACGTTTTCCGCAGGTACATTGAAATAATCCATCAGTTTTTTGCGAATTTTTCTAGATATAACATTAGAGTTCATCCTTTTGCAAGTGTTTTCAAAAAAGTGCTTCTGTTGATAGTTTTATTGGGGTTATTTGTTTTATGTGTGACAAATGCATTTATTGCACAGACATTCATCAGGTATTAAATAAATATTATTTAAATTTTCATCGGACAAGTACCAGCTTTAATTATGAAAAAATTTATGAGAGGCTTTTAACTCTGCCCTTGACCGCAATTCGTGTTAATGGTGAACACTTTGAAAGAATGTGCATTTAGCGTGCGTTTTCGTCGCACTAACATTTATGCAAACCGTAATTATATGAAATTTGTCACTTACTCCTTGTTCAGGTAAAAAAGAGCCTGTGTCGCGGAGCTACCCTGACAAACGTTTGATAATGCGGATATCGTTCACGATTAGGAAACCGTTCCGCTGATGTGATGCCAATCGCGCATTTCCCCTACATTCCCCGTATAACAAATGCATATCTGCGTACTCTTGAAACGTAAAATCGCCCATCGCAAACGTACCAACACATACACAAACATACACTAATAAACTTAAAAAAATGAAAAGTATGAAGTACACCGATTAATAACCTACTGTTCACTACAACGCGAACCAGAACGGACTAAATGTGTTTCATTATAGCATCTGAGACGCAACAGTTTATGGGGTAATAAAGCAATAAAGCAGTAAAGCAATAAAGCAATAAAGCAATAAAGCAATAAAGCGAACGTTAAGGCAGGTTAAGAATTCCGACCGTTTTCATCTATTGTACGTTTTAAAAATATATGATTCTCCTTTCCCTTCGATTTTCTCAAAACTTATTCATTTAAGAAAAAAAGTTAGAGAGAACTTTAATTTTGTTTCACGATATCTACCGATATACCGAGTTTGGTGCATCTTCACTGAAACATCCTGTATAAGAATAAAAAACCAAGTCGCAAATATCACAATAATAAACATTTATGCACCAGTGGAGAAAGCAACAGAAATTGAAAAAGAAGAATTTTATGAGAAGTTAGAAGAGACATGTGAGAAAATACCCAAGAGTGACACAATGATGATAGTAGGCGATTTTAACCCGAAAATAGGTAAAGAACAATATCAAAAAAATATAGCAGGAACAGAGACGTTACATGAAGTAACTACAGATAATGGAAAGATGTTATGCAACCTAGCAGTAGAAATGGACATGTTCATATCAAGTACCCAATTTAAACACAAAAAAGAACATAAGATCACATGGTTAATACCTGGGAAATCTGAAGGAAACCAAATAGATCACATACTAGTTAAGAAGGAAAGAAAGAAATTAATACAAGACGTGCGACCATATAGGGGTACAAGCGTTGATACTGATCATCAGTTGGTAATAGCAAAGATAAATTTAAGAGTAACCAAAGAGATAAGAAAGGAAAGAATGCGAAGGAATTGGAATATGAATGAATTAAAAAATAAGAAAAAGAAAAGATTGTATGAAGGAGAAATTAAGAAACAACTAGGAAAAAGAAGGAAAAGCCGAATATTGAAGAAGAATGGAATACCATAAAAAATATCTTAATTGGTACAACAGAAAAGATAATAAGTAAGAAACAACCAAACAAGAGGAATGAAAGGTTTGACAGTGAGTGCGAAAGTCTGACTGAAAGAAAAAAAGAAGCGAGAGTACGATGGTTGCGAACACCGATTATGAAAACTTTAAACAAATAAGAAAAAAGAGAACAAAAATAATGAAGCATAAGAAAAAGAAATGGCTAGAGGAAGAGATGGATGAGATGGAAAAGGACAATAAAAATAATAAGAAATTGTACGAGTACATAAAACGGCAGACGCGAAGAAAGAATGCAATTATACGTCCAGACAAGAAAGAATGGGAAGAGTATTTGCAGAGAACACCAGAGGCAGGATCAGAACAGGGATGAGGCTACAAGTGAAGAAGAAATGGAAGTAGATCTGGACGAGCCAACGAAGGAAGAATATTACGAAATAATGAATAACCTAAGACAAGGGAAAGCTGCAGGACCAGATAATATCTGTAATGAAATGATAAAGAATGGAGGAGCCGAAGTAAATGAAAGATTGTATCAACTAATGAGACAAATTTGGAGAGAAGAAAAAAGCCCGAAGAATGGAGTCGCGGAATAATACCGAAAAAAGGAGATCTAACACAATGTGAAAACTATAGAAGAATAACTCTATTAAACACCACATATAAAATTCTAACATCAATAATATTAAAGAGATTAAAAAGGTACACAGATAATGCAATAGGAGAGTATCAGAATGGATTTAGAACAGGAAAATCAACAGTAGACACAATCCATGTAATGAATCAGATAATCGAAAAATGCTTATGAACACGACATTGAACTAAGCATTGCATTCGTGGACTTCAAACAAGCTTTTGACAGCCTAAATAAGGACAAAATGCTAAGAGATGCAAGAAAAATGGGAACTCCAGAGAAACTAATAAGGCTAATTAAAATGACACTGGATAGATCGAAAGCTGCAGTACGTATACAAGAAGGGGTAACGAAAGATATAGAAATAGGAAGAGGAATAAGACAAGGAGACGGACTCTTAGCGACATTATTCAGCATTGCACTAGAAAGGGTGATTAAATTTTGTAAGGCTGTGAGGACAATAATCCAGACGCCTGTGCAAATAATAGCGTATGCGGACGACATCACAGTAATAGCCAGAAGCAGAGAGAGTTTGAAAAAAACAATTGAGAAGATAAGCAGCGAAGCACACAAAAGAGGGTTTGAAATTAATCAGACGAAAACAAAGTATATGCAAATAGTCAGGAACAAAAGAAATAAAGCGGAACTAGAAATAGATAATCTCAAACTTGAAGAAGTTGTAAATTTTAAATACCTAGGAGTAGTAATAAATAATAAAAATGAAGTATTGAAACTGATCAAAGAATACAGTTAGGATATCGAGCATATCATAAGTATAAACCAATAATTAGGGCGAAGAATATTAGTAAAAATACAAAGATGAAAATATACAAAACAACAATAAGACCAACAGTAATTTACGCAGCAGAAACAATGAGTTTGACAGGCAGGGACGAAGAAAGATTGAAAATTTTTGAAAGAAAAATTATAAGACGAATACAAGGACCGAAAAAGATGAACGATGATGAACGCAGAAAATTAATGAACCATGAAGTAGAGGAGATATTAAAAGGTGAAAACATCGTTAAAATAATAAAAGCGAAGAGACTAAGTTGGTAGGGTCACATATATAGAAGAGAAGAAAATACCATAATAAAGAAAATAACAAAATGGAAACCACCTGAAGATAGATCAAAGGGGAGGCCGAAAATGAGATGGGAAGACTAGGTTATTAGGGACATTAAAAGAATGGAAATTGTAGAATGGAGAAAAAAGATAATAAACAGGAAGGAATGGAAGAAGATAACAGAGGAAGCAAAAAAGCACAAAAATTTATAGAAAGGTAGAAAGAAAAAAGTGGAGAGGAGTGACCTACCACCCACTAAGAGTAATTCAAGGTCAGAAGAGCTCATCTTTGAGCGGCTCCAATTCCGTCAGGAATGTATAGCCTATACATATACATATACATATACACTCACCGGCAAAAAAACCGGATCCCTTTAAATTTTGTGAATAATTTTTCTTAAACTGCGTTAAGTACAATTCTGGAATGCGTTTTCTGGAATTGGCAATTCTTGAATTGCCTTGACTTTATTTGGACATTTATGCAAACCGTTTTTATCAATCACAAAACCTAAATAACTTATTGAATCTTGAAAGAAGGAACATTTATTTTCATTTATGGTAAATCCGTTGTTACTCAAACAACTCAAAACTTTCTCTAGTCTCAAAAAATGTTCTTGTTTATTGCACCCTGTCACTAAAATGTCATCTAAAAAGACCACAACTCCATCGATTCCACATAACATTTTATCCATAACTCTCTGGAACTGACTTGGAGCTGAACTTACCCCGTACAGTAATCTATTATAATAAAACAGTCCCTTGTGGGTTGAAATTGTTGTTAAATTTTGTGATTGCTTATCTAACAGTACTTGTTGATACGCGTGACTTAAGTCAATTTTGGAAAATTGTTTTCCGTTTCTAAGACACATAAACAAGTCATCAATGCGTGGTAAGGGGTACTTGTCAATCTGTAAATAAGGATTTAACGTAACTTTATAATCACCACAAATTCGGACCGTTTTATTATTTTTTAAAATTGGCACAATCGGAGTGCCCCATTCACTATAGTCGGTGGAAATTAAAATTTTACATTTCACTAATCAATCGATTTCATTTTCGACTTTTTCTTTAATTGCGTATGGCAAAGGTCGTGGTTTACAAAATTTAGGAACGGCATTCTCCTTCAGACGTAAAGTTAATTTCCCTTTAGTAAACGTGCCTAAGGCATCAGAAAAAACATTTCGGTATTTTTGCTTCAAATTATTAATAGGCGAATCATTTGAATATAAGAAATTTAATTCTTTAAACCCCATCTCAAATTTGGAAATAAAATCGCGTCCCAAAAGTGGAGGTCCACCTTTATTTATTACGTAAAAAATCATATGCCGCGATTTATCATTAAAAGTAATATTAATATCAAATTTTCCAACTGGAGTAATTTTGTCGCCTAAATAATATAATAATCTTAGGTCGCTTACAGACAATGGATACTCTCTGAAATTTTCTGCCCAAAATGCTTTCGACATGATAGATACCGCAGCACCTGAATGAAGTTCCATTTCATATGGTATATTATTTACATAAACACCAAAAACAATCGGTTTACTTCTTACATCGCTTAAATTAAACATTGCCGCTCGCTCCAACGTCCGAATCCAAAAACTGGACACGTTGTTTACAAACTGCACGTAAATGACCTTTGACACCGCACTCATCACACGTATACTCACGATACCGACAATGTTGCGGGGTGTGGTTGTCCTTGTTTGAAAATGCTGTTGCTGCTGCTGCCCTCATTGCTTTTCCGGTGTGAAACTTGATGTTGTGCGCCTCTATTACTTCCGCTTACCTTCCGGTACGGACCTTTACGCTTGGTGTGAATCCGGTTAATTTCACCCGGTTCCTCTTTGATCCCTACTTGTTGATTGCCGAAAATACCAAATCCCGAAGAAATAGTATCGGTAGCTATTGCTGTTTCTATAGCTTTGTTAAACGTGAGGGAATCGTCTTCTCCGAATAATCGATCCAACACTTTTCCAGGAGCCAATCCAGTGATAAACTTGTCGCGAAGCGCAGCTTCAAGAAACTCACCAAATTTACATTCAGTAGCAAGACTGCGAACACGAACGCACCATTCATTAATAGATTCATTTTCACTTCTACGTGCATTGTAAAATTTATAACGTTCAGCAAACAATACACGTTGCGGAGATAAATGTTTTGTTAAGTTTGATATAATTACCGCATAGTCAGCATCTTCCGGTGATTCCGGTAGTAAAAGGTTTTGCGCGAGACGATATGCGTCTTCCGACAAACTATTCAACAGCACTGCACGTTTAATTTTAGCATCAACAACTTTATTAACGATATAAAATTGTTCTAGTCGCTTAACATGTATCGTCCAATCGTCACTATTAATCTTAAAAATGTAGTTAAAATTTACACTAATTGTCGTCGCTTCCGGCTCAGCCATTTTCACCACGTGGTAGGTGCTGGTAATTCAATTTTTCAACCCAGTGATCTCCTTATCACATCAATTATCCAATCCCATCTCGTCGCCAGTTGTGATGTTTAATACTTTGGTGGATGGGTCTTTAAAATACACCATTAAATTAAGGCAACTTTATTGTCCACTTACAGGACACAGCAACAACACACTCTCGAGCATGCTCGCAGGCATACTCAAAGAGGCTGCGCATAAAATTAGAACTTATTCTAATTAATACTTAAATACATTGCAGTAACAATTGTGGACACAATTGTTGTTATGGCAATAAACTGGGAGTTAAAGTTAACTTGCTCTTATAATACCGGGCCCTACAATAATCATGTTGTTATTTTCTAATAATAGAGTGCCTTGAAAATTTACAATGCCCTAGGGCATTATTTCAATGATAACGTGACTTAAAATTGATCCATTATTTTGTTACAATAGTCTAGTCGGACATTAAATTGTTTTTTCGATCATATAATAACAAGCGATCAATATAAAAATGAATTAGGGTAGGTGTTGGAATTTAAATGCATGTCTTGGATAACGTCATATGAATACTAATTGTCAATCAATTGTAACACAAATAACACGTCCGAAATGTTCTTTAACGTTACTCACGCAGTTATTCATAGAGCTAAACGTGTCTTGATGCAGCAGGCAGTGGTCATTTTACGCATCTGCTTTAATTTTTTTGAAATAAAACTGTTTTCTTGCTTTGTAGAAACGTCAAAGTGACTGAAGGAACTAAATGCACACGCGTGTTTAGTTGCATCGCCAACTCTAATTCATTTTTCATTTGACCACTTCTTATTAATATCCTCGAAATCGTACAATAATGGGTTACTTTACAACAAACAACCATTACTACATAGCAACGTACTAAGTACAATAGCTTTGAAACCTATAACTTTAAAACCTATGAATAAAGTTTATGTAAAGACTTGCGAAGGATATCAACAAAACATGAACTTATTTTATATTTTTTATTAAAAAAATATTTTGCTGAAAACGCGTGAAACATGAAAATGGAAAAAATCGAAAACAATAGAATTAATGGAATCAGTGCGATGTTAATACCGTTAAACTTGCCCTAAAATAACCTGACAAGCTCAAATTCGTTATAAAATATAGGTTGTTCCATTTAAAATAACGAATTTGTACATCGTACAGCTAAACTGGGACATCCTGTATAATCGAAAATAATTTTAAATTATGCGGAGCCTGAAAGGATGATACTTTTGTATAAAATATTTTTCCATATTTTCAATAGGAACGGCGTTAATGAAGAAACCCGGTTAAATGCCACAACCTGTATAATGGACTGACAACTGCTATACATTACCCGTATCCACAAGTGAAGCAAGCGCTGACAATCGGCCGCCATTTATGACCTAGGCAAAAAAGCGCGGGAACGCATTTACTTCCTGTAGGGAAATGAAATTTTTATTTTTTTTACTGAAAATGCAAGACATTAAAAATTTTTTTTTCTTGCGTTGGTAACAGAGCTATTAACGCACCGAAACGAGTGCTTTAATAGAAAATTTGAGTGCGTTAATTGCATTGGTGTATTTAATTTATTTAATATTGGTAGTACTAATTCCAAGTAAGAAATAAACATCAAATGTCAAACGATATCAAGAACTTTTATTTAATTTAAACGATCACCACCATGAAATGTGCTATTATTATAAACGTTAAAGATTACATTGGATGCGCCTTTAGAATTTATACTAATGCCTGGTATGTTCTGATTTGATACAATAATTTTGTGGAATGCATTATTACCTTCAACAGTGGTTTTATTATGCGAGGCGCAATTAGACTATGATCCCGTGGAGCAGCTGGGCAGGTTAGTTTGCTGAAATCCATAATGTTGAGCATTTGTATTTTTTTCTTTGCATTTAAAATTGAATTTCCCACTGCCTACTTAAATGATGTTAAATAAATGTCACGAACCACCGCAAAAGTCCCTAAATTTTAAAATATCGCTTTTTTCTTTAAAAAGGGGCAAAATAGAAAAAATAGTATAAAATTCTCGTTACAGAAGGCTTTTCAATCACTCGTCCGTTCCATCACGAGCCGCTTGCGGCGACTGATGGAATTTCGGACTCGTGCTTGAAAGACTGCCTTCTGTAACTTGTGTTTTAATATACTATTTTTTCATAAACGTTTTATTATACAAATGTCTACATTATGTACGTATTTACAATAATGAAATTGCATTTTGGACCGAAGTATTTTATTTTAAATTTATACGATTCAAAAAAAATCTCACAGTTCAGTTATAGTATATAACGGTATTAGGCCGATATGCTTGATATAACGAACGAGGATAACTTTTACGGCCGAGGCGCCAGCCGAGACTATAAATGATCCGAGTTCGTTATATGCATATCGGCCGTATGTTGTTTTATAGTTTTCGTAATACTAAATGATGAAATAAATATTTATTTTGGCAAAAACATTCATAATAATAAACTTCGATAAGTAGGCAGAATTATGAGTGCGATTTAGTTGTAACTATAGCAACATACGAGATACAGAGCAAATGGACGGTCGTTAAAAATTTTTTCGCCTAGCATATCTGAAAGTAACTCATATTAATCCTAAAAATGTGACGGAAAGTAATGTTTATTCGCCCTTGGGCTGCTAAACTCATAACAACACGATTTATAGTTCGTAACCTAGCGAAACATTGACTTTCATTTGCGCGCTTTGACATTTCACAGAATTTTTCATTAAACGTCAGTTTTAAACAAAGTTTGAATTTGATTTAGGGCTAGGCGAAAAACAGTTGTGTGTCACACATGCAGAAACACATTAGCAGCCCTTAGCTATGAGCTGCCCTCGCTTCGTTTCGCTCGCTCGTGCAGCTCATAGCCGCGGGCTGCTAATGCTCACTTTCTGCCCTTGTGACACAATACATTAAACCGGCCTAGGCCGTTATGGATAGCATAACAACTATGGAGACAGTGCAGTTATAATGAAATAACATTCAAGTATTAGGAAAATATTTTTTTTCTACAATTGCTCATAAAATGGGTGTTTACGCATTAATTTCAGTGCGCAAAACGCGTTTTTTTCACCGTTAAAAAAAAATTTTGGCGCACGGTAAAAAAAAGAATTTCTGACATTTCTAAAATTGACATTTCTAAAATTGACATTTCTAAAATTGACGTTTTTAAAATTCTAAATACTGCGGTTTGACTTCTTCGGCAAAATACTCGCAATCGCTTCGTTAGCTACTACTTCTACATCATATTCAGAATCACCGGAATCTTCCATGAGTCTGCTGGCGTTCATTTTCAGAAAATTTATAGAAAACACTAGGAAAGCGACACCAGACCACAGAATTTATTTTCAATTTTTATTTACATTGGTAACTATGGAAATCCCAGCAACGGTAACTTAAAAAAAAAAATTCTGCCGTTTTTTATAAATTCAATATTTTTTTAATAATAAACTTGCTGTGCAATTGTAGAAAAAAAGTTGTTTATATTACATACGCAAAGCCAGTTTTTTGAGCTTTCGAATGTATTTTTTGTCTCGACGTAACGGTCTCGACAAAAAACCTAACATTCTTAAGCTCAAAAAACCTTTGCTTTGCGCACTTGATATAAAAATAACTATATTAATTCAATAAATAATGTATGCATAATATACATGTATACATAATATACATGTATACATAATAACTTATTATGGAAGAAGACTTCACAAGCTATTTTTAATACTTATCATCAATTTTGTCTGATAATTTATTGTTGATAAATACTTATTAATAATAATTAGTTAATAAGACAAATTTCTCCAAACTGTCAAATTCAGGTTAGGGTCCCGTGCACCTAGTTCATTGGTAGTACGTGAGAGGCAAAGGGAAGGTACTTTGGAACTTCAAACCGATGAAGTGTTCGGTGTTCAAACCCTTGGTGAAAAAAAAACGATGCACTAGGTATTGCGCAGAGCCACAAGAGAGCTTCAGTGTTGCTCGGAGCCGTTCCTTGACGTAAAAAGAAAGCGGCTCTTATTTCGTACTATTACTAAAGCTAAAACGAGATGAGAATACACTCAGTTTACGAAAGTACAACAAGTCGACAACAGCATTATGGTTATATCGCGTTGGCCTAGTCACCACTGGGGATGCATTTTCCATGAGTAAATGAAGGATAGAATAGTAAAAAGCGCATGAGTAAACGAAATAGCTACATCAATCGACGTTGCCGATTGATAACACGGACTACACTCCGGCCGCTAGCGCCGGTCGAATTCCTACCTTCTTACGCAACATTGTAATATCTCTATTTCACTTCCACACAAGTTTCAATGAGCCTCTTCTTTATTTACTCACAATAAACCGTATCCCTAGTCTTGATTAGACCATCTGTGTATATTCTAAAAAGTAATTATATTTTAACACATTAATCCTTGACTAGTGTATGAAAGCTATGGGTACTCAGAACATCATTTTGATCATTCTGAGCGACCCTGTAACACATATGCACTGATAATATGTAACACCTACCCAAAAGCTGTCGAGGATTGTCCGCGCTGTATCTTTTTTTGCAGCCGTACGCGCTGCAGCAAACTGTCATCTTTATGTAAATCGAAGTTTAAATTACATAAATATCCACCTCACGTGCCGCTAATTACACTGTAAACCCTTAAAAAGACAGTTTATATTAGTGACATTCAGCCCTATGATGTATCACTCCATGTTATCTTAACATGCATGTTATGGACTTTTTCATGTTATGTTAACACATCGGAAATATGTATCTTCAAGCGCGCGCACTTGTTGTGCAGGTCGTTCGCCTTCCTTGTTGCACTTTTAGTTTTCTCCCTTAGTCTGTCTCGTTTTAGTCTGTACCAAACCTTTTTTCTATTTTAACAGATGAAACGCAGGTTAACATAACAAAGCCTTTAACAGACCAAGCTTTATGTTTGATACATCATACGAGATTCTGCATTTTATGTTATAACGCATGTTAGAATTATGTGTTGTTCTCTCATGTTATTTTAACATGGAGCGATACATCATAAGGCTGATTTACTATGTAATATAAATGACGAGCTGATTGCGTTGCCTAGATCGCAAATGGCGAACTGCGCGTACTACCTGCTTCACTTCATATCCCTATAGTTAGCCATCCACTGTTTTAAATCCATGGGTGAAATACGACCGATAGTCTAAGATCTCACCGCGTGTTTTCTACGTTTATCTGTTATTTTAACGAGATACCATTTTAATGGAAGATTACACATAGGGTAATACATATCGACTGGGTTGCCTTGAAAAAGCTTGCCGCAGGTACTCTTAATTATAAATAGTAATTTAATGAATTTTTTTATAACAATTTCGACCATTTGTTTGCGACGTTTTGTTCATAAGGGTTGTTATCGCATATTTTTCTGTAAACATTACTGTCATCGTCCCCAATTAATCTTTTATATATTACCCCCTAAACCCCTTTTATGGAAACCGTTTCAAATTATGTCTGCTTCCATGCCAGTTGAAGGCCCTTTCCAATTTTTGTGGCATGTGTGTTCTTTAGCTATATTTGTGAAACCCAGGTTGCGCAACATTTATTGCGGATATCCATGTACAGGCTGGTTCAATTTCGATGTCTCTTATGGACAACTCTGTAACTATAAGAGATAGAAAAAAACTAGTGGCCAAGTCTCGATCTCTTTTTTAGAGATAAAGTCAATAGAGTAGACAAAAATTGGCTATCTTCTTTTGTTTTCGAGTTATAAGCCAAAATTGACATTTTTGATTTTTCGTCAATCGCGCATATCTCGCTTATTTTTACAGATATTAAAAAACTGTTTTGACATTATTAGGTCACTTTTTGGAATACAATTCAGTGGTATAGTTGGTTTTTTGATATTTAATTAAATTTTCGAGTTATAACATAAAGTTTTATTTTTTAAATGCAAATCATAGTTGGTAATGTCATCATTAAATAGAGATTTTTTTCTGTTTTCAAAAATATATACTTTGTTGGGTTTATTTCTTACAGTTAATAGAATAAAACACCTTTTTTATTATTTTTGGATGCATTCTTTTCTTAGGAGGCTAGTTTCAACAAAAGCCGACAATTTTCTTTTGTTTTTATTAAATATTAACAAAGATTTGAAGATTGGGTAGCACAAGAGTGAGAGGTATTGCGATAAACATAAGAGAAAGAAAGCTAGCACCGATAGAGCTGGGTTGGGTTGCAACATGAGTTGGCTGTGTATTTTAGCGCGGCAGTGTTGAAATTGTGATTTATTTTTATATTATTTTCTGGGTTTTAAGTTATTTATTGTGATATATCAAGAGTTGCGTTTATTATCTACTTACATTTCATTATTCTTTAACTTTTTCTGCAATAATTTCTTATTTTTAAGATGTTTTTAATTTATATATATAATTTAGTTCATTATCCCATGAAATGCATATTTGATCGACAAAAATGCGTTTTAAACTTAAATATTAAATGAAGTTACATAATTTCGAATTCCACCCAAACCACATGGTAGAGGATGCTCGCTCTATCTTTCTTTCGCTTTATGCGGTTGCAACTCTCAAAATATTTAAACAAGAGTTGATATTTAATAAAAACAAACAAAAAAATTGCCGGCCTTTGTTCAAACCAGCCTACTAAGAATAGAATACACCCAAGAATAATAAAAAAGGCGTTTTATTCTATTAATTGTAACAAATAAACCCAACAAAGTATATATTTTTGAAAACAGAAAAAAAAAATCTCTATTTAAAGGTGGTATTGCCTACTATGATTTCCATTTAAAAAAAATATAACTTTATGTTATAACTCGAAAATTTTATTAAATATCAAGAAACCAATTACACCACTGAGTTGTATTCAAAAAAGTGTCCTAATAATGTCAAAACAGTTTTTTAATATCTGTAAAAATAAACGAGATATGCGCGATTGACGAAAAGTCGAAAATGTCAATTTTTGCCTATAACTCGAAAATAAAAGAAGATAGCCAATTTTTGTTTAGTCTATTGACTTTATCTCTAAAAAAGAGATCGAGACTTGGCCACTAGTTTTTTTCTAACTCTTATAGTTACAGAGATGCCCATAAGAGACAACCAAATTGATCCACCCTGTACAATAGTGATGAGCAAAGTAGCGATTTTTTAATAACGCCGTTATTCGTGATTGCTATTTTGAAATAGCGGTGATTTTAAACGGCTATTGCGATCGCGGGTTGAAAGCTTAACGTCTACAAATAACAAGTAAATACGAGCATGTGCGATAGGTTGCTTTGTTGATGGATGGCGGGAATAGCGACCAGCTCTGACTTGAATCAGTTAACTGAGTTTGGATCTAGGATCTGTTAAAAAACTACCAACAAAACAGTAAATAAAAAAACAAACAATTATTTATTATTTATTAACAAACTAACAAAATAAATAATTTGAAGTACCTACTTACATTATATTGATTTAAATATTAGGTAATCAAAGTTAAATAACTATAATTAAAAATTAATAGTATGTAAAAAAGAAGTTTTTCACTCAGTAAACAGAAAGTTATCCTAAAACAATAAAATTATTATACTGAAACAATTTAATAAATTCATTTTTTATTGTTCACAATATTTGTAATTATTATTTAAAAATAGTCACATTTGAGTTTTTTTGTCACTTACAATTAGTCTGGTTCGACGCCGCTCATTCAGCACCTGACCTGCTTTGGAAAAAAGGCGTTCGCAAGGAACTGATGGTCCCAACGCACATTTTTCCTGTGCAAGCATAGGTAAATAAGGAAAATGAAATTTGTTTTCCTTCCACCAGGTCAAAGGATTTAGGTTTCGTGGAATAATTGGTTCCTCAAGATATCGTTGTACTTCAATAATTGAACGACTAGTAACTGTGCGACACGGTTTAGTAACAGCCACATTTTGTTCAAAAGAATTCCATATTGACAATTCACATGATTCATCAGGATCTGTTTGGAGAGTAACTTCATCTCTTTCAAGTTTTTGCTCTTTGTTTAATTTTGCCGACAATTTGGATCCAACTGCTGCTTGGATTATTTGTTTAGCACTTTCTGCAAAGTCTTTATTTAAAAATGCCAAATTTTTAAAGTGCAGATGTCAAAATGTTGACATCATCAATGTTTTACTGTTCCCTACACGGTGATTCAGAATTGTCTCCTGATATCTTCAGGGTGAATAGAACATCAAAAAATAGGGGCACCTTTTTATATAATTTTTTTTTCCAAAAGTCAATGATAAGGGAGTTATAATCCCCTGAAAGAGGGATGAAACGTATTTTTCTTTTGGCAATATCTTTTGGATCCTTTAAGTTGTCAAACTAATATTTGATACTCAGATATAGGACACCTAACTGGGTATTTACAACGTATTTGTCAGATCCTCCCTCCTTTTTAAGGGGTAGTTTGAGGGGATGATCTTCGGTACTGTATAGTAACGGAATGCAATAGGCGTATGCTAACTTTTAAACCTCAATTACTCGAAAACGGTTCGGTTCGAAATGCAACAAGAGAGCCTTTTTGTGCCAAATAATCTAAAGAATATTCTCTTCGTAAATTTTCGATGAAATATGTAAAAAATAAAAAATTAGGGATAAAATACCGAAAAGTCACCCCCTAAAACTACCCTCTAAAAAGGAGCGAGGATCTAACAAATACGTTGTAAATGCCCAGTTAGGTGCCTTATACTTGAGTTTAAAGTACTAGTTTAATAACTTAAAGGATCCAGAAGATATTGCCAATAAAACAACGTTTTTCACCCCCCTTTCAGGGCTTATAACTCCCTTATTATTCACTTTTGGAAAAAAATTTATATAAAAAAGTCACTTTATTTTTTGATTTCCTATTCACCCTGAAAATATCGGGAGACAATTCTGAATCACCGTGTATATTTCTCAAGCGCTCATTTAAACTCATTAGAAATGTTGCAACGACTTCTTTAACAGGTTGAGAAAAATCTTTTTTCTGTAAATTATGATACACATTCTTCAAGCCATAAGTTACAGGAATGACTAAAGATGCGGTGCATTACTGTTCGCCGCTGATAGTTTTTGTGGCACTTTCAAAGCGTTTTAAAATTTGGCATAAATCTTTAGCCAGTTGCCATTCAAATTCATTTAAACTAGGGAGTTCTTTATTAATCAACGCCATAGAACTTTTTACTGCCATCTCCAAATCGATAAATCTTTTTATCATATAGTGAGTTCCAGCGAGTAGGAACTTCATTGATTAATTTTAAGGGAACTCTGGCGATATTACTTTTTCCTTTGAAATGTTAATAATTTTTCATTCGCTACATAGCTCTTTCTAAAGTGAGTTACAATTGTTTTAATTTTACCAATAGGTTGTTGCACGCTCTCATTTTTTAATCCATCCTTTACTATTAAATTAATTGTATGGGCAAGACGGCTAAAACGCCTCCACTTTAACAACACAGCAATTGCATTTTGAATGTTGGTTGCGTTATCCGACACCGTAAGTAAAATTTTTCCGTCAATTCTCCAATCTACTACAATTCGGTGAAGTTCGTTCGCTAAATTTTCAGCTGTATGTTGGATAGTAATTGCGGAACATTCGAGTAAAATGGAATACAATTTAAAATTGTCGTTTAAAAAGTGTGCCGTTACTCCAGTATAACTAGTAGTGTTGATAGAGGTCCAGCAGTCTGATGTTATACAAAACTCTTTATCAATTTTATCTAATTCTTTCATTTTGAAGATGCATTCTTCATATAACGTGGGTATAATGGGTTTTGATATAGTGTGCCTACTGGGTAATTCATAAGTAGGATTTAAGAGGCCTTTTACAAAGCGCTAATTTTTAAAAAAGTTTTTTTGAGTAAGCATTCTAAATTATAAGCTCAAATTTTCAGTACGTATTCATGATGTAATTATCTAGGTCTCACGTTGACATTTAAAAAAAAATTTTTTTTGGAAGGATCAAATCGATATCTCCAAAACTATAGGCAATTTTGAGAAAAACGAAAACGTAAGACCTAGATATTATGTTCTACAGCATATTTACAAAAAATCAGTTCTGTGAATTTAATAATAGCTGAGAAAAACAGCTTCAAAGTTCTCGGGAAATGTCGTAATACAGCGCCTCTAACGGAGAGCTGTCTAA
This sequence comes from Dorcus hopei, assembly GCA_033060865.1. NCBI lineage: Eukaryota > Metazoa > Arthropoda > Insecta > Coleoptera > Lucanidae > Dorcus > Dorcus hopei. The sequence goes on from CM065420.1 coordinate 41,796,612, forward strand.
ACTACAAATTTCGTATTCGGGACATATTAGCTACGAAATTTGTAGTTTAGACAGCTCTCCGTTAGAGGCGTTGTATTACAACGACTATATTTCCCGAAAATTTTGAATTCACAGAACTGATTCTTTTTTAAAATATGGTGTAGAACATCATATCTAGGTCTCACGTTTTCGTTTTTCTCAAAATTTTGTAGTTTTGTATAGTTTTTTCAAAATTTTTTTTTTTAATGTCAACGTGAGACATAGATAATTCTCATGAATGAGTACTGAAAATTTGAGCTTATAATTTACAAAGGTTACTCAGAAAAACTTTTTTTTTAAATCAGCGCTTTGTAAAAGGCCTCTTAAGACCGAAACAAACTGTTTAAATCCAGTATCTTCAACTATCCGGAAAGGTTGAAAATCCAAAACAAACAATGTTGTAAACGCTTTGTCAATATTTTATTTTGACTGATAGGTAATTTCTTTTTTATGAAAGACTTTTTTGTGTTGGTATACCTCGACCAACAGCTTGTGATGATGTTTGGAGTTCTGTTGATGTTGATCCCTCCTGAGAAGTCGATGGTCTTTGGGAAGTGGGTGGTTCTTGTGCAGTAGGAAGTTCTTCTCCTTGAAAAACATCCTCGACCTGAACTGTTTCTCTCTGAACCACAGACTCACTTGAAACCTAAATAATAATTTCAAAGTAAATAAAAGGTTCAGATAATATCTACAGAGATTGGAAATGAGTAATAATTAAGCAAACCGTTAACTATAATAGTTAATAAAATAGTTTTATGTATCGTATCACTTACCGTTTTTGAACTTGTTGGGAGAGCCAACTTTGTTGGATGTCTATTTCACATGTGTGACTTCAAATTAGAAATTGATGTTTTATAAGAAATTTTTGTTTTGCAGATATTACACTTTGCCAAAATTTGGTCTATAGGCTCAAAGAAACTGCCACATTTCATTAGTTTTTGTTTTTTTGACATTTTAGTACAAATTGCAGGTTAAACTGTTAAAGAATGAGAGCAAAATTGCTTGCAGCGTTTTTATAGTTTTCCGAGGGAACCCCTCAAATATGTCTTAGTAATTTAAAGAAGTCCCTCAATTATTTGAATTTAGCACTTTCAGTCGTAGGAATAGTTTTCCCAACTAGCCTTTGCTTTAAACCCAAACTGGTGTGTTACAGTTTTCTCACCCGGTTACTAATAACGCTTAAAATCCAGTTAAAAATCACTGCGGTAAGATATTTCGCTGAACGTGAAGAAATCGGTCAAGGGATATTTACTAGCAGTGTTCCGATCCGCTTTAAATTGCGGTTTTGTACCTAATTGCCGTTATTTCAATAACAGTGCAGCTGGCGTTATCAGCGATTTGGTAATAGCGGCGATTAAATAACCGGTAGCGAAATATCGTTCATCACTTGTACAAAACTTTTTTTGAATGGTATCCAATAATACATGCAGCACCCGATAAAGAAATATAGTTTTTTCTATAACTTCGCTTAGCCCAGCTTCCATCACAAATAACAGAAGGTAAAAGCATTCCATTTCCGTCAACTTCTTCTCTTTCGATAAATAATAATAATAATAATAATAATAAAACGTCTTTATTATCTGTTGAGCAAACAAGAATAATAAGATACAATGGAATGATAATGATAAATAAAAAAAATAAACATAAAAAAAGAACAATATATGTATGTATGTATTGTGAGGGAAATCCGTGAGATGGCGCAGGTGGGAGCGTGCGACGGGTGCAGGAAGGAACTAGAAGGGGGAACGACAGAATTAGAGCAGATTTAGCAAGTTTCTGACGCATGATTGTGTTTTTCTTTAAAATAATAAATTGTTACAGTTTTAATAAATGATATAGTTTAACAAATCAGAAGTGGCATTCTCACCCGCTAACACTGTATTTTGTTTGTGCACCACCACTTTTGGTGAGTACTTTTGAACATTACGATTTGTTTATCTGCGCACTTGTTTTGTTACGCTCGTTGTAATGAATGAGGGTCGCAGCCGTTCGCGTAAGCGAGACAATGGGAAAAGACGTCCTAAAAGGGCCAGGAGCCCTAGCGCGAGTGCGTCTCAACTTCGTACGGCCTTACTTACTCGTACAATTACGGAATTAATTAGATCTTCACAAAGCATAAACTCAAACGTATCAACATCGTCAGCCGCGCCCAATGCCGGTGAAACCCCGAATTCACACGATGCGCTATCGCGTCAACGCACACGTTCATATAGCCAACCGCGTTCACGGTCACGAAGCCCACCTGATTACAAGGGCAGGCGACGTTATGCTGGACGTATTGAACTAATACCAGAATTTGATGGCTCATCGAATTCTTTAACGATTCGACAATGGCTTGCTAAAATAGACGCAATCGGAGAACTGTATCGCTGGGATGATCGCGCAAAAATTTTTGGTATGATTGGGCGGTTAACTGGAAACGCCAAATCCTGGTATGATTGCCAAACGGAATTGAATTATTCCAATTGGGAAACATGGAAGGAAAAATTACTGCGAGCCTTTCCTACTTCCAGAGGTATTAGCACGAATCTAAAGGAACTCGTAAACGTAGAACGCAAACCCTAATGATGACGTTATCACATTTTATTACCCAAACTAAAGTTAGGTGTACATTGCGAGCTACCGGATCATATTATTGCGGACATTACAATCACAACATTGAACGATAATTTGTTGAGCGCCAGCGCTAATGCAGCCCGGTTGCAAATCAACGGAGGAACTTCTCAGGTTTTTAATTGAATCAAATTATAAGAATGCTAAGGATAACAAAACCAACCAGCAACAACAAAACCGACATACCAGCCTGCGCAAAATAATTTGTTACAGATGCGGCAAAGACGGCCACAAGTCATTCAAATGTCATTCACAGGCATCAGATAATGCGAGGCCTAACGCTTCCGGAGTTACGTGTTCGTTTTGTAAAAAGATCGGTCACAGTCGCGAATCTTGTTTTAAATTGAAAACCGAAACGAGACTATGACAAAAATTAATGTGGTTACGCTTGATGATGCAAAGTATCACGTTACCGTCAAAATCAATGACGTAAGTGTACCGGCATACATAGATTTCGGCAGCGCATGCAATATTCTTAAACTACAAATAGCCCAGTCACTTGGCCTACCGATTGACATGAGTAAACAAACCACGATGCGAGGTTATGGAGGAGCGGTTGTTACATCGTTAGGAGAAACGGTAGCAAATATAAAAATTGACGAAGTAGAACGAGAGGTCCCAATTTTGATCGTTAACAACAAAATGCAAGATATGGATTTATTGATTGGACGAACATTCACTGAATCGCCCCAGTTGTTGGTGATAAAGACCCAAGAGAAACTGCAATTCCACAACGATGATAACCCTTCGTGACAACTACCGCAAATTAATGAATGTGCTCCTGAAAAATTTCGCATATTTTCGGGAACCACTACCAAGTTGCTACCAGGAATTAATAAGGTTGAAATTTATTCGGAATTCGTCAATGGAGAAATCGTTACGAATCATTCGGAACAAAACATTGATGGGTGTACTATTATTATACCCTCAATGACGGTAGAAGTATCAAGTGAAGTAGGAATCCTCACTGTTTTCAACTTGAGTAAATTACCCACAACCTTAAGCAAGGGTCACTGTGTAGCACGGGGAATCCCTGCTAAGCAGTCGTCTACTGAAGTACTCACGAAGCCAGAGAACCGAGCGGATACCTTAACTTCCGATTTATGGGAAAAATTGCAAGATCTACTTCTTAAATACGAAAGTTGTTTTGCATCCAACAACTCCGAATTAGGAAATACGAATGTAGAAATGGAAATAAGATTGACCAGTTCAGAACCCATTTGTTATCAACCTTATCGTTTGTCTTACCACGAACGAAGTATTGTACGGCAAATCATAGATGACCTCTTAAAGAGTGACATTATTGAACCCACAGTATCGTCTTACGCAAGTCCGATACTTCTTGTTAAGAAGAAAACAGGGGATTATAGAATGTGCGTGGACTACCGCAAGTTAAACGCTATCACCGTTAAAGATAAGTATCCCCTCCCCCGAATAGATGACCAGTTAGAACGATTAAGTGGGAACACCTGTTTTTCGACGTTAGACTTAAAGTCTGGCTATCACCAATTAAGGATAGCACGAGATAGCAGACCACTTACAGCTTTTGTTACGCCGGATGGGCATTACCAATTCAAAAGGATCCCCTTCGGTTTATCAAACGCCCCAGCAGTGTTTCAAAGGGCAATAAACGAGATTTTGGGTCCTATAAGATTCACTTACGCGTTAGCATACTTAGACGAGATACTTATCATTTCAAAAGGCCCGGAAGAAGGTCTTGAAAGATTAGAAAATGTTTTGAAACTCTTCCACGATACTGGTCTTACGTTGAATCGACAAAAATGCTCATTTCTACAACCAGAGGTGGAGTACTTGGGATCTATAATCTCTAACGGAGAGATAAGACCATCGAACCTCAAGATCGAAGCAATTACTGAGTTTCCAGCTCTCGAAAATGTTCACGACGTAAGAAGATTCCTAGGTTTAGCCTCATATTTCAGGAAATACATAAGAAACTTCGCACAGAAAGCAAAACCATTGACTTCACTGACCAAATCAGATACTCCTTGGCATTGGGGAAAAGAACAGGAAGCAGCATTCAAGCTACTAAAACACGAACTTGGCAGTAGGCCTGTACTTGCCGTTTTTGATCCATCTTTGGAGACTCAGCTTCACACAGATGCAAGCAAGATTGGATTAGGTGGAGTATTAATGCAGAAGCAGTTAGACGGTAATTGGAAGCCGATCTGCTATATGGCGAGCCAACAGACGTCCGTTTGCGAAAGTCGATACCATAGTTATGAATTGGAGACACTAGCTGTGGTAGTCAGCGTTCGAAAATGCAGAAATTATCTCTATGGTAAGAGGTTCACGATAGTAACCGACTGCAATGCCCTTCGACTGACATGGACGAAAAAAGATTTGTCCCCACGCATAGGAAGGTGGTGGCTGGACCTTCAAGAATTCGATTTTAATGTAATCTATAGACCAGGAACGCAAATGAAGCACGTAGATGCTCTGAGTCGGCATCCACTTCCACTGCCAGTAAACATCATCCGAGATTCAGACTGGATAGAATGTGTTCAATCCCAAGACGACACATGTACGCTTATAAAGCAACAACTTGAAGAAGACAAGGCAGAAGATTGCTACCAATTAGTGGACCGAAAAGTTTGTCGAGTGATAGACGGAATTAATAAAATACTAGTACCCAAAGACGTAAGGTGGAGAATAGTCAGATTATACCATGATGAAAATGGACATCCGGGAGTCAAACGAACATTGGAAGCCATCCAGCAAAAGTATTGGTTTTCAAAAATGTCCAGATTTGTTACCAAATATGTTAAAGCGTGCATACCATGTCTTTGTGCTAAGAAACCTACAGGGAAAAAGAGAGGATATTTGCGTCCCATTAGGAAAATTCCAACACCATTTCACACACTGCACTTGGACCATTTGGGCCCCTTCTGCAAGACAACAAATGGGAACGCTTACATGTTAAATGTAGTGGACGCTTTTACCAAGTTCATATGGATAGAAGCTGTACCTGACACTAGTACTAAATACGTCATCCAGTGTTTAGAACTGTTGATGAAATTCTTTGGTATCCCCGAAAGAATTATAACGGACCGAGGCAAGTGCTTCACAAGTAAAGAAATGACCGTGTTCTGTTCGCGATATGGGATTAAACACGTGTTGAATGCTATAGCTTGCCCCAGGAGTAACGGACAGGTTGAGAGATATAATTCCACAATCTTGAATGCAATGACAGCCGCGGTTGGAGATAAACACGATTCTTGGGAAAAGAAAATACCGGAAGTACAATGCGGAATGAACGGCACAATAAACGCAACAACAAAGGCGACACCTTCAGAACTTCTGTATGGGTTTAGGCCTAGGCTAAAATTTGACGTGAGTGTTAACGAAAACGTGCAAATAAATAGACAAGAGAAATTAAAGTCCATGCGCGATAAAGCGTTGAAACACATAAATAAAAGTGCGGATGTAATGAAAGCGCGGTATGACGCGAGACGTGTTCCGTCCGATACGTTCGAGGTTGGCGACATGGTAATGGTGGAGAGGACCCCCATGGTGAAAGGAATAAGTAGCGGTAAGCTGGTCCAAAAATACATTGGCCCGGTGAAAGTGGTCCATGTTTTACCAAACGACAGATACCAAGTTGAGTCCTTGTCAAAGGATCGAAGACGTTTTAGAGGCGTCGTTCCGAGCGACAAGATGAAGTTGTTTAAAGTACAAACTGCTGCTTAAAAGTGAGTATAACCAAAATGTTGCTTAGTGATGTCCAGTAAAAATCACTGACTGAATATCTGTTGTATTCGATTGTTGTGTTGCATTTCTTTATTTTTATACATGAGCAGGGGTGAGGCTGTAGCCTCTGGAGTTGAAAGAAACTCCTTTGACCCGAATGAGGAGTAGTGCGTTTGCCTCTTGATGGCCTAGAGATTGAAAGAAATCTCGCTGACGCTTACTGAATGTGTTGAGATTGAAAGAAATCTCGCTGACGCTTACTGAATGTGTTGAGATTGAAAGAAATCTCGCTGACGCTTACTGAATGTGTTGAGATTGAAAGAAATCTCGCTGACGCTTGCTGAATGTGTTGAGATTGAAAGAAATCTCGCTGACGCTTACTGAATAGGAACAGTTGTAAAGTTTGTTATCTTGCTCTTGATTACTTGTTGAGTCCGTTGGTCCATTGGATCTTGCGCACTCCAGTCAGCTCATGGAGTCCATTGGTAGATGAACACCTTTGTGCACTCTTGAGTTAAGATTCTTGTCGAGTCCATGGCTTATTGCGCACTCTGAGAATCCAGACTGTTGAGACCATTTGATAATGACCTTCGTGACCCTGGTGAACGTTCATTGGAACGACAACCTTATTAAAATACGTTTCATTTGTCCTCATCAATTTCTCTGTTCTATGTGCATCCCTGATAATGCTCACGAATGTATGGTCACGTGGTCGTGCCCAAGTCAGAACATGGCCAACTCCATTAACATTCACTGACGTGTATGTATGGCCGTTTCAATTTGACTTTTAAAAATTTGACGGTACTCCACTCAGCGCCTCTTGTGAGTTTTTAAGTAATTGCAGTTGCCATTACGTTACTGTCAGTAGTTCTGTAGTATCTTTAATAGAGAGCGCTGAGGGGAGTACTCCACGGCATGCTTTCCGGAACCGATTTTTAGGCGAATTGACACGGCCATACATACACGTCAGTGAATGTTAATGTTGCTGGCCATGTTCTGACCATGGCCAATAAATCCTTATTTATATACTCCTTAGCAGCCTGTAATTCAGAAATTGGGAATGAGAAATAGAGTTGCATGTCATCGGCATAGTTGTGGATGGAACATCTACTCACACTTGAAGCAATATTGGAAATATAAATGCTGAATAAAAGCGGGCCCAATATGGAGCCTTGAGGTACACCGCGTTCTACAAGAGAGTAGCTAAAGTTCTTGCCATTAATACTCACACACTGCTTTCGATGTCGGAGATATTCTCGAATTAAGTTTATGGATGTTGCACTGAAGTTAATATAATGAAGAATCGATAAAAGAATTTCGTGACTAATAGTGTCAAATGCCTTTGAATAATCTAATAATACCAAAGCCGTGTAGTTACCGTCATCAATTGCCCTAAAAATATCATTCGTGATATGCAATAAAGCTGTAGCACATCCATGATTTTTTCGAAATCCTGATTGACATTCTGGCAAGATATTATATGCGTTCAAAAAATTTTGCATTTGGTCACTAAGCACTTTTTCAAATACTTTCGACAGTATTGGGAGAATGCTTATTGGCCTAAGATCCTTCATATGTAAAGGTTTATTTACTTTAGGTATGGGTGTTATTCTCGCACATTTCCAAGCATTCGGAACAACGCCGTTTTCCAAGCAATGATTTATTATATGTGTTATATAACTTATTATGACAGAACTACTGAGAATGATCATTTTTAAACTGATATCATCGACACCGGTAGCAGTAGATTTCAAGGAAGTCAAAATTTTACTAACATCATTATCTGTAATCACTGAGAAATGGAACTCTTCAGAAATATCATGTCTAACATTGCATTTATAAAATTCTGACACGCCAGCACTAGTACTGGCAGCAGGTATTGAATTAATTAATATTCTCTTTTCTTCATCAGCTGCATCTTTCATTGATTTTTGGGCAAGTCTTTTCCATTCGGAACAGACTACAGTGGAGACTCGATTATCCGGACCTCAGTTATACGGATTCGCGATTATCCGGATTGCCAACCGATACTTACGTACGAAAATCTATGTCTAATCTCTTAATAAACATTGATTCTGGTTGACAAGTTTTATTGCTTTTGTTGTTTTGAATAAACACCTAGCATTATGTGTACGCCGGCGAGGTAAGTTATCTTTCTAATTCTAATAAAATATGTACAAAAATCGCTTTTCTTCATACATTCAATTATCCGGATTTTCGATTATCCGAATACCTTACGACAACAATTAGTCCGGTTAATCGAGTCTCCACTGTATATCATGATGTTTTTTATATACACGGTGCTGATAAAGTCCCGAAACAAGCTCATAATTTGTTTATTTAATGTTTTTCGCAAAATCCTGAAACAGGTAAATTTTTAATTTTAAAAATGCACCTTTTAGTGTAAAAATCTTTTCTCGATCGGTATTTGTTTTTCCGCTGTGACGTCATCATTAATTTTTTTAAATAGCAACCCTAACTTTTTAATGCAGATTTTGTCAGCAAAATGGCGATGTAAAAAAGTTAGTACTTTCCACAACAAATTTTTCGAAAAAAATAGACATGATCCAGACCATCGTCTGTAACTTTTTTGAAAAATTTATGTTTTGCTGCAATGAAAATCTCAACAATTGGGTGCTGGAGAACAGCTTAAATATGTTCGTTAATTTCTACTTGTTTTTGTTTTCAATTTGAAGATTATCATTAAAATAAAATAACATTGTATTTTTGAATTGTAATGTCTATTTTTCTCGCCATTTTGCTGACAAGAAGGACTATCAAAATCTGCATTAAAAAGTTAGGGTTGCCATTGCAGCCAATTTCGGGACAGTGGTTTCCTAATAAAATGAGCTCTGACATAAAAAATGGAAGATTAACGATTCTGCGACCAAGTAATTGAAATTTGTCTTTACCATTTAACTAAGTAATTATGTGAGATGCCAAAGTGAAAAAACTCATTATTAAATTTTAATAACATGAAAAATAAGAATACAGAAACTATAAAAATACACGTTATGTAATTACGATTAAATATAAAAGAAAAAGGATAAATTAACTAATTAAACAACTTACCTTACACAAAATACGATATGCGCAAATATTACTTCTTCTTTTCTTATACTGCTTATTTTCTTGCAGCCCATTGTTAAATACACTAATATAGGCGATTCCAATCATCGATGAGGGCGCTGGCGATTGTAAACAAACATGGTGGAAGACAAGTAATTTTATATACATAACCTGTGTAAAAAAATTATTCTAAGTACAGAAATGCTTAAATGCTCACCAGTTCCTGTAAATTAAGTTAAAATAGGTAAAATTGTACCATTAAAACAAAGAGTACATCTACACTTTTCTGCTTTAACGTAATGTAACGACGAACTTATTACTTGTTAAGTAGTTTAAACATTTTTCCAGTAGAGGTCGCATTCATTTTTGGAGTTGCCTATACTAAACGGTACTTTATATAAAAATACACTTGCTAAACAATGTAGGTAATTAAAAGGGTTCTACTCTTACCGACTGTAAACGCTTTTGATATTACACACATTGTACGCAAGTTCTTGTTTGTGGTCAACATAAATTAACGTATAACCTACTGATTGTCAACATTAGAATTCGCACCTTCTTTATTCATTTTTTTCTTCTAATTTTCGAATTTAAAAAAGAAAGTTTATAAAAGTTGTAGGAACTATGTAGTAATTCGAAATACATACTCACAAAAACAATTAAATATCGCGTGAAAGAGAAATGCAATAGTTATATTTTTAAATGAAACACCCTGAGTTTTATGACGTATTTAAATTTTAAACTAAACTCTATGATATTTTGACTGTAATACCTAATTATTCTGAGTGTTAATCTTTTGAGATTCCTATGGAATATATGATAATAAAAAAAAAATATGAACTTTATAAAAATGAATATAAGTTAACTTAAAAAATCAAATAAGGGACAACTTTTTATTAATTCAATTAGATAAAAACACATACCTATCCATTTGACAAAAAATAGATTATCATTATTAAAAGTCATTTTCACATGACTACGCCATGCTCATGTGTAAAAATAAGTTGCCTAAATATTTGACAAATGACATCTGACGAGGTGATCTTCAAAAGTATTGAACAAAAATTCGAAAAAAAAAGTTAGTTGTGTTCGCAAAAACGGAACTGAATCTAATAGACTAGGTTTCAAATCTGAAATCGCTTTATTTAGAAGGCCAAACTGATACACTTGTTTTGATTTGTTATCCCAAAACGCAGTATTTGTTTTCCAAACCGCAGTTATTGCATTGTTTTATTTCTAACCGCACTTTTAAACCTGAAACTTGAAAGTTCTTGTTTCAGTTTTATTGTTTTAGTGCTTTTAAAGAGGTATGAGGCCGTTTTAAACCAAATAAAATGGAATTTTTTATTTTTTTTATCTGTGGTGGTTGCCCAACGGGGTCCTAAGTCAAAGACTTGTCAGGACCTCAGGAGCAGGAGTGTATTTGAGTGTGTGTAAATTGTTCCATGGCTTTGTTACTTCCAACCTCCTCGCCATTTAAGGAGAAGCAGTGTCGAATTTTATCCCCAACACTGAAGGGTGCCTGAAGTCGATACCGACCAACCCTGAGAAAAACCTCGAGTGCGGTTTGAACCGACGACCATGCGATTGCAAGGACGGTCCCTTACCACTGGACCGTTCAGGCGTTTTAACCTTATTAATGTTGGTACTAAGAAAAGATAGTAGTAAGATATGTTCTGATGTTTTGTTTATTATTACATTCAATTTGTTAAAGAATAAGAATTTCTTTGATTTTTAACTAAATTACTCCAGGCATTGACTTTCAAAAATGCAATTTTTCACATTTGTACTACAAAACGCAGTAAAATAGTTTTGATTTTTATTTTTTTTGCAAAAAGTACATATCCAAATGTGGTTTTTCTAATGAGATTATTATTGACAGAGAAACTAACTATCAAACACAAAGTTTCAAAAGAAATGGACCCTTACTTCACATCGATCAAGTTTTTCGTCATTATCTCGATAAAACAGTTTTGGTAAATACTGCGTTTTGAAGATCACCTCCTCATCTATCTTTCAAATCAACAATTCAACAATTAAGTGAAAACGATTTTCTTTCAATTTATTTATTCGCGTCTTTGAACGAAAGAGTCGCCGCGGGCGGAATTATGCGGAAACTGCAAACTGGTCATGAAAATACACGTGTATCGTGACAGTTGTAGCTGCGAGCTGTTAAGAAGGGAGTCAAGTCAGTGAAAAAGTGTTTTATTTACGCTTATGGCTTCCCATAAATTGTAATGTGTTCCGTACCGCAGTGTAGAAATCACAAAAAACTGTGCATCCCTACTTTTTTAACACAAAAATGGCGGAGAAGTGGTCATATACAGCGGCATCTAGCGGAGATAAAAAAACGCCAATATTAGTTAAATTGAACAGTATTATTTAACAAAATGATGCAGATTAAAAATAGATACATTTTCAAATTAATAGGACACGTTTATGACAGATTGAATATAATCAACTAATGCTTCATTTATACAGCGTTCTTAACTTTAAAAATTAATGGAAGAATAGCTGGAAGCGTAACGTAAAAGATGGACATATGATATAAAGTGAGAACATTTATACAGGTTTAAAAATAACATAATTTTAATAGCAACCAATTTGTGACTTTGAAAGTTCGACATCTTTCATCTTAACCATAAATTGAAGCATGCATAAATAACCATAAATTGAAGTCATGCATTAAAGACACCTTCTTATTGGTTGCTTCCCAGTGGTTAAAACATTCTGTATAAACACCATCAAATAGTCGTATCATAAAATGCATTTATGTATAATCAAGAGCTTAATTACTACAGTTAAAGAAGCTGTATAAGGCATTCAGGCCTATGATGTATCATGGGCGTCAAGATAACGTTATGTTAACTTAACTGCATTTGGATAACACCTTGTATAAATGCATCGAAAAATTTTAGTGTGATTAATCAAAGGTTTAACGTCGTTTAAATAAATGCATATCAGATCACAAATAACACTAATCGAGCATTAAATAACACCAAAAAGTTTTCAAGTTATGTTTACGATGAAACATTAGGACAATTTTTGACAGCCAGAGCAATTACGCAGATAACAGCGCTATTATTCTTAACACCAATGATACATCATAGGCTTGATGATACTCTTTTAAATTTTAAATTTTCGCGGGCTGCTCAAATTTTGTAGAACGTGCGATTTTCAACGACAAGACACGATTCCTTATTTGGCAATTTGGCCCCACCTTAAACAAGCCCAGACTCCTGTGCCAGACTCGTTTGGTAAAACTTTACTTTTCTACACTTGTTACGTAACATACTCCTACAATTTAAATGTGAAAAATTGGTTTGTTCTTAAATAAGCAGTGACTGTGAGTTTTTCTTTCAGAAAATTGCCCTATCCCATGTGGTACCCTTATGATTGGAAACAACCTCTGATTTATGAAATTACGTGCATTCAGCAAATTCTTTGTCATATGATACTAATTCAAGTTCAATGTGCGGCTGACGTATTCTACGCATCAACAGTACTTTTAACAGTTCAACAATTTGAAATTTTGGGTAAGCGAAATAGAAATTTACTGATTGTGAGAGGATTATACACGTTGCAATTTTAGGTTGGGAATTACATAGCATCGTATATACAAGCTTGTTAGAATGTGGAATTCACAAAGACAGGGTGCTAAGATTTAAGGAGCAATTTAATGAAAGACAAACAATTTCATCAGAGTATACACTTCATAATTGATAATTTCAATTGTTTGTAACTAGATTTTTGTTATTTTTAGAGAAATTTCCGAAAGGGAAGGCAATTTTAAAATCATCTACGACACACTAGATAATGAAAATTTTAATCATTACCTGCAAACGAATTTTACGAAACTAATCAGATTTCATCAGAAATTAATGGTATTGTGCGACATGCTGGAAGACTTATTTTCACCCATATTGCTTATCTACACTTTGGGATTTCTGCTAATAACATTATTTGCGCTTTATTATACAGTCACAGTAAGTAATATATTATTATATCCTAGTGTATGAACTACATAACAGGTAAGATAACTCAACTACTGATATCAGGGAAAGGGAACTAGATTGCACTAGATGACCATGATACTGCAACTCTAAAGGTATGCTCAATTAGGTGCTACTGATATCAGGAAAAGGGAACTATGTAGTTTGCACTAGATGACCATGATATTGCGACTCTAAAGTAAGACTGGGAATCATATTCGAATAATTCGAATATTCGGATACATGTGCACTCTCTGTTCGAGTACGTTCAAATTTAATAATTCGAATTTCCAAATTATTCGAATAATTCAAATAATTCGAATTTTCAAATTATTCAGTCAATTGAAAAATTCAAACATTCGAATACTAACTTTAATTATTGACAAACAAAGTTAATAGAATCGTATTGAGCCACTCAGAAAACGGTGTCACTGCAATCTTTGTCACAACAATGTAGACGCTTTTTTACGAAGTCTATCTATTTTGGTCGGCTGCTTCACGTTATATACAGGGTGATTGAAATTCGAGGCCCAGCATGGGGATTTCGCTTATTATAAGAGATAGAGAATCGGTTAAATGGAGGCAAAGTTGCCAAATTTCATGCTGATTAATAATCAGTTAAGAAATTTGAAATATCTCGAACGATTTCTTCACAATCGGAGAAAAACGAAAAATTGCGATTTTCGAAAATCGTACATAACTTATTTATTTATGATTTTTTCCAAAATTTGTGAAAACATTCCTGAAGCAATTTTTTACGCTTGATTGAATGGCGAACGTACTTTATTTCTAGAGCGATTCGTTTTTGTTTTTCAAGAGCCAACTTCATTTTTTCTTATGGGCGCAATTTTTGCTGTTTAGACAGGTAGATAGCACTTTTTTTCTGAATCCATTGGTATGCCACACTTGCTATTTTATTTTAATTTTCATTGAGAAATTTTGAAAAAACTGAAATTAAATTATGTGCACACATTAAGTTAGCTTAGTTTCACACAATAAGTTAGCTTAAATTCAACTATATGCTGCGAAGCTAACCTTCGTTTAATTGTTCTGTCATTGAATACAGAATGGCGTATGCAAATGAAGAAAAGAATCGAATCTTCCGATTATCGACATTTAAGAATCGATTGCGATTTAAATCTAAGTTTTAAAAATACGATTAATAATCGATACAAAATTCTGGGAATAATCGATTCTCAGCTAATCGATGCAAGAATCGGCATCACTAATGCAATTATGCTCTTTGTGGCATGGCGTTGTTGTGGTTTGTGTTATTTTAAAGTTATCGTTTATTTTTAAAGTTTTATCGTTTAAACATTTTATGGAAAACTGTTTCGGCAGAAATAATATTTTACTTCATACAGCTGTTCCCACTGAACATTTACCAGGTAGTAATCTGTCTTTAATTTTGGTAGATAACCATTATTATTAATTTCAATTATGTTATTTAGAGCCCCTGCAAATAAAGACGATAAATGAAGAGAACCAGCAATTAGATGAACCTGTTCCGGAAGGTAAGAGCATACCTGTTCCAGAAGGCGAGAATATTTTTGGATTCGTTGCCCTGCATTTAGTTTATGGTCAGTGCTGTCGACATTGTTTAGTCCGTAGTAATTTTTTGTTTTGTTTGACCACTAGGGGCCAGTTTACAGAAAATTTAATTGCAATCAAATTTTAATGACGTTGTTAATTTGACAGTTCGCAATGTAATTCTTATGGCAACTTAATCGTGATTAGTTTAATTTGAAATTAAATATTTGTGTTTTCTGTAAACCCACCCTAGCTGTTTAATTGTGGAGGTTATAATTTGATACGAAAATTTGAAAATAAAGGTCAGAATCTTTTATTAGCATAAATCGATTTGAATGTTGAAGTGTGAGGTACACCCGCCGACAAAAGTAATGCCCAGGCCCACAGTGGCTCAAGTGCGAAACATAAAATTTGGACAGCCCTCTTAATTCAACCTTATATTACGATGTCTCTCTCCGTAGCCTTTATACATATAACATGCAGGATATTCTTGCCTGACCGATTTTCAGTTTCAAATTCAGAGAAACGCAATTTTAAATTTTGGATATATGAATGTTATTTAGTAAGTAAAATAATTTTAAAATAATAAAAATGGACGAATTTTTAAGGCTTTAATATTCTATTTTATGTGTCAACACATTTAGCAATAATTGCAATATATTTCACAGCTAGCCTAAAATCAAAAACAGATTACATTTCTTAGGGAAGAATTCGATAATCTAGAAAATAAGGAAATTTTCCCGGAACTGCTAATGAAATATGTAAGCAGCCGGTTCTATGCGATAAACGTATTATAACGCTTTTCTTTGAATTGGTGGGGTATTAATATTGCAAATTAGAACTGCACTAAGTATACTGTGGTTTTATTTTGTTTAGTTTCTGTTAGATCTTGGAATTGACAAGAGTACTTTTAAAATGCCTCGTATATTAAACCAACGTGAAACAACTCTTGAAGAAAGAGGTATTATAGTGGGTTTATATAATAGCGGGTTGTCAATAAGTGAAGTGTCTCGAAGGTGTAATCTATCGGTAAGATTTTTTAATAAACTTAAAAAACATGTTTTTGAAACGCCCCCCTTCTAAATTTCCTCCGTAAAAATTGTTCTTTTTATATTTTTAATATGTCACTTCAATTATAAAAAATATTAAATTATGCAAAATTTACTAAATTTTAAATATCATTTTCAATTTAGAAAACTTGATTTTCTAACAGAGTTTATTGTTTAAAATGTCAAGCAGCTATGCCGCATTTTTTTTGTTTTTATTAAAAAAATGATAATGATCCTCTTTTAAGGTGGAGCTCAGCAACTACTCTGGTAAATTTTCTCACAGTAAATTAATTCTCAAGGCCTACTATGATTTTTCTACATCAAGTGAATAAAATTGATTAGCGATTTTTTTAAATTAAAATTTGAGTTATGACTTCTTTTTCGTTTTTGTAATTTTAGAGAAAGCAAGTGAAGCGGTGGATTCAACGAAGTGAAGAAGATGGGCCCAGACTATTGAGCGCTCAGAGAAGTGGTAGATCCCGTGTCACAATACCTGAAGACGACGAACAAATCGTGGATTTTGCAAGAAATACCCCTTTTACAAATTGTTGTAAAATTAGGGAACAGCTAGGGATAAACTGCTCTACCAAAATAATTGCAAGGCGATTACAGCAGGCTGGAATACATGCCCGAAAACCAGCACGCAAAATTATTTTGACGCCGCAACATGCTGCAGCACGACGAGCGTTTTGCGAAGAAAATATAAATCTGGATTGGTCTATGGTAATATTTTCTGATAAGAAAACGTTTTCCTCATCGCAGGATGTTCCTGTGACATTGTGGCGTTCTAATAATGAAAGATATTCCGCGCAACACGTCTGCCAAATTCGACAAGTGGTCGAATATCAGTCGGCGTGTGGGCATATATACACAGAGCTGGACCTGGAGAACTTGTCAGAGTGTCCCCTCCGAATTTTACTGCTGTCCGATACGTAGATATTTTAGAAAACGTTTTATTGCCATCTTCTAGAATGTTGTATCCGGATGAAGAACGCAACGCACCAATTGTGTTTGTGCAGGACAACAGTAGCGTTCATCGCGCTAGGCAAGTTCAAGACTGGTTCGAGGATAATCACGGCGTTATCCAGTCATTAAATTGGCCCAGTAAATCGCCATTGAAAATATGTGGAGCAATATTGTTCGACAATGGAATGATGTAGAATACAATGGAATTCGAGAAACAACAGTTGAAGAACTCATCAGACACGCGAATAGGGTTTGGGAAAATTGTCGCAGAGGTAACCTCTGCGAAAGTCTAGTAGATAGCATGCCTCACAGATTGCAAGAATGCATAGAAAACAACGGTTATTATACCACATATTAATAATTTATATAAATATAATTAGCCATGTATATTTAATAATAAAATACTGTTTAAATATCTTTGTTTCTTTATCTTTTTATTATTGCTTAATACTCTCCAATTACACACTATGTCCACGAATTGAATTCACTACAGAATAAACACATTTACTTTTGAGTTTTTCGAGAAAAAATCCTTTTATAATAGTTTTTGATACAGCTTATGTATTTTTTCATCATTCTCTTTAATATCATACTTGTTTGACTAATTTTATTTAATTTCAGTTATCTGCACACCAGTTTTTTTAAACGCCTTTTATATCAAACAATTCGAAACTCTCTAACATTGATTTAAGCAAATATGCTCTAGAATTAACATTCTTGCCTGAGTAGTTTTTCTTAATGTAAATTAGGCCTGGTCTTTTCATCTCCATGTAAATTATTCTTTCTTTTAATATCCTAAGAAACCTACTATTGTCGATATAATTGTTTCTAAGGATTTCATGGGGTAAATAAATTTACAAAAATGTGAAAAGATCGGCTCTTCGTAATATTAATTAATACCGGCTAAAATGATTTTTGAACTTTGCTGTATATTACGAAAGTGGAAACATTATTTTCAGTTTTCCTGAGCTCTTAGTCGGAATTTATTGTTTCTTATAACATTTTTAGGACTTTTAACAAGCAAAAAATTTTATAACGTATGACTTTCTCATGAAAAATCAAAAATAAAAAACTTTTTCCTGTAGTGAAAATCAATCCGTGGACACAGTGTGTGTAAAAAATAATTCAAATATATTTGTTTAATGTTCATATCAACCATTTAAAATTTGTAAAATTAGGATAAAAGGCAGACAAAAAATAACTAAAATGAAACTTCAAAAGACCACGGTAACGTCGTCAAATTAGGTGTAGCCAGTTAAAACAATGCAAATAAATTCATTCATTATCGAAGTAAGTTTTCTAATTTAGGGTCTGTTACCTACGAAAGCAACGGCGCAAACCCCCAGATCGGTGCAGAATTTTAAGGGTTGTCCAATTCTAATGCACCACAGTTACAAGCGCCACTTACCTGGTCTTAACTTTTGTCGGCGGGTGTACCAATAGATATGTTGATATGTTGCGTATGTTTTGTTGTCACATCGAAATTCCATTACAAGTGCTCAGCGGTATTTAGAAACTTATCTGGAAAGAATTTAACCAAGTATTAAATATTTTTCCAAGTTGGATAACAATTTGATACAAAATGATACAACGACTAAGTATTGCGGAAAATGTCTTCGAACAAATGCTGTGATTTTTTTTCTCTATTCTATTTCTGTACATTCTTTGCAGTTTCAAATGTATTATTTTGAATGAAATTGTTATCCAATTTGGAAAAATATCTAATACGTACTTGGTTGAATTATCTTCGGATAGGTTTCTAATTCTATATCACTGAGCACTTATAGTGGAATTTTTTTGGCAAATAAAAATGCGCAATATATCACGTTTTCCTTTAATTAAATATGCGATTCTGTATTTAATGACAGACCAATTAAACAAAGGTATACGTATCCTTGGATACGCAGCATACAATTGAATCTAAGCTAATAGCGTTTTTCACTGGGACTAAATTGTGCACTGAGTGCGCACTCAGAATATCTCCATCCCGTTTCATTACATGAGGTTAAAATAAGATGAGAATATTCTGAGTGCGCACTCAGTGCACAATTTAGTCCCAGCGAAAAACGCTATAAGTTAATGTGCGTACATGAATCTAATTTCAGTTTTTTCAAAATGTCTCCACGAAAATTAAAATAAAATAGCAAGTATGGCATACCAACAAATTCAGAAGGAAATGTGCTAACTGTCTGTCTAAACAACAAAAATCGCGCCCATAAGAAAAAATGAAGTTGGCTCTGGAAAAACAAAAATGAATCGCTCTAGAAATAAAGTACGTTAGCCATTCAATCAAGCGTAAAATGTTGCTTCAGGAATGTTTTCACAGATTTTTGAAAAAATCATAAATAAAGAAGTTATGTACGATTTTCGAAAATCTCAATTTTTCGTTTTTCTCCGATTGTGAAGAAACCGTTCAAGATATTTCAAATTTCTTATCAGATTTTTAATCATCATGAAATTTGGCAACTTTGCCACCATTTGCCAGCAAGTTGGTTCAGATCCAAACAGTTATGTTGTTTTTACAAAGATTTATCTAAGAAACAATGATTAAAAAGAGATTTAGGAGTAAATAGTGTCAGCACACTGGAATGCCAAATTGCTTACTTCCAAACAAAAATTGTGTCGGCAAGAAAATTGTAAGGAAAACTTGGGGGATTTGGCTGACGACAAAGACTTTTTTTTCGAAAATTATAATAGGTAATGAACGTGGGTGTATTACCGGAAGCCATCGTCGAAACAAGAATCAATGCAGTGGGTTCACAAGGGATCTTCTCCGCCAAGAAGGCAAGTACGCAGAATTCACCAGGAAAATTGAAATTGGCGACGGTGTTTTGGGATACGGAAGAAATCTTACTAACTCAATACATCAGAAAAGGTTATACAATAACAGAAGAAATCCTTACACAATCACAAACTAGAAAACTCTCATACAGCAAAAACGTTCCCAGTTTATCTAGCTTTATTGTACCCAGTTTACTTCGTCTTTTGTTTTTAATAATTTTACCACCACAAAATGGAAGTAGTTATCTAAAATGACCTGGAAGTCTTTTTCACCATCGAAGATAGGGGGTGACATGGACCATAACGCACTATGAATAGTTCACCAATATGCGTGATTTTCTTGTAATTTTGGTTTGAATAGCAGCTTCTTATCTTTACCTTATTTACATGCAAAGCGCTTGCTACCTACCTGCGTAGATAGGCAGAAGTTTTACATTGGAGCGAAACTTTACTCCAATGTTGCCAGCCAGCTACAGTGGGACGGGGGGTTCTCTAACCAAAACGCGAAGGCCAAACCAAAACAGGCGCCACTTAATTTTTTTGTGAAAGGGAACGCGTGAAAAAATTAAGAAAACACGTTACGTCCAAAACATGAACACTTTTATTGCTAGAAACACAAATAAAAATAAAATAAAACAAATTCAACGCAAGTCGATCGATCTAAGCACACAACAAGACCATAGACATAATACGTTATTACCTAACTTTTCGGATCCGAAATCGCTACATATCTATCTTAAAATAATTCAAATCGTCACTAATGCCACAAAATGCAAGAGAATGCAATAAGTTGCAAGTTTTATTGCGACAAAATTAAAGCAATGGATCCGAAATAAAATCCGCGAAATATCGCTCAAAACTACGAGAAGAAATCAAAACGCTCCGACCTTTATTCCTTTGATGTTCGGCGTGTTTGTCGGTGTCTTTGCTGCGATGCCGCCGCGGCACTTTGTAATGTGCCGGCTTCCGCGTAGAGGGGCGAGGGAGGAGCCTTCACCGCCGTAATTCGCGATGCACCCAACGAGAAATACCTCTTGATGTAGGTTCCAGATTAAAGCCTACGATTGATGATAGCTTTTGATAAAAGCTCACGAGAAAAGCTCACGAGAAAAGCCTATAAGAAATGAAATAAAACGAACACATAAGTCAAACCGAGAGTTGCTGCGTATAGAACTTACCTCGGTCTATTTCGAAGCTGTGACACCCACGGGATACGCGGTTTTCCTGTCTTACACCTGGGTCTAATCAGAGTCGGCAATTAGCCGTAGATATGCACTAACATCCCTTCGATGTAATGGCACGCACAAATAAAAATATTTACGAAAAGAGAGTGTGACCCAAGAGACGGCAAGTTTCGTTCTGACAATGGCGCAACATTTCTCGTTTGACAAACAAGGAAGGACTCTAAACAAGCGAGACACCGTCTATTCCTTCCTCCGGGGAACTTTCTTAGTAATAGCGGGAACCAATCGGCTGAAAGGACAAAGGTCACGCATAATACGCGTCCAGAAGTAGAACTTCGCTATAATTCGTTCAATTCCTCACATACACGCGATTTTGAACTCAATTAAGGAGGGATTACCTATATAAAATGAATTTGTTTAAATAAATGAAGGTCCTGTTAATAGAAATATGCCAAAACGAAAGTTTAAGAAAATTACGCCGGCGAAATACGGGTATTCCTACACTGACTGCAATGTGTACAACGACGCGGTCCAAGGAATGATCCGACACGTCGAATTTCGCATATACAGGGCGTGATCGGAACAGAAATGAAGGCTGGGCGGTGGCGATGCATATACAGGGGGTATTCAGAACAGGAATGAAAGAAATGAGCTGTAACAATCCCACCCTTACTAAGATGGAAATTTTGCCCACAGGTAAAATTTCTGATGTCCACACTATAATCAGCCGAAACGAAATGGCACGTCGGCGAACGACAGATCTCGAAGTTGGGTGTTCGGCTTAACCAACATAAACGAAACACGGACGAAATGATACTACGCGAAACGATTTGGTTGGAGACCACGAAAGAAATTGCAGTCAGGAGAACTAACTGATTCACCCCCCGGAGATGTTGCGTCCTGACGTAGAGACGACTTAGAAGGGGAGAGAATCTACATTCTCCAGATCACAACTTCGATAGTGACGAATGTCACATTTGACAACGCAAGACACGTCCAGTAAAGTTGAATAAATAACAAAAAAAGTAAGTCGAATCCGAGTATCAATCAGTTCAGACGGAACAGAATTCTTCTCCCAATTTCCGAGAGTAGAGACTAAAGAGAGAGAGAAGAGAAGTCGAGAGAGACAGAAAACAGAAGAGATAAAGGTTTCCTCACGGAACACACCATACTACAGACGTGACTTCCATGAGCGTATCCCACAGCGGTACATCAGAGAAAGAGGGCAAGCCATACCTTCACGAGATCCAGTACGCTTGGCATTCCCACACGCTTTGACGAATGCAGAAGGATATCTCAAAGCCGTCAAGGCTGAGCTGATCAATCCGAAAAGGAGACAGAGCTAGAGTAGAAGAAAGGTTGAAACAAGAAGAAAAGAAAAATTCCCGGGCGAATAGGCGTGATCCAAGTCACAATCAAGAGGCCTGTCAGACTTCGCTCATACGCAGATTCACAGAGAGAGAGGGCAAGAAGAGTCTTCACGAGATCCAACTCTCTTGTAACTCCCACAAACTCAGTAAATCGCAAGGCGACATCTCACAGTCAACGAGACTGATCGTTAGGGCACCTATCGCACGCGAACATCCGAAGACGTTCGATTCCACAGATGGTGTGAGGAATGTACAGAATCTTTTAGGAGCCTTTTACTCCACGCAGAAGATACGTCGGAAGAATTCTAAGAGGCCACAATCCGCAGGCCGAAATATGAATAAGACAATCTCTACTCATCAGGGGGATCAGGTTTAAGATGTTCACTGTTCCAAGTACCAGGAAGTATGTTACCATCAAGATCCTTAAGTTCGTAAGTGTCCGCAGACGTACGTCGACTAATGAGGAAAGGCCCAACAAATTTATTGGCCAACTTGGCCGCGAAATGTTTTGAAGCATCGGACAACACGAAATTTTTACGCCACACCCGCTGCTCGGGCTGGTAAACAACCTTTCGCCTACGAAGATCATATCGGCCCTTAGCCTTTTCGTAAGCCTTTTGCAACCTTTCCTGTACGTTTTGTAGAGGACCGCGAACTTTCCGGTACGAGATTGTAGATCCTTAGGATCTTGAGGAGCAACCTCCAAGGATTCATCTTTAACAGGGTCATTGTCAGGGGTTAAACTACCTTTCAAGCACATTTCATGACCAAAATTGAGGAAGTATGGAGTCACACCAGTAACTTCGTGACGTGCAGTTCGTAAAGCACAAGCGACTTTGGGCAGGAATAAATCCCATTTGCGGTGGTCTTCCGCCACATAAGCAGTCAACATGGACTTAATTACGCGATTAACGCGTTCGACAGGGTTTGCTTTTGGATGATAATACGAAGTGTACGCAGGACGCACGTGGTATGACGTCAGAAGTTTTTGATATTCTTTGGACTTAAACTGGACTCCATTGTCCGAAATGACCGTACGAGGTACTCCGAAAACTAAAAAGATATTTTCCTCAATGTGCTGAACGATCTTAGGGGCGGTAGCCTTTCGAAGAGGGAAACACAAGGTGAACTTACTGAAGCAGTCAGTTGCCACAAGGATGTATTGATACCCACGAGAAGATCTAGGTAGTGGTCCAACAAGATCGATGCTAATGACCTCCCAAGGTCGCGAAATTCGAGAGTGACCTCCCATTAGCCCTGCCGGAGCTTTCTGTTCTGGTTTGGTGCGAAGACACGTTTGACACCTATGAACATATTTCGCAACATCGGCGTGCATTTTGGGCCAATAATAATTTTGGGCGATTCTATTGTAAGTCTTGTAGACACCTAAGTGACCACTAGTCGGGGAATCATGATGTTCGTGAAGAATCTGTAATCGAGATTCCTTAGGGACAACAGGCTTCCAGTGAGGCTCATCCTCAGCTAGTCGATAATAGGTGTTTCGAACGAGTTTATAAATGATGTTTCCTTCAACACGAAAACTCGGAAACTTTTCCGGGGCCAAACGAATTTTCTTTAAGAAATTCAAATACCAACTATCCTTAACATTATCGAAGTCGATGGAGTCGATAATAGGGACAGTTCGAGAAAGCATATCAGGTACGACATGTTCTTTTCCTTTGCGGTGTATGACACTGAAATCGTATTGTTGCAGGCGTACAGCCCAACGACATAATCGACCAGAAGGGTTCTGCAACTTGTTCAACCAAAGCAGTGAATGGTGATCTGTGATAACTTTGAAGTGAGAACCTTCCACGTAGGGCCTAAGTTTTTCAATCGCCCATAACATCGCAAGGAGTTCTTTCTCAGTCGTCGAATAATTGCGCTCAGTTCGTGATAATGAGCGACTTAGATAGCAGATGACTTTCTCGCCATCATCGAGTTGTTGAGTCAGGACAGCTCCAACGCCATAATCAGATGCGTCGGTTTGAATCGTGAATTCTCTAGTGAAGTCAGGACACGAAAGGACTGGAGCGGAAACCAAATGCTCACGGATCTTTTCCCACGCTTCATCGCAAGTTTCGTCCCACCGATGCTTAGAATTTTTCTTGAGCAACTTGGTCAAAGGGGCGATAATTGTGGAAAACCCAGGGATGAATCTACGATACCACGAAGCGGTTCCAATTAGTCTACGTACTTCCTTAACCGTTGTGGGCTTAGGCATTCGTAAAATTGACTGAACCTTTTCGGGATCCACATGAAGACCGTGGCGATCCACCACGTAACCTAAGTACTTCAATTCGCTAAGGCAGAAACTGCATTTGTCCTGATTCAGGGTCAAACCAGCCTCAGTCAGGCGTTTATGGACTTCAGATAATACTTCGAGATGTTTATCGAAGGTTTGCGTGACAATAATGATGTCGTCCAGATAGACGAACACGTGAGGATCAAGGTCAGCACCAATTACTCGATCAATAAAACGTTGCCAAGTCGCGGGAGAATTGTGCAGGCCAAAGGGCATTCGTCGGAATTGATATAATCCACGATTAGGTACAGTGAATGCTGTATATTGGCGGGATTCTTCGGCGACTGGGATCTGCCAATAAGCTGACTTAATGTCCAAAGATGACAGGTATTTAGCATCTTTCAATTTGTCAAGGGTGTTCGAGACATACGGTAGTGGGTATGCGTCTTTAGTCGTGACCTGGTTTAACTTACGGTAATCCACACAAAAGCGAAAACTTCCATCTTTTTTTGGCACAAGAAGAATGGGAGATGACCAAGCACATTTGTATTTCTCCACGATGCCACGCTTTAGCATGTCATCAAGTTCTTTGTCAACAACAGTTTGCCTAGCTGGCGAGATGGGATAATAACGTTGTTTTATCGGGGCACTATCTGTGTGAATAACGTGTTCGACGAGTTTAGTACAACCCAGTTCACCATGTGGTGAATTTGTAAACAGCTGATTAGTTAGAGTCTCCAGCTGATTTTGTTGCGGATCAGTTAAATGTTGCCGAGAGGTAAGATGTTCTACCACGTCAATTGACTCTCTACCGAAGGTCCATTCACCGGAACGCAGATCAGGGACGATGTCCATTAACTTCCAGAAATCTGTTCCTAAGATGAGTGAATGAGGTAACTCAGGGACAACTAAAACATTTATAACTTTCACACGATCACGCAGTTGGATAGGGGTGGCCACATTACCAGGACTAGAACAAGGTTGTCCATTCGCCACGGTACACGACGTTACATGCTTATTAAAAGGTAAGTTTAAAGTTTGAAGAACTTCCCATCCCGAGCTGCCAACGATTGTGCGAGATGCACCAGAGTCTAAGAGGCCAAGAAACGGGATGCCCAAAATCGACACGGTTAAATAAGGACGCTCATCATTTTTAGCATGAGCCAAGACATAGTCAAGAACAGGTTGGACTGCCAAAGGATCGATCGGCTTTGATATACTGAAACAACGTACTAACCGATCATCTAGCGCGTTGTTCTGGAGTTTTTTTGAACACGCCGGGCACGTCTTGGTAGTGACGTTGGGACGACCACACCGATAACAATGCCTCTTTAAGGGCTCGGAACAATCTCGAGACAAATGACCGATTTTCTGGCAATTCCAACACTTAAAAGTCTTATTGGGTTTGGGAGGCTCCACCTTACATTCGGATACAACCGGTGCACAGGTTTGGACGTACGCTAAGTCCGGTTCTAAGACCATATTTTTACGTGGGGGTGGAACGTATGCTTCAACAGCTGACTTACGAGCTTCCAACTGTCGACCTAACCTTAACAAGTGTGCTACCGAAGTAACCTCGACCAATCCTAATTGTCGTTGATAGAAAGGGGCAATATTGTTCAGAAGAATTTTGACCTGAACGCTTTCAGCAACCGGAACGCTCAACCTATTAAATAAATTGATCATGACCGACGTATAAATTCCCATTGATTCGTCAGGGCCTTGAGTGCGTTTCTTAATTTCTTCGAACAATTTGTCATCGTAATTATAGGGTTGAAATTCCTCGCGAAGACGTTTGACGAGGTCAGTCCAATTATCGCAAAACTTTCTATTAGCCCTAAACCAAATTAATGCCTTCTCTCGAAACAAATCGGATGCGGAAGCGAATAACGTGATTTCGGACACGTTCCTCGAAACGCAGAGTTCGTCAACACGTTCGAGAAAAGCATTTAAAGACAGGACTTTATTATTCCCATTGTAAGACAAACCCCATTTAGAAACAGGCACGGACTTAATTTCGTTACTGGCCGCAGAGTGGGTAGCAGCCTTAACTGTGAGAGGCGTGGCTTCAATTCGCGATTTATTTGCTTTTGGCGGCGATAGAGTAGCCAAAGGTGTTGAAGTCGCACTCGGCGGCGAAATAGAGTCCGGAACTACGCAAGATACCGATAAAGGATTGTTCTGAAAATGCTCGGCAATCGCGGTTAAATCAAGTAAAGGGGATGCTGTTACCCCAGTAACTTCCGGTTCTTTCGGCGCAAAATTGAGCGCGGTTTGTTCGAAGTCGAACGCAAGTTCGTCTAGCGTTCTCAAGATGGCGGCACGTTGTCGCGTCTCGTCACTATTGGTCGGTTGGGAGCGCTGAGCGCGTCCAATGGCATGAGCCAACTTAGCGGAAATTTTATCGTGAATGCACACAGCTGTTGAGCCGGGAAGCGACTCTATTAAACAGCGGATCTCGCTAATCTTTTCCTGCAGAGCTGTCACGTCATCGTCAAAAGTCACGTCGTATTTCGGTACAGGCAGGCGTAAATCTTTTTCCAATCGCATTTGCCGTCTTAAATTAGCGCGCTTTTGCGCAACTGTTCCGTCAATTTGGATACCTCTTACCAATAATTCATAGTTTAATTCCTCAGAATTAAGGCGGTCCGGTAATAGTTTATATTCCATTATAATGCGCAACTTATTCTAACAAAATAAATGTTCTGGACGTAATACTCTTAAACGACAAACAAAACAACAAAACGCAAAGCAAAATCGAGCCACACGCGTTGGGCGCCAAAACTTGCTACCTACCTGCGTAGATAGGCAGAAGTTTTACATTGGAGCGAAACTTTACTCCAATGTTGCCAGCCAGCTACAGTGGGACGGGGGGTTCTCTAACCAAAACGCGAAGGCCAAACCAAAACAGGCGCCACTTAATTTTTTTGTGAAAGGGAACGCGTGAAAAAATTAAGAAAACACGTTACGTCCAAAACATGAACACTTTTATTGCTAGAAACACAAATAAAAATAAAATAAAACAAATTCAACGCAAGTCGATCGATCTAAGCACACAACAAGACCATAGACATAATACGTTATTACCTAACTTTTCGGATCCGAAATCGCTACATATCTATCTTAAAATAATTCAAATCGTCACTAATGCCACAAAATGCAAGAGAATGCAATAAGTTGCAAGTTTTATTGCGACAAAATTAAAGCAATGGATCCGAAATAAAATCCGCGAAATATCGCTCAAAACTACGAGAAGAAATCAAAACGCTCCGACCTTTATTCCTTTGATGTTCGGCGTGTTTGTCGGTGTCTTTGCTGCGATGCCGCCGCGGCACTTTGTAATGTGCCGGCTTCCGCGTAGAGGGGCGAGGGAGGGAGCCTTCACCGCCGTAATTCGCGATGCACCCAACGAGAAATACCTCTTGATGTAGGTTCCAGATTAAAGCCTACGATTGATGATAGCTTTTGATAAAAGCTCACGAGAAAAGCTCACGAGAAAAGCCTATAAGAAATGAAATAAAACGAACACATAAGTCAAACCGAGAGTTGCTGCGTATAGAACTTACCTCGGTCTATTTCGAAGCTGTGACACCCACGGGATACGCGGTTTTCCTGTCTTACACCTGGGTCTAATCAGAGTCGGCAATTAGCCGTAGATATGCACTAACATCCCTTCGATGTAATGGCACGCACAAATAAAAATATTTACGAAAAGAGAGTGTGACCCAAGAGACGGCAAGTTTCGTTCTGACAATGGCGCAACATTTCTCGTTTGACAAACAAGGAAGGACTCTAAACAAGCGAGACACCGTCTATTCCTTCCTCCGGGGAACTTTCTTAGTAATAGCGGGAACCAATCGGCTGAAAGGACAAAGGTCACGCATAATACGCGTCCAGAAGTAGAACTTCGCTATAATTCGTTCAATTCCTCACATACACGCGATTTTGAACTCAATTAAGGAGGGATTACCTATATAAAATGAATTTGTTTAAATAAATGAAGGTCCTGTTAATAGAAATATGCCAAAACGAAAGTTTAAGAAAATTACGCCGGCGAAATACGGGTATTCCTACACTGACTGCAATGTGTACAACGACGCGGTCCAAGGAATGATCCGACACGTCGAATTTCGCATATACAGGGCGTGTTCGGAACAGAAATGAAGGCTGGGCGGTGGCGATGCATATACAGGGGGTATTCAGAACAGGAATGAAAGAAATGAGCTGTAACACGCTTGACGAAAATGTTTAGAAACTGAGGTATTTTCAAGTTTCTTGCCCGATACCTTGGGCAAGAAACCCCTAACGATTTTCAACTACCTTAGATACCATACACTTTTCACCGATATGAGAAGCTTAAATTAGGTACTTAATATAACCCATTTACATAATTACACACTAACGTAAAATTTTGGCCACAAATCACATTTTGTCCCTATCAATCATGTTACGATAACCACATAATGTCAATATGGAAGGTGACAAGAGATTATGTCTCAGATCGGGTACTAGTGCTGCAATATTTATGTCTCTGTCTTGACATTTTACCTTCCACTTTCCTTTCTTTTCAGCTATCCATTCAACACATAACTGACATCAATGGTTCAAATTCAGATTTTATCAAATGGTGGCTCACATCAGAGTCTAATACCGTGCCTTCAAATGAATTCCTGATTAAAGTAAGCTGTGATTTTTTTATAAAGATGCCGACATGCAATACAAGAGTGAGACAATGACTTGGTAGTACCTAGACGCGCCGTGCCCTACGCTTTCTGCGTTCTCAATTGATATCAGCATGTGAGTGAAATGGCGAATATCTGTGAGTAATTTTAATCCATGCATGCGACAAAGCCTAGATCACGTGATATAGGGTTAGGTGAAAATTGTGGTCGTATATGTGTGCATACCCTCTCTCTCTCTCTTATGTTGATATCAATTCCTCTTTGTCTATAGGGAGTCTAACTCTCAACACGTCATTGAGAGTGAGAGGACAGCTGTCAATTACTGTCAGTATCACATTATCTGGTCGTGACATCACATAAAAAAATGTGTAAAGTGAGCGCAAAATCCAGAGAAATAATTAAATAACACTAAAACTTAAAGAAGATACTGATAATGTTGTCCTTCGCCTTGAATGTACAAACGTACCTTACGCTTCATATTTTGAAACGCATATGTCAAGTGTTGAGAGGTATGTTAGCACAAACAAATAATTAGACATATTGCAGTGTTTATGAACAGTACGTGTTTCTTTGAAAATTTCATAAGAAATTATTATTATTTTGAAAAAAATAAAATAAATTATAGGATAGTGTACTAAACATGTTTTAGCAGATTTGTTTAAGAAATAATTTAATGGAAGTTGTTTTTTCAAATCTCTTAATTTTAAGTAGGAAATATTTTTAGAAATAATATTTATTGTAGATAAATATTTAGATTTGTTAAAGTACAAGTACATAGGAATTAAGTTAGAATTGCAAATATTAGGATAACTAATCATCATGTTTAAAGAAACTGTAGGTTATAGTAAAAAGTTCGGAAAATAAACAAATGAGAGCGCTATGTTAGTTATCGTAAACCTACGACCCGTCACGCTATGATACCGCGGACGCGCGAATTCCTATTTATGCAATAGAACCTTTACCGGAGCATCGTATAGAAGACCAGTAAGTAAAACTTTAGGAAGGTTTTGTGAAAAACCCGACCTAGTATTATAAATTATCTTTTAAAACCCGAACTTCTTCTTGCGGAATAATAATTAGTTTGTGAAAATTAATTATTTAAAGTGGTGCAATACTGTGTTTTACGTTTTTCTTCTACGACAATTTTTTTATTATACACAAACACCCACACACACACAACTGTGACATTAGATTATTTTGAATGTGAAGGCTCGCGAGTGGCATCTACATCCAAAATTTATCACATAAAATACACTCTACAGCAAAGAAATTGGTCTACGAGATACACTGCAAAATCATCATCGAAGAAGAGAGAAAAAACAACAAAGTAAGAAAGTAAAATAATAAAAAATCAGAAAATTTGCAAAATACCCTGAGATCACAGCATTAAATTGTCACTCAAAGTAAGGTCATAACACAGCAATAAGTCAGTGCTACAGACCTTTAGGAGAATAAACATTGAAATCATAGTCTACTTTAATTAGGAATTTAATTGAGTGCATGGTATAAATACATCTTCTCTAATGATAAATTCTGGCAATTTAATTACTCATGACACATCTTTCTTAAATCGGACATTGAACTTTTTCTGGGGCATTGAGCATTAAAGTGTGGTTTGTTACCATAGATAAAAACATCCTGAATTTGGACTTGCAACGAACGAGCTTTCCTCTTGTTCATTCTTGCGATTTTCAGCCTTGCCTTTCATCTTCAATTCTTCATGGCGTAGATATGACTTTACGAAATCCATTTTTATATTAGGAATTGTCTCTATGACTGTTGTAACCGTTTCAAGCTCTAATGTCAAACCAAGAGATAATAAACAAATGCGAAGTGAGGCAGAAAACTTTGAGTCCAGAGCTTCAAGTTCACGAATTTTGTCGTCGCTAACCATACTAAACATACAGGGTGTAACGGGACTACTGGTATTTATTGAAACGACAAATAGTACTCATGAAAATAAGAGCAAAATGTTATACAAGGATATTCACGATGAATGGCCTATTAGAATATATTGGAAACTTCGCCTTACAGATTGTTGAAAATTTGCACATGGTAATAATCGATATACGAACTATTTAGATATTACAAAATCAATCGTGGCATACTTCCGATTCTACCGGAAGTCGATACTAACTTTCTTTTGTATTCACATACATCAGGGCTAAAATGTATTGTTTTGACAATATTAAATTTTTTTGTAAAAATTTTGACGTTTACAGTAATTACAATAAATTGGAATATTTCAAAAACCAAAAAAGATAAAGAATTGTACTTTTCACTGTTTGATTACAAAGGTGAAGTAACATTTTTCTGATAAAAGATGAATCGTATACTTTGCATAGAGATAGAGAATCTACAAAAGTTGATAGTTTTCAACAATGAATGACTTGATTTTTTTAAATGCAACCACCGAGTTTTTTTTGTACCATCTGACGCCAAGCAGAATTTTCCTTCGATTCTGGGGTGGAACTCTGTAACATTTCGTTAAATATGTTCAGTGGCGTATCAATATCGTTGATAGAGATTACTCTTTATGAGTGTTGCTATTATATTCAGCCACGGTCGACTGTCTGTATAATGCACAGCTTTCTGGTCAAAATTCATACAGTTGCCCATTGCTCGCTGATTATCAAGTCTGCATTTAATAAGTAATAATGTTTTCGTTATTTTGTCACTGCGTACGCTAAGCGTTTCAAATTAAATAGAGTTTGTAATCAGGGTAGTAGAAATCATAAGAAGTCAATGCTACACAATAAATACTCAAATATTTTTCTTATGTTTTTATAAATAAGGAAATTTACGTACAGTCCTATTATAATTTGATAATTTGCGGTAACAGTTGATCCAAAAAGCAAGCTAAATTTACTAATCTGTATTACGTTCGATTGCGTGTCGATATCGTTGATACAGACTAAGGTACTCTATATGAGTGTTGCTAATATATTCGGGCATGGTCGAATTTTAGCGACTTGTCTACATGCAGTGCACAGCTTTCTGATATTATTGATTTTATAGGTGCTTTCCTTTTACCAGAAATCTCACCTCAGATCATTTAAACGTCATTTCTAAGGAGGGGTAAATATGCAGAGAAAAAGGCAAAAAATATGCGCATAAATATGCGAAGAAATTATTGAAATTATGTAAGAAATTTAAAAAATATGCAAGTCAAATAAGTTCAAATCTATATTGAAAATTTAGTTATTCAAAAAATACCTGAAATAGAATAATTATTTTACAAAATGTAATTAAAATAAAACAAGTAATAATAATTAAAAATCTATTTTTTATTCAATAGTTTAGTATTACGATAAAATTTCTTAAAGTAGATATCTAAATAACGATTAATTAATTATAAAAACTATATATATAACTAAATGGTGTTCAAAGTTACCCAGTAAAAAATTGTGCCTTCTGTCAGAGTATATGTATTTATGAATAGAAAAACTTCTTTCAACGTCGACAGAAGTCAAAGGAGCATTTTTCAGATTTGTTATAAATTCAGGAGGCACATTGAAATTTTCGGTAAAGTTCCTAGATAAAATATTAACAACTTGACACATTGATATTATAAGGGTTAATCGACTTAATGTTAAGGTAGTAAACGCTCTGCTTCAATATTGTTGATAAATTTCTTATTATATGCAAAATATGCTGTACTTGTTCAAAATCTGGAATAATCTTAAAAAAGGCACAAATAATCAAAATATGCAATTTGCATATTTACCTCTCACTTGTCAGTTCCGTTAGCACGAACAAGTAAGCTTGGACGGATATTTCAATCTAGCAACAAATGAGAATTCTCTAGCGGCAAGGTGGGAGGTCAAAAGCAGGGCTTCGAACCGTATTTTTTTTTGTTCCGGTTCAATAAAAAAAAATACATGTGGTAACAACTTATTTGCATATCTGTTAATAATTAGTTCAGGCAATTATTGTCATAGTAATGAGTTTTTAGTTTTTAGTTATGTATTGATGTTTTTGGGAGAATATATATTTTCTGTCATTAATCAGATATTGTAATTGGAGAATTTAATAAACATTTAATATTGTGCCTGGAGTGTTTAATTCATATTATCAAGAATACCTCCAAAACATATATCAGTTCGGTTCCGGTTTTCGTTCCGGTTCAATAAAAAAATATATAGGTATATCAGTTCGGTTCCGGTTTTCGTTCCGGCAAAAATAGTGGTTTTTTCCGGTTTTCGGTTCCGTTCCGAATGATTAATTTTTAATTTTTTTAACATTTTTATTTATATTAAAAATGTATTATCGCATCAAATTCTCTTTCGTGTTAAGACGAATACAACTACATTATGAGACTCCGCAAATGAGAATGTGTCAATGCGCGTGTCTGAGCATGTATCGAACCGAAATAAACCGATATTTTTTTTCGGTTCAACTCCGGTTTTCGTTCCGACAAAAATAACTGTTTTTTCGGTTTTCGGTTCAGCTCCGGTTCGAAGCCCTGGTCAAAATCTCAATTCAAATTCCCTTGTTCGTGCTATCGGAAATGACGTTTAAGTGATCTGAGGTGAGATTTGTGGTAAAAGGAAAGCACCTAATGTTGTTCGAGAAATTGTGACTTACGTCAACAGCTTTGGGGCCATATTCATAGTCGTGACTTAAGCAGGTTCTTAGACCGTCTTTCGTAAATACATCTTATACGTTTAAGATTGTCTTATGTTGCTATTTATGTATTCACAGAGGTGAACTTTGAAAAGTAAATGTCAATATTTTTAATAACAATGTTGTCAATATCTCACATGTTCTGCAATAGAAATTAAAATTGTGTCGTTGCAAAAAATTCTTCGTTATTCAACTCCTTCAAGAACAGTGTGTAACATCTTCGAGAATAGAGAAGTACCATCGTGATCATAAAAATCGACTACATGCGAAGTGAAATCGACACTTCCATTTTCAAAAAATTTAGTTGTGTAACATTAGGTTTGACACTATTTGTCATGTATTTGTCAACCTATAAAATCTCATCCATCTCATTCGATTCCAAAGAAATAAATATTCTCTATGATTACTAATACTAACAGCAAATTCAGTTGCAATTGCTCGAATACTTATTTTGTCTTGCAGTCGCGTTCGAATTATTGCTTTCTGAATTGCTTTTAATTGGAGTATTTTTATTTGATTTGTCAAAATAATATTACTGTCAAAATGACAGAAGTTCATTTTAAAGCACGCTTCAATTGACTAAAATTTCGAGTGTAGTCGGTTTTTATGATTACGATGGTACATAACATTGCTTAGGATTTTCTTAAGAATTGACTATGAATATGGTCTTAAAATACGTATATTGTCGCGATGAAGGGCGGCGCCTCCATCATGTCACGGAAAGCCCACAGGCCTCCACTAGGTCACGGCCCGGGGTTTTTATCCGTTGAGGGCGTAGGTAAGGTAATAGATGGTAGAGGGCTCCAGAGCGTCTAGATGGCAGGGCGGCGTCTCGATGGAGTGGCACTAGTGCCCACTGAGTCGGATGGTAGAGCGACTAGTTGCAGGACAGCGTCCCGGCGCGCCACGGAGTCGGTTGGGTCGAACGACTGACTTCCTAATTTTGGCCCGCATTTTTATACACCTTTTTCGGCTAGTCTGCATGTTGCATCTCCTTGTTCTCGCCCCGTGTTTTGCCCGTCGATTTCAATATGCACGGCCTCGTTTATCGAATTTTACGCTGAGTCTATCGTTGCGGAATTGGAACCGATTACCTAGTTCTTTCGACACAGTTGCGGTGCCCTCGATTTCACAAGTTCGCGTTGCAATTCTTTGTTCGCGGAATACAACAAAAAATCCCCTCGCGGTTTTTCTTAGAAAAATCCCTTTCGTGACAATATTGAGTTTGTACTCGGTATAGGTATAGGTACAAATTTAAAGAAATCCATAGGTAAATAATCTGCAAATAAACCTGAACGAACGATTTTCATAAATGATAATATTTTTACGTTTCATGCTCTTATTTATTATGCGGGGTTTATTAAACGTCACGTAATCCGTAAAAATTTAATAAAGTATGGAGCTTGATATTTTTAAGGATATATCGGTTAAGAGCCTATAGGCTGTTGCTTACAAGCTCATTTTCATAAGATAGCAAGTAATGAAACTTTCTACTCCACTGCCAGAGGCCATTGCAGAGTCTACGTGATGTGATTGCCAAAATTCTTTTCCGTGCTTTACGTTGGTTCTCGACATTATTGGACATTCTTAACTCATATTTATAACGCTGCAATTCACAAAAGTCTTTAGTCAGGAATAAATTTAATGAGTTTGGTTTAGTTCAGAGATGGCGAACCTTTTTCTACCAATGAGCCAAATTTAAGTAAAAATTTTGTAGTAATGAACCGTGGATCAAGCATTTTATGTCATTGATTCTATTCTAACATATCCTTATACACAGGACCTGACGATTATATTTACAAGGAATTGCTTAATCATATCGATTTCTTACGAAAGCGTAAAACGCTTCATTTTACCTGCAATCCATCGCTAAGAATTTTTTTACTTTAATTAAAGGGTTATTATTTTGTTTATTTATTTTATTTATTAGATACAATTGTGGAATGCACGAGTTTTCATTTAACGTAACCGTCATCGCCAGTGCCGTACCGTGAATCAGTAGAATTCACTAGAATGCGAAATTTGTTGTTACTTTTCTGATAATATAATAATACAATAATAATAATAATAATAATAATAATAATAATAATAATATATTTATTAGTGCCAATACATTTTCTTTTAAATGTTTACACACGTCAGCTGGTGGAATTAATAACATATAAAATCATATAATTAACACATATAAAACTATAAATCACGGAATCCTTTAGTTAGTTCATCTTGGATCGAAAAAAAGCATGACCGAATTAGAAGTGTTTTTTGAACAAGTTATATGGCAGTTGCTTAATTTTCTCTGGCAATAAATTGAACATCTTTGGGCCAAAATAGTTGGTTCCGTTCCGAGTTTTCTTGATCCTATGGAAATCCACACGAATGTTGGTTTTATTGCGGGTGTTGTAAAGATGGTCATTTTCGTGCGTTTCATAATCAGTACTGTTCCGTTTTACGTACAATAAACACTGCCATATGTAAAGGCTATTGTTAAAATTCCCAGTTTCACGTAGGCTGCTCTACAATCTTCTCTGTAGGAAAGGCCCGCTAGTATTCTGATGGCTCTTCTTTGAAGTTCAAATATTCGATGCACTGACGATGCATGTCCCCAAACCAGTAATGCAAAGGCAATCCTCTAATGTATGTTAATACAGATGTTCTGGTAACGGTTTATCATGCATTAGCATGATAAACCGTTACCAGAACATCTTGCGACGTCACTTGAGCAAGATTACGGAGAAGATAAATATTTGATGACACTATTTTGGCTATGTAGTCTATATGTGCGTCCCACGATAGTTTAGCATCTAGATATACGCCTAAAAATTTTACTTTATCGGGGTTATTTACTTCATCAATATCTCTCAGTGAAAAGTACATTAATTCAGACTTTTCTTCTTTGAACTTTAGTTTATTAGAAATGAACCAATCATTTAATCTTGCCTGACTTGTCTCAATTTTATTTATCAGATTTTCTAGATTAATGTCACTGTTTACGTCCGTAGTGTCATCAGCGAAGAGTATATATCGCTGCTCGGGTTTGCATGAGGTAAATCATTAATATAAAGCAGGAACAGTACCGGCCCAAGAACTGATCCCTGCGGTACGCCATGTTTTACATCGATTATATTCGATCTACTTCCATTTCGAATTAATAATTGTTTTCTTCCATGTAGGTAGGAACTTATTAGTCTAAGTGATTTTTCAGAGAAGCCGTAACTCTAATTTTTTAACTAAAATCTTGAATGAAACAGTCAAACGCGCGAGATAAATCACAATATAGCACTGCTGAATGTTCTCCATTGTTGAATGCATGGTTTAATATCGAGATCAAATGATTGATAGCGTCTGTTACAGATAGGGACTTTCGATAGCCATATTGCGATGTTGTCAATAATGCCTGCTCTTCAATATATGAACATAATCTTTCTTTCAATGCTTTTTCCAAAATTTTTATCCAGATAGGAATAATTTCATATATCAGGAAAATAATTTGTTGATCTTCACAACAAGGTTTCGTGAAGTGCAAAGAATAAGTTGGATAAAAAAACAAATGAAAAATCGATCAATCTCCGGCAAAAAAAATTTTGAAACTCAAATCCTAACAGGAAGCAAAAGAGACCTATAAAGAAGTCGACGAAATACAAAGTATTCGATAAAAAGGAAAAATGAGAAATGAAATAAACTACAAAGAAGAAAAATAAAATAATAATAATAACAAAAATTTCAAATTCCAA
This sequence comes from Dorcus hopei, assembly GCA_033060865.1. Taxonomy (NCBI): domain Eukaryota; kingdom Metazoa; phylum Arthropoda; class Insecta; order Coleoptera; family Lucanidae; genus Dorcus; species Dorcus hopei. The sequence continues at coordinate 41,834,176 of CM065420.1, forward strand.
TTTTATAACCTCCATATCTTACAGGAATCAAGAGATAGAATTTTTTTAACATTTTTCCCATGCTCAGCGAGTATCCTGAATAGTGCAAAATGGCGTTGTTTCGCCTTTTTTAAGCACTCAGTAAAAATAACTCGATACAAATCTGTTTTCTTTTTCATATTAAATTTAATAGTAAATTAGAATGTGACAAACATGACATGCAGTATATTGTGTGTCACATTCTAACTTACCTTGAAACTTAAACCAGACTTAAGTCTTTTATGAAATTTCAGCCTTCGAGATTTAACATGCACGTTGTCATAAGTGATAAAATAATGTTTTATTAATCCCACTATGTTTAAAACTACCGGATGAATTTTAAAATTTTTTATCAATTCTTGCCATGAAATTTAGACGGCATGTCTTAGATTTACTGTAAAATAACCTCAACAAGTGTGTTGACGTCTTGGGCTGTTATCTGATTGTTCAGCACCTTTACGACGTTTCTGCTAATGTTTCACTGTAATGAGTGCATTATATGAGAGTCAAAGTAATATCGACCTTATTTATTCAACGTCTCATCTATAACTGAACTTACGCTACTTCTTAAAATCTAAGGGTGGTCAGGGTGAGGTAAATACAAATTGGGGTGCGTGAGAACTGACTTGCTTATTAGAAAAACGGTGTTTACGTGAACCAGAGAGTCAGAAATACATGGAACACGGTGTCGTCACTTTAACGTTAAATATGAGACCGATATATTGCTACCTACCTGTGCGGATAGGCAGAAGTTTAACACCGGAGCGATTAAAATCCGGTGTCGCCAGCAGCTACAGTGGGACGGGTATGGGTTCTTAATCCAAAACGCGAAGGGCCAATTGAAAGGGGCGCCACTTAATTTTTTTTTTGAGAAGGAAAGCGCGGAAAATTAAGAAAACGCCCAGAGCAGGTACAAATGTTTATTAAACAAACTCAAGATTTAAATAATCTATCGAAAACAATACAGAGTTTCGATCAATAGCGCCTAATTATTCGGATCCGAACAAGTAAATACAAAATTAACTTGGACTAAAGCCAACGTAAATGAACGATAGATTAGTTTTAGCTTTATTGGAAATGATACCGCAAGTACAGTAGTCCTGAAGGGACCCAATTTTAAGAGTGCAGATTCCTGAATCCTACACGTTCCTTCGAACGGGGCTTACGACGCAACGCCACGCAATGCCACATGCACAAACGCGACACAGAATTATAACCACCGACAAACAATAAATAACTCAATAAAGATCCGACCTGTATATAATAATAATAATAATATGCCTTTATTTTAGTTGGCGGGGTTCAGCTTTAGCTGCTCTGCCACCCAACCAACATTTAGAAATACAATATGAGTACAATAATAACATTGGTACAGGTTAATAATGGAACTATGAGCAGTCACTGTTGTGTAGAGAAAAGCTGACTCCAATATGTTTTCTTATAAATTTTAAATACCGATGATCGCAACTCATGAGTCATCGAATTATATATTTTAGTGGCGTTATAAGAAAAAGATCTCTCGAAGAGGGCGGTGTTATGTAAAGGAATATGTAAACCGCTAGTGCGCCGCAAAGATATGTCATGCAGCGTAAATCTAGGAGTTAGTAAAGAGCTGAGGTATGGTGGACACGAAGTGATATAAATTTTGTGAACTAGGCAGGCCATATGATACAATCTTCTGTTTCCCATATTTGGCCATCCAGCGTTTTAAAGTTTGTAAGACACGTGATCTCTTCTCCTCAAACCGTAGACGAAACGAAGACACGAGTTCTGAGTTTTTTGAATTCTTGAAATTGATAAAACATCTAAGCACGGGCCATAGACAGTATCACAGTAATTGAAATTGGAGAGTATAAGAGTATCACATAATTGAATTTTTAATCTTATAGGGAGAAATTGTCTGTTCATGTACAAGCGTTTTAATATAGAATAAGATCTCTGAATTAATTTTCGCACATGAGACGAGAACCTCAAATCATGATCAAAAATGACACTTACATTTTTTACTGTGTCACTACACGGAAGTTGTATATTATCAACAACTATTTTCATACGGTCTATGGCCCTTAATCGGTCTTTAAGAGCACCGAACATGATGACTGATGATTTAATAGGATTGATACGCAAAGAATGGATAATAGAAATTTGGCTTAATCGTTGTATGTCTTCATTAATTAAATCGGAAGCTAAGTTTAAATCAGTAGCTTTAAAGCTGTAATAGAGCTGAGTATCATCAGCGTAGAAATGAGTTTGACAGGTTTTAATTTTGGTATAAAAATCAGCAGTATACATAGAATATAAAAGAGGTCCAAATATTGAACCTTGAGGAGCTCCTGATTCAATAAGTTTGAATGAGGAGCGTGTATCGTTTACAACGACAGCCTGCATTCTGCTACGCAAATATGTAGATATGAACTTAATTACCAAATCACTAAAACCAAAATAGTGCAGTCTTGCGCATATTAATTTATGGTTGATAGTGTCAAACGCTTTGGAATAATCGATCAGAAGAAGTACAGTAAGATCACCTCTATCACAAGCTCTAAAACTATCATCTGTAACTTTTACCAAAGCTGTACCTGTACTATATCCCGACCTGAAACCTGATTGTGTGGGAGGTAATAAATTGTTTGAATTTATATATGCCTTAAACTGATTCACTGCAATTTTTTCAAGTATTTTCGATAACACTGGCAGTAGCGATATAGGACGTAAATAATTGAAAGATTTGACTTCTTTGACTTTGGCAACCGGTATTATCAGTGCGCGCTTCCAGACTTCTGGAAATTCTCCACGGACCAAGCATTGATTTATAACATGAGTAATGTATTTACTTAAGAATGGCAAACATAATTTAATCATTTCAGTGGAGATGCCATCATATCCACAAGCATTTGACTTAACACTATAAATTGCTTTCTCCACAGAAATTATTCGGCGGATTCGTCTGTCGAGTCGATGGAGGCGGCCGTCTACGGGAAACTTCCGCGGACTGTCGGCTTCCTCGGCGTGTGTCAACTGGTGCGTGCACTGGTACTAGCGATGATACTACGATTGGTGATACAATCGTAGAAAAAAAGACAGGAAAGAAAAGCCTATAAGCGGAAAATGAACGGACATAAGGGCCAGATCGAGAGAAACAGCAAACAAAACTTACCTAGTCGAGTAGGGCTAGGCTGACACAAACCGCGGAGAAGGCGGCTTTTTCGCCCCAAGTGAACCGGTAAAATTCGGCGCACAGCCGTACAAATCTACTTTCACCCTCTTAGAATAAGTTAACACGGAACTACCAACGAAAAACATGTGGTTCACTGGACGAACAGAAAATTAATGAAAAGTGTCCCTTCCCTCGGTCGGCGGAAAAGAAAAAAAAACAAACGAGAGAGAAATATTCAAGTGCACCAATGGCCGATTTTCGTGACATCAACGCAAACCAATCACGACAAAGGCCAAGGATCATGTCGGCAAGCGTAGTAATTCCGGAAAGATGACAAAAAAGAAACCGACCATCTGTCGCCTCCCGTATCTTAAAATAGTACGCATTAAATTGGCACATAATCGCCTCGTAAAAATAATTTCAATCTTAGGAAAGGATTGGACTAATTTTAAGTAATGAACTTGCTCTTTGAATCTGAAACTATTATCGAGATGCATGTTAAATGAATTAATTAAGGGAAAATTTGGGCGGATGAAATCGTAAATTCCGGAGCACACCGTGAGAAACAGGTCGAGGCGTGCTAAAAATACATCGCAACGTTGAAATGTGTACGATACAGGGTGTGTCAATACACAGGCGGAAAAATAAACTGTAACAATATTTCATAGAGGGACAATCGTTATTACTAAGGAAAAGCAAAGATTTAAAACACTGACGCAAAGTTGCCGGAATGTCTGTTGAATATTAAACAAAGTGCAATGAGTTACTATTCAGTTAAGCTAAGACATGCCGTTCAAATTTCATGGCAAGAGTTGATAAGAAATTTAAAAAATCACCCAATATTACTACACACTAATTACAGATAATAGGCATAATTCTTACTTCTTTATTATGTCAACGGAATGTAGGTGATACCCAGAATCAACTAAAATGAATTACTATAAAATGGCGACAGATTTGAGTATAACAATTTTTATCTCTTTATTCTGTCCACTGAATAGAATCACTCTGCTGCATTGATGATAATTGACAGAATATTGCTCGATAGCATTCAATAGCAACTGTTTCAGCGTCGTTATTAAAATTAGCGTGTTATAGCAAATAGCGTTCAATATACGCATACAGAGTACGAAAATAGCGGAGTGATGGTGAGAACGAGAGTTAGCGATAAATAGCGATTGATATGTAGTTACAAAGTTCGATGTAATCGCTAAAGGTAGCACGTTAGCAAGCAAATAGCAAGCGGAACAGACATACAGAGTACGAAGATAACGGAATTTGAGTGGGGACAAGACTTAGCGGCAAATAGCAATTGATATCAGTTACAGAGTTCCATCCCTGTATCTCTATGATTTTCAAGATATTTATGCATAATTTGCATTTCTGACTCTTCGCTACAGATCCTCCCTACTATTTACAAGGGTTTGTAATCTTTTATTTTATTCCACAGATAAAAATCAATTGGAGTCAGATAGGGTGATCTAGGTAGCCAAACCCAATGATCACTGCACCCCATTCAATGATATTCAAACATTTCATCCAGCATTATAAAACTGCTTATTAATAAATGGATAACAATGTGAACGAAACTATGAAAAATCAGCTGAACCGGTTCCGATTATAATAAAAAGTTGCATTTTTATAGTTTTCATATTTACCAAGAAATAAATTACACATAAATATCTCGAAAACTATTAAAGATAAACGAAACATGTTGAGGTTGTGGATTAATTGTTTAAAAGATAGTAGAATGTTGATTACAAGTAGTACAGTTTATTTAGCCAGATAATTACACAAACACGTGGTGCACATTCTTGCTTAACGGTCAGGGCAAGAGTGTTCTCATGCGTACAATGTTGGTACTATACTAACTTAGTTCTTGGATTACAAAAAAGATGTCACTACATACTTGATACCAAAATAAAACTTGTGTAAAACTTACTTTCTATATTTTTATTCAACACTCCATCTGTTTGAACAAGTTTTATTTTGTTAATACTTTACAAACGATTCAATTTAACAATATTTAATTTATTTCTCAACAAGATAAACTTATCTCTAGTAAGTGCTTTAGTCAGAATATCAGCTAATTGCTCTCGACTAGGAACATATTTAATTCTTATTTCACCACTCTCATATTTTTCTCGTACGAAATGATATCTGATGTCAATATGTTTAGTTCTCTTATGAAACTCTGGGTTCATTACAAGCTTTATCGCACTCCGATTATCTAGATTTAGTTCTGTCGACCCTTCATATTGACATCCTAAATCATTGAGTAGCTTTCGAATCCATACCGCTTCTTTTACACTCATACTGGCTGCAACATATTCCGATTCTGTAGTACTCAGTGTTACCATCTTTTTTCTCTGAGAAGACCAGGTAATCGGACCATTTGACAATAAAAATACATAGCCCGTAGTGGACCTTCGTGTGACAGCATCACCAGCATAGTCTGCATCACTATAACCTTGCAGCACTGGGTTACTCCCCGTAGATTCATACATTATACCAACATCTTTAGTTCCAAGTACATATTTAAAAATTCTTTTAACTGCTTGACAATGAGTGTAATTATATTTGTTTACAAATGTGCTTACCGAATTAACTGCAAAAGAGATATCTGGACGACTGACCGTGGCCAGAAATAGAAGTGACCCGACAGCCTCCCGGAATGGAAATTTTACAATTTCATCATTCTCCTCTTTTAGATTTTCTAAACGTACATATGGGTCAGCAGGGACAGCAATAGTTTTAGCCTCATCCAATTTAAAGCGCATCAGAATCTTTTCTGTATATGGTTCTTGATGTATGAATAGTGTTTTTGCAACCCTGTCACGAACAATTTCCATTCCACAGAAACTTGCTGCTTCTGAAATTTTCATAGTAAATTTCTCCTTCATTACATCTAAAATGTTGTTCAGGGTCTCTCCACTTCTGGTCACGATCAGGCCGTCATCTTGAGTCCCTCAGGTATTGACATATATATTTCTTCTTGAAACTTACCATACAAAAAAGCAGTTTTTACATCAAACTGTTTCATTTCATAGTCCTCACTTGTCGCCAACGCCAACACAGCACGAATAGAGTCATATCTTACCACAGGAGCAAAGGTCTCTTCAAAATCCAGTCCTCGTTGTTGATTAAAGTCTCTGGCACAAAGTCTCGCCTTGTACCTTGTCTTGTTATTGGTTAACATCTGCTTCTCGAACACACATCTAGAATCTATTACTTTCTGTCCTTCATTTGGTACAATGATCCAAGTTTCGTTTTCTTCATGAGCTTGTAACTCTTCCTGGATAGCTCTTTCCCACATCGCACCATCTGACCTTGAGACTGCTTCGGTCAAAGTCGTAGGATCCTGCAGTTCAGCCAAGTTTACGTCAAATCTGATTGGACGTCGCAGCTTTGATCTATTTCTCAGATCGTGTTGATAAAATGAAGTGTTTTCTGCTGGTGACCCATTCGGTTGAATTTCTTCTATTATGTTCTGTTGTTCTGCTTCTTCAGGTTCTATGTGTTGATCGACGTCTTCATTATAGAATTTGAAACTAACTTCTTATCTATTTGGGCACTGACTTTCTGTATTCTTTTCGTTGAATGTTACGTCCCTTGATTCAATGATTTTCTTCCGTTCTAGATCATATAACCTATAATTGGTTGATTCATCTTGATAGCCAACCATAAACATCTTCTTTGCTTTATTATCAAGTTTTCTTCTGAACAGCTTGGGTATACGTACATATGCCACAGATCCAAACGTTTTCATGTGTGACAGACTCGGTTGTCTCCCTGTCCAGACTTCAAATGGAGATTTCCTTTCTGAACTAAATGTCACCCTGTTTATTGTGTACACAGCTGTGTTTACAGCCTCGGCCCATAACATTAAAGGCAAATTTCTTGCTGCAAGCATGGTTGATGCACTTTCAATAATAGTGCGGTTATCACGTTCAGCTTTTCCATTTTGGTGAGGTGAATAGGGTGCTGTAGTTTGTAGAACTATTCCCTTATCTGTCAAGTATGTCTTCATATTTACATCTGTAAATTCCGTACCTCGATCAGTTTTCAGCACTCTAATTGGACGTCCAAATTTGTTTCGCACCACAGCTTCGAATGTCTTGAATCGATCAAAAACGTCGGATTTGTTTTTAATAAAATACACATACCTATAAAAAGTCTTTCTCAAAGTGGGCGATAACGCCCCCTTGTGGGCGCTGGAGGCCTACAGGGGGGCTGTAAAGGGCACAGTGAAAGTTGGGGGAAACAAGATAAGACTCATAAATGGCAGGCTATAATTTAACTAAAGTTATTAAAGTAATGATTGCGATTGTGATTTTTAAGATGTGGTAAAGTTAAAAATTTTAGGGGGCGCTAGAAAATAATTGATTCTCAAAGTGGGCGGTAGACGAAATTAGTTTGAGAACCTATGCTCTAAAAGGTTGAACAACAAGTAATTTCTCGCTCCTCCGAGTGATTCTACCTGCATCGGGCCACACACGTCACTGTGTATGATTTCACCGAGTTGACTCTCACGTTCAGATCCTTTCTGGAACAGCATTCTTATGAGCTTTTCCAATATGCCAAGCTTCACAGAAAAATTCTCCACTGCCTGTCGAATTCAGTCCCTTAATCAGTCCAGCCTTTGCTAAATTCAGTATTGTTTGAATGTTGACATGTCCAAGTCTCTCATGCCACATTTTAAGATTAGATGAAGTTGAGAGATTAACTTCACATTCAGTGGATACAACAAATAACATTCTGTAAATTTCATTATTTTGTTTAACCCCTTGTGCCTTTGTCACTCCATTTTTAAAAAAGTAAACAAAATCTTTATCAAATCTAACATCAGAATTTTTATTTGTGCAAATACCAACAGAAAACAAATTTTTCTTTAATTTTGGCACGTAAAGTACGTTTTCATTCTCCCATTTACCATCTACGTACGTACCCTTTTATGTTGACTGAACCAATACATCGAAAACCGTTTCTCCCACGTCTTTTAGCTGGCTCGCCATATTTGAAATTTTTGTAATATGGTTAACTACTGATTCATTTGAGTTCATAGAATAACTGTGGAATCTCTTCATAAGCATCAACTTATTTGATTCCGACTTTTGCCATGTATGAGGCATAATTTCGTCCACATCTCGTTTGCACTTTTACTTGTAATCAAGTATTCCAACTGTGCGTAGTCCACAGACGATGAAATCATGCACATGGCTCTTATCTTATCTTTTACCCACTGTTTCCCAGCGTCGTCCTCCAAATTAGCCGGTTGTGCTCTTGTACCAGTTACTACATCATTAACGCCATAGCCATAGACGTTGAAAATGGTATTCACTTGAAATTTCCACAATTGGAAGTTGCTCCCGTCGAATTTCACAACGTTACGCACAATACTGTCGTCGGCCATGTCGGAGTAGTTTTTATTACACGTGACACTTTTCACTGAAGAAAAAATTGCTCTAATTTCTTTTATTTATGAAAAATATCTGGGCCCATAACCTGTTGAGGTTGTGGATTAATTGTTTAAAAGATAGTAGAATATTGATTACAAGTAGTACAGTTTATTTAGCCAGATAATTACACAAACACGTGGTCCACATTCTTGCCTTAACGGTCAGGGTAAGACTGTTTTCATGCATACAATGTTGGTACTATACTAACTTAGTTCTTGGATTACAAAAAAGATGTCACCACATACTTGATACCAAAATAAAACTTTATACTATACTTTCTATATTTTTATTCAACAAAACATCGTTTATATAAAATCGAAAAAAAATTACACTTCGCGTCAGATCACACAGAAAACAGTCTATGATTGCATTAAAAAAAATCAAGTGATTTTTTGTTGAAAACTATTAACTTTTGTAGATCCTCTGTAAGCTGTGTGTAAAGTGTGTGATTTATCTTTTATCAGAAAAATATTACTTCATGTTTGTGATCAAACAGTGAAAAGTACCATTCTCTATCTTTCTTAGTTTTTGAAATATTCCAATTTATTATAATCACTGCAATCGCCAAAATTTTTACAAAAAATTTATTATCGTCAAAACAATACATTTTAGCCCTAATCTATGTCAATAGAAAAGATGTAGAATTGAACGGGGAATCCAAAAATGAAACAATATACGGAATTGTTTCATTTAAAATAAGAAAGTTAGTATCGAGTTGATACTAACGACTTGAAATCATGACTGATTTTGTAGTATTTAAATAGTTCCTCATCGATTATTACCGTGTGCAAATTTTCAACGATCTGCAAAGCGTAGTTTCCAATATACGCATTCTAATGGTTCAGCCACACTAACGGCAAATGTGCTGCCTAACGTCATTTTTAACGTCTAATTTGCCATTAATCAGTCGCTACACATACAATTATTGTCAAGTTAGACGTGAAAAATCACGTTAGGCAGCACATTAGACGCAGCGTGGCTCCGACAACGATAGTGTAGCGACGGATTATTGGCATATATGGCACTAATTTTGTAACGCCGCGGCGTTGAGAATGGCATTGCGCGCTAGACGATAGCTCGGCTGGCGGTTTTTGATACACATCAAATGAATTGCCGGCGAACGTATCGCATAGTTGTTGCCATAGATAAAGAAAGATATATGTGAGGAAGACAGAACATACATTTTTTGCACGAAAACAGCGACATCTCGTGTTTTTAGTCACGTACTATCTTAGTTTTGATTGCAGGTTTCTTTCATTATTTCTAGTACTAATTTAAAATATAATTTTTGAATGTTAGGAAATGGAAAATGCTAAAATATTTGAATAGAACTCCTGTGATATTTGACATTTAAGATAAAGTTGCCAATATTCAAGTAAAATACCACTGCTGCAGCCGCTTCGGAGCGAAATGTGGGACAAATAATGACCTTAACCACCAATGTAAAATTTAGCGCATTAATTTTCTCGCGTTAATTGTCGGGTTCTTGTCCGTTAGAATGCCGTTAGACGTTAACGCAGATGTGCCCGAAGCATAATAGGCCACTCATCGTGCGAATCGGCGCGGTTATTGCTTTAGTGTCGTTATAAATTCCTTAAAATGTTAAGACGTTGGGGTAGGTCTGATCGGGGCCTGTAAAACACCGTCTTCAGTTCGCAATTAGAACAAGTATCGGACGCGTTGTTTTGTGTTAGGTGTATCAAAAAATTTCTCCTTTTGTATGTTTTTGTAAATATTTTTTATTAATTATATTTATTATATTATTATTAATCTGCTCTTTTTCTAATTACGCTAAGACCCTGAATTATTAAAATTGGAGGACGTGAGCAACGACAACGTTAGATATTCGTGTTCACGCAGCCTATGTGTTCATTTAGAACTTAACGTTCGCTGTTGCCTAAAACTTACAGCTTACAGTAATTATTCTGGCACATAACTTGTTGAAAACAGTGACTGTGAAATTTAATGAGCATCTATTGTTGAAGATAAACAGCAAACAATAAGATTAAATTACACTTTATAATAATATATAACAAATTCTTTTGACGGGCACTTAACATTCGTATAATTGCTCAACGTTTCATTATCGGTTGATAGCTTCCTCAGGAGTGAAAAAGCTTTTAGAAGTGGAGTTGCTTGCAGGTTCAACTTAACCTATGCCTATAGTTTGATTCTTTCTTATAGTGACTTAAGGCATATCTGTTAACTGTTACGATATTCATATTTTACCTTTATTCAATATATGTAGAGATCAAGAAATTGTTCTATAGGTACTTATATTGTTCTAAATTTTAAATCCTTTTTTGAGTTATCAGTTATCAGGTTTGTCTTAATTGCTGTATTAATTTCTTGTGTTATTTTAGACAGATGATCAATCAGTTCGTATAGCTTTTGGAGGATACATACTGTTAATCCCAGTAGATATAGTATTCACATGTTTCTTTGGGCAAATGCTAACAAATCAGGTAAGTTCTAGATATCATAATTCTCTTAGGTATAAAGCCTCAAGTACACGGGGCTAGTTTACAAGTTACAAGCCGGCTTGTAAAAAGCAGGCGAGTCGGCGAATGCGCTAGTAGTCGATTACACACAAAATCTCCCACTTGCTCAGTAGCCAATTAGCTGGCATGGCGTGTGGAAACCAATGCTACTAGCCACTTGTGCACAAGCTACTGTGAGTACACGTGGCCACTTTACAAGCTAGCTCGCTCAAAAGCCGGCGAGTGGCGTGTAAAGTCGCCGGCAGTTCAACTTTTTCCAGAGCGTTTTTACAAGCGGTTAACGGAGCGAGTGCATCGAGTACACTGGACTAGTTTACGAGCTGCTTGTGAAAAAGCCGGCTTGTAGCTTGTAAACTCGCCCCGTGTACTTGAGGCTTAACTGATAATCTCAAGGAAGTGAAAAGAACTGCAGATGCAGAAGCGTTCTGCACTAATAAATTTTTATAAAAATCGATAAGTAATAAAAAAAATCCCATTTTTAGCACACATTTTAAAAGACAGTGTATACAGGGTCTCCCAAATAGAGTGGCCTATTAAAAGTTTTCGGGGATATACAAAAATTCTGAAAATTAGTATACTGCCCTAAGGAGAAGCGATCTTTCAGATTAAAATATTTTCACTTTTATATTACTTCCGGTTATACCGGAAGTTGCCGTTAACTTTCTTATTTTAAATGGAATGCAATACTTTTTATTACAAATTCTGATTCTACACATTATTCTAGATAAAAAATGTTAAGGCTACCATATACCTAAATGTAACCGATTTTGAGATATCTTCAAATTTATTTAAAAAATTGTCTTGGTGATCTTTCATTTAAGACAATGTATTTACGCCAATTTCAAATTTAAAGATTGAAGTGACATGTCGTTTAAAAGTATAATGTTCAGACTTTCAAACCATATCCTAATTATCCCTGAAAAATTCATAGGGTGGTTACAATACGGTGTCGAAAGTCATTATGTTTAACTGCTCAAAACTCAATTTTCGTAAATGGAACACCTGTATATTTTTACATCATGAGATACAGTATCAAATTCTACATCGATTGATATTAGCATTCCCTATACCTATTTCTTTTAGCTTCCTTGTTATTAATAATTGTTTATTATAACGGCATATTTTGCTAGTATGCTAGGTCTTTTTTTGACCGCAACTGTACACATAGAGTATTCACATCTTGTTTTTACCTCATGCATAAATACGAGTTGAAGATACACTGAGTGCGCACTAATGCAGTAAACGAAAATACTAATAAGTCACGTTAGGGCGCGTTCAAACATGTACCCGCGTATCCGATCACGATCGGAAGATTGGATATGATACGCAACAATGATGCAACCACACTTAACTGCGTCTCGTATCCGTTTTGTTACATCCGTGTATGCGTCTACTTTCCGACTTGATACAAATGTATCGTTGCACGTTTGTCACTGTGAAATTAGCTGCTCCTACCTATCCGTCCTGTGTTTGATGTTTCGGCGAAATACCGAGTTATCGATTCCAAGTGTGACGTACTTCTATCGTATCCGCGTTTCAAATGATACAAAGACACGCTACGGAGATGCGTCACGGCAGTACGTCCACACATAGCCGATCATGATACACGATCACGATACGGATACGCGGATACGTCACATGTTTGGACGCACCTCTTGGTTATAAGCAAAACACTATAACTGTCTGACACGTGTCATCCGTTAAACGTCAGTTGATTTAGGAAGTCGCTTCTTTCAACAAAAAATTAACACCAACATTTATAGAACAAAAAATATATCTTTAAAGTCGTAGTGTATTAAAATCGTTGTAGTAAAGCAAAACGTGGCGTGACTTTAATTTGCTTGTCGTTTGTAAAGAATTTCACTGCTATGAAAGTTGCTCGTCGCGCACTTTAATTATTACGGATTACGAGCAGATCATCAGTGAAATTCGTACCCTTTCCAATGAATTTTTAATTTATACAGCGTGATATGAATCTCTTCAATAGCTCCTTAACTATTGATTATAAAGAAAACTATCTTGCATAAAAGTTATCGATTATAATAAGATCTATATTAGTAAATTATTTTCACATACTTACACAGCATGTTCCATAAGTGAGATCTCTTAAAAGTAAACAATTTTTATTAAGCAACTATGGCTTTAAGAGAACTGTGGATCACGTAATCAACTACTCGAAAGCCACCAGTACTCCCCGCAAACCCCGCATGACTGAAAACATGCCTTTTTTATAATTGAAATAAGTGTCGTTTAGTCCAATTAGGCTCCATAGTTGAACGACAAGGATAACATCATCTACACTCGTCTTGTATAAGTTCATACACATTCATCGTATTTAACATAGTGGCAACGTCGCGTCGCAAAACTTACACGTGGTAATATTCTTATATTCTGAAATAAAGGAAGAAAGGTTTGCTGGTTATATACGCGCGAAATTCAAAAGTGTAAGATTTGAATAAAAAGCGAAAAATAAATTGGAAAATACGCCAGTAGTAAAATAATTCTTAATTAAATAATATTCATAATTAAAACACTTTCTTGTTCGTTGAAATTTATCAAATAATAAATAATATTTAAAATAAAATAACTTCCACATTTCTTCTTGTGAAAATTAGCTAATACTTTAAGCCAATTAGGTAATAATTTTCTTGATAAACAATTTTCTGATATTTAAAAAACCAGAGTTCGATCGACACTAATTTCATTTTGAAATTAAAACTGATATTAAATTTAACCAAAATGTAATACTTACATAAATGGCTTATTAATTACACTACATAGAAATTATTTTATTTATTTATTTTATTTTATTTTAAATGGTTTAGAAATTAGACATAACATCTTGATACTAATCTTCTAATACACAAATAGGAAATAAATGTGCATAATTTTCAAAATGTTATTAGTATTATTGTTGCAACTTTTGAAAAATCAAAAAATACCATTGTCTTGTAAAAGGATTTTTAAAATAAAGTTTAAACTTATTTGTCAACGAAAGCATGTTACGTTTACTGAATGATTCTAAATAACAAAAATAGAATATTTTGACCTAAAACGAATTTTATTAAAAAAAAATTGTGAAAGAAAATTATATTAAAAGTTATTGCAGTTCAAAATTGCTTAATATTCAAAAAATTGAGAGTGTCGGGCAAACAGATTACATAAGGAATGCATTGGAACAAATATTTAACCTATAGGATTGCTCAATCGCCGACACGTGATGTAAGTAATGGAACGTACAAAATGAAATTAAGAAAGGCGTACTTACTATCGATTTCAAAACTAGGACAACTTTAAAATCCAGCAGCTATATTAAGGCCCGGTTTTTTCATTTCCAATTAACTTTATCTTGCGATTAATTCCCATGGTAACGATTGCGATCACAATTGTTACTACGGGAATAAATCGTCACATAAAGATAACTGGAGGTGAAAAAACCGGGTCTTAGTCCCGCTCTTTTCATCTTCAATTAACTTTATCTGGTGATTAATTCCCATAGTAACGATTGTGATCACAATTGTTACCATGGGAATAAACCCTCAGATAAAGTTAACTGGAGATGAAAAGACCGGGCCTTAATCTTACTTTATTGTCAAGTCAGTAACCGTATTTTTGTTAACGCCCAAATTCTGAGCAATTTGTCTAACTGTGACACCCTCTTCTATTGCTGCGTTCGAAAATTATACGTCAGATGTATCTGGAGCGTATGATCTCATCTTTCTCCATCACGATTTTTAACCTATTTTGTATCTCGCTCATCCATTTAAAAAAATCTTATGTTTATATTATTTCCATGACAACAGGCGATCTTTCACATCCACATTTAAGTAGGGTGTGAAAAGGTCGCCTGTTGTCATGGAAATAATATAAACACAAGATTCTTTTAAACGGATGAGCGAGATACAAAATATATTAAAAATCGTGAGTGAGAATGATGAGATCATACGCTCCAGATACATCCGACGTATAATTTTCGAACGCAGCATATGAAAACAATTATCCTAGATCTTTTAAAACAACATTTAGGCCCAGTTTTACAATCGTGGAATAAGAACGGAATAACTGTTCGCCAAATATCCTTTAATGTTCCTTCATATGTACGTCATACCTACGTCACGTTATTCCAATAATAATGCTTATTCGACGATTGTAAAATCGGGCCTTAATGATCGTGACTGGAATAAACTTTGTACAGCGAAATGTGTCAGGCGTATTTTATTTGTCAAATTGATTAAAATCACACCTGACAAGAAGATATTTTTAATTTGTGACGAATCATTTCTTTCAATGACATTGACAACCAAACTTTTTTGCTCACGACTGTATGTACTTTAAAAATGTAAACAAACAAATTGTTTTAATTCCATTGAAAAGTTTTAAACGTTAAACGTTAGATTTAAACGTTCATTGTTGACGTCACAACATACGAATATGCGAACAGGGAATGAGCAATCCTGTAAGGTGAAATAGTGATGTTACTACAACTTTTTCAACTTCGCTAAATTTCAGTATACATACAATGACCGGCAGAAAGTTGGACACATATGGGAAATATTTTTATTATTAATTTCTCCGAAAATTTTACTCTTTATGAAAGCCCCTGCATCTTCCCAAACTTAAAATACACTTATCAAAATTTGAATACCAAGGAGATCAAATTATTTGAAATCGACATAAGAGTAAAGTGTCTTTATTTTTCAAAGTACGCGGAAATATTATTTGAAAAAGTTATTTAGAATTGTTATGCGATCTCAAATATGAAATCATGGCCGCCTACGATGGAAAAAGAAATTTTACATATTTTTCAACTTTTCTAGTATCAATATACAGTATGTCCCCGGATTGAGTTTACAATACGTATAATGGACCAAAAATTTTTGAATTAAGATTTCATGTTCTGCAGTTCAGGCCTGCTTGGCGTGAAATAAATTTGTGCCAAATTTGACGCCGAAAGTCGTCAAGGTGGTGGAATTAACACAAGAAAAAGTAAAATCTGTGTAGGTAAAGTGGTTTTCCTTTTGAATTTAGGAAAGAAATTTAGTAAGATAAAATGATTCTCATTTCAAATTAAGCAGATATGCCAAATTTCAACATCCTAGAAAAAAAAATTGAATTACGGAATATTACTAATTAAATTATAAATATTTCAGTAAAGTTGTAAAATGTTAACGCCATCTACATATTTAGTGACTAAAAACAAATAAAATATGATTATTCAAATAACACTCCGTCCATATTAGCACCTGACAGTGTTAATGTCTTACAACTGTACTGAAATCCTAATATTCCGTAATTCAATTTTTTTTTCTAGGATGTTGAAATTTGGTATATCTCCCTAATTTGAAATGGGAATCATTTTATCTTACTAAGTTTTTCTCCTAAATTCAAAAGGAAGACCACTTTACCTACACAGATTTTACTTCTTCTTGTGTTAATTCCGCCATCTTGAAGACTTTCGGCGTCAAATTTGACACAAATTCATTTCACGCCAAGCAAACCTGAAATGCAGAACATGAAATCTTAATTCAAAAACTTTTGGTCCATTATACGTATTGTAAACTCAATCCGGGGACATACTGTATGTATTCCACAGTGTATCCTAGAACTTTGAATGTGTAGAACTGGACGTTTATTAAGTATGACATGAATATACTTTGGGATTTGTTCTTCGTTCATCTACCAACTAGAAATTATCATCAATAACATTGGTACCATAAAAACTTCACTTTTTTTGTATCCAAAATTTTTTTTTCATCATAGGCAGCCATAATTTTAAATTTGAAATAATAATAATAAATAATATTTTCGCGTACTTTGAAAAATAAAGGAACTTTACTCTTACGTCGAAATCAAATATTTTGATCTCTTCGGTATATGACAACAGGTATTCAAATTTTGATAAGTGTGTTTTGAGTTTGGGATGATGCAGGGGCTTTCATAAAGAATAAAATTTTCTGAGAAATCAATAGTAAAAAAAATTTTCCCACATGTATTCAACTTTCTGCCGGTCATTTTTCAAGTTATTGAAAAAATTATTTAAAATTGTTAAACGAGCCAATAATTGATAAAAATGACAATAAAATATAAATTTGTAAACGGTTTCTGTGAATTTTAGATGATTTTTAATTTTTTTTTATAAAATATAAATAATTTTTAAAAAATGAATCAAAATATGCGCAGAATAACATAAAATACAAAAAATCGGATTATCTCTTCCGCGTTCTGCTTTTAGGTTCCCTTGACACCCTGAACGAACTATAAACATTCAGGGAAAAGTCTAACATTTGAAACAATTTAAAAGCTGTCCAATAAATACAATCTATTAGTATCAATACAAATCGTTCATAAAATGTTACACTTGCGATGCGATGGAAAAGTCATTTTCCGTAATGAGTTTTAAAATTTTACAATTCTTTTTTTGTTAATATAAAACATTTTTCATAATTATTGACTTCATCAGTATGCATAAAGGTAGTTAATTTTGTAAATCATTTACTTGGTATTAAGAGATTTTCCGTTTGATAAAACTTGCATTTCTTCCACAAATGATTCTTGCTGCGCTAATCGAACTAAATAAACGTTTGAGGCCTTCATTTCAGATAATGTAAGCGTACCAAATCTTTTGTCCTGTATTTGTTGCTTACAGTTATAAATAAAACGGAGACACCAAGCAAAAATTCTATCCAGTTTACTTAAATCTGAATATTTTTCAAAATCTTTGATGAACTTGTTAGTTGCCATGATGGTTACTTTAACGTCAGGTAAATCCGGAGGACAATATTCACTATTAGGCCAGCAATCGTGACTGTTAGATAACCATAGGTGTAGGTCCACCCCACCGTAAACTGGATGACGCTATTAATTTTGGACCAAGTCCCCGTGATAGAAGATCGGCAGGGTTTTCAGCTGAAGCAATGTACCTACCGCCATTCAGGAATGTTTGATTTGGATTGTATATCTGATACTTTATTGCTGACAAAAGTATTTAATGATTTGGCGTCTCTTGTGATCCAGCTCAAAACAATTGTTGAATCACACCAATAGAAAAACTGATTGATTGATATTGTCAATGTAGATTTAATTTTGTCAACTAACAACGCAGAAATTTTTGGGGTCGTCAAGGTTTTTGAATCCTGCATGGATAACGGAATGACTCTAGTTTTAGTACAAAGTAAAGTTACCTTTATACGATTCGAATCAATTGATCTCAAGTAAGCACAAGCTCCATAAGCCTTTTTACTTGCGTCTGAAAATGCATGACTTCCATTGATGACTGATCCTGATAAGCAAATTTGACGAGCAATGTGTATTTTATTTAAACATGGAAGTTCTGCGACAAATTTACTCTATTATGCTTCCAATTCGTGTGGTAATGGTTCTTCCCATGATGATTTCATTCTCCACAAATCTTGTAATATAATTTTTCCAATAATTATACATGGGCTGAGGAGCCCCAGCGGGTCAAAGATTAACGATAACACTTCTTGTTTTGTCATTGAATTCAATTTTAATGGAGGATTAACATCATAGATGAGTTCATCTTGCTTACACGACCAAGATAAACCTAAAGTTTTTGTAATTTCCTCTCCTAATTGTAGTACGTGATTGTTAGATAATTCAGAGGAGATACCAATTTTATGTAATATATCTAGATCATTTGATATCCATTTTCTTAATTCGAATCCTTCTGACTTCAAAATATTAAAAATTGGCTTACAAGACTGAATAGCTTTCTCCTTAGATTCGAAACTGTGCAGTAGGTCATCAACATACATAGGATGAGAACTTTGGTTGCAATCTGCTAAATAGAATAAGCACCTAAGAGACAAGAAGTGCAGAAGAAGAGAAGGAGAAGGAAAAAAATGATACAATCACAACTCAGCTCAATCCTAAATTTACTCTAACAAAATCGCCTAACCTAAGACGACAAACCAACCGTAAAATAGGAGAACAAGAGTTGGCTTCCTGAAGATGTAAGACGGAAAGCAAAGACACTTTTAAAGGCCTCTTACGATATGTAGTAATTACAGCAGATGTATTCTCAGAAACCCAAACTGCAAGACGAAAATGAAGAACTACGTATCCTCATCGTTATCAGGCTGAGGTTTCAGATGTTGACAGTGCCAAGTACCGGGTAACACATTACCATCCAGATCTTTCAATTATCCGTAGAGAGTCGTTCATTTATACGAAGTGGTCCAACAAGTTTTTCTGCAAGTTTAGACGAGAAGTGCTTGGAAGCATCAGAAAGGACAAAGTTTCTGCGCCAAATAAGTTGATTCGGAAATAAATGTATAGGTCGTCAACGAAGATCATAACTCGTCTTAGTCTTCGTATTGTTACCGGCCGGTCTTATTACATTAGATGTAAGTAGCGCAACGTCAGTTGTCGGCACGCTCCGAATTCCTTTTTTTTTATGCGCAGGCGGCTGACGTTGTCGTTACGAACCGAGAAGGTTTGTTATTATTTATATTATTCAAATGACAAAAAAATTAAATTAAGTCTTGTTTCTTCTTTCGCACATCTTAGGTCGGGTTTCTGAAACGTTCCATAAAGTTAACTAATAGATAATATAAAATATTCCTATAGTTCTAACATGTATAGCCATAGCAACGTTTACTTTTATCGGACCAATAACTTTATGTAACGTTCCAGAAACCGGGCATTATTATTCGAGGTGCGCGATTGTAACAATTGGCGCCCATAGCGTGGGGCCTACACCTAGTTGTGTTTCCATTACCATGGAAGGAATTCACGACCCCTTGAATCTTGTCACTGCATCATGAGTACGAGATCTAAGAAAAACAACTCTGAGGACATCGAGCCTCAGTGGCGCCCAACTTCCGCTGTTACAACAGCTATTGTGAACAGCGAAATCCAGAATACAGCAGAACAACCGGAAACTGACAGACAGCCTTGTGTCAATTACCACGGTTCGGACTCGCAAGACTCCGGGCCATTCCTGAAAAAAATAAAGGAACAATTTGAAGCTGCAAGTGCACGTCTATCAGGTAAAGGAGAAGCTTGGTTAACGAGATTCAAGTCAATCGAACTTACTTGGGAAGAATTCGAGTTTTTACTTCTCGAAGAATTTGACGGCACGCATATCCGTAGACAACTGATCGCCAACCTGCATTCGAGATAACAGTTAGCGACAGAATTCACAAGTCCATTCGTCATGAATAAGTGGAAACTCTTCAACCGGGTCGCAAGAGATACACCAGAACGCGAATGGATATTGATCATTGTTGATCTGATTCGAGCGGATTTACATACGATGATGATCAGCCCACCGCCAACAACACAGTACGTCCGAAGCGCTGCAGCGGATCGCTTGTCACCACCCCAGACAAAGAAATCCGTTTTGTTATCAAGGACCACAGCAACACCGAACCAAGCAGCCGATCAGCAGTTACCGCAGTGCCGTTTCTGTCCCGAACAACATTACCATCGAGACTGCCCTGTTAACTCAGCTAATACCAGCTCGGGAAATGCCGATCGGGCCGGCCGCAGTCACGGTCGGATCACCGGCCCTCAATAATCAGCCAGATCGGACACCGCAGCTTGCCGAGACTGCCGGTACAAATTTCACCAATCGTAATAGTGGAGAAGAAAGACGGCTTACCTCGCTTTTGCGTGGACTACCGCCGGCTCAACAACGCCACCGAAGACGAAGCTACAAGTTTGCCCCGAATCCACGAGACTTTGAAGGACATAGGAACCGCCAAAATATTCACTACCCTAGATATGGCCTCCGGTTACTGGCAAATACAATTGGACGAAGATACAAAGCGCCTCACCGCGTTCATCACACCAGATGGAGCCGCTTATGAGTTCCGGGTTATGCTCTTTGGTCTGAAAAACGCAGCCACAACATTCCAGAAATTAATGACTCAAGAGGTCTTGGCTGGTCTCGTTAGGAATTTCGTATTGGTTCATCTCGACGATGTGATAATCTACTCTAACAGTTGAGAAGAACACCTCGGGCACTTACAGCAGGTCCTGGAATGATTGCAACAACACCACCTCCGTTGCTCGATAAAAAAGTGTCAATTTGGATTCATCGAGTTGGAATATCTTGGTCACCACATCTCCCCAACCGATCTTCAACCCAAGCAAAGCCACAAAATCACTTTGATGAATAGCGCCGTGCCAACCAACCGGAAGGAACTACGCCAGTTCCTTGGCCTTGTCGGCTGGCTGCGGGAATATCTTCCAAACTGTGCCGAACTGTCCGCCCCCCTGACGGATTTACTAAGCACCAACCGGAGATGGAAATGAGGTCAAGCTCAACAAGCTGCTTTCGTGACCTTGAAGCACGAACTTGGTAAACTACGACCGTTGGATCGGCCCTATCCTGCATTACCATTCGTCCTACATACCGACGCCAGTTCCCGAGGAGTGGCCGCTGTATTATATCAAGATACACCGAATGATCGGAAAATCATATCGTACAGCAGTAGCAAGTTGAAACCCGCCGAACAGAGGTATCAAGCCAACGAACAGGAATGCCTCGTAGCAATCTGGGCCATTCGCAAGTACCGCCCTTACCTAGAAGATCAACAGTTCACTCTCCGTACGGACAGCCGAGCTCTGTGCTGGCTAGAAAACAGCAGAGACTTGCTCAAAACTAACTCGCTGGTCTCTCTTGCTGCAACAGTTCAAGTTCAAAATCGAGCATTGTCCTGACCGGCAGAACCAACTCGTCGATGCCCTATCTCGGACCCCCGAAGAAGTTACTGTTCCCGAAATAATCACCGACACTACCGCACTGCTGCCGGAATCCATTCAACAACTTCAATTAGCTGAATTCTCCACTGAAGTGGAGAATGCACAGCAAGAAGACGAAGCTGTTGCAATCATGTATGCGCGCTGGAATAGGATATGCGCCAACGGACTAACCGAACCTGGCGACGAGGGTTTTTTCCAACTGTATTCGTTAGAAACCGGCTATCTCAGGCGGATCTCAGAAAACGGAAGGAAGTTGCTGTTCGTTCCATCACATGCTTGGAAAAGAGTACTCTACGCACACCACGACGATCTCACAGCCGGTCACCCTGGAGCCGAAGAAACAGAGCGAGCAATTCGAAGGAATTATTACTGGTCGAGGATGAAACGGGAAGTACGCCGTTATGTACGAGCTTGCCTCACATGCAATTGAAAGCCGTCAAGGGAACCGTTTCATTCTTACAGTCACCGACCTATGTACTCGTTGGGTGGAGGCGTTTCCATTGAAAAGATCTGGAACTAAGATCATCACAGGAGTGCTTGAAGACCAAATTTTCAATCGTTTTGGTTATCCCAAGTCCATCATCACGGATAATGGGGTTCAATTCATGTCCATCTCTTGGGACATGGCAATCAACCGTTGGGGTTGTTACCATTGGACAACACCCATATTCCATCCTCGGGCTAACCCTGACGAGAGGCGTAACCAAGAAGTCAAAAAGGGGCTACGCGCCCATCTCCAGGGAAAAGATCCTCGCATCTGGGACCTAGTACTGCCCAGAGTGATCCACAACCTGCGGACTCGGAGATATGCGGCCACCGGAACCACTCCAAGTGAAGCCCTGCTTGGTTACGAGTTGCCGCGACCAGGAGATTGGCATCTGGAAGGCGCCAATGCTCAAGGTTCTAATTTGCCATGACGGGAGCCTATCCAGCGCAGAACCAGAACCGCTATCGGACACGCTACGTTATCAAGCAGACAAAAGCATCACGATTCCTACCTAATGATTGGGTTTTCGCTCGTGCACAACCACGAATAACCGGCACCTTCCCCGAAACTTGGACTGGACCTCACCGGATCATCGAGGCCGTCGGCTCAGTCGCATTCCGCATTCAACATGGCAAACGCCAAGTTAAAGTCTATGTTGATAACCTGTGACCAGCACAGGCACAACCGGCAAGAGAAGCCGCCTTAACTACAGCAGACCGACGCTGCGCCTAGGAGGGGTGGATTGTTACCGGCCGGTCTTATTACATTAGATGTAAGTAGCGCAACGTCAGTTGTCGGCACACTCCGAATTCCTTTTTTTTAATGCGCAGGCGGCTGACGTTGTCGTTACGAACCGAGAAGTTTTGTTATTATTTATATTATTCAAGTGACAAAAATAGTATCTTATAATACAAGTGCATAAGAAAGCCTTTAAAGCAAGGGCGTCGGGTTTAAAGGCTCAAATAGCAACTCTAGGAACACAACAAATATTAGAAAGACATCATTTTCGAGATGCTTAACGACCGCACTAGCAGCGGCTTTACGTAAGGGAAAGCAAAGAGTAAACTTACTAAAGCAATCCTAAATTACTAAAATGTAAACAAATCCTTTGGATGATCTAGGAAGAGGTCCAACTAACAATAAGTCAACTGTAAATATAAATAAGTCTAGGCTTATAACTTCCCATGGTTTCGAAATTTTGGAATGTCCTCCCATACAACCAGTAAATACGGATGTACTGATGGTTCATAACATAAAAGGTCCCAAAATAAGTCGATTCCCTATCAAAAGATCGATTTTCTTTGATTTGTAGAATTGAGGATCGGCTAATGGAACATTCTGAGGAATTCGAAATTTGTTTAAGTCTAATAATTCACTTGGTTGATTAGTGCTAATTCTGGGAATGACCAAAAATGTTATATTTGCTTGTAAGTCATTTACTTTTGAATGAATTGAAGTTGTTGTACTTTTTCAAAAATGTTTGTCTTGATTCATTGATTCCAACGATGGGTACATTAATATATTTTGTGGGAAGATTTAAGGGTTCCACAAACCGAAGCGGCCGCGGTGGCGGCTACGGTAGCGGCCGCGGTGGCGTTCAAACGCGGCAACAGCATGTTTATGACAGCTTCCACATCGACGCGGTTTGACGCTCACAAACGCGGCCTGTGCAGCGTTCTAATGTGCGGCCGCGGCTAAACGCAGATTACTCAGTTTGGCCGTTGATCGCATGGTAAAAATGACGTCAATAATGGAGTGAATTATTAAAGAAGTCTTTTAATTTGGTTGTTTAACTAAAAAATGACATTGTTTGTTTTTCAAAAAATGACATGTTGATAATACAAATTGAACTACCTGCCTTTTCTGTACATCTTCTTCCAACAAAGCTGCTAAAAGTAATCCTTCTTCTATAATATCATTTTCAACATCCATGTTAGCAAAATAGTTAATAATGAACGGGTATGGTTTGCGCTGAGGCCGCCACCGCGACCGCTACAGTTTGTGGGCCTGCTGTCGCGTTCGCATCCGCGGCCGCGGCCGCTACCGTGGCCGCCACCGCGGCCGCTTCGGTTTGTGGAACCCTTTAATTTGTGACATAAATGTGTGGAGATGAAATTTGATTGAGACCCTGAGTCAAGTAGAGCCGTATAATTATCCATTGTTGCCTTTAATTTTAACGATTGCTGTAGGCAATAATTGATACATTTGACCATTGTTTGTGCCATGATTTGTAACTGTAGACTGTGAACAATAATTACGAATGAAACACTTCTACATTTCAGCTCTTTCATCCAATTGCTGTAAATTGTGAATGCTTTGATTTAGAGCTATACTTGATTAATAAAAAATGTTTACTTTTAAGAGATCTATCGAAGTGTGAAATAAAAATTTGTACATTCCATTTAAAAAAAGTATAAGTTTGGTGGGTAATTCACTTATGGAACATGCTGTGTATGTCAAAATAATTTACTAATATAGAACTCATTATAGTCGATAACTTTTATACAAGATACTTTCCTTTACAGTCAATAGTTAAGGAGCTATTGAAGAAATTCATACCAATGATGCACGTTGTTAGTGACCGGCAGAAAGTTGGATAGATATGGATTTTTTTTTTTAATATTGATTTCTCAGAAAAATTTATTCTTTATGAAATCCCCTGCATCTTCCCAAACTAAAAATGCACTTATCAAAATTTGAATACCTCTTGTCATAAACTGAGGCGATCAAAATATTTGAAATCGATATAAGAGTAAAGAACCTTTATTTTTCAAAATACGCGGAAATAGTATTTGGAAAAGTTATTCAGAACTGTTATGAAATCTCAA
This sequence comes from Dorcus hopei, assembly GCA_033060865.1. NCBI lineage: Eukaryota > Metazoa > Arthropoda > Insecta > Coleoptera > Lucanidae > Dorcus > Dorcus hopei. Next base: position 41,859,357 of record CM065420.1, read on the forward strand.
ATACAAAATCATGGCCACCTACGATGAAAAAAGAAATTTTCCATATTTTTCAATTTCTCCCACATCAACGTGTGTATGGTAGAACTTTGAATGTGTAAAGCTGGACGTTTCTTCGGGTGTGACATGAATATACTCTGGGATTTGTTTCTCGCTCGTTTACCAACTAGAAATTATGATCAATGACGATTGCTACTTTTAACCGTTCCCCACATATTTGTTTTTCTTAACAAAAATTTGTGTTTTAATGATAGCAACATTTATGTTGAAATACCTTGGGATCATAATTTTTCCTTTAATATGCAAAATGTTATCGATGTATGACAAATCACGAATCAAATTACTATTAATATAAGTGCAAAAATATTTTTGCAACAATTTTTAAACTTCAAAACTAAAAGAACAAAGCAATATATTACATATTTGGCTTCTTTAGACAATTATACATTTTAAAATAAATAATTCAATAAATGTAAATATTCATATCGTAGCAATTTCACAACTAAAAGTTTTCGACGGTCTAACACTTTGAAAACTATGCAGTGAAATCGTTGATTACAAAACAAATTACCTGGGAATTTGTTAAAGTTATATAAATTTCCAATGGACACAATATTATTTATTATTTTTTAGAGCGAGCAACTTCAAAACGATTTATATGAAGTGCCTTGGTATATATGCGACCGAGTTTTCAAAAAAAATTTCCAATTGATTCACATGAAAGTTGGACAACCAGTAACGCTGACCATCGGAAAATTTGCAGCGCTAAATCTAAACACATCTTTGTGGGTAAATATCATCTCAAAAAGAATTGAAAAATGATCGCAGATCTTTTCATAAAGGAAGCAGATAAAGATGGTAATTATAATATGTATTCTTTTTCTTACAGATTTTGAGAACCGCATTTTCCTATGCTACAGTCCTTCGGCAAATGACCAAATAAACATGTACCGCACAAAAACATTCCCAAGAGTTAGATTTCACAAAAACACTCACCATGGAAAAACGAAATTGGAGTAAGTGCCTAATTTATTCGAAACGTTTATCAGAACAGTTAAATTTGTACACAAAATGAACAATAAAGTTGTGAATATTTAAAAATAGTTTTACTTTGTACCAGAAGGGTATCCTGCAATGCATGGAATTTTTTTTAACTGAATATAGGAATATTTACGTTATGTTCAGAGATATAAGAAACTCACGGTATATTTCACTGCTCTACCAGTGTATTATTTAACAATACTGAAAAATTAGAAAGAAAATGTTTTATCACATATGCATATAATAAGTAGTAATGTGCCGATTTAAAGGCCGGTCTTTCCATTTACCCGTTAAAGTTATGCGGCGAATAACTTGATTTTTTTGAATGGTTTTTATGAATTGTTTCCATGGTAGTTATCAGTCAGCCAGTTTATTAAGAGATGGAAAGACCCTTAATAGAGTTCCTGTATATAAGTTAGGTAAGAGTTAGGCCATGTGTGATGCACGTTTTAATTAGTTGGAACCAGTTTCAAGGAGTATATAATTTATGTAATTCTTAAACAAGACATACGTTATTTTCTTGAAGCCAGCTTTTCACAACTCTAGATGTTTCTTCTTACTGACCACCCTTCTCCAATTAGTGTAATTATTTGCGGTTTTTGGGCAACAGTTAAATGCGGCATGTTACTGTCGGTATGTCACCTTGACTATTATTTTGACTTAAAAGTCGAAAATATTTCAAACAAAGCTAAGTTCACAGCGAGACATTTTGAGTGTATGCTTTTCTTAATTCCGCAACCGTTCATTCCTCTTTTTCTACTGGCATACCGCTCGTCCGTTCATGAGACAACAGGAGAGACTCAAGCAAAAGTGGTATTTGGGCGAGAGCCAAGACTGCCCTGCGACCTGAAATTCGGCGTCTGTCCCTGCCGACGAAGACTGCGTGAGCGGTCTACGCAGGAAAATGGACGACATTCACAATCAAGTGCGTCACAATATACAGACAGCCAGCGACCGAATGAAGGAGCACTATGACATTAACGCACAGAATGGGGGATACCAACCTGGAGCGCTGGTCTGGCTTTATAATCCTCAAAGACGTGTCGATCTGTCCCCAAAATTGCAGATATCTTGCAAAGGTCCTTACAAAGTGATGAAACGGATCAACGACGTCATCTACCGCATTAAGAAGAAGCCGCATGGCAAGCCCAAAGTAATCCACTTCAACAGGATGGCTCCTTACAACGGAGAAGAAAATGAAGGGACAGTACAGAGACAGTCTCATCACGCCACAGGGAGTAAGGCACGATTCGGAGTGACCACAGAGAGACAGCAAGACCTTTTTCAAGTGCCACCGGAGTACGGCCTGGCCCACTGTGTGGCAGAAGACCTAAGAATGTCCAAGGGGATAGCCCAGGTCTTCCGGAAGAAATTTGGTCAGGTCGAGGATCTCCGAAGACAGCACCCTATGGTGGACAAGAGCCTACAGATCATCGAAACGGAAGCGACTCAAAGACGACTCGTGTACTACTTAGTCACCAAGAGGACATCAAGCGGTAAGCTTGACTATCGTAATATTTGGAGAGCTTTATGGAACCTGAAGAGACAGCTAATAGAAGGCAAGGAGACGAAATTAGCCATTCCCAAGTTGGGCTGCGGATTAGACGGGCTGGACTGGTAGGTAATTCGAAGCATGATAGATGTCATCTTCAACGGAACGGGAATTGAAGTCCTAGTCTGCAGTCACCACCCACAGGCAGCTGTCGGCAGTAAGAAAACCGTAGACTGCTATTTCTACCAGACCGGAAGTTGTAAAAAGGGGCCAGCATGCCGATTTCGACATCCTCCTTCAAGGCTATCACGAGAAACGTTCCGAGACGAAACGTTTTTAAGAAGGGGTAGTGGTAGTGTAGTGATTCGACACTTCTTGACACCAGTAAACCTCATGCGTCATGCCTTAGTCTGGAAATTTCCCCGAGAATAAACACCAGACATTCCATCGCGTTCCAGGACTTTCGAGTAAATCAGCCCCGGATTTAAAAAAACGAGCAACTGGTGAATGGGATAGTTCACATTAGACTTTAAAACTGTTCGCTCAGCTATTGAAATAAATGAAGTAACTTTGTAAATAAATTAAGTGTTAGAATGCTTTAAAATAAATTAGTTAAGTATATCGTGTTTTGTTTTAAAATAAAAATTAATCGAACCTTAAAAACGTACAGCTGAATTCAAAAAAACGGGAAATGAAATTTTTCCAATTGTAAATTTGGTTCTATTTGTCAATTAATTGTCTACTTGACAATACATATATACCTTTCAAAAAATTAACCTGTTTACTTATAAACTGACGCACCGTCAAATAAATTCTAACCTATTTCTAATAAATCCGTTTTCATACTATGAAAATATTGAAAAAAACGTGTCGATTTTTCTGACATTTCCCGATTTTTTTGATTTCAGCTGTAACAATACGATCAATCTATTTGTCATTAATAAATAAAGAATGACAGGAGAAAATAATTTAAAAATTCAAGTTGTTTTTGATATTGGATCCACATGGCTCAACTCTTATCTAAACATTATACAGGAAGTCTAACGCTTAATGGAGTTGCTGTTTCATCTTTGATAAATTGAAATAATACGGCTAATTTTCACACCATCCAAGAGGTGTAGTCATGAGGCCTTATTATTTTTTTAATGAGTAGTTCGCCTAGAGTCCAAAGAGCCGACGTCCTATTTTCCAAAGTATTATTTAAAAAATAAATAATACATAACTATAAAATGTTTGCTACATACAGGGTGTCCGTTTTTCGAGCCTAACCATGAGGATCTCGGTTATCTTAAGAGATAGGAAGTTGGTTAAATTAGAACAAAGTTGCATATTTTTATCGCAAATTTCACCTATTTTTACGGTTTTTATAAATATTCGAAAAAAAGTAAAAATCACGATTTTCGTTTTTATTTTTTTCTATAATAAGTAGGCCTCGTGAAAAATGTACAAAGTCGCCCCACTACTGAACGAGAAACACAGTCCAACGGCATGTGATGTCGTGTTTTCGAGCGCTACGCCGCCGCTAAGGCGGCATTATTTGCCCGTAACGAACCTGCACTGCGAGTCGTCTGTTTGGTGGGACAATATTCGTGACGTTTTGTACAAATTCCACGAGCTTTAATAATAAGTTTGTGGACGAAGGAAGATTTTGCTCTAATGAACACAGCCAAACTTTGCGTGATACAATACAAGATAACAAGATGCAAGTGACACATAAAAATCAAGTTTAGGATTATAGTCGATCTTTCGCCGATATTGAAATAAATTCAAAAGCTGAAGAGGAGGAAGCGACTAGCGGTGAAAATGAAAGAGACTCCATTGAAGACGAAGTTATCGAGGCACGTGATGAAGTTGGTGTCGACAATGCAAGTGTTACGTTACTAAGAGGTCGTGGTCGACCAACCATTGTTCGAACAGGCTTAATGGAAAGACGCCGGAAGTTGTATCAGCCGGGAAGCGAACAAGCTAGAACGACTGAAGAAATGGAACAAGCATTTCTTTCCGAAGTCCCAATGAAGCAAGCTTTATGTACAAGAGTGACATGATGCAATGATAAAAGAAATAATTTCTATAATAAAAAACAAAACTTGGTCTGTTGTAGATCGTCCCGAGAGAGGCAGTATAATTGGTAGTCGCATGGTACTCCCAAACAAGTTTAACTCAGACGGGTCACTGGAGCGAAGAAAAGCGCGGCTGGTGGCTCAGGGATTTAGCCAGCAACCTGGGGCCTATTGCATAATAAAATACAAGCTAATAATATTAATATTTACAGTTGGTTCTTGTCCGATGAAATTTGTATCACAAAATCTTCTAAGCGGACACTAAATCGCGCAACTATACATATAAGTGTATAGTTGCGCTAATAATATTAGTATTGAATAAAACGTTTAATGACTGGATTAATGGCGAAGTAAAAAACTATAGCTTACAGTTTCGGTTTATAAACCGACGGTTTCGATTTACAAACCGATACTGTCAGCTGATTGAACGAATAGTTTTTTACTTCGTCCTTAATTCAATCATCAAACGTTTTACTCAGTACTAATATTATTAGCTTGTATTTTATTATGCAATAGGCCCCTGGAGTTCATTTTACCGAAATATTTGCTCCAGTAGCGCGATTAAGTTCCATTCGACTTTTATGGCGGATTTCACAAACGTTACTTAAAAATTTAATCATCCGTTAAAAGTAAACGTTGCCATGGTTACATGTGTTGAAGGCAAAGGTTGAAGGTATAGGAATGATTATTCTTAACCAATGATTAAAGTAGTGACGTTTGTGAAATTCAGCGTAAGTATCGCTTGCTGCTCGACATTCAATGAAAATTACAATTCGACGTCACAACCGCTTATCTGAATGGGGAATCGGAAGAGAAAGTATTGATGGAACCGCCAAAAATGTTAGCTGAAATCCTGGAAAGTATTGTCTACCAGGAGAAGAACAACAAGATCGGCGCGGAAGCACGTAAAATGTTGTCAGAGTTGCGAAAAGGGAACAAGGTATGCCGTTTAAACAAATCCTTATATGAATTAAAACAGGCAGGTAGAAGTTGGTATAAAAATTGGACGAGACTCTCAGAAATTGTGGAACAACTGCTACTAATTCTGATCCATGTGTGTACCGACTTGGTTCCGGAGACGATTTAACGTTGATTGTTGTATATGTTGATGACATTTTGGTAGTGTCAAGAAATAAAAAAAAAATATTGACAAAGTTGAAGACGATTTATCCAGTCCATTTGAGATGAAGGATTTGGGTCCCATCAGCTACTATCTCGGGATCGAGTTTACCAGAAGCGGCGATTGCATAACACTTCACTAAAGAGGTTACATCAAGGATATTTTTGATAGATTTGGAATGGCAAAATGCAAACCAGTAGCTGTTCCAATTGTCAGCGGCCTCAAGCTAATGAAAACCTATTACAATTTTCCATATCGTGAGTTGGTGGGTGCTCTAAATTATTTGGCCTTAGCTACAAGACCTGATATCAGTTATGCTGTGAGTTATTTGGGACAATTTAATAATAATTACGGTCCTGAACATTGGCAGGCTGCAAAGAGGGTACTTCGATATTTAAAAGGCACAATTGATCTCGGTTTGTCATATGGTCATATGTCAGATACCAGCTCTGCAAGAGGTTACGTCGATGTGGATTGAGGAAGCTGTAGGGAAGATAGACGATCTTACAGTGAATATATGTTTTTATTGAATGGTGGGAGGCTACAAAACAAAAAACCGTAGCTTTGTCCACAACAGAGGCAGAATACATGGCCTTGACCGAAAGCGCTAAGGAGGCTCTGTATTTGGAAACGTGAGTTAGGTTTTGATCATGTGGCGGAAATTACCCTATTATGTGGCGGAAATTACCCTATTATGTGATAATCACAGTGCTCTCAAACTGGCAGAAAATCATACTTTTCACACAAGGAGCAAACATATAGATCTACGCCATCATTTTATCCGAGATGCAAGAAGATCAAAATCGATTATATTCCCACTAAAAAACAGATAGCTGACATGTTGACTAAGAGTCTAACCAGAAAGAAACATGAATGGTGTGCTACATCTTGTGGACTTCGAGAAAAATATTTAAACTATTATACGACCTTCGACTCGTATCCCTCATATCCCTCGTATCCTTCGTACCCCTTTTCTCGTATCAACGTGTGTATCGTAGAATTTTGAAAGTGTAAAGATGGACGTTTCTTCAGGTGTGATATTAATATACTTTGGAATTTGTTTTGCGCTCTTCTACCAACTAGAAATTATGATCAATAACATTCTTACCATAAATCTTTAACTTTTTTGTCCAATTTTTTTTTCATCCTAGACAGCCGAAATTTCATATTTAAGATCTCAGAACAATTCTTAATAACTTTTTCAAATAATATGTCCGCGTATTTTGAAAAATAAAGGTACTTTACTCTTATATCGAATTCAAATATTTTGATCTCCTCGGTATATGACAACAGGTATTCAAATTTTGATAAGTGTATGTTGAGTTTGGGAAGATGCAGGGGCTCTCATAAAGAATAAGTTTTTCTGAGAAATCAATAATAAAATAATTTCCCATAATGCCCGACTTATCTGGCGATCACTGTATACCGGGTGTTTCAGTGAAGATGCACCAAACTCGGTATGTTGGTAGATATCGTGAAAAGAAATAAAAGTTTCCTATAATATTTTTTTTAATGAATAAGTTTTGAGATAATCGAAGGGAAAGGAGAATCGTATATTTTTAAAACGTACAATAGATGAGAACGGCCCGATTTCTTAACTTGCCTTAACGTTCGTGTAATTGCTTTATTACCCCATAAACTGTCGCGCCCCAGATGATATGATGAAACACATTTAGTTCGTACACTCCGTTCTGGTTAACGTTGTAGTGACGAGTAATTAGTTGGTGTAATTTATACTTTTCATTTTTAAATTTATTATGTAAGTGTGTGTGTGGGTGTGTGCGATGGGCGATTACACGTTTCCAGAATACGCAAATTATTCGAACACATGTTGTAAGGTAATTGCCGTTTTCGTAATTCGTCCGCTTCCGAATTTGTTTCTACCTCATGTGACCAAGTTCAGTCTGATAGGCAAATAATAATTTGGCACACCGGCGCGGCGGAAGCAATAATTCTAGTTATTAATTCTCCCGATTTTAGTTAACTGTTCAATTACTTAGTTGTCGTCGGCCTAATTTCAAAACCTTGTAAGTCCGAAAATGGACAACATTGAGTTATGAGAATGTTATTGTTAAGGTGATTCAAGGCTACACTATGTTAAAATTTCGTAAGTTGTCTTCGATCGTAGCAACATCTGTAAGACTTTAATCAAAACTCGTAAGTCGGCAGTTTATTGGAAAATGAGATGGTTTTTATGCTCTCTTGTAAAATGCCTTTACATGAATTACGAGATTTTAAAATTAGGCCGACGGCGTTTCCAGGCATGGAGGCAAATATTTCACTAAATATGATAATGAATTGCCCTTTCTGTTAATAAAATAATCCTTAAACCAACTACCTTAATTTTTCTTTGTAGTAATATTTTTGTCCAGCTAGATTGCTTAAATAACGCACTGTGCGACGTTGTGTACATCATATTCAGGCCTATTCTGTAATTTTTTCTGAATCGAATCGGAATCTATGATAGAAATCGGAATGTTTTTAAATGAAAATATTCAACTTCTATTGTATTTCTTGAATATGGTCTCTGGTATTCCGTAAAGAAAGTAGAAGGGATCAGCTATTTATCATTCTATGAAACCTTTTAATATAGAAATCGAACAGAATTACCGCTTACTAATTCCACTACATTACGACCTGATCTGTCAAATTCATTGATTTCGATTCGATTTGAGTTACAGAATAGGGGGGATTATGTACATGTTGGATACAGGAATAACTAAAAACCCGTTACAAGCGTTGATTATCGTACATTATTAAGACTCGGCAAATTTGATGTAATTACGGTTTGCATAAATGTTAGTGCGACGAAAACGCACGCTAAATGCACATTCTTTCAAAGTGTTCACCTTTAACACGAATTGCGGACAAGGGCAGAGTTAAAAGCCTCTCATAAATTTTTTCGTTTACGATAGATATTTATTGTCTTCTTGCAGCCGCGTGCCATTCATAAAACAATTTAAATCGCTCGTCTTGTTTCACGGTGGCATAAATTTAAAACGCTACGGTATTTATAAAAACATTGACTCAAAATAATGCAAATTTCAAGTTGCTCCGATTGCAAAATTGTATTAAAATATTTTGTTTGAAATAATGTCAGAAACGTTTCCCCGAAGTTTGGTGCATCATCCCTGAAACACCCTGTATTAAGGTAAATTTACTTTGTGATAAAACCAGAATTACTCCATTATAATAAAAATAATAATAATAATAATTGACTTTATTTGTCCCCACAGAACTCAAACACGATTCCACGATCTTTACAGAACTCAAACACGATTCCACGTTTAGAATTATGTGGTGCGAAAATTTCGGTACAACTCATTGAAAAGATTAAAAATACATTGACCATACCAATTCTTTTATTGGTGTGATTCAACAATTGTTTTAAGTTGGCTCAAGAGAGATGCTAAAACGTTAAATGTTTTTGTTGGTAATATAATTTCATATATAGTCTAAATCAAATGTCAACGAATGGTGTTATATTGCTTCAGCTGAAAATCCAGCAGATCTTTTGTCTAGAGGAATTAGTCCAAACTCAATAAAGACATCAAATTTATGGTGGTATGGACCTTCATGGCTTTCTAATGATCAAGATTGCTGGCCTAGTAGTCAATCTTGCTTTTCAGAATATGTTTCAGAATTGTATGATGTAAATGTTACTATTATGGTTACAAACACTTTTGACAAGATTATTGAATTTGAAAAATATTCAAACTTAAGTACATTGGAGACACTTTTTGCGTGGTATTTACGTTTTGTTCATAATTGTAAAGGAAATTTAGACAAAAGGAATGGTCCGCTTACATTATTTGAAATAAGGACTGCAAATAAGTACTTGGTGAAATTATCACAACATGAATCAGATCCTCAAGAAATTCAAATGTTGTCGAACGCAAAATCTATTGGTTTGAAAAACAAATTGTTAAAATTAAATTCTTTTATAGATACAGATGGTATATTGAGAGTTGGTGGTCGTTTGAGCCAGTCAAATTTTATATATGAAAAACAACATCCAATGATAGTATCACAGAATCATCGTTTAACAAAACTTATATTTGAACGTGAACACGAAAGACTGCTTCATGCTGGACCCCAGGCGTTATTAGCTTCAACAAGAGAATTGTACTGGACAATTTCTGGTAGAAACTTAACTCGTAAGATTGTACATAATTGTTACCAATGTTTTCGGAATAATCCACAAATTGTTGAACCATTGATGGGTAATTTACCAGCAGATAGAACCAATCCACAACCTGCGTTTTCAATCACAGGTACGGATTATGCAGAACCAATAATAATTAAGGATAAAAAGGGAAGAGGATGTATTATCAAAGAGTTATATATGTTTGTTCATTTGTTTTTCAACAACACCCATTCACTTAAAATTGGTGTCTAACTTAAGTACAGAGGGATTTATTTTAGCTTTGAGAAGATTCGCTTCACGACGTGGAATGCCAGTAAAAATTTATTCTGATAATGGATCGAACTTCGTTGGAGCTCGAAATGAATTAAACGAATTAGGAAATTTTTTAAAGAATAATGAAAATAATTTACAATCGCAATTGATTCAAGAAATTGGTCTTAATTGGTCTTTATACCAGCTTATGTTCCTCATTTTGGCGGTATTTGAGAAGCGGGCATTAAATCAACTAGACATCATTTAAAACGTGTAGTTGGTATAGCTCTTTTAACATATGAAGAACTGTATAGCGTGTTAGTACAAATTGAATCTATTCTTAATTCCGGACCTTTATCACCATTATCATCTCATCCCTATGACTTACAACCACTGACGCCAGCCCATTTCCTTATTGGACGACCACTGACATCTGTCCCAGATCCAGATGTGACTCACATCACCGAAGCCCGTTTATCTCAATATCAACGGTTACATATTTACAGTTGGTTCTTGTCCGATGAATTTAGATCACAAGTGATAAATGCGCAACTATACACTTTACGTTTCGCAGTCGTTCTGACGAAGCAGTCGAACGACTGCGAAACGTAAAGTGTATAGTTGCGCGATTTAGTGTCCGCTTAGAAGATTTTGTGATATCAACGGTTACAACAAATACAGCAACATTTTTGGACCAGGTGGTCAAAAGAATATATTTCGGAATTACAGTGTCGCATGAAATGGAAGCTAAACAAGTTCCCAATTGAAATTGATAGTTTAATCATCGTCAAAGAAGGTAATGCGCAACCACTCAAATGGTTGTTAGGAAGAATTGAAAAAATTCATCTTGGAAAGGATGGTGTGGCAAGGGTCGTCACAATTCGGACAAAAAAAGGATTAATACAACGACCAGTGACAAAAGTGTGCCCATTGCCAAGTGCTTTATAATGACTTTTATGCACGGATGTATCATAAAATGACAATAATACACGAATTTCTTTGTCATATAGATCTTTGTCTTTTTATAGCCCATGTATCTTTGTCTTTTTACAGCCCATGGAACTCTTTATACCCGCTGGGCTATAATGAAACGTCAAACAGCGATGTCATACCCAGAGTTGCCAGGAGGTTGTAAACATTTTCACCAGTTCTCTAAGCTGCGTTGATTCTGCGCGTTGCGGTTGCGTTGCCGCTATTCCAATTGCAGTCGCACGGACGTCTGGTGAAAATTTTTACAATCTCCTGGCAACTCTGGTCATACCTAATACAAGCAGCATTTTAGACAATATATAGTTACCGTTGTTTACCTGTAGCTATAGTTGCGTTTCTGAAATCTTTTAATCAAAGCAACGCTGGATGTGGGTGCAAAATTCAATTTATTTTAGAGATATCAAAAAAGAATAAAAAATCTTCATCCGTGCATAAAGTTTTGTATGCACCACGGACGTAACTTGCTTTTATGGCATAAGTCGTAATTTTGAGCCCGAGGCGCCAGCCGAGGGCTAAAAATAAAAGCCTCTTTACGCCCTCAATGCATAAATAACTAATATTGGCAAAATGTTTATTGAGTTTTTGTTTGAAACATTTATAATTTTTCAAGGCGGGGAGTATGTTGAAGCCAGTTTTAGTTTGCATCAAGTTAGTAAAAAAAATAATAACAATGTTTGTTAGACACAACACATAATTTTTGATATGTCAGAAATTACCAAACAAATAAATTAACTTAATATATAGTCCATTTTTCCTCAAACAGAGTTTTTTTTAATATTGACGGCACATGCATTGCCGACTTAGTTAGTTTTCCAGGTTCTGTATTATGTTAACCGTATTTACTCAATATACTCTTGTTATTATTTTTGATTTGGGTTTTCTTGTGTTATGGTGGGATTTTGGGTTTGTTAATAATTTACCCCGCCCTTCTGGCGAGTCATTTAGTGTCGGTACTATACAGGGTGAATTTTCCTGGACCTCCCCTAGCGTCGGTCCATGATTTTGGGAAACGCTGCTTTTAAGCTAGGTGGCGCCCTTTTCGGTTCTCAATATCTGGGAAGTCCCCCCCATATTTTTGACGGACACTTGTGCATATTCACCGCGCCGACGACTACTGCTACTGGGACAGCAGGTGTTTCCTTCAGCTAAGAACTTCACAGGTAGGTCCGATCGACTCTGCCAAATTTTCCCAAAATTGTTTACTCTTCGCGCACAGGCGGTTGTTGCGTGTGCCTACTTGCCACGCGTAGCACTCTTTAATATACGTCATACCATTTTATAGTGCAATAAAATATTTTCTCCGAAAACGTTTTCGATTCATCAGTGTGTGGCTAGCCGAAACGTTTTACAATATAGTAAAACGTTTTGTTCGAAATCGTTTCTCCTTCATCAGTGTGAATGCAGCCTAAGACGATCTCCATACGTCCTTCGAGATCTCAATGGTGAGCCTCGAATTTGTAACGGCCTGTACATTTTAAATATGAAACCACTTGGTTCACAATATAATTAAATTCTCACTATATCCTCCTTGAGGTGGTCTTGTGTTATCGCGGACGCTGCGGAGCGGAATAGACCACCTTGGCTAGTACGGGTGGGAAGACCACGTCAGGTAACGGTATTGATAATACTCCGCGGATGACTAACAGAAGACTTACCAAAAAGAAAGTGTAGGCGGGATAACTGCGTCAGGTAACGGTAACGTTATCGATAATATAATATTCTATAGATGGCCAGCAGAATACTAGCCAAAAGAAAAGAGTTGGCGGAATGACCACGCCAGATTACGATAAGAGTGGCGGTAATATTCCGCGGATAACCAGCAGAATACTTACCTAAAAGAAAAAGTTAGGCGGAAGACCACGCCAGGTAGGTTTTTGGGTTCGTACTCCGCGGATGACCAGCAGAGCACCCGTTTAATCTTGGGGTTCTTCGACTTTTATAATGGATAGCGCCTCCCATCTGTAATGTGGCCAACAAGCAGCCCGACTGAAGCAGCAGTTGGCCAAACCGGTCCAAGCGATCGATGAAAGGTCACGTGCAATAATCTGAGACAAGCAAAGTGATGTCAAAGATCAACGTAAAGGTCCCTTTTCACGCTCAAACAATTTGTGCAAATGTGCTTGTGCACACAAATTTGCGCATGTAAATTTGATTCAGTGAAAAATTGATAATCAATTTTCACGCTCAATTATATTTGTACAAATTTATAGGTAATCCTGCACTTTTAGACACTTATAAACGCGCAGCCCGTTGCGCACATTACGAGGGCAACACTAAAAATGTCTAGAATGCTGTGTTTCTAAAAACAAATAAAATTAATTTTTAAGTAAGAACATCTGATTTTTGTAGGGCACTTATCATTTACTTCACATTAGATTAATTTTTATTTGACAGTCACTTTTTAACATTTTGCGAGTTGATTGTCGTTTAGTTTGTTCGATTTGCTCTAATAGTTTTTTAATTATCATAATTTAAAGATTTTGTGTTGTAACGTTCACATTTTTCGCTGTCCGTTACATTATTTTTTTTGCGTATTTTCTTGTTATTTTGCTGTTGAAACTCAAGTAAACACCGTTTCGTTCATTTAATTAATTTCGTATTTATGACTTTCACGCCTCTATCTCTCAGGATTTGTGTTTTAATTTCAGTTTGTAATGCGGATTTCGATTTTCTTCTTAAAGCTATTTGTTTTGTTTCGGAAATTAATCTGTAGATGTCGTACATGGTTCTGGGTCGATTTTATTGATTGATGTGACGTATGCGGAAATGCGTGTAAAATCTTTGACGAGTTTCCGTCCTCCTGCTTGATGATCGTGCGACTTGGGTGTGTGCTCGTACACCATTAAGACGTGTGGCTTGCGTCTTCAAATTTTTGTGGTTTTGTGAAGCTGAACGGCTTTGAGATATTCCAGTTTGGCAAATATTACGTCACTACTCTCGTACTGCCCTACTGTGTCAATTTTGTCGTCTGTTTTTTGCCACAAACGCTACCGTTTTCGTTCAAGCACGTATCCGAGCACGTGTTCCGTTAAAGTTCTCGCTCAGGAAAAAAACTAACAGAAGATTAGTTTTTTTTTGACTACCGAAATTGTGTTGAGTTTCCGAGGGCGAAGATTTCCTCCTACCGCACGAGTTTTTATTGGAAAATTCCTTGCTGTTTACTGCATTGTCGTTTGAAGATACTACCGAACAGGAGTTCCTTCTTTTTATTTGACGTGGTTGTTTTTGGAAACAAATTCAGTATTACGGAGTCGTTTGATGAAATAATTCAACGGTGTCGTAAATGGAACCAAGGTCAAGTTATTACGGAGTCGTTTGAAGATAAGTTCAACGGAGTCGTAATTGGAACTCAGGTTAAGCTATCGTCAGGATTGAGTAAGAAACAATCACAATCGATTATCGTACCGTATCGTTTTGAGAAAATTATCGTATCGTATCGTATTGAGGAATTTATCGTATCGTACCGTATCGTGCCGTATCGTTTAGGAAACATTACCGTACCGTCTGGATTTAGTCTTTTGAATTTTATTTTGATTGTCGCGGATTTATTTAATTGTATATTGGGTCACTTTCGATTTAATTTAGCGTTTCTTTTTTTGTTGGGTCATTTAGCATAGTTGCGTCATATTATTTTTATTTAAGTTTACTATACACATGTTAATTCTATGTATATATTTTGTTTCTCGAATCACCATATATGTTTAATCATTACACCAATTTTTTTATCAATTATATTAATTTTTCATTCTCAATTTTCTTTTAATTTTCTGCTGCAATTAAAGACTAATTTCTTGAAAATTAATTTGCGTAACCTAAAAATCTGTTTGGAGTTCATTAGTTTTGTTCCGGACTGTTTTAGTAATTACAGTTTAAAGAGATTACTTGGCGCTCAACAGCTTTCGTTTTTGTCACCTAACGTTTATTTTATTTTTTTATGAATTACGCAAGTTATTTTTTTAAGAATATAGTTCGAAGAATTATCCTTCCGAATCCACCTCAGCCTCCGACTAAACTGAGCTATGGCAACCAAACAGGTGAGAATCTACTTACACAAAAAGTATGTCACACGTATAATTAATGGCGCGGAATAACGTGGGACCTGAGAAGGTAATTCTTTGAACACATTAGTTAAGTAGTATTACTGAAGTATTGGTGCAAATTTCTATCATGTCTTATAGTCAGATGAAACCAATTTATCTTCATAAGGAAGAACTTAACTATGAATTAAGAATTCGTGGAGTTATTGCTCCTCGTAAAGATTTAATTGCTAAACGTAAGATATTGAATAGACTTATAGCACGTGACTTAGATAGAGATATAAGTTATGAAGACCCAGAATATTCTTTTGAAACTGAACGTGACACAATATCGCAAACTTTTGAATCACTTCAGACTTTGATTAATGATTTTGATGCGCCAGAGTCAGATTCATCTTTTAAAAAAATTGAGTCCAGATTGATATACTTAACTCATCGGGTTTCGCGAATAAAAGTTGAAGGAGATAATGCTGGTGATATAAATACGTTTAAAGATGATAGTCATGCGACCTGTTTAGAACTTGAAGCTTCATTGCACGAAAAGGTACGACAGCCTCTTAGTTTCGGTATTGATAATGTATCGTTGGGTCCAAATTTATCTACTACTCCAATTCCTTTAGCTCGATCTACGAATATAGGACCTGCATCTTTATTATCGAGTCATAAAAAGGTAGCAATTCATAAATGGGGAGTTCATTTTGATGGATCTTCCGAAAATTTGTTATCATTTTTAGATAGGGTTAGTGAACTTTCAATTTCTCGGGGTGCTACTTCTGAAGATTTATTTAACAGTGCGTGTGATTTATTTACGGGTCAAGGACTTCTTTGGTACAGGAGTATTAGGACAGAAGTTACTGATTGGGATAGTCTAGTAGAGAGGTTAAAGCTTACCTTTTTGCCTTTAAACTTCGATGAAAAGGTGTGGGATGAAATCAAGTCTCGTAAACAAAATAAAAAAGAGTCTGTTCCGATTTACATTTCGATCATGGAGTCTTTGTTCAAGAAACTAAGTAAAAAACCTTCAGATAGTACCAAATTAAAAATTATTCGAAGTAATTTATTGCCTTATTATATCATGCAGCTTGCTTTGAGTGACATTACCGATTTGAAACATTTGCAGGCACTTTGTAAAAAGTTAGATGAAGCTTTCGAGGCCAAGTCAAAGGTTTTCTGTAAATTACAAAATTCTGAGCCTCACTTTAATTGTGTTGAACATCAAGTGAAGACTAATAGTGAGGACACAAAATTTAAAAACAGGGTTTGTTCTAAGGTTCCTCAGACACAAATTCCAAAAAATATCGTCTCGCCTTCGCAAAGTACCGATAGTAGAAACGTAATTTCAACTTTAACTCGAACTCCTAGTAAAAATTTATTAGTTTGTTGGAATTGTGGGTCATCTGGGCATGTTTTTTCAGAATGTGCTGCTGAGAAACGTAGATTTTGTTATAAATGTGGGAAACCAAATGAAACTGTCAGAACTTGCCGTAAGTGTCAGGGAAACTAAGAGTCAGGATTATGTGTAGTGGCCGACATAATTCTTCAGGTATCTTTAGGCCCAAAGTCAATCGTCATTTTGTTAGAAAATCTAGTAAAGAAATAAAGCAAAATTCCAAAAAATTTCCGTTGCGAAAAACTACTTTAGAGAAATGTAAACCAAGTTCTAATGAATGGTCCTCTTGGTTATCGGTTGTTAGGAATTTTTATGAGAAATCTTTTGAAATTAATCCATTGTTAGTGAATAAGGATAATGATATTAGACCTTATGTTATCGTTTATATTTTTGATTTTGCCGTAACAAGTCTTTTAGATTCCGGA
Organism: Dorcus hopei; assembly: GCA_033060865.1. Classification (NCBI taxonomy): domain Eukaryota; kingdom Metazoa; phylum Arthropoda; class Insecta; order Coleoptera; family Lucanidae; genus Dorcus; species Dorcus hopei. The sequence continues at coordinate 41,876,308 of CM065420.1, forward strand.
TGTACTCAAACAGTTGTAGGACAAAATGGATTAGATGTTTTAGATAAATCAAATCTGAAAGTTTACCCTGCAGATAATAAGTATGTTTCTATGGCCGATGGCTCTAAACAACGCGTCACAGGTTTTGCCTATTTGCTGATTAGAATTAATAATGACACCAAAATTTTGAAAGCACTTGTTGTACCTTCAGTATCTCATTCGTTTGTATTAGGCATTGATTTTTGTCGAAGTTTCAATATTGTTCTGAACTTTAAACATAATGTGTGGTCTGTACAATCAGATTCTGTTTCGATTTCTCTCTTATCTAACGATAATTCTGTTTCAAGTGATGAAAATTGTGTTAGTTTAAATTCTGAACAACGAATTAGGGTCTCTCAGGTTTTGAAGTCATTTGAAGAAATCCATAATGATGATATGTTAGGTAGAACCCAGGAAATTACTTATCACATTGATACGGGTGATGCTCCTCCAATTAAACAGAAACAGTATAACATGTCGCCTTATATGTTAGGTCATCTTAATAAAGAACTTGATGAAATGATTAGGTTGGATGTAGTTGAACCATCTTGCAGCAGTTGGTGTTCGCCTGTATTTTTAGTCAAAAGATCTAGTAGCTCTGATTATCGATTTGTATTTGATGGGAGAGGTTTAAAAACAAGGTAACCAAACCTGATAGTTATCCTTTACCAAATGTCGATCGTATCTTAAATAGTTTAAAGAATGCGAAGTATATATCTTCTGTGGACTTGCGCAAAGCTTTTTGGCAGATTCCTTGGATGATGAGTCTAAAGAAAACTGCATTCGCCGTTAGTGGTCGCGGTTTGTTTCAATTTAAAGTTTTACCTTTTGGTTTATGTAATGGTCCTCAAGTACAACAGAGATTGATGGATAGATTATTTGGTCCGAATATGAGCCCTAACATATTTGTTTATCTTGATGATTTAATCATTATTTCTGAAACTTTTCGACGAACATATTCGATTTCTTGATATTGTCAAAAACAGACTACAGGAAGCAAATCTAACGGTAAACATTAAGTGTAAATTTTCGATCTAGTCTTCATTATTTAGGATTTATTGTTGACTCTGAAGGATTAAAACGGATCCCGATAAGGTATCAGCGATGGTGAATTATCCTCGACCTACTACTTATACCGAACTTAAGCGATTTTGTAGGTATGACAGGCTGGTATAGGCGCTTCATTTTTCAGTTTTCTTCGTTAGCTGCTCCGCTTAATAATTTATTGAAAGGTAAAAGAAGGGTCAAAATTGCAATGGTCTGATGATGCTGAAAGTTCCTTTACTGAAGTTAAAAAAGAAGCTCTTGTGTCAGCTCCACTTCTTTGTATTCCAGATTTTAGTCGTCCCTTTATTAAGCAGTGTGATGCAAGTTACGATGGTGCAGGATGTGTCCTCACTCAGATTCAGGATGGAGTAGAAAAAGTTATAGCTTTTGGTAGTCGAACTTTTAGTAGATTAGAACGTAATTATACCGTCATTGAACGAGAACTCTTAGCTATTCTATTTGCATTCGAAAAATTTCGTTGTTATGTTGAAGCGTGTCCTCATGTGGTAACTGTTGTAACTGATCATCATTCACTGATATGGTTAAATAATATTAAGGAACCCTCTGGTAGATTGGCACGTTGGTCAGTAAAACTTCGACAATATAATTTTGAACTAGTTCACCGTAAAGGTAAATTTAATGTTGTTCCTGATGCTTTGTCTAGAGCTCCTCTTCCAGATATTTCTTTTATCGATATATCTTTTGATGAATTTGATGATTGGTATAGTAGGATGTTGAAGTATGTGAATGATTTTCCCGATAACTATCCAAATTGGTCTGTCAAGGACGGATTGTTATATAAGTTTATTCCTCAAAAAGTTCGTATTCGCACTAACGTTAAAGAATGGAAATTAGTTGTACCTCTCGCTTATCTAGATGAAATATTCGAGAAATGTCATTCTGATCCCGTTTCGTCGCATTTAGGATTCTTTAAAACTTATAAGAAAATAGCTGAGGATTATTTTTGGCCAAAAATGAGGATAGACATTTTCAAGAATGTTAAATCTTGTCGTATCTGTCAATCGCAAAAAATTCCGGGTGTGACACCACAAGGTCTTATGGGTAGTGAGAAAAAATTTTTATTTCCATGGCAGTGCATTAATATCGATTTGATGGGACCTTTTCCTAGAAGTTCCCAAGGTAATAAGTTTCTTTTAGTTGTATCGGACTTCTTTTCTAAATACGTTCTTTTGAAACCTCTTCGACAAGCTACGTCAAAGCCGATTATTACCTTTATTCAAAATGAAGTATTTTTGATCTATTGTGTACCTCAATTTATCATTTGCGATAATGGAAGTCAATTTGCTAGCAAATCTTTTAAGAATTTTGTTGAAAGTTATGATGTTCAGAAAATTTATTTTACCGCTAGATATTCACCCCATGTAAATCAAGTCGAGCGTGTGAATAGGGTTGTTGGTACTGCTATTCGAAGTTACATCAAAGGAAAGGAACATAAGAATTGGGATAAAGAAATCTTTAAAATTGGTCATGCTTTGAGAACAGCAACTCATGAAGTTACCGGTTACAGTCCAACTTTTCTCAACTTTGGACGTAAAGTTCCACTTTCTGGTAAATATTATGGTCCTCTTCACACTTCACATGATGTTAACATTCAGCCAACTGATCGTAATAATTATGTGGATGAATTGTCGAAATTACCCGAAATTTATAAGGATGTTCAGTCTAAACTTTCTGCCGCTTATCGTCGAAATAGTCATTATTACAATATGAGGAGACGTCACGTAGAATTTTCCGTGGTGAGCTTGTTTGGAAAAAGAATTCCCGTATTTTATCAGACGCTTCTAAGAATTTCTCATCCAAGTTAGCTCCAAAGTACGTATTATGTAGGGTGGTTCGCAAATTGTCAAAATTGGTCTATCAATTAGAATCATCAGATGGCGTTGATCATGGAAACTGTCATGTTAAAGATCTAAAGAAACATTTCGGTTCAAACTCAGATGTTTCCGAAATTTAAGGTTTTGTCGTCCGCTTTCATTTTCATTTTTTTTCTTTCCCTTTTTGCATGTATCATCTATCCTGTATAACTTTGACTTATCGATTATGACCTCACTCCAATTTGACCCCTTCTCAATTTAAGACTTTCCGATTTTGTTTATCGTTTGGTACGCGTAGTTACCGTAAGTTTTATAGTGATGGATGATAGATTTTATGTTGTGTTGGTAAAAACATCTCGCAGTGTCTCATGTTTTTATTTCTGGGGAGAGGGCGTGTGTAACGTTCACATTTTTCGCTGTCCGTTACATTATTTTTTTTTGCGTATTTTCTTGTTATTTTGCTGTTGAAACTCAAGTAAACACCGTTTCGTTCATTTAATTAATTTCGTATTTATGACTTTCACGCCTCTATCTCTCAGGATTTGTGTTTTAATTTCAGTTTGTAATGCGGATTTCGATTTTCTTCTTAAAGCTATTTGTTTTGTTTCGGAAATTAATCTGTAGATGTCGTACATGGTTCTGGGTCGATTTTATTGATTGATGTGACGTATGCGGAAATGCGTGTAAAATCTTTGACGAGTTTCCGTCCTCCTGCTTGATGATCGTGCGACTTGGGTGTGTGCTCGTACACCATTAAGACGTGTGGCTTGCGTCTTCAAATTTTTGTGGTTTTGTGAAGCTGAACGGCTTTGAGATATTCCAGTTTGGCAAATATTACGTCACTACTCTCGTACTGCCCTACTGTGTCAATTTTGTCGTCTGTTTTTTGCCACAAACGCTACCGTTTTCGTTCAAGCACGTATCCGAGCACGTGTTCCGTTGTGTTCCGCTCAGGAAAAAAACTAACAGAAGATTAGTTTTTTTGATCACCGAAATTGTGTTGAGTTTCCGAGGGCGAAGATTTCCTCCTACCGCACGAGTTTTTATTGGAAAATTCCTTGCTGTTTACTGCATTGTCGTTTGAAGATACTACCGAACAGGAGTTCCTTCTTTTTATTTGACGTGGTTGTTTTTGGAAACAAATTCAGTATTACGGAGTCGTTTGATGAAATAACTCAACGTTGTCGTAAATGGAACCAAGGTCAAGTTATTACGGAGTCATTTGAAGATAAGTTCAACGGAGTCGTAATTGGAACTCAGGTTAAGCTATCGTCAGGATTGAGTAAGAAACAATCACAATCGATTATCGTACCGTATCGTTTTGAGAAAATTATCGTATCGTATCGTATTGAGGAATTTATCGTATCGTACCGTATCGTGCCGTATCGTTTAGGAAACATTACCGTACCGTCTGGATTTAGTCTTTTGAATTTTATTTTGATTGTCGCGGATTTATTTAATTGTATATTGGGTCACTTTCGATTTAATTTAGCGTTTCTTTTTTTGTTGGGTCATTTAGCATAGTTGCGTCATATTATTTTTATTTAAGTTTACTATACACATGTTAATTCTATGTATATATTTTGTTTCTCGAATCACCATATATGTTTAATCATTACACCAATTTTTTTATCAATTATATTAATTTTTCATTCTCAATTTTCTTTTAATTTTCTGCTGCAATTAAAGACTAATTTCTTGAAAATTAATTTGCGTAACCTAAAAATCTGTTTGGAGTTCATTAGTTTTGTTCCGGACTGTTTTAGTAATTACAGTTTAAAGAGATTACTTGGCGCTCAACAGCTTTCGTTTTTGTCACCTAACGTTTATTTTATTTTTTTATGAATTACGCAAGTTATTTTTTTAAGAATATAGTTCGAAGAATTATCCTTCCGAATCCACCTCAGCCTCCGACTAAACTGAGCTATGGCAACCAAACAGGTGAGAATCTACTTACACAAAAAGTATGTCACAGTGTTCACCCAAAAATGAATTTGACTAGAGAACATTTCCGGGCTATGATTATTTACGATTTTAAATCATCATAATTCTTTTTCTTTCTGCGACATTATTTACACAAAACACAAAATAACTGATAAAAGTATAGCGGTCACGTGAGTTTCGGAAAAATTATTTACCGTTTACTATTATCTATCCACTACGCACGCGTTAAGTTGGAGTGTTGTTTACACGTTCAAACATTTGCGGCAACCGCAAGCAAATTATCTGACCAGGCAGATTTTACACAAGCAAAATTTTTTAGCTTGTGCAAGCAAAAAAATTACGTTTTCATGCCACGACTTCCTTGGGCAAATTTGTGTGCACAAGCACATTTGTGCAAATTGTTTGAGCGTGAAAAGGGACCATAAGGCAAGCGCAGAGCGCGTTATCAGTCCGCCATAACCATAAGCGTCATTTCCAGCATCAGAAACAGAAACGGACGATTTACATAAATAATAATAAATTAAGTGTAAGTCATTAAAAAGAAATTCAGTTGAGTGTTAAGATAATTCTGCAAAAAGATAACTGTACTCTAAAAATAAAGTAAAATATTAAAAACCGAAAATACCATGCACGACGAAAAGGAAATGATAAATACTGTTTCAACGACGCTGCTGGCACCCGCTAGCCGTCTTACGGCAATAACTAAACAGGCCCAATCGATCTTGTTACTGGTGCTAGTTTATTCTATAATTTGTTGTTTGCTGGACAAATATTTTTAGGAATCTATCTGTACTGCAAAATACTTTTCTAGGATGGATAATATCTAGCCCACTATATTCTTTTTCGCAAAGCTCAACAACGTTTTGTAATTTATATACAAACGCTGAAATTCAAATGCAAGTAGCAAGATTTTGGGATATATCATCATCAGAGATTCTATCAGTTAAAGAAAAAACGTATGAAGAAATTTTCATTAACAACTAATCCAGATCACAATAAATTTGTCAAAAAAATTTTTGTGCAAATCGGTCTTGATTACAGCGGATTTTTTGAGCAGGCTCTGTACAGCTGTTTCAGGCCTAGTTGGGCCTTCGCAGCAGAACCGTAGCTCGAGAACTCCACTGCAAACCAAACCGATCTGTCCAGGTTATTCGCCAATGCGATGTGAAAGTAATGAACATTTTAAGTAGCGACATCTTTCGATCGCTTTTTGACCCGACATTGCAGTAGGATATAATTGAAGCCAGTTCGCTATATAATAAGTCATCCCATGCAAGGCGGCCGTGCTTGCTGTCAAAGCATATGAGAATTTTAAAAACATTTGTGCAAATCGATCTTGATTACAGCGGATTCCTCGAGCAGGCTCTGTACAGCTGTTTCAGGCCTAGTTGGGCCTTCGTCAGCAGAACCGTAGCTCGCTATTTACTCATTCATTACTTTCACATCGCATTGGCGAATAACCTGGACAGATCGGTTTGGTTTGCAGTGGAGTTCTCGAGCTACGGTTCTGATGACGAAGGCCCAACTAGGCCTGAAACAGCTGTACAGAGCCTGCTCGAGAAATCCGTTGTAATCAAGACCGATTCGCACAAAATTTTTTAAAATTCTCATATGCTTTGACAGCAAGCATGGCCGCCTTGCATGGGATGACTTATTATGTAGCGAACTGGCTTCAATTTGTCAATCCTACTGCAATGTCAGGTCAAAAAGCGATCGAAAGATGTCGCTACTTAAAATATTCATTACTTTCACATCGCAATGGCGAATAACCTGGACAGATCGGTTTGGTTTGCAGTGGAGTTCTCGAGCTACGGTTCTGCTGACGAAGGCCCAACTAGGCCTGAATCAGCTGTACAGAGCCTGCTCGAGGAATCCGCTGTAATCAAGACCGATTCGCACAAAATTTTTTAAAATTCTCATAAGATTTGACAGCAAGCATGGCCGCCTTGCATGGGATGACTTATTATGTAGCGAACTGGCTTCAATTTGTCAATCCTACTGCAATGTCAGGTCAAAAAGCGATCGAAAGATGTCGCTACTTAAAATATTCATTACTTTCACATCGCAATGGCGAATAACCTGGACAGATCGGTTTGGTTTGCAGTGGAGTTCTCGAGCTACGGTTCTGCTGACGAAGGCCCAACTAGGCCTGAATCAGCTGTACAGAGCCTGCTCGAGGAATCCGCTGTAATCAAGACCGATTTGCACAAAATTTTTTAAAATTCTCATATGCTTTGACAGCAAGCATGGCCGCCTTGCATGGGATGACTTATTATGTAGCGAACTGGCTTCAATTTGTCAATCCTACTGCAATGTCAGGTCAAAAAGCGATCGGAAGACGTCGCTACTTAAAATAAATTTGTCGTTAAAATTTCATTAAAATATTTCCCATTTCTATTAGGTAATTCACAGGCATTTAATTTTGCAGCAATTTTGTCTGGCTTTTGGACAGGGACATTTCACTTTTATGTACGTTGCATATTTTGCTTGATGTAAAATTATTTGTGTATAAAGCGGCTCCACATATTCGGATATTTGGCAAATACACGCATATTTGTTTCAATGACAAGCTCACCATCCTCATATTTGCCAATTATTTAATTGGTCTTTTGGTTTGGAAACCACAAATATTCACCCAACCAGTTTAAAGATGGAAGTGGTTGCTGCTGTGGCCTTTTTACTAATGAATTTAGCTTATTTATTGTTAAGGAAACATAGAACTCACTAATGGCCATTTGCACCAACCACTTAAGTTGAGCTTAAATTTAAGTGGTACCTATTTATAATATGACATTTCAGGGTACACGACAGTTAGTAAGTCACATTTTAAGTGACGCTTAAATGTAAGCTGAGCTTATTTGTTCGGTGTAAACCAGGGTAAATGCGACTAAATAATCACGCACGAATATCTGCCAGGATGTGACTGTTTTGCAAATATTTGCGCCTTTGATTTGTGTTCATTTACCGACTTCGAACGGGGAATATTTATATTTGCAGAATATACTATTTGTCTTTAAACACCGCATCCACATATTCGTCTATTTGGCAAATACACAAATATTTTTGATAAATACCCGAATATGTGGAGCCGGCTTAAGGTTAATGTCAAAATGATTTGGCAGAAATGTAGTATCAATATAGCGCACATAGCGATTACATGACAGCTTATTCCTAGCATTCTATCTTAATGGATGCAATTTGCTTGAATTACAATTCTACATTATACGGAATTAATTTATTTTAAACTTTAATCTATAGCCGGCTCCACATATGCTGGTATTTGTCACAAATATTTGTGTATTTGGCAAATAGACGAATTTGTGGATGGGGTGTTTAAAGACAAATATTTGTACAAAAGGGTACATTCGGAAAATATAAATATTTCCCATTCGAAGTCGGTAAATGAACACAAATCAAAGGCGCAAATATTTGCAAAACAACCACATCCCTGACAGATCCACGTATTCGTGCATGATTATTTAGTTGTATTTAGTGCGTTTTACGTTTTATTAACAGAAAATGAGTTGAACTCATTAGTAAAAATCCCACAGTATCAACGACTGAAGCATCTTCACTTTCCACTTCCATCTTTAAACTGTTTGTGTGAATATGTGTGGTTCTCAAACCAAACGACCAATTAAATAATTGGCAAATATGAGGATGGTGAGCTTATAAATGAAACAAATATTTACACAAATATACAAATATGCGTGTATTTGCCAAATATCCGAATGTGTGAGGCCGACTTATTAATTATAAACACAGAATGACAAATAATAGTCTTAAAACATGAAATTAAAACGACCTTCATGTAGCGATTACGCACGTATTACGATAACATAAATACGAATACTTTTCATATCACAAATATTTTTTGATTAAAAGGTTTGATAAAGAGCGCACACTTTATGATAAACTCCAGTTGACGTCGACATGGACGGTATCATTACAAATTTAGTGCACCCGGATGTGCGAAAAAAAATCTGCGATTTATTAGATTCGAAGGGCATCTCGGATTACAACATCGATGTGACAAGTGGCTCGAAAAAAGGCGACAATTACGTGGGGATCATCGCGAAACTCATCATTGAAGGCAAGAACAAAGAGGAAAACCTGATCAAATTCGAATGGATCGTCAAAAGTGCGCCGCAACAAGATATCTATAGAAACATGTTGAAGGTGGATCAAATATACGAGCGCGAAGTGATGATTTACGAAAAAATCCTGCCTCAATTCAAGCAATTCGAAACGAAAAAAGGAATAGTTAATCTTATCTTAGAAACACCAGAGTACATTATGTCTTGTTTAGAACCATACAGGGAGAGCTTCATAATGCAAGATATGAAAGCTCTGGGGTACACAATGTGGAATAGAAAACATCCGATGAATTTGAGTCATGTTCGCTTGGTCATGAAAGCATACGGAAAATTACACGCAATTTCTTACGCGATGAAAGACCAAAATCCTCAAGTGTTCGAACAGATGCGTAAAGACTCCGAGGAGAATATTTTTAAAGGCACCGACAGAGATGAAATGACCAAAAACTTGGAGGCCCATCATGAAAAAGTAATTGAGTATTTGGATCCGGTGAAACACGCGAAAGTGATCGAGGTGTATACAAAGTATTCAGAACGATCGGTTCATATTGTATTAGACACCATGCTGTTAGCTGAGACTGATCCCTTGGCTGTAATTGGACATGGAGATTGTTGGATCAATAATATGTTGTTTAAATATGATGTAAGTAAAACTCTAGGTTATTTCAAGGATAATTAACTTATAGGATTGCTCAATGAACGGTTCCACGTGTAAAAGTGAACCTTACATTTATCAAATGCCTTACAACCAGAGAGAAAAATTTCAAACCACAGAAACCAAAGAAAAAATATCAGCTGTTCAATTGAAAAGTCATCAAGTAGCCTTTGAATTTTTCATGATGTTGTGAAGCAGGTCTTGAATTGATTAACGCGAAACGTCACTTTAGGCAAAGTATATTCTCTTAATCAATAGTCACATTCTACACAATCCAATGTTTTCGCACGTACTGCCACGGGGTATTATGTTTAATAGGAATTCCAAGATTGTTTCGTTAGTTAAGACACAGTTCACCCGTGGCGCTGTTTCTACTCTGCAGTTTTCTTTCTGCGATTTTTAGCAGCAGGTTGGCAGCAAATTTTTCAAATAATATTTCCGCGTACTTTGAAAAATAAAGGTACTTTACTCTTATGTCGATTTCAAATATTTTGATTTCATCGGTATATAACAACAGGTATTCAAATTTTGATAAGTGTATTTTGAGTTTGGGAAGATGCAGGGGCTTTCATAAAGAATAAAATTTTCTGAGAAATCAAAAAAAAAAAAATTTCCCACATGTGTCCAACTTTCTGCCGATCACTGTATGTCTGAGAAACTGCATGAATTTTCGGGAAGAAAGAAAATGGAAGCAACTATAGCTTATCATTTCACGGAATCTGGAATGCATGCTGTTGATCTCGTTAAAAATTGTATGTAGTATAATTGTAGTAAAATAATTACTTCTTTTTAAACTTTATTTAATGTTTTATGTTTCTCCACAATTAACACATTTTTTGGTAATTTCTAACTGGGAACATTTAAATGTTTACTCAAAAACTTCTCATTAATCTTAAACTACATTAGTAATGTGGTAAAATTTATTTAAATTTTGAAAAAAAATGATGCCTGAGTTAATGTATTGTTTAACGAAGTATTCATTAAAAACACATAAAACTTATTAGTTTTGTAAACGAGCAATATTTTTAATAGCATATAGAAAGTTTATTTAATTTTAGTAAGACAACAATACAGTTTCTGGAACTTCTCCGAACAATTTTATGTCTCCTGTGATATGCCTTAAGGCTGGTCTACACACAACGACTTATCGAATGACTTGTCGAATCAGACAAATCGTATCAATTAAGACGGAGCGTGTGGACCGCAAAACGTACGTCTAGCTTTACGTTTTGCGGTCCACACGCTCCGTCTTACTTGATACGATTTGTCTGATTCGAGAAATCGTCGCGTGTAGACCAGCCTTTAGAATGAGTAGTATTGCTTTTACTAAAATACATAAATATGTGCGAAACTGCTAAAATGTATAATCCACATAACTGCAACTTTATTTGAAGATTGTTATGTATACACATTTGGTCTGGCCAGGACTACCTATGCGTTTATCGTGAGTAAATGAAGGATAGAATAGTAGAAATCGCATGAGTAAAGGAAATAGCTACATCAATCGACGTTGCCGATTGATAACACGGGCCATGCTCCGACCGCCGCATTCCTACCTTCGCACGCAACATAATAATAACTCTATTTCACTCCCACACAAGTTTCAGTGAGCCTCTCCTTCATTTACTCACAAGAATCGCATACATAGTCATGGCCAGACCAACTATGTATATAATTTTATTTTGTAATGTAAAATATATTTTTATACATTACCGTAGATATTTATTTCAATATCTTTTGAGTGAAACTTAAGTTACTTTTGAATTATTGTCGTAAGTACTATATATTATGTTAATGTATTTTATATTACACACTTTTTAACCTTCCATGACTTATGCAGAATACATGCAAATTGACATTTTGGTATTAAATCAATGTTCTATTTGTGTGATTTGAAGACTGCAAATTGAAGATAACTAATAAACTGTTAAATAATTGTCTATTAACAGTTGAATATGATATTTCAATTTCGTAGTTGCAAAATCACATGCAAAAAGGAACTAAATATGAATTTTTAAAATTGATCCTTGTTTAAATTTTCCTGCCGTTGAAACCAACGCCATTGGTGATCAGTGTCTTAACTATAAATTATGAACGCGAAGATCTTTGAATATAGAGGGGAAGAAGGAGCATTTCGCATATAAAACTGGTCCACGATGGGTTTTGCATATGGCGGACAAATATTTCCGGGTGGCAGTAGCGTACCTGTTATCCTTCATTGGGCGAGTTTTTAATTCAGCATTTTGCTGTGATAGGTGTAGACAGTGATATAAAAGACTGAATAGAAATTCATCTGCGTTAGATTACAATCGATTTAGGCGATGTAGGAAATGACAGTAAAGGCCGATTTATAACTCGATTTTAATCGCAATCGCAATTTTAGTCGTAATCGCAACAAAGTTGAAAGATATGGTTTCCTGTGTTTAATTTATAACCCAATCGCAACCGCAGTCGGAATCGTAAGGATCGTAAGAAGTTCGTCAACTTTCATCTCTTACAATCCGATCCTTATGATCGATCAATGGAAATGCATCGATAATCGAATGAATCCGATTGTTTCCGATGAAATACTAATTTAGGCGGGCAATCTGGCCGGGATCTCAGCCGGCCATATTTTGGTGTGGTATGCGTGTAATGAATTAATAATAGCTCCTAAATTTAGAACACCAATGTCATATTACACTGTCAGATGTCAAAACTAACTTCTTAACGGCCAGATGACAGCAGTTTTACGACGCCGCTTGCGATCAGTTATAAAATAGCCCAAACAAAATCCTTACGATTCTTACGGTTACGATTACGACTAAAATTGCGATTGCGATTAAAATCGAGTTATAAATCGGCCTTAATAACTTTTGTCACTACATTTCCACATCGTTATAACTACGCCTATGACTTACTATTGTTGCATTTATAACCTATAATGTAAATAACTTTATTCTAAAGAAAAACACATTTTGGAAGAAAAGTAGGTACCCAATTGTAATACTTACTAATGAAACGTTATTCTTAAATTCGAAATAAACTGCTATTACACCGTTAAATAGAATAATTCGTGTTCACACTGAAATGATATCATCAATGACCGTTAAAATGGATTTACAAGATGACACTTCCGTCTAGCGTTCTTTTAATGATGAACATAATAAATGCTCCTTCCTCCCCTCTATATTCAAAGACGAAGATAGTGGAATGTATCCCATCTATAAGGTAGGTTATCTATAGCTACTGCGTAGGTATCATACTCGCTGGTATAGTATTTTCAGCGATAGGAAGACACATTTTGAATTTCGCGCCAATCTAGAAAAGTCAATAGTGAGTCAATATTACTAAAATACACAGTCCAAATGGTCAATTATTGCTGCTTTTAAGTTAGCAATTCGGAAATCAACTCGCCCCTTGTATTCCTACGCCATGAAATGCATGCAGATATGCAATGTATTGGCGCATTGAAATTTGGGGTCTGCCTTTCTATCGCTGGAAATACTATATCAATCTATTTTCGATCGATAGTATACTTGGATATGACTTATTTCCGTTGTGTATAGGAAATCCTTAGCTGTTATTTAAGAAATGCTTTACAGAGGTAACACGTGTTTCTTATATTTGTGGTAAAAAGGAGATAACCAGTGCTATTCTGTAGCGTGGTGGTTACATTAGCTACTGACGTCAGTGGTTAAATTCGTATTGAGTGAATACGAATTTAACACTGACATCAGTAAGACTTTCGATCGTATTAGTCATTCAGTCTTATTATCCAAACTTTCGGTTTTAGCAATCGTTTAATACATTTCTTCCAGTCCTACTTAAACAACAGAATGCATTACGTTTTTATTAATGGCTATAAGTCACAGCTTTATATAGCAACTTCCGGAGTCCCGCAGGGATCCAACCTGGGAGCCCTGCGCTTTGCTCTTTACATAAACGATCTGAGCCAGCACGTCGACTGTCATCTTGAACTATTTGCTGACGATGCCAAATTCTTCTGTACTGTTGACTCGCTTCAAGATTGTGCCTCTCTTCAAGCCAATACTAACCGAGTTTGCAATTGGTGTAGAATCAATAAACTTAACCTTAACGTGGATAAATGCAATGTCATCACCTATTCCAGATGTAAAAATAAAATCTTTTATAATTACAGTATTTCTCATGTACCACTCCCTCGCGTCTCAACAGTTAAAGACCTAGGTATTATTTTCGACTCGGAACTCTCTTTTTCACATCACATATTGTCATCAGTCAATGCCGCCAACAAAATGCTAGGTTTCATCATCAGTAATGGCAGGCCTTTCTCTAACTTAACTGCTTTGAAAGCGCTTTATTTTTCGTTTGTTAGATCCAGGCTTGAGTACTCAACCTTGATAAGGTCTCCTATTTATGAATATTACTCGGCTGCTGTAGAAAAGTTCAAAGAAAATTTTTGAAATATTTCTGATTCAAAGCATGAAAATTTTTGAAATATTTCTGGTTCAAAGCATATAGTGTATACCCGCCAAGAGGTTTCGATCACTCTCTTTTATTATCAACATTTAATATTCATTCTCTCCAAAGCAGACGGGATAGTTTTGCTCTTGCTTTTCTGTTTAAACTATTGCACAATCATACTGATTGTGCATTTTTATTGGGTAAGCTCAAATTTTTGATACTCGACCGGCATCTAGACTCTTCCTTTCTTTTTATCTTGATACACCTAGAACTAACATGTTTCTTAGAACACCTGTCTTCACTTTATGCTCAGTTTACAACAGGGTTAGTAAAAATTCCGATATATTTCATGATGGTCTTATTAGCTTACAACTTGCCCTTCTAAATGCTTGATTTTCTCTCTAATTTTCTTTACTGCTCTTGTATTATTTTCCTGCTCTCTCACTTAGTTAATTAGTTCTAGCTTGCTTTAGTCGTTATTTAGTTATTGTTAGTGCTTAGTAAGTTTATTCTTAACTTTAAGCTGCTCCGTAGTTAGCAATTGCATAACGTTCCGCTTATTTATTGCATACGTTTTTCCATGTTGCCTGTTACTTGGACTTGTTTTCCGTTGGGCAAATAAAGAATTATTATTATTATTATTATTAAAAATCCTCCACGATATTGTAACATCCGAACTGCTTTTAGACTGGTGTGTGTGTGTGTGTCAGTCTAATGATGGCGATAGCATCTTTTGATTGTTGCCCTCAAGTTTGTTTTTCTTAGCCGTTTAAGAGCCGTTTTACATTTGTTAAATTTGATAACAATTTTGTTACAAAGTGACAGAGATAGGCTACCACAGTGAATGCTCATTGGTTGAATTGGCACTTCTCACTCACTTCATAACAAATTTTACATGAAAAATATCATAGTGTAATACGGCTCTTACACTGAAATTTGATAACAATTTTGTTACAAAGTGAGAGAGATAAGCTTCCACAGTGAATTCTGATTGGTTGAATTGGCACTTCTCACTCACTTCGTAACAAATTTTACATGAAAAATATCATAGTGAAATACGGATCTAACATTTGAGTCGAAAAACCTTGGGATCATAATTTTTCTTGATATACAAAATTTAACGATGTATGATGAATCACGAACTAAATTACAATTAATACATCATAATAATAAATACAAATAATATTGTTACAATAATTTTCAAGCCTCAAAACTAAAATAACATAGCAATATGTCAATTTATGAAGTTTCAAGCAACGCTGGTTCACAACTAATAATTCACGGCCAACTACGAGGAGAAATTTTAAAAAAGACACGTTCATGGATTGAAAACAATGGATGGCTAACTATAGGGATATGAGCATGAAGTGAAGCAGGTGGTACGCGTAGTTCGCCATTTGCGACCTAGGCAACGCAATCAGCTCGTCATTTAAATTACATAGTAAATGTCACTAATATAAACTGAAGAGTGGAAATTCACAAGGGTCTAAGTGCCAAAAAAATTACACTGAGATACTACATAAAATATGTCTAAAACATAAAATAAAATTAAAATCTTTCTTGAAAAAATTTTATTAAGTCAAGAAAACAAGAATAAATGAGCTAAACACATTGTTACATTAAAAAAAATATTGACACATAGACCCATAAACAGGCGTTGCCTGAAATTTTCTGGAAATGACACTTAGACCCTTTTAAATTTCCACTCTTCAACTGTCTTTTTAAGGGTTTACAGTGTAACTAGCGGCACGTAAGGTGGATATTTATGTAATTTAAACTTCGATTTACATAAAAATGACAGTTTGCTGCAGCGCATACGGCTGCAAAAAAAGATACAGCGCGGACAATCCTCGACAGCTTTTTGGGTAGGTGTTACATATTATTATCAGTGCATATGTATGTGTTACTGGGTCGCTCAGAATGATCAAAATGGTGTTCTGAGTACCCATAGCTTTCATACTCTAGTCAAGGATTAATGTATTAAAACATAATTACATTTTAGAATATACAGTGTGTTTCACTTTACATGAAGACACCTGAATTACTTGTTGATTAATAACGCAATTAGTATAATTTTTTTACCAGAGATAGAGACCATTGAGATTAATCTTTTTGTAGGAATGGATTCTTTTTGGAGTCTAAATCTGGCCAACTATGATTTAAATAATAACTAGTGTTTCAAGTAAAGTCATAGTAGCGATGAAGATAGAGCAAAAAAGTATTTAAAAAAGTTGTTGCTAACCAGTAAAATACTCCAAATACGAAATTTCGCTGAAAAATTTTAATTTTTTATTTTTCTACATTTTTGTGTAAACTCACTGAAAAAATTGAAAAATATATTAAACATGAAATCATAATTTTGTTACACTATTAAATATGAGATGTTTCAACTAAGTCACCTTCAAGTACATAATCAACAAGTTATTCAGGTGTCTTCATGTAAAGTGAAACACACTGTATAACCATAATGCTGTTGTCAACTTGTTGTACTTTTGTGAAGTGAGTGTATTCTCATCTCGTTTTAGCTTTAGTAATAGTACGAAATTAGAGCCGCTTTCTTTTCACGTCAAGGAACAGCTCCGAGCAACACCGAAGCGCTCTGCGCAATACAGTGCATCGTTATTTTTTGTGCCAAGGGTTTGAAGTTCTAAAGCACCTTCCCTTTGCCTCTCACGTACTACAAATAATGAACTAGGTGCACGGAACCCTAATCTGAATTTGACAGTTTGGAGAAATCTTGTCTTATTAAGTAATTATTATTAATATCCAAACACAGAATATCCAAACACAGTGCTACTTTGATATTTGTCTCAATTCTTCTGATTACAAGAGCAAGGATATCTGTTCTGCTCTGGCAGATCTCACAACACAACTAGTTTCATTGGAAATTACACCACTTTCACAAACTGAAAATAATTCGGGAAAAAGAGAAAAACGTAACTTTTCCAAAAAAAAATCTACGAAAAATAAATTAGAAACTAGAAAAAATAAACTGGATGCATATGCTGGTAGATGGAGAAGTTAACAAGTCACACGATATTTTTGCAACAACACTTTTAAATATAGTCAACGAAGTAAGCTCTAAGAAGTTAGAAACAGATACATCAAAAAATAAAAATAAAAAGTGGGTAACAAATGAATTTAGACAGAAATTTAAACAAAAACGAGAAATGTATGAAGCAGTTAGAATAGGTATTGTAAGCGAAGAAGACTATAAGCACTTTAACAAGCAACTGCAGTATGAAATGAATGATGCTAAGACAAACTTTAATTCCCACTACATTTTATCAGCACAGAATAAAACTAAAGCTACCTGGAAATTGGTAAACGAAATCACTTCTAAAGGAAACAGTAACAATTTTGAAATAAATGATTTCATGGATGAAGATGAAGATGATCCAAATAAAATTCTAACACAACTAAATAAACAACTTTTGAGCAACATGCCTTACAAAAATATAACCTGTGAGCAACTAAAAATCAGATTAGAGCAGGCGGTGCAAAGAAAATGTATGTCTGTGATTAAATAAAAAGTCAATAAATTTGACAGTCCATGAATGTATTACATTAATTAATTCAGTTAATCACAGACATACATTTTCTTTGCACCGCCTACTTTAATCTGATTTTTATTTGCTCACTTTTTACAAAATGATATAGATTTTTCTTCGATAAAATCTACTTTAACGTCTTTCGTTCTCTTCGATACTGATCCACAGGAAATATTTAGTATCATACAATCTCTAAATAATACTAGTGCTACTGGTCCTGATGAAATTCCAACCACACTCTTAAAAGTATGTGCTAAAGTCATCTCCGAACCTCTAGCCATTTTAATTAATATGACATTTAAAAAGAGAATATTCCCAAATAAACTATAACTTTCGTATATTAAACTATTGCATAAAAAAGGAGATAAATCATCAATAAGTAACTACAGGCCGATAGCTTTATTATTTACAATAGCAAAAATATACGAAAAAATTATAGTGAAAATGATACTTGATTTTTTATACAAAAACAAAGTGTTTTGACAGTGATCAAAATGGATATATCAAAGGACGATCAACTAGTAGGGCAATTTTTCAAGTCATGGAAGAAATAGTTGAAGGAATAAATAAAGGAGAAGAAACAATGGGTATATTTATGGACCTATCCAAAGCATTCGGTAGCATTAATCATGAAGTTCTACTCCATAAATTAGACCTTTATGGTTTACGGGGACCAGCATTGGAATTACTGACTTCATATTTGGATAACAGGAAGCAATGTATAACAACTACAGACTGCCGCACTGGGAAAATGCATACATCAGAGTGGTTACTCGTTGAAAAAGGTGTTCCGCAGGGTTCCATACTAGGGCCATTGCTGTTCTTGCTGTATGTGAACGAACTACCAAACCTAAAAAATTACTCAACGATACTGTTTGCAGATGACACGTCACTCGTAATACGAAAGCAATCTGGAATTGAAGACGAAATAAAAACTGCATTACAAAATTTTAACAATTGGTTTAAAGATAATTGTCTACAGTTAAACGTCGTCAAAGCACATTTACTACAATTTAATAAACCTAGTGACTTACACATAGACATAAATAATAAAATACTTACCCCATCTGAAGAAACGACCTTTCTTGGCCTAAATGTAGACATAAATCTAAAATGGAAGGAACATGTTGATGCTGTAGCATTAAAAATCAGTAAATTTAATTACGCTTTAAGAGTGATATCGTCTTCTGTGAATCCACAAGCGAGTTTGGGCGCTTACTACGCTTACATATATTCCAGGTTAACATACGGAATTATTTTTTGGGGTAATTCTTCAGAAGCTTTAAGGCTGTTTGTGCTCCAAAAATTTTGCTTACGGACTATTTTTCATCTGCGGTGTAGAGATTCATGCAGGAATCTATTCAGAGATAATAAAATTCTTACCTTACCGTCAATATACAGGCTGAGTCCAAAAAAACGCCTATGCGAATAGCGTCGGTATTTATTGTCGTATTTGAGCGGTCAAAAAACCAAATGAAATGGCAGAAGACACACAACAAAAAACAAAAAAAAATTTGACAGTAGTTATCGTCAATTGTTTGCCTATGAGGAAGTACTTATAGATACTACACTATTTACTGTAAAACAGGTATCATTAGTTGTTCAGCACCTGTTTATTACGTCATTTGTTGTTAATAATTTATTTATTTCTTTTTATTTTTGTCTCTTGTTTTGGAAAATAAGTGTTTGCTGCAGCACATCATTGAACGCAGAAAAAAAGTTCTTTCGAAATTTGTTACAGTAATTATACCATTGCATTTAAAAAACAAAAGCTGACAGCTGTCATGCAGCTGTCTTAAACGTATTAAAGACGCAAGATATGGTATGTTGTAGAGTTTTATCTGCCATTTCATTTGATTTTTTGACCGCTCAAATATGACAATGAACACCGACGCTATTCGCGTAGGCGTTTTTTTGGACTCAGCCTGTATATTTACGAGTGCGCGTGTTTCGCAAAAGTGAATTATGAACTATTGTCTGAAAGTGAACTACACCACGACTACAATACACGAGGGACTGTCAACACTTACCTGTGTCCTCCCCAAACTACAAAAACTATATTACAAAAAAGTGCAAAATCGCAAGTGTTACGAATATATAATTTTCTGCCCGCTAGTATTAAAAGACTGCCACTAAAACGCTTTAAAATTGTCTTAAAAAGCTATTTATTAAATAATGCATTTTATACTACGTATGATTTCTTCTCTCATGACATTAACAGAGCTTTAGGACTGTAACAAATTGTGTGCTTTTGTACTACTTACCTTTATGTTTGAAACACACAGCGTGT
Organism: Dorcus hopei; assembly: GCA_033060865.1. Lineage (NCBI taxonomy): Eukaryota > Metazoa > Arthropoda > Insecta > Coleoptera > Lucanidae > Dorcus > Dorcus hopei. The sequence continues at coordinate 41,896,170 of CM065420.1, forward strand.
ATTTATTTTACTGGTTCATTTTAATCTGTTACTCTTGTACTGACATGTTCCATACATACTTTGTACATAACGGAACAAATAAACTATTATTATTATTATTATTATTATTAATAAGTAATTATCAACAATTATCAGACAAAATTGATGATAAGTATTAAAAATAGCTTGTGAGGTCTTCTTCTATAATAAGTTATTATGTATGTGCATACATTATTTATTGAATTAATAAAATATTAACTGAACTGTGAGATTTTTTAAATCGTATAAATTTAAAATAAAATATTTCGGTGCAAAACGAAATTTCATTATTGTAAATACGTACATATTGTAGACATTTACCTAATAAAACCTTTATGAAAAATTTTTTTTAAATGTCTTGTATTTTCAGTAAAAAAAATAAAAATTTCGTTTCTCTACAGGAAGCACAGTATAAAGAATACAGTAGCGCAACTCGCTTGTCGGCACTTTGATCTCTTTACTGGATTTTCATTGACCTTGAGTGGGGAGTGGGGATGTGTCGGATGCTGTGGTCCTACTTTAATGGTTCAGCCACACCTATGGCAAATGTGCTGCCTAACGTCATTTTCAACGTCTAATTTGCCATTAATCGGTCGCTACACATACAATTATTGTCAAGTTAGACGTGAAAAATCACGTTAGGCAGCACATTAGACGCAGCGTGGCTCCGACAACGATAGTGTAGCGACGGAATATTGGTATATATGGCACTAATTTTGTAACGGCATTGAGAGTGGCATTGCGCGCTAGACGATAGCTCGGCTGGCGGTTTTTGAAACACATCAAACGGATTGCCGGCGAACGTATCGCGTAGTTGTTGCCACAGATAAAGAAAGATATATGTGAGGAAGACAGAACATATATTTTTTGCACGAAAACAGCGACATCTCGTGTTTTTAGTCACGTACTATCTTAGTTTTGATTGCAGGTTGCTTTCATTATTTCAAGTACTAATTTAAAATAGGTATAATTTTTGAATGTTAGGAAACGGAAAATGCTAAAATATTTTATAGAACTCCTGTGATATTTGACATTTAAGATAAGGTTGCCAATATTCAAGTAAAATACCACTGCTGCAGCCGCTTCGGAGCGAAATGTGGGACAAATAATGACCTTAACCACCAATGTAAAACTTAGCGCATTAATTTTTCTCGCGTTAATTGTCGCGTTCTTGTCCATTAGAATGCCGTTAGACGTTAACGCAGATGTGCCCGAAGCATAAGTGAGACTTCGTTGCAAATTATTGTAAACTCACACGCCAGGGCTGGATTGTAGTATTTTGTGGACGTGGTGAAAAGTAATAAAGCATACAGGCAAAAACCAATTTTGTTAAATAAAACAAAATTGTGTCAACTCAACTAAATTATTCGTTTAAATACCAGCAAACAAATCTTCATTCATGTCAAATAAATATTTCAGTTACAAGAATGTAGCCAAGTCAACAAAATTTATATTTGTAAGTAAAAAAATCTTTACTTCAAGAAAAAGAATGTTTGTGTGATATTAACAAAGAAATATGCATTTATTTATTATTGTAAGTAAATTTTATTGAAAAATCATTAAAAAAAGTAAATTTGTTGATTTAAAAAAATATTCTAACCAAATTTTTTGCTTCGTTGAAAACATGATTTTTCGATGAATTTTTTACGGCAATAATTTGTGCTTGTCTGAAAACCTATTTAGCCCCTATTAGATACGCCTAGTGATACATTTGTTGCAAAAATTTAATTTTCTTCGGAAATTTATTTCTTTCACACGGACACTTATAAAATGGCAAATGTCTATTACAACGTTTATTTCAAAACCCGACGAAGAGCTATCGGTGCTGGTGCTGGTCTTGCTTCGTAGTATTTGTTAGAAAGAATTTATGGTCGGTATTCCGTTCTCAATTTTGTATTCTTAAAAATTTAGTAAATGCAGTTACTGTTGTTAATTTGTTTATTTTGTTGCTGCTGAAAAATCAAGTAATTTGATAACTTATGTGGAATCTCAAATTAGAAAAACAAAATTCAGCAATTGTAAAGAAACAAAAATTATTTTCAAAATATATAAGTAAAATTAATAAATATTTCAATACAGTAAAGTCCGGTTATAACGAACCCAGAAATTGTATCAAAATATGTTCGCTATATCCGAAGTTCGCTATAATAGGTAAATTAAAACAAAGTGTGTTTTTAATAGTCATTTTGTATTTTACATTAAATAATATTGTAAAAAATAACATGAGACCTTTGCGAAACAGTTATGCATATACTTTATGTTGAAAAACACAAATCTACGTAATAAAATCGGTTATTTCTGTTTTTGCTTCTTCCAAATTGTGGAGACGGTAGATTTTGTTAACTTAATTTCGTGGCAAATATCACTTTGTTTAACACCAATTTGTATTTTTTGAATAATGTCGTATTTGTCCTTTAAAGTGAATGAAAGCTTTACGTTTTTGTTTATTCATTTTGAAGTATTGCTTGCGACGCAGCACGTTGGAAATAAAGTCCTACTCCAACAAAAAACAAAGACTCCACTGTTATAAGTGGTTAGAAGAGCTATAAATGCACGTCGCTCATAGCAAGTAATCGGCGAATAGCGCGTAAATCGGGGAAACGCTTTCAAAGTTCGTTATAAAAGGTGAACTGTAGTTGTAGTTGCTTAGTATTTATTTAACGTTAATTTTAAAACCTCTGTTAAGCACAAATTATTTTTTTCAAGCTCTAGACATAACTAGAATAAAATGATTTACTTATCTTACTACTTACCTATTCTTGTCTGCAGGGAATTTAAAAAAACTATAGTTACAAATTTTAGAATTGTTTGTACACAGCTTAACGGCACATCGATTCACTCGACGTCTTTCTGTACTTTCCATTTTCAATAAAAGATAACTTGTTAACCTTTGATCGCTTCACACTAAATTCCCTCAAAGTTCCCTTAATACGCCTCTGGCCCAACATAAGCATGCATTCGGCACGAGAGCTGTAAATAAGTGAGCTCTGCATCCCGAGATTGTGACTCAGACCTTGCGCGGGATGTTATGCGCGAACTTAATGTTTTCATGAATCATGAGAGTTGTGCTACTGGTTATCCTTATACTGTGCAGAAAGTAAATGCGTTCCCGCGCTTTTTTGCCTAGGTCACACATGGCGGCCAATTGTTGGAGCTTGCTTCACTTGTGTATACGGATAATGTATAGCAGTTGTCAGTCCATTAAACGTCCTTGGACATGTTATTAAGCTTTAACCCAATTTATTTATATACAAAATTTATCGTTTCTAATATATAACCTCCTAAAGAGACAACTTGGAAAGTATATTTTCTTAAATGTTCCTGGAACGGTTTCAGATAGAGTTGAAATTTGATATGCAAGACAACTAAAATACAAGGACGGAATTCGTCGTACGTAAAATTGAATATTCTTCACCAGTGGCGTAGATTCAGGTTAGTAGGTTAACATTTTAGTAAATAACCTTTTTATTGTCACTTTTTCTAAAAATCTGAAACAAAAACTGAAAAGTTCGAATAAAATTATACAAGAAATGAACGAAGTTCGCCAGATTACATTGCTTCGGAAATTCGAAATCTAATAAAAAATAAAATATGCTCTGACAATAGTAATTGCTATTTTACGTATCAATTATCAATGCACAACTGTTGCGAAGTTTTTCTCTCAATTTATGAATTAAAAATATACTCTAACAATGAAATGACGGACATGATACTCTACATCTTATAAATTTTCCTTTTCTAATTTCATTAAGGTAAATGTAATGTGTATACTAATTACTTTCTACTTTAGGATATAGTGCATCCAAAATATCCAACGAAAGTATGTCTCCTAGATTGGCAACTAGCGCGGTATGGATCTCTTGCTTTCGATCTTTCCTATTTCTTCTACACATCCACTGATAAAGAACTTCGTGACAAACACTATGACAAACTGATCAAAGTTTACTATTTCTCTCTGTGTGGTCACTTAACAGAGTTGGGAAGCAACCCAGAAGTGCTGATACCCTTTGAGATGGTGCAGGAGCAGCTGAAGCGCTATTCTATCTATGGTATATACATGTCGTCGATGGTATTGCGCGCAGTCATGAGCGAGGAGGAAGAAGTTCCTGAAATTAACGATGGAATGAGTCAGCAGGAATTGCTTGGTATGCTAACTGTCAAGCATAAAAATCAAGAAGCGTATCAAGAGCGAATGCGAGGAATTGTCGTGGACTTTTATGAAAAAGGATATTTCGATTTTTTGCTGTAATTACGTGCTCATAAAATAATAAAAGTTTCGTGGAAATATTGTCTTAATTATAAACACAAAAGTCTCCACACGTTTGATATACACGGTATTCAAAATTGCCTCCTAATATTTTCGGAATGAATAGAACAAAAAATAAAGTCACCTTTTTATATAATTTTTTTCCAAAAGTCAATAATAAGGGAGTTATAATCTCCTGAAAGAGGTGTGAAAGTTTCACCCTTCTTACACACTGTGAAACATATTTTTTTTGACATCTTCTGAATCCTTTAAGTTATCAAACTCATATTTGAGACTCAGATAATATAATACACCTAACTAAACATTTATAACACATTTGTCAGATGCTCCTTCTCTTTTAAGGTGTAGTTTGAAGGGGTCACTTTAGTATTTGATGGTAACTAAATGCAGGGTCCAATCAGTTTTATCTGCAGGATGTTATCGATTAAAGTGACAATAATTTTATCACGTATAGAGGACACAGGGGCGTAGCTAGAAAAATCGGGTCCTTCCGCAAGCACGGTCGCAGGGTCTCCCTTCCCCCACCCTTGTTGATTATAATTAAAAAAAACACACGAAACTTTTGATTTTTGCAAAATACATTTAATGAGTGTTAACGATAGATAAAAAAAGCAAATAAAAAATTCCCGCCGTTTTCTTTTGTTGGAATATTTTGAATCGAGTAGTCGCCGAATAAATAAATAGTCGATACTTAGTTTTTGATAGCAATGTTTTGAACTTAAATGTTAAATACGTTCTCAAACTCTTTTAAACGGACACTAAATGGCGCACAAACACTTTACGTTTCGCTATCGTTTGACAGCTTCTTCGAAGAAGCAAGAAATGGAAGTGGAAATTAATCCTGATTTGCTTGCCATTATGTTGTTATACGGTTTGCCAGCCAGCTATGAAAATTTCCGTTGTGCAATCGAATCGCGGGACGAATTACCATCTCCTGACTTCTTAGAGTGAAAATTTTGGAAGAAAGTGATGCTCGGAATAACAGTACACGAAACTCATCTCAAGAAGCTATGGTAGTACACAGAAATAGTTCATATTGTAACGATTTTAAAGGTTCTATTAATTTTTATTTTAAAACAAAGCACGAAATAGTTAATAAACTAATTTATTTATAAATTTACACTATAACACTAACATTTATTTACAAGCTTATCCCTAATTTATTTTAACAGCCGAGCGAAAAATGTAACACGAACTTTAATGCTGAACTGTCCAACGCTGAATTGTCCTCCATTCACCGGCCGCGTGCTTTTATTAGCCGGGGTTGTTTTTCGCGAACATTCCAGTACGCGACGGAATGTCTAGTGTTGATTCCACCACTAGCGTGATCTTGAGATACCCGAAGTTTCTGGTCTAAGGCGCGTCGGCGATGACGCAAGAGACAGACTGACGCCGGCTGCTGTTGGCGAATCATTACAGTATTATCGACAGAATATGAAGAAAAATTCTGGAAAAATGCTTCAATCCGAGAATGTAAACATCAATCGTGACAGAAATTTCAAATTTCGTTGTCACAGATGTCGGAAAATTGGTCATAAAGCAGCAGAATGTAAAGTTCAATCACCACCAAAATCAAATTCGAATGCGAGTGTTTCATTTAATGCTTTCAACGTGAGTTTTGAACGGAATTGGTGTTTAGATAGTGGTGCTACATCACATTTATGCAAAGACATTGGCATATTTAGTAAAATTTGCAACAACTCAAATGGAAAATTGAAGTTAGCCACCGAAACAGCATCTACTGACACCAAGGCTAATGGAACAGTAAAATTTGTTACAGACGTTTTTGGAAAGAATACTGACGTTATTTTACGAGATACTCTTCACGTTCCTGATTTGCGTACTAATTTATTGTCTATTGCTAAGATTACTGATAATGGATGTAATGTAATACTCAAGAAAAATTTGGCTCTTGTAATTGACAAAAAAGGCAATGTAAAAGTTGTAGCTGATCGAATAGGTGATTTGTATTACGCACGAGAACCTACAAAGAAATTTCAAAATTCAGCAATGATTTCTATAGAAACATAGTTAGTTTGAATTGATTATTAGGCGAACAGATAAAAGATTAGATGAACTTTAAAATTTTAAAAAATAAAAAATTAAACATTAAACACCCAGTATTTTTGAAACGGTTTACTTTAAAACAAAACTTTATTTAGTTTTTTACTTAGTTTGAATTGATTATCACGTTGGTGAAGTGGTGACATTACGTCGCGGGACAGCCTGTATAAGCAATTAAAAAGGTTATTTCTTTTAAATATCACATTTTCTTGCAAATTCCTTGTCTCTTCTGATATTTTTACCACTAGTTTATCTTCGAGCCCTTTTGATTGCTCTAGAAATTCATCCTTCAAATTTTCAGACTGTTCTCGAAGTTTCTGGTCTAAATTTCCAGATTGTTTTCGAAAATTCTCATCTAAATTTCTGGAATGTTCCAGCAATTTATTTTGCAATTCATCTTTGAAATTTTCAGATTGTTGTCGAAGTTTCTCGTCTAAGTTTCTAGATTGTTCCAGCAATTTAGTTTGCAGTTCGTCTTTGAAATTTCCAGACTGTTCTCGAAACTTCTGGTCTAAATTCCCAGATTTTTCTCCAAATTTCTCATCTAAAATTCTATTTATATCGACGGGGCCACACGGAACCTTGAACAAGAATGCCTCTGGATCTTCCCCAGCTGCCCACAGAGCTTCTCGGAGACGTTGTTGAAGTGCAGCTTTCAAAACGGAGGTTTCCAGGTCTCGTTCTTCTAATTCGGTTTTCAATTCGGTCACTTTAAAGTCTTTAAGCAGCACTTCCTGTAGCCATTGTTTTTTTCGACACTACAGTTTGTTTATTAATTTGTTTAAATTTAATTCAATTTAATTGTTTATTTATTTCCACGAACCCCAAGCACCACTTTTACAAATTTAGGGTTCGATTAATTTTTATTTTAAAACAAAACGCGATATACTTAATAAACTAATTTATTTAAAGTATTATAATGTAACGATTTTACGGGTTCGATTAATTTTTATTTTAAGAATAAAACACGATATAGTTAATAACTAATTTATTTGAAAGCAAACTGATTTATTTATAAACTTACACTAACACTAAATTATTTACAAGCTTATACCTAATTTATTTTAACAGCCGAGCGAAAGTCTAACGCGAACTTTAATGCCGAACTGTCCAACGCCGAATTCCCCTCTCATTCCCGGTCGTGTGCTTTTATCAGCCGGGGCTGTTTCTCGCGAACATCCCAGTACGCGACAGAATGTCTAGGGTTGATTCCACCACTGGCCTGATCTTGAAATGCCCGAAGTTTCTGGTCTAAGGCGCGTCGGCGATGACGCATGAGACGGGCTGGCGCCAGAATCGTCATACTAATTTATTTCAACAGTCGAGCGATCAGTTTTAAACTCTAATGCGAACTAACTAAATTTTAACTGTGTCAACAAAATTCACATTTCTTCGAATAATAATAATAATAATAATAACAAAATTTACGTGTCGTCTAGAACAGTATTAACTACCACCGTACTTACCAGCCCTAAATGTGCGTGAGTTTTTCCTTAAATCTATTCCTATCGCTGAAATTCCCTACTCTCTTAACCTTTTCGCTGCGGCACGCTTGCCACCGTGGTACTTCCCGACTCGAACCAATCAAGATACGAATTACAAATAGAATTTAAATTATTGATTTATTTATATCCCATCATCATCATCAGCATCATCTGCATTATTTGTCAAAATATTAACATTCTTGATCGGTAAGGTAAGGTTGTGCCACTGGAAAAGAAGTCAACACACTTAAAATTAAAAAAAAATAGCAGTTAAATGCGAACATATTGTTCCATAATTTTGTACCTATACCTTGCTGCATATTTTGCAAAAAATCTTGCATATATATACAGGGTGATTCGTTAGCCTCCTTACAAACTTTGGCAGACGAAGTAGATGTAAAAGACATCCTATCATCATAGGTCCGATCTGCTTTTGTTTAGAAGTTATAGCGATGTAAAGTATTTAAAAAGAAAAAATTTAGTGCCATTATTTAACAAAACATTGGAAACAAAAGTTGTTAGAAGGTGTCATGATGCTTTATTATTTACTAAATCAGTATTTTTGCTCATTGTTTGTAATGCTTCCATTAGACGTGAATCTTTTGAACATTTGTTATAATTTTATGATTTTATCTTTGTACTGTTTATTTACTTAGAGTTTGTACCATTACAATAAATAATTTTCATACTGCATTTTCAGTCATTGAAAGAAACGAAAATCCCTTTAAGTTTTAAACAAAAGCAAATCGGATCTATGTTGATAGAGTCTTTTTTCCTTAAATTACATCTACTTTCGTTTGCCAAAGTTTGTAAGGAGGCTAACGTATCACCCTGTATACAGCGTGTATTATTGGTATGATTTTTTCAATAGCTCCTTAACTATTTATTGATTATAAAGGAAAGTGTTTTGTATAAAAGTTATCGACTATAATGAGTTCTATATTAGTAAATTATTTTCATAAACACAGCATGTTCCATAAGTAAGTTATTCATCAATCTATTTTTGCATTTTTAAGAAGAGCACAAAATTACCTTTAGAAAAATATAATATACTTGATATATTAATCAAAGCATTTGCGACATATTGCAATTTTATTCACCCTGTATATATATTAGGTTAAGTTATTATTTTTGTAATTATAATTGAAAATAAAATGTAAAACTACTGTACCTCGGCATGTTCCAGAACACTTAAGAGTAATTTTATTTACACAAATAACTAATCCACATTTCTGTTTGATTTAGAAAATGTCAAACGACATACTTCAAGGGACGCTTTCTCCCACAACAGAGAGCTGGTTCAACCAAAAGTTCCAGGAGGTACTGCAGGATGCTCAGGAATGTTTGGACGACAAACTCAAACAACATGAGTCATGTTCCGAGACATCCAAGGTTGAAATGCTGTCCTCCGAGTTCAAAACACCTGAACGAGCCGATCCTGTCATTGTGGAAGACGTTTCAAGTTCTTCAGATACGCTAGAAGAGGCAATCCGAAGCAAACCTCGAGCCTACTTCTACAAAAGGAACGGTGGAAGGCGTCGTATCCTTGTAAAACTGAAAAACCAAGTCAGGATACGCCTTTTGAAGATTGACGCTGTTCGACTTGGCCTCTTCAAGATGTAATTTGATTTTTGGAATCTGGAAAATGAGATTGATATTATTTGTGTATTAGAATTTTGAATTGTTTTCATTTTAGGATTTTTAATTTTTTTTATTTAAGGTTACAGAGTTTTTTGTGCCTCAAAAAGCATATAAAAGGGAGTGTAAATTTTCAGTCTGTTGAGTTCCTTCAGACAAACATACTAGTAATTGAAAGTAGTGATCTGATTTTTGGAATATTCCAATTATTAATTTGATTTGTTTAAAAATTCTATGTTTAAAATAATTTATTAAATTCAATTTCAATTTTGATGATTTTGAAATTTATCATGAATTTATCCAATTGTAAGACAACTTGACAAATTTTAATTGTGTGAAAATAAGGATCATTTATGATTTTGGCCGCATTTAACGTTTTTTTTTATCAAAATTCTTGTAAAGTGTTTATCTGTTACAATTCTTGAGTGAGTAGTGTAAAAGCTGTATCGTAAGGAAAATACAGATTGGCGTGACCCAAGCAATATTGATAAACTGCAATCCAGATCTATCATTCACCCTGTAGGAAAAGATTAAATTCTTGGAATCCATCGTAAATGATAGAGTTCTGACAAATACATTTCTTTCGATTTTGTTTCATAGAAATCAAAACCAAAAACTTACCACAGGTAAGAATTAAAGTCAAACATAGGAGACTAAAGGAGACTATGATTGCATTTTTAATTAAATGCTTTGTTAAAATTTCCATCTTCCCTTCGACGAAGCAAATGTCAACTTAATTCGTGACAAACACTAATTAATGTGCATTTGTACCAACCTTCCATTAGTACCAAATATATATTGCGCCAATTCTACATCATGTATTAAGTGTATTAAAAATGTTAAATTTTAAATTTAATTATTATTAATAAGCTAATTGTATGTGAATATAAAAAATCGACTTTTACTTACCTTCAAGCATTTCACGTAGCGTGACAAAAATTCGTAGACATTCGTTCCGTGTTACAATAAGCCTTACACTCGTGTTACAATAAGCCTTCTTGTAAAACTCGTAAAATAATATACTATTTTTTGCATAGTAGACTACTGTCAACGTTCAACGCATTCTTTAAAGCAATTGTGAAATTTCTTAAATTATTTTCCTAAAAAATCAATGCAAAATGTACGAAAATTATGAGAAGTACGATATGTTAAAATGCTTTATAGAAGTAGTTAAATATATACAGGCAACTTGCAACCTCTACCAGGGATGACACCTTGAAATAAGGCAACACTTTAGAGACATTTTCTTCCGCCTAAAAGTGATGGCAACCCTTTGTAGACTTTTTTTCCGCCTTAAAATGATCCAAAATTTTTTAAATTATTTTTTATTATACCTGCATCAAAATCCCTGTTTTTAAAACTAAAAAGCGTACGAAAAAGGGCGATTAAAGCACGCCGTGTTTTAAAGTTGCCTAGGGAACAACACATACGATCTCCACGTTAACGATTCAAAATGCGATCCACAGGCAACTTTAGAAAATGAATTTAAATTTTAATGTCGTTCTAATTTTCGCATTTTAGCGCACGTATAATAAAAAATATCGTATAATACACGTGCATAAAAGCCTTTAAAGCACTTGCGCCGTTAAAAGCGCTCCGCTGGGCGTCGCGCTTTTAAACCCGTCGCGCATGCTTTAAAGGCTTTCTTATGCACTTGTATTATAAGATACTATTTTAGTCGGAGCAAAATGTCTCTAAAGGGTTGCCATCATTTTTAGACGGAAGAAAATGTCTGTAAAGAGTTGCCTTATTTCAGAGTATCGTTCCGGGTAGAGATTGCAAGCTGCGTTTATATTTTCACCTACTTCTATAAAGCATTTTAACATATCGTACTTCTCATAATTTTCGTACATTTTGCATTGATTTTTAGAAAAATAATTTAAGAAATTTCATAATCGCTTTCCATATAAAAATTCGAAAGTTTCACTTATATCTCGAAAACTATGAGCTTCAGATAACACAGTGCGACAAAAAAAAAATTATTTGCAAACCCAAATCAGACCATTTGAGGTCATTGCGGAGGCTTCCAATTTATCAAAAATGTTTGTCGTTAAACCACAGCACGTCAATTTTTTTTTTCTACATCAAATCTAAATTAGCTTATTTCAAGCTGCTTTCGAAGCTTTATTAAAAATTAAAATGCCACAGTTACAGCAACAGAAGTCACCAGTTGGGTGCATACCTTAGTAAAATTTTCCGAGGAAGTCGATGGACCCACTCCGCACCCCCCCAGATTTACCGAATACCCCATTTCGGGAAAAACAACTCCAAAAATAGCGAAAATTTCTAAAAAGAGGTTTCGAAGTGATTTGGGGGCTCGGGAGTGGATCCATCTTATTCCTCGGAAAATTTAACTATGGTATAGCTTATAAAAAGTAATGCATGCCTTGACGATTTTTAACGAAATTTCATTGGAAAGAACTGAAAACACAGTAGTATTTTTTTGCCAATACTGTTTAAGAAAAATAAAACGAACACTTTATTATTTTATTATTATGATAATCATTTAATTCCAAGACCCAAGACAAATCGGCATCGTTCTTTTTAAAAGTGATAAAAAATTTCGACAGAAGGAAAGGACGTATACAAGGTTAGTCAAATGTTCAACACTCATCTTAAAAACTCCCAAAGCGTTTGCTTGATTGAAATCAAACTCGATACTTAAGAATAGCCTAATCGTGGACATTCAGCGCAAATACTGCTACTTTTCTATCACTTCCGGTTTAAATGGAACACCCCGCATATTTTTCCATGTTTCGATAGTACTCTTCAAGAGCTTTTCGAAAAATACCCACCTAAGGTATCAATGACAATAAAAAGTCCTCCCATGGAGAAAACAAAATCGTTTCTCGTACCATTGGAACTGCACTTGATTATATTATCACGTGCCCGAAAAATGTGTTTAAGAAAAATGAAATGAATACGTATTCTTTTTTAAATAAAATTTTATTTGCGTTGATCGTCTTTTGAATTCTTTTGTTTCTCCATTGAAGTTACATCAAACTGGCGTCAAATCTGTTCGCGGATTCAACTTTATTTCAGACAGTAAATTAAGTGTAAATACACTACTTTTTATAAGCTACATCTTCGTGAAATTTTCCGGAGAACACATTGGAATCATTTTGGAGCATCCCAGATTGCTTCAAAGCTCAATTTTTGAGATTTTCCGCAATTTTTTGTAGTTGTTTCCCCAAAATGGGATCTTTGATGAATTTGGAGAGTTTAGGAGGGGATCCATCGTGTTCTCCGGAAATTTTTTTAAGGGATGTACCTAATTGGGAGCGTGATCTGTTTTGGCTGATATTCGAATTTTTAAGAAAATTTCGAAAACCGCTTTTGATAAATAGGGACCATTCTTAATCATTCCAAATGGTCTGATTTGGGTTTGCATTTTTACTGTCGTTTTACAGAAATCAGAAATTTTCATAAACAAAAGAGGATGGTTTTTAGAAATTGCAGAATTTTCAAAAACACCTTGTTGCTCCGAAACGGTACGAGATATCAAAATGAAGTTTTCACCATTAATTTTCTAATAAAAATCGAGGTCAGTTTTTATCTAAATCCTCTAGAAATAGGCGTTTCCTATTAAAAGCGTCAAATTTGGCCCACCCTGTACATCCATCCGAACTGCTTTTAGACTGGTGTGTGTGTGTCAGTCTGGTGATGGCGATTCCATCTTTTAATCGTTCCCCTCATGTTTGTTTTTCTTAACAAAAATTTGTGTTTCAGTAATAGAACACTTTTGTTGAAATACCGGGATCATAATCTTTTCTTTTAATGTGCAAAATTTAATTGATGTATGATTAAATAAAAGCGCTGGTATGAATTAAAAAAAATAAGAGTAAATATCTTAAGGATTTTGTTTGTATTTTAGCAATTAGGTTTTATGTACTTAGATTACTTATAAAAGTTATTATTTCGTTTAGATTTAATAGGTAATTATGATTTTGCCCTTTCCTTTTTGTTTATTTTCTGAAATATGGTTCTTATTAGAAGTTGTAACTGTGAGTGCAGATATCTCGAAAACCATAAACTTTAGACCAATTCATTTTACATATATTTTACATACGTTAGCTATTCAAATGTGTCAAAATATATAGGGTGTCCCATTAAAATTTTTAAAGAAAATTGAACTTTTAAGTTTCAATTGTTTCTGTGTAAACGCACATGGAAGATGTTACTATTATTCATAGAGATTATTCTAGTAGATATTTGTAATTAGTTATGCACAACAAAAATAACTCTTTTGGCCGCTAATTATAAATAAAATACTACTACATTTCAGCTCTTTGATCCAATTTAATAGCTATAGATTGCGAATGCTTTGATTCAGAGCCATAATTGCTTAATAAAAAATGTTTACCTTTAGGAGATCTGTCGAAATGTGAAATAGAAATTTGTACATTTCATTTAAAAAAGTATAAGTTTGATGGATAACTCACTTATGGAATATGCTGTGTATGTGAAAATAATTTGCTAATACAGAACTCATTATATTCGATAACTATTATACAAGATACTTTCCTTTATAATCAATAGTTAAGGAGCTATTGAAGTAATTCATACCATTGATGCACGCTGTATGTGCATATCCTACCAAAATTATCTGCATATAAATCCGAGCTTTACTAATGACCTAGATATCTATTTCATTTATGTTTCGCAAAGGAAAGGCATCATCAATGGTAACATCATTTAGTTTGCGAAAATAGATTACAATTCTCCATTCCTGTTTACCTGATTAATCTTTTTTTGTCTTCCTTATTTTCAGAAAATTTAATTTTAAGTGCACCCATTTTTAACGTAAAATTCCGTCACATTCGTCACTAACTATATGAAATGTGAACATATAATTTGATAAACCTCTTCCTAATATAACACCATAACATACTCCGTTAGTTTGCATAGTTTCGGAAGTTATACCTTTTATAATCAGTGTTTCATCATACACTATTGCTTTTGGATTTAATTTTCCTTGTTTTTTGATACTTATATCTAAAGCCCGGATTTTTAGGTACTTAAAAAGACTGAATTAGGCAGGCAAATAGGCAGTTCATGGTCTAAGAAATAGGCGCAATTTTAGGCAGCCTAAAAAAATTTAGGCGTTTAATAATTTCTCCTATTTCGTCGTTTAATAATAAAAAAATATTAATGCTTATTCTATGTAGTTACATGGTAATTTATTAAGAAATCGGAGGGAGGTTCTTAGGGGTTTATAGAACTTATGTACAAGTGAATCAAATATATAATTCGCCGTAGGAATGTATTGTAAAAACACGCTTTAAATAGGGGCCATAGAGTAGTTCGAGGACTCAGTAACAGAGGATCTCTTTACAGCTTTCTCTTTTAAGATTTTTCTATTTTTCTATGGGGCTCTAGACGAAGGGTCTTCTTTTCGTATACGATCAAATCACCCACACCAGGAATATTTAAATTGGAATACCCACTGGCAAAAAGGGGTTAATGATAAAGTTAAAGAAGAAGCAAGAATGACAACTTTTTAAATTTGAACAAAAATATAAAAAAAAAATAATAAAGGGGGACACTTTTGTTCACAAAAAAGTTTCGGTGAATATTTTATAAAAATTACATGAATGTGAATGTGAAAATTGGAAACGCAACCGTTCGCGAAAATGATTCGGTGAACATCAATTAATTTTTTGAATCTTCTCTTCCTGCGGAATCGTATTGTTTACATTTTCAAACCCCGAACCCTTTTGGTAATTTGCGGCTGCGAAGTGACGACATCAGTGCGAGCCCCCCCTTTTGGTCCCACTCATTTAAGTCACGGAATGACTTAAGTTGCCTATCTTCAAAGGATGGCGAGATGTTTTTGGACCCGCTCCCCCACCTTGCGTGAGTGAGGTTCTCTCTCGCTCAAGGTCTTTATCGCGTAGCTTATTTACGTTAACGTATCGTAATGGCCACTTATCATAAGAAAAGTCAGTATTTTGGTTAAAGTTTATCGCTTGGGTCCCTTATCGCCTAAAATTGTTTATACTAACAATTAAAACGTAAAATTCTTTCGTGAATAATCCTGAAGCAATTTTATTTAAATTTAAAAATTTTGAATTTTAATTTTTGACTATTTACAAAAACTTGCAGCGTCGAGTTTAGCTGAACAGTAACTGTCTTTAAAATGTTTTGGCAAGCAAGTACGTATTTCCACACAGAGAAAATTATTCATAAAATTAATTATACAATTACTTATTTTAGGCATAAAATAGGGAACAAAACATTTTGTAGGCACTTAAGCTATAAAACTAGGCAAATACTTAAAATAGTGTAAAAATAGGCACTTAGGCACGAAAAAATATACATCTCATTCTAATTAAAATTGTAATCTAAATGTTTAAAACTTAATTGCCTATATTTTTTGTTAAATAAAATTTTAAGCAATTGCCTAAACATCCGGGCTTTATTTATATCAGCACCTGAATAGCATATCATTCTGTATTTGGGAAAAGTACAGTATGATGTAAGTGTTTATTTATAGATGATTTTTCCGTATCATTCCTAACAAGTTCGCAGTCACGATCAGAAGCCGTTTTATTATTCCTAACAATTAATAAAAATTTTAACGGTGATACAATCATATGAAGGTCGATCTAAATCAAAATTCAACTCATGCCGGTGACGAATAATGACAAACCTAACTCTCTGATCCATTAGACTGATAGACCTTATATGGTTGGACGAATCTAGATAATTATGATTACAAGTAGTTTTATATCGCAATTATGTTTGATAAAATTATAACACCTCAGAATTCCGCTGGTAACACAGAAAGCCAGTCGTCATGGATGATACTGACAGTAACGAGAAGAATATTGATTTAGTGCAACCGGATGTGCAGAAGAAAATTTGTGAATTTCTCGATTCCAAGGGCATCACGGATTACAACATTACTGTCAACAGTGGCTCGAGAAAAGGAGACAACTACTTGGGAGTTATTGCCAAATTTATCGTTGATGGTAAAGACAATGAAGGCAACGCCATCAGATTTGATTGGATAGTGAAAAGCGCGCCGAGAGAAGACATATATAGGATATTGATGAGGGTAGATCTAATATACGGACGTGAAATATTGATATACGAAAAAATTCTGCCAAAATTCAAACAATTTGAAACTGAAAAAGGAGTAGCCAACCTTATATTTACAACACCAAAGTGCATTTTGTCTTGTCTAGAGCCGTACAAAGAGAGCTTCGTAATGGAAGACATGAAAACTTTAGGCTACGTGATGCAAAACAGAAAGAAACCTCTCGATTTGAACCACGTACGTTTGGTTATGAAAGCTTATGGAAAATTACACGCGATTTCGTATGCTTTTAAAAACCAAAATCCGCAAGAATTTGAACAGATACGACAGGATACGCGGGAGAATCTCTATAGAGAGATGAATAGAAAAGAAATAGCTGACAGTCAGGCTTCTCACCATGTCAAAGTAATCAGTATTTTAGAATCTGGAGAAAATATGAACGCCCTAAATGCGTATAAGAAATACGCAGAATGTCCAATTGATATTGTAGTAGATACCATCATTTTGGCTGACTCTGATCCATTTGCTGTGATTGGACACGGAGACTGTTGGACAAATAATATGCTCTTTAAGTATGATGTAAGTTTTACTGAGATTTTAAACTTAATTTTTTATGAAACAAGTTTGCAATACTTATTCTCTAAACAACCTTTTTAACAACGCTTGTTTATCGTTTGATATTTGGTACTGACTTAAGAAAAAGCCATCGGCATCTTTGACCTTAATGGTTCAGTTTTGGCTACCTTGCGCCAATGTAAGATATTCAGAAGAATATTTGAGAATTATTTTAAAACATTCGAACTAATATTTATACAGCTGAAATCAATAAAATCGGGAAATGTCAAAAAAATCCACAATTTTTTTTCAATATTTTCATAATGTGAAAATGGATTTATTATAAATAGGTTAGAATTATTTGACGGTATGGCAGTTTATAGATAAAGAGGTTAATTTTTTCAAAAGTATCTATTGGTATGTATGTGTTATCAAGTAGACAATTCATTGACAAATACAACCAAATTTACAATTGTAAACATTTCATATCCCATTTTTTTTTTAATTCAGCTGTATGTACAGTAGCGGACAATAAAATCCGGGCAAGAATTTGACAAGTCGTTCATATTTAGACATATTTGGTAAAGCAGGTTTTTATTGAGGTTATATTTCTGCCAAAACTTATATTAAACGTCAGAATTACTAGTGACATTTTGTATAATATGTATTAAAATTCAAGAATGTTAGAGTGAGGTTTACACTGTACAAATGGTGTGCCCGAATATTATTGTTCGCTCTGTACAAATTCATATTTTTTTAAACGTAACCTATTGGCGACTCTTTCATAGAATAATAGGTGAAATGTTGCGCACGAAATCTAATTGTTGGGTGGGTACTAACCAATGAAGTGTCGGCCAAAAAAAAGTAAATCTCAATGTTTCGCTATCATTTGTTAAATGGATATTTTTATGCACGTCATTGACAAACGGCGCTAGTAAAACAGATTTTCAATCAATGTGTGGGTAGGACTTTTTAATTTTCAGTTGCCTCCCAAATCTTGCCTAACCGCGTAAGAGGAAACGATTATTTACGGATACTTGAAAATGTTGTCGAGGATACGGTGCGCCATCTCATGGTGCAAAAGAAGTAACCGAGTGATCAAACGTTCATTTTCCTTGTAAGTGGATTGGATTAAACTGTCCAGTCGTTTGGCCACCGAGGCCTCCCGACTTAAATCCTTTGGATTTCTATTTATGGGGTGCCGTAAAGGAAATCGTTTATTCCGTCGAAATTCACACAGAAGAACAGCTTTTGGAAAGAATAAATTTAGCTTTTGATGAAATCCAAAATGGAAATTTTCAATTTAATTACATATATGAGTTAATTCGTAGATGTAGTCTTGCAGCTGGGGGTGTTTTTGAGCATCTACTTTATATAAATTCTGAAGCTACACTTATGTATTACAATTGAATTATGGCAACCTACAGTAGCGGATTATAATATCCGGCCACGTCTTTTGTACAACGTAAACCTCAATTTAATATTTTTGACGTTTAATGCATATGCCTATACAGGTCACTAGTAATTCTGGCGTTTAATACAAATTTTGACAGAAATATAACCTCAATAAAAGCCTGATTTACCAAATTTGTCTAAATACGAATGACATGTCAAATTCTTGCTCGAATTTTATTGTCCTATACTGTACCTTAATAAAAGTTTACATGTAACAAATTTGAGGTTCTGTACCTACTAAATAAGTAGAAATCGGACACATGTTTATATGAGAAAAATGTTTCACATTTCATTCCCTACAACTCCTTTCATTTTTGTTAGGACTTTTGAAAGAGCCTGTATAACCTGGACTGGGAAATTAATGATTACTTGATGAGACAGTAAAAAGCATTTAATATTGCAGAAACGTAAAAAAATTATTAACATACTAAAGCAAAATATATAATTATAAGTGAATAAAATTTTAGAAATCGGTTACAACGTATGCTCAAAATGGTTGATCCCAACTTGCACACGTGTGACAACGATTAATTAATGCTCGTCTTGTGTCCGTTTTCCAAAATGATATACATTTAATTATTTCGTATTAGTATATTAATAATTTCTTTACGTTTCTGCAATATTAAGTTGTTTTACAATCTCATCAAGTAATCATTAATTTCCGACCCTACGTTAAACAGCGTGTCTCTAAACCTATGTCTTTAATTGAAACCACAGTAGTCAAAAAAAGAAGCAAAATTTGTCATACAACAATAGGGAAAAAGTAAATAATAACTCCGCAGCTGCGCAGAATTGGTGTTTTTTTGTGGCCACAAACGAATAAACGCCGACATGTGTCTGTTGGGCTGGGTCATGTTTGTCGCAAAAAAATTTCGACAATTTACGACAATTGCAATTACTTATTCCTATTTTATTTATGCTTATTTATTGCCGAAGAAGCGAGAAAAAAATATCATGTAACGCAACGAAACACACATTTCGCTATGCCAGTAATTATCGGTGAAACACAGGTGGATATAAAAAAATTTGTCGATGACGCGCGCGAGGCATCTGAGACGTTGACTAGTTCTTTCAAATGTAAATATAAATTTATTGCAGTTTTTTACTTTTAATTGAAAGTGGACTTGCCTCAACAAGTCATAAACTAAGCAGAGGTTTCAAAACAAAGGAACTGTACGCGCTTGTGGTAGGTCAGTTTTTCATTTTTGAGCAATACCGTTCAGATTTCGGGAATAAATCTCTTTTATAATGAGGAACTTTCAGTTTTAATTAAAAACATAGGTTTTGAAACACCCTGTATAACAAAAGTGGATTATTTTAGTCTCAGTTACTTCCCCTAGAAATTAGGCAGTCAAAATTAGGCAATCGAATCTTTCAACAACCTGTATATTACATGTAAGTTCTTGGACTAATTACCTGAATTTTCTACGAAATCAAGATATTGATGCCTTGTTGTTGGATTTGATAGAATTTGAACAAAAATCGAATTTTTTAGTTTTTCGTATTTTTAGATTTTAAATTAATTATGAATATTGAAGTAATTTTCAAAATTCAAAAATGTCGAAGGTTCTGTTAGTAGTTTTAAAGTACCTTTAATAGGTAGCGCTAAGAAGAAGACCTCATTAGAGTCCTTTTATAGCATTATGATTCATACAATTTCAGATATCGGGCTGCCAAGGGGAATATAATTTCAAGTTTCAGCTAGTACCTATACATATTTTGCTGTGACATTAACATTTGAATTTAAAATTTTAATCTACATTTTTAAACCATTTCTTAAATCAAATAATAAACTATTAATTAAATATTTATTGCAAATCGATGATATTGTAAAATAATCATTTTGATTTTGTTTTTGTAATAACTGAAATTTTTCTCCGCCCACAATAATTTTATATCCGTAGATACGTATTTCGGCAGCTAAGCTGCCATCTTCAGTACAATTTAAAAAACACTACATGAAATCTAAGCTACCTACCTAGCTACCTACCTACCTGATCATACTACCTATACTACTAATACTATCTAAAAAACCAAAATTAACACTAAAAAAGCGTCGGTGGTTTAAGAAATAATTTCCGCCCACAATAATAACAGTCGAAACCTACCAAAAAAGCAAATCAAATAAAACGGAAACGAGTATTGGTCTAATATCCAAAAAAGGTTCTTATTCTCCCGAATAAAGAACTTTTGTAAGCATTTAATTCCCTGTTATTTGATATCGCTTGAATTTATCCCTGAAAAGAAATTATATACCTATATATGTATATGTATACACCTATATGTATATATGCACAAATCGCCAAAAATCAACCTACAGATTAGAGCAGATCACACCCACACACTACAAGTTAAGAGCACTTTACGATATTTATCTCGGAGAATCCTCTCCTTATCACATATCCAGTGCAAATGCGCTTAACTGTATCTAACACCCCTTTATATAAAATTTAGGTCGCGACATCTTGTGGCTGTTTTTTGACTTAACAAAAGCCATATCTTGCGGCCGATCTTCTGAACATCTCAATGATACAGAAATAGCATTTCTAAATAGAGGTTTAAAATTCAATTTACCGTATCGTAAACCACCGACCACGGATATTGTTGCGAGTATTGAAAGCGCGATTAGTTCTTTGGAGAAAATAACAAAAACTACATTAGAAATGCTTGCAAAATACAACTTGAAAACAATTTAAATAATTCCATACAATCTGTACCACATAATGAATATTATAAAATCATTGAAGGGTTAAGAAAGAAAAACTGTTTCTATTTAAAAGCCGACAAATGTAATAAGATTGTGATTTTAGATAAATCCGATTATTATGAAAGGGTAAACAACCTAATAAATAATGGTCCGTACAAGAAACTACCCCGAAACCCGTTGCCAAAGTTAATTAAAGCTGTCAAAGAGACGATAAAAGCATGTCCCAATCTTATTACTAAACAAAATATATATAAGATTAATATATCTAACCCCACTGTACCCAAATTGTACGTCCTTCCCAAAATACACAAGGCAGGTAACTCGGTGAGACCAATCGTGTCTGGTATAAACTCACCCACTTACTCTCTTTCCAAATGGTTGAATAGTGAGCTCAGTGCACTTCCCAATCCTCAAGATAATTTTTCGGTAAAAAATTCAATGGAGTTTATAAATAAGATTAAAAATGTTTCTTTACAAGAAGGGGAAATCCTGATCTCTTTTGATGTTCAATCGTTATTTCCCAGTGTGCCCATACCTGAAACGCTGACTTATTTGCGGGAACTACTGACAGTTAATAATGTTGATAAAGATAGGTTGGAGGAATACGTCAGGCTCACGTCTCTTTGCATGTCTCAGAACTGCTTTCAAATAAATGGTGAGTTTTTTGAACAAGTTCAAGGGACCGCAATGGGAAACTGTTTGTCACCGTTTTTGGCCAATTTATTTATGAGTAAGTTCGAAAATGACGTAAGAGATGATTATCAGTATTTTCCAAGAATTTGGTTGCGTTATGTTGATGACATTTTTGCAGTTTTTGATACCAAGAAATGTAATTTGGAAGATTTTTTAGAAAAATTAAATTCAAAATTTGATAGCATTAAATTTACATATGAAAAGGAAGAAAACGGTGCGATCTCCTTTTTAGACACTCGTGTAATTAGAAACTGCAAAAATGAATTAGAAATCGACATTTATCGTAAAGATACAAATACTAGCCGGTTTATAATTAACGAATCACAACATTCTGTACAACACAAACTCGCGGCTCTAATTTTTTTAGTAAATAGATTACTCTCATTTCCGCTTACTGAATCTCGATATGACAAAGAACTTAAATATATTAAAAATGTTGCGGTTCATAATGGTTATACTCCCCAAATAGTAGATAATATAATTAGGAAGATTAGCCACAGGAAACAAGTCCAAAATTCTAGCACTCTAACGGCAACTTCATCTCTAGAGAAATTTGTTAAAATGCCTTTCGATACACTTTGCACTAAAGGTTTAAATCGTATTTTTAAAACTCAAAACTTACGATTAGCTTTTTCTAGTAACAATACCATAAAGAATTTATTGGGAAACCCGAAAGATAAAGTTGATGTTGAACAGAAATCTGGAATTTATGAAATTAAGTGTAATGAATGTGCTAATAAATAAATTGGACAAACAAAAAGAAATATATTAACACGTTTTAAGGAACATTTAAGTCACTACAGGTACAATAGGTTTGAGAAATCAAGTGTTGCCCAACATATTTACAATACTGGACACAGTACTATTAAAGATAATTTAAAACTCATTAAGGCGGTATCAAATAATAGGGAATTAAATGCTTACGAAAGTATTTTTATTCAAAAAAAATAAAAACAATTTAATGAATTCAGATAATGGACCAATACCTAGTTCCGTATTATATGTATGTGTTTGAGTCAGAAATCGGCCGCAAGATATCGCTTTTGTTAAGTCAAAAAACAGCCACAAGATGTCGCGACCTAAATTTTATATAAAGGGGTGTTAGAGACAGTTAAGCGCATTTGCACTGGATATGTGATAAGGAGAGGATTCTCCGAGATAAATATCGTGAGGTGCTCTTAACTTGTGGTGCGTGTGTGACCTGCTCTAATCTGTAGGTTGCTTTTGGCGATTTGTGCATATATATATATTTTAGGTATGTGTATGTGTGTATATGTGTGTTTGAGTCAGGAATCGACCGCCAGATGTCGTTTTTGTTAGGTCAAAAGTTAGCCGCAAGAGGTCGCGACCTAAATTTTATATAAAGGGGTGTTAGATACAGTTAAGCGCATTTGCACTGGATATGTGATAAGGAGAGGATTCTCCGAGATAAATATCGTAAAGTGCTCTTAACTTGTAGTGTGTGGGTGTGATCTGCTCTAATCTGTAGGTTGCTTTTTGGCGATTTGTGCATATATACATATAGGTGTATACATATACATATATAGGTATATAATTTCTTTTCAGGGATAAATTCAAGCGATATCAACTAACAGGAAATTAAATGCTTACAAAAGTTCTTTATTCGGGAGAATAAGAACCTTTTTTGGATATTAGACCAATACTCGTTTCCGTTTTATTTGATTTGCTTTTTTGGTAGGTTTCGACTGTTATTATTGTGGGCGGAAATTATTTCTTAAACCACAGTCGCTTTTTTAGTGTTAATTTTGGTTTTTAGATAGGATTAGTAGTATAGATAGTATGGGTAGGTAGGTAGCTAGGTAGGTAGCTGTTAGATTTCATGTAGTGTTTTTTAAATTGTACTGAAGATGGCAGCTTAGCTGCCGAAATACGTATCTACGGATATAAAATTATTGTGGGCGGAGATAAATTTCAATTATTCCTTAAACCACAGTCTCCTTTACTATTTTTTAGTTTGTTTTTGTATAAGTATAAGTATAAGTAAGTATATGTATAAGTTAGAGATTTTGTTTACCCCAATAAAATGCGTTTGTTCTAAGCTAAGACATGATTTCCGTGTTTGTCTTTTTTATTGAATCATACGTTATTTTCTTAGAACTCAATTTTAGGCGAATTTTAGTGAAAACGGAAAATTTGAGAAATGGTGGTGGTAAACTTTCGTACAATGAGCTAGCAAGACTGAATAGGAATTAAATTGGCTGTGGTACAACAAAACGACAAAATTTAATTTTAAATTTTAATCACGACAAAACAAACACCTCTAATTAATATTATTCTTTTTTTATATTTGAGGATGCAACAAATCCCAACTATCCAACAAAACTATGTCTGCTCGACTGGCAACTATCTAGATACGGATCTCCTGCTTTCGATTTGTCCTACTTTCTCTTCACATGCACCGATAAGGCTCTTCGCGACAATCACTATGACAACTTAATAAAAGTTTATTATTATTCCCTCTGTGGTTATCTGGCAGAACTGGGCAGCAACCCTGAGAACCTTTTATCTTTTGAAGACCTGCAGGCTCAACTCAAACGCTACTCTATTTTTGGCCTATACATATCAACGATGGTGTTACAGGTAGTATTGAGCGAAGAGGAAGAAACTCCCGAATTTAAGGATGGTATGAGCCAGAAGGAACTTCTAGAATCATTTAATTTTGAGTCGAAGAACCAAGCTGTGTACGAGAAGAGGATCAAAGAACTCGTTACAGATTTCTATGAAAAGGGCTATTTCGACTTTATTCTGTAGTTTACTATTTAAATGAGGCCCGGTTTCTCAGTGACAGATTAACATTAATCTCTTGTTTGTTGCCATAGGAACAGTTATAAAAACAATTGTTTCAATGGAAATAAACTGAAGATTAAGGTTAAACCGTGACTGAGAAACCGGGCCTGAGCCATTTAATTAAATAAAAGTAGAAACACGTTTTTATAATTAAATTTAGTTGAATAATAAATCTTGTGTGTATGCCAAATTTGAGTTAGTAAAGTTTCATAATAATGTTTAATTTTAAATATTTACTTTTCTTTTTAATCTCTATAAAAATTTCACAATTGCTCAACGTTTCACTATTGGTTCACGGGTATCCACAACCCCAAATTAATAAATGTCTAATTCGCATAATAAATTTATTAAATATTTACCATACGGAACTTCACACCATAAAAATGTTTTTTGTTTCCTTTAGAACACTTCTACGAACTAAGTGTTGTGTCTCACATTCCTTCGATTTCAGAAAAATCGCGTTTCTTACGAACACTTGTATTTCGACCAGCCAATTATTTTCAGCAATCTTAAATTCCTGAATGATATTCAACAGACATTACTTACATTGTCTACAACACCTTCACTAGAACCAGTTTGTTTCTGACCAATTTCTTATAGGAAAAATATCGCACTACTTGAAACTTGAAATTTCAAATTTAATTTCTGACGTGCAACCAGTTTCGCCAGCGACAACTACGACGATTGATTAAATTTTAATACTGCCATCTGATGGCCAATCGTCGTCGAAAAACAACTGTAACTTCTTAGGGGTGGCCGTCAGATGGGGCCACTAGAATTCGAATTTCTTTCTTCCCATTTAGCTGTCCAGGCCCTGGGAAGACTTCAAAACATTGCTTTTTCGCGACCCTTTCAAATTACAGCTACTTGATTATCATAGCTGGTTCGTCGGTCATTTTGGATCTCAGTCAATTGGTGTTGTGTATGTGTATGTGGTTAACATATTTGTTAAAATATGACCGGATGTGCAGTTCCTAATTGTTCAAATCATTCACGAAATGGTTTCAAATTTTTCAGGCAAGTAATTTCTTTTCATCATAAAAATAATATATTTACATAACCTGACATCGGGCTCACATTGAGATCCAAAAGGGACGACAAGCCAGCTGTATAGTATACAGGCTGAGTCCAAAAAAACGCCTACGCGAATATCGTCGGTGTTTATTGTCGTATTTGGATGATCAAAAAATCAAATGAAATGGCAGAAAAAACTCTACAATATCCCATTTCCGGCCAATGTTGCGTATACGCAACCCTAATTTTAATTTATTTTTTAATCATAATTAGACGTCCAATCACGAAAATCTAATTAGACATGATTTATTTAGGTATTCACATGTGCATAAAAAATTATTTATCGCATTTGATAAGTTATTCACTCCTGAAATTCTTTTTTGAAAATGATCTAATTATGGAATATATGCAGATGTATGAAAAAGTGATAAAAATTGGTAGATATGTTTAAAAATTTAGCAAATTCGTCTTCTTGTTATTCGTTTGAGAGTGTATACTTGCGTTATTTTGTATAAACTCAATAAAAAAATATCTTTCACAGAAAAAAACTTTGAAAAGATTGTGTTGCGTATACGCAACGTTGGCCGAATGTGCGAAGTCAGCGGGTAAATTCCTGTGGAAGAATATTTCGTTCGTTACACGTAAAGTTTCTTGTTCATTTCTTTTAAAGATTTCTTGCATGCGGATTTTTATTATTATTTGATTGCTCTTGCTTTGTTGGAGAGAGTGTTTTCTAGTGTTACTACTTACAATGGCTGGAACTAAAATTTTAACACAAAAACAATTACAGGAAGCTTTAGAAGAAGTGTTATTAGAATTAGAAGAGAAAAGAAATGATGAGTTTATTTTTCTTTATTTTTGATGTGCTTGACATACAGTGCAATTATTTTAAAATAATTGCACTGTATGTATAATGAAACACAAAATATACTTTTGTATAATTTATATATTATTTTCTGAGTTGTGAATGCAGTCTTCCTACCACCTGAAGTTGATGATCTTACAAATAAGGAAGATATAGATGTGGATATGATTACGTCGGAGGAAAATAAATAAAGAAATAGCTAGTATTTTTGAAATAGAAGTAAAACGTAGTACAGTCGATTGATACAGTCGACTCTGAAAGTGATTCCGATAACGAACCTCTTTCTGTAATGCAGTCAAAATTATTTGTCCAACAAACCCAGGGAGTTACTTTACATTATATGGCGAAAAAAGATATGATACATAATCATCTAGTAGAATCGAATAAATTTTACAAGAGCTGAAAGGGAAGTTGGCAGGAAAGTCGTCATTAGAATTATTTTTTGTGTTTTTTGACGACGATCTGTTGACGATGATTGTCGATTACTCCCTACAATATGCAAGAAATAATTATATTTGAAGCCAAACAATTTATTTACTTAAAAATGTAATGTTCATTTACATTCAAATTGTTTGTATCAGCTCCATAACTAAAGAATAGAGTTCATATGTTCGGCCAACGTTGCGTATACGCAACGTTGTTTATTTGCAAAAATTTATATTTATTTTGATTATTTTTTATTTCAGTGTCTCATTAATATTATTTTATCAACAAATATTCATAAAAATTAACAATTTCTCTTCTTTGTACATGCTTGGCCGGAAATGGGACATACTATACCTTGCGTCTTTAATGCATTTAAAACAGCTGCATGACAGCTGTCAACTTTTGTTTTTTAAATGCAATGGTATAATTACTCTTATAAATTTCGAAAGAACTTTTTTTTCTGCGTTCAATGATGTGCTGCAATAAATACTTATTTTCAAAACAACAGAAAAAAAATAAAAAGAAATTAATAAATTGTTAACATGAAATGACGTAATAAAAGTTGCTGAACAATAAATGATATCTGTTTTACGGTAAATAGTGTAGTGTCTATAAGTACTTCCTCATAGGCAAACAAATGACCATAACTTTCAACATTTTGTTTTTGTCTTTGCTGACAATAAACAAAAATGTTGACAGTTATCGTCATTTGTTTGCCTATGACGAAGTACTTATAGACACTACATTATTTACCGTAAAACAGATATCATTTATTGTTCAGCAACTGTTTATTACGTCATTTCATGTTAATAATTTATTAATTTCTTTTTATTTTTTTTTCTGTTGTTTTAAAAATAAGTATTTATTGCAGCACATCATTGAACGCAGAAAAAAAAGTTCTTTCGAAACTTATTACAGTAATTATACCATTGCATTTAAAAAACAAAAGTTGACAGCTGTCATGCAGCTGTTTTAAATGCATTAAAGACGCAAGGTATGGTATATTGTAGAGTTTTTTCTGCCATTTCATTTGATTTTTTGATCATCCAAATACAACAATAAACACCGACGCTATTCGCATAGGCGTTTTTTTGGACTCAGCCTGTATAGTAGCTACATTTCAAATAGTGACGTCAGAAGCTAATACGGTTCAAACTATTCTACGAATTGCTTCCAACGCGAAAATATACTTTTATTTATGAAACATAAAACAGCGAACCAAAAATATCATCATACGAAAACTTCTTATATATGAATTACGCGGAGAGATAGTTGAGACAGTCTCAACGACAAACGAGAAGTGGCAGGAACACCACCACCAGCAGCAGCCCTGAGGAAGTTCTTCTGCAATGGAGAACGAAACGTCGGCAGTAGAAATCAACGTGTCGCGACTCCAACCGGAAGCCATTCATGGGAGACGGTCGCGGAAGACTTCAAGTTAAATTACATTGAAAATTTTTAATTAGGTGTTTTGGTTATTCAAACCATTATGGATATTAACTGATTCCGAAACTAACGAAGGCAATTACGTAAATAAGATTTTTTTAAGTGCAACATACCTATTAAGGTATTTTTGGCGAATAACAATAGCGTTGATTAGTAGTAGTGACGTCACGGTTACGTGGTAAAGTCACGGTTAGTAAGAGTCGCCAAAACGAAATAGTTACGGAGTAAAGCAGAATCCTATTAGAAATTACGAATATCTTAAATACTGAAATAAATAATCTTAAATAAATAAAAAGTTGAGTCTGTGGTCGAACTTAACACGCATTGACAGATGCAAGTTGACAAAAGGACAAAAATAATTGAATAAGGGAGAGATAGCAGTGTTCCACAACTCTCTGACCGGGTTAGGAAAATAGTAACCGAAGTAATGTAGGTGACGTCGTAACAACATTTACCGGTAACTCACAAAAATGAAATGGTTACTTATTACACCTTATCACATATAACCGGTTACTCGCTAAAAAAACTTTGTTGTTTTAATATTTACTTACCGATAAAAATCTCGTGATACCTTCCAATTCCCACTCTACGAGTTTTTTTTAAAGTATTCAGACATTTTATAACATCTTGTTGATTGTCCACAATTAGGTAAAATTGTTACAATGGTAACAAGAGTACTTCTTAATTTTGAAAATTTAATATAGCGACCGGTTTCGATATCTTCTTTAGGCTCCTATCGTCAAAAAATAAAAATAAAAATTGAAAACTGTCATCATTGGAGAGAAAAATATATTATAATTATTTTGTAATATTTTATAACATGTACGTTTTAGAACTGCAGTAACTATAAAATGCTGTGTAGGAAACTAAGTCGATGGAACATGAAAAGAGTAAATTATGAAAAACGCTGATTGTAAAATAACGCCCATTATAAAAAATTCTGAACGAAGCAGCCGCGTCTGCATTTGATAAGAAAGCTTCTCTATGGAAAATGCATTAGTTATAAATATACGGGTACTTGTCAGTATAAAAGAAAATGTGTATAATTGTTTTCACAATATTTAATATTAATAATGTATAACATGAGTATTTTCTGGAAAACACTTTATTTGTTTTAATAAAAATATATTGGCATACAGAGTGTTTCACTTAAGGTGCGCCAAACGGAAAGGGGTCGTACAGAAAATTATTTTAAGCAAAAAAGTTCATGTAAACATATTGCTACGTTATTGGTTGTTGTTAAATTCAATTGTGTCTTTATTTCATAAAAAATTTAGTTCGTGATTCATCGTGCATCAGTTAAATTTTGTATATATAGAAAAATTATGATCCCAAGGTATTTCGACTCAAATTCGACTCAAATGTTACTGAGACACACATTTTTGTTAATGAAAACAAACTGAGGGCAACAATCAAAAGATGCAATCGCCATAATTAGACTGACACACATACACCAGTCTAAAAGAAGTTCGGATGTTACAACATGCAATTAACAACTTTTATAATCGTTTAGGATATTGCTTGGAGGTAAATGAAGAAATCTTTGAGAACTTGTTGTGGTGTTTGTCTTGAATTAAAGAATTTCTGTTTTCCTTATGTTTTAAGTTTACTTATTTTAAACAAGAATAAACTTACTTAATGTAATTGAATTATTTTGTAGTACAAGTACATATGAGCCGTTGAAAAGCAAAGTGGTCTAAGTCACAAAATTGCATTTCTTCGGTTAAAAGTTGAATTCACACCATATTATGGAACTGTACTTTCTATCAAAATTTGAAACAGGTAAGTTAGATATTTTAGTTATAGACGGCGATAGTTACTTGGCATTTAAATGAATTCTTGACAGCGTCTTACCTGTAATGCTTTATATCTCAAAACAAAGTTTTTGTGACTTATACCACTCTAGTTTTCAACAGCTCATATATCGAAATCACTAATAACAGAACAAATTCATGACAGCTGTCATCTCATGTTCTGTTTTAAAAAGGACAGTTTCATTTACAAATTGTAAATGCTGCCATGGATTCTCAGATTCGTACGTAACAGCAATGTTTTATGTTAAAATAAATTCACGGTATATAAAACCGTAAGATTGAACAGATTATTAATCAAATCGTCTATAAACTTTTCAATTTGCTTTTAATAATACCAATAAATAATTCAATCATTTTGAACTGATTACGTATTTAGACAAATGACCCTTACAGAAATTAGTTTATATTAAATTCAGCTAAAGCAAACAAACAGTTACTATTGTTGCATAAAAAGAAATAGTTAATAAAGAATTTTAAGTTGACTAGATTTATTTTAATTCATTTATGAGCAAAGAAATAATCTACGAGCGTGCAAAGAACCCAGAAACATTCATAGATTTCAACAAAAGAAAAAGGTTTACGCCCTGAATCTTTAGAGTTTCATGTTCATAGACAAATATGTACGTTATGAAGTAAAAACAAAATCGAATATAACAACAACCAATAACGTAGCAATACCAATATGTTTACATGAACCTTTTTGTTTAGAATAATTTTCTGTACGACCTCTTTCCGTTTGGCACACCTTAAGTGAAATACCCTGTATAGAACTTAAAACTCCCATCAAATAGAAGCATTTCTCTGCACGAGATTTACTGTTCATGCAAATTACCAGTAACTTATTCTTTAAGAAAATGAAACCAAATGAGCTGTTATTTTGATTTATTTCTCTCAGTGTACGATTACGTAAATTTCGAAAACAAAAAAATTAGAAAACATAGTAGTTCTTGTTTGTTCAAGAAAAGGTAATAAGAAAAGTTGTTTAGAATTACGATATAACCCCAATTCCCAAATTTGGGTGAAAATTTTTAATTATTTTAATTTAAGCATTTCGATTCTGCTCATATCTGTAAGGACCGTAAGATCTGTAAACCTGTAACTCAATTATTAGATATGGAATTTTTGAGTTCTCTGGAAGATATGATTTCTCCTAGATCTTTAGAATTACGTATAAGTCCCTGCGATATTATCTTAGAGACTTACAAGAAATTGTATCATACTGAGAACTTCAGAATTCCACTTTTAATAACTGAGTTCCAGGCTTCAGATCTTACGGTCCTTACAGATATGAGGAGAATCGACCCCCTTCTAAAAACTAACTAAAACACACAGAACAAAAAAATTAATTGTTCTACGAAGCCTACGATTCATACCTATGTTTTCTACAAATTTCTGTAATTCCTGCGGTGTAATTTCAAGATAAACCTGACGAATGCTGTTGCGTAGGTCTTCTGGATTACTAGTTTGATTTTTGTAACCTTTCTGTTTAAGATTACTGATAAATGAAACTAAAAATTATATCATATTTTTTTTAGTGATTAATAGACAAATTTTGCTCTCCCTGGCACACTTACAAGAAAAAATGTAGGTATTTACTGTAAATCATTATTTCAGCTAATTTAAAATAATTAAAGTTAAAAATTTTTATCCAAATTTGAGAATTGGGGTTATTTCGTAATTCTAAACAATTTTTTTTAATAATATTTTTTGATCAAACAAGACCTACTACGTTTTCTTAATTTTATGAAATCTGTTTTCAAACTTAGTAAGCATGCAATACAAAAGGTTTTAAAATTAAAAAATGTAAAAGATGTATAATAGGCGAAAATGGATCTGTTAATAAATAAAGAAAATAAAGGGATGTGTAGATGAGAAATGAAACCAGTAGGTAATTTTTTCTTGAATTTTTTGTTTTAGTGTATTCTTGATTTTGAAGTTTCTCGAATTTGTTAATTTCCTCTCTCTTATGATTCAACACCATCTTGTCTTCTAATAATCTTTTCGAAATTTAACCACGATTTAAAAATATCACCATTAATCAGTTAATTTAAAAGAGGCAAGTTTTACACAATCTTCTGAAAAATCTAATTCCATTAGTATCATACACATCGACATATCTGGATTATCAAAATCAGCATCAAGGACATCGCAATCTGATAAACTTTATTGCTGTTTAGGCACGTTCATTGTTTTGCCTTTATCAAATGAGAGCGTGCGGGGTAGGCGACAATCGATTACAGATTCAATCACATTGCAAAAAAAATTCATGCGAGCGCACTTCTAGAACAACATGACAGAAAAAGTTTATCTCCATCCGTTTGTGCTTCAAAGAATCCACCGTTTGATCGAAGAAAAAGACATCAGCGATTACAAGTTGGATTTAACGCCGGGTGCAGTACCAGGTGATAATTATTTGGGAACGATAGTAAAAATTACAATCGACGGGGTAAACGAAGAAAAAGGTGAACGTGTAACTTTGAACTGGATTATCAAATGTGCAGCTCTTGCAGATGCCGTCCGAAAATACACCCAAGTCGACAGATTATTCAAACGTGAAATCTACGTCTATGAGCGTCTAATACCCCTCTTCAAAAATCTTCAGTGTGACCACGAACTTTTCGAACCGTTCGCTTCAATCCCCGAGCTGCATTTGAGGTGCACTGAAACATACCAGGAGAGTTTAGTTTTGGAAGACATGAAATCATTGGGCTTTGCCGGCGTGAATCGTCAAAAACCTTTAGATCTCGGTCACGTCGTTCTCGTGATGAAGGCTTATGGAAAACTGCACGCTTTATCTTATGCCTTGCGCCAACAATATCCCGAGGAATTCAAGAAAATCGCAGAGGATTTCAAAGAAAAACAGAACACTAACGTTAACATCGATAACATAAGTTCGCAGCTGAAACACAGCTGCAGCAGAGCCCTTGAAACGCTAAATCTATCGAAAGACAGGAGTATCATACAAGCTTTTAAGAAATTCATGGAGAGATCCTTCGAGTTGCAGATGGAAGCTGTTAAACTGGGGGCTATTGGACCTCACGCGGTGTTTTCACATGGCGATGCTGTTGTCACCAATATGTTATTCAAGTATGATGTAAGTAGTAAAGAATGTATTCATTTTAACAGTTTTACCTAAAAAGAAAATCTGAACGTATCTTATCTTTGATAAGTGATTAGATTTCATTTCCTGTAAAATTATTAAGAGAAGAATAATTTTATTTGGTTCCATAGGCATACTATAGGAATAATACGAAGAAAAAATGACTAAGAAAGATATATTAGACATAACACGGCATATTTTAAAATTATTTTTAACTCTACCGGGTGATTCGCATCCCTGTAACTTTTTTATTTCTATTTTTAGGAAAATGACATTTGGTTTAAATAATATAAACCTATTACTCGTAATAGTTTATTTGACAACATGAAACAATATGTACCACAGTTTTAAGTTAAAAATTTTCAGATAGGACACCCTGTATATTTTTGCAATTTTCGATTGTATAGGTAATTCTAGATCGAAACAATATCGCATGTAAGGTTAACTGAATTTCGCGGGCTAGCATGGAGATCTTGCTTGTTAGAAGAGATAGAGAATTGGTTAAGCGGAGACAGAGTTGCCAAAATTCATGCTGATCTGTTTAAAATTTCAAATATTTCGAATGGTTTCTTCGTAATCGGAGAAAAATTAAAAATTGCAACTTTCGAAAAACATAACTTCTTTATTTATGACTTTTTTCAAAATTTATGAAAACATTCTCGAAGCACCTTTTTCAGCTTGATTGAATGCCGAGCTTACTCTATACCTGGAGCGATTCATTTTTGTTTTTCCAGAGCCGATTTCGAATTTCAATCACCCTGTATATGGGAATTTTACATCATTTCGAACTACAATATGTCCTCGAATTGAGTTTACAAGAGGAGAAAAATTTTTACTTTTTATTTTACAAAATAAAAATGCCAAAGGGAAAAAAAAATGTTTGATTTATAATGAACATATCTGTAATTAAAACTTCAACATTAATACAGTGTGTTCTTAAAATCGAAAAAAAGAAACAAAATCGACAATATTTTAAATACGTAATTAATTATTTATTTAAATTTTTTAATTTATTAGATTAACCCACCATTCCTCTCAGTACATAATTCATCGTACTACGTAATACAGGGTCCGGCAATAGGTACTGACGGTTTTGTGAACGCTGTGGTGTGTGTACCAAAATAATCTGGGGGAAAATATAATGCGAAAATCATTCGCTATGTTATGCAGTTTTAGTAGCCATGAATTCGTAGCCCGTGTAGCAAGGTATTTTTTGCGTTACGGCGTTCATTCAAACGGGACCCATAATCGACGTTCAACGCCAATTTCGACGAGAATCTAATATTCCTCGGCGTGGTAGGATTTCTTCGCGCAACACAACATTTCTGTCTGAATGTTTAATGCTGTTGCTTGACGCGCTGCTGAACGCGTTGGACTTCGAGTTACCGCTTGACGTACCTTTTCAATATTTTCTAGCGTACGCACTGTTTTCTGAGTACCGCCGTAAATGTTGTTCACGTTTCCAGTTTGATTAAACCGTCGATATCATTGCAAAATTGTGTTGCGCGAAGGAATCCTACCATGCTGAGGAATATTAGATTCTCGTCGAAATTGGCGTTGAACGTCGATTATGGATCCCGTTTGAATGAACGCCGTAGCGCAAAAAATACGTTGCTGCACGGGCTACGAATTCATGGCTACTAAAACTGCATAACATAGCGAATGATTTTCGCATTATATTTTCCCCGAGATTATTTTGGTACTCACACCACAGCGCTCACTAAACCATCAGTACCTATTGCTGGACCCCGCACATCGTAGCTCCCTTATAACTGGGTTATGAATTTCTTGATTCAAATTTTTAAAAAAATTCCTTTGGTATACGTGTTTTGTAAAATTGATTTTTTTTTCCTCTTGTGAACTCAATCAGGGGACATAGAATTACCTATACAATCCAAAATTGCAAATATACAATGCTCGCCAAAAAGTCGGCATCAAACAGGAAAAAAAATTATTTCTGATTTCTCGAAAAAACTTTTTACGGCAATAATTTGTGCTTATCTGAAAACCTGTTTAGTTCCTATCAAATATACCGCGTGATTTTTATGTAGTTAGAAAATAGCGTTTTTCGAAATGGTCAAAATCCTAGAATTGTTATTTCTCGGAAATTAATTAAGATTTCAATGAGATTTTTTCAAGGTGTGTTGGTGTGTTCAGCTTATTGAACAATACCAATAGCAGAAAACAACTTGATTTTCTTTAACTTCGTCAAAAATTGAATTTTTCAATTTTTAGAATATTCTCAAAATTTCACATATTAAAACTTCATTTCAGAATTCATTTTTTCGGGATGAAGACTTCAAAGACATAATTGGAAAAAATAATAAAAAAGATTAATTATTGCTTAAAATATTTTATTATTTACTGAAAAGTAATATTTTGATATAATTATTACGTTTTTGATGAAACGTGCCTTTTAGGAGAAACATTTTTCAAAGATAATTAATATGTATTTAAATGGCTTCTAAAAACTCTAATGTAAACCCTGTTAATTAATTATTTTCGTAAAAAGCATTTAACACATTGACGACCGCTGTCACATATATGTGACGATACTGATTTGTGTAAAAAGGGCCAGTTGTACA
Source organism: Dorcus hopei (assembly GCA_033060865.1). Classification (NCBI taxonomy): domain Eukaryota; kingdom Metazoa; phylum Arthropoda; class Insecta; order Coleoptera; family Lucanidae; genus Dorcus; species Dorcus hopei. The sequence continues at coordinate 41,932,151 of CM065420.1, forward strand.
AAGTAGGTTTAACTGACGCTCAACTGAACCAGGTTCAAAGTACACTGAGAAAAATGTATATTAAAACCGTGTTGTAAAAAAGTATCATTAATAATACAACAAATTTTTTTAAAAATAGCAAAATTGTTTAAATAAAGCAAGTAAATTTTTCTCTTAAAAGAAATGACAATGCGATTATATTACATTAAGCATATGATTCTGCAACATTTATGAGTTCGGCCCGCAGATATGATGTTTAAAATATAAAATTTGTAATTTAATAAACATTTTTTCTTAAATCGAGTACTTACCCAAGCAACACCATTTCGTTTATTAGACGATTTATATACGATAGACAGGGATATTTTTGGTAATGGTATATAGAATACCAAAAATATTCGTATTTTAATGGTACATACTAATAGTTATCCTAGGATACAAGTGATACGTTAATTAAACGTTTTCTTTAAAATGTAGTGAAATGTCGCGATTTGCGAAACACGATATCAAATTATGTATTAAATTCCATCTTATCATGTAGGCGTAGGCTTTTAACTTAATTTAAAATATCTCAAAAAGTATAATAAATGTTTAGATGTAACTTGTTCAAAATATATATTCAAATTGGTCTTGTGACTCTTGTTACATAGTGAATTTTCCGTAAAACTACTAACATTGTATCACTAAATGAAATGAGTGCTTAAAATATGAGTAACTTATAAATTTCGCCGCGAGATGTCTCGACCTAAACTGTTGCTCCCTAAAGTTGTCGTTTATAAGTCAAAACCAAAGGCACTTTCTTGCCCATTACAAACGATCACAAAATATATAATTACTACAAATGATCAGACACTTGAGCCGTTTTTTAGCGGTGCACTATTTTGAAATTATTTCGTATGTTTCGAAATGTGCATTTTTTAGCGTTGAAACAATGACGTCATGATTTGAAACGGCTGCATACATTTCAAAACGCTGTGAAATTATTTTTTGAAATTATTTCAAGGTGGAGTGGGGGTTAAAAGTAACAAGTTAAGTGCTACTCATAACCTGCAAACCGATTGTGTTTCGAAACGGTAGAGAAAAGTTATTTTAGCGGGATCATCATTAATGACGTCAAAATTAAAACAGTTTTGAAACAGCACCATTCGGTTTTAAAACAGTTTTGTACGCCAAAATACGGCTTTGGTAAAGTTGAATTAAATTTCAACATTTCGCTGTACGTGTGACAGCTTCTTTAGAATAAGTTATAATAATATAAACATATAATTATAATAATTTTATAGTTTCAAAATATACGTCTAGTATAAACCATGTATAAACGTTGCGCATACCCTAGAAATATACATTCTGTGTAAACGTTATATTTATCCTATAAAGAGACGTTAGTTAGACTGTCACTCGTATGTATAAATACTAGTCCATAATATTCTACATTTAGACTAAATTCAAAACGTGTTTTAGACATATTCTATACCCGGTGTGTTACATGGTATTTTTTTTTGGTGCAGCTGCACGTCTGACCTTTCTGCGACATTGTTGCGTTATTCGTTATTTCGCTTCATTCATTTATCGGTTACTGCAAAGGTTGGTGATCGTGTGAATCCCGTAGCTTCTCATATGTGCGTACATAACAAGTGTACAAAAAGTTTTCACATCTAATGTGTTGCTCTCATTTTTTCGCATATTACTTGATCCGTACACTAAACAGACAAGTAAACAAACATAACTTTAAAAAAATTGTTTTATTGATTTGATTTTTCACATTGGAAGAAAAATCTTTTATGCGAGAAAATGAGAGCAACACTAGATGGGAAAACTTTTTGTACACATGTTATAAATGTTAAAATATAAATACATTAAACGATATTATATTTTATATTTTTGCCATTTTAGAATATCTTTTTATAAATTTAAATATATAACAGTTAAAATAAATATGTTTTTAAGTCAATAAAATGATTTTGCTGTCACATATAGTAATATAAATTTTTGTAAAAATTAGTATATTTATATTTACTTTTACAACGTAATTCTCTCCGTGTAAACATATTCGCATAGGATCTTAATGACATATGGCAATGAATGCATTCATAAATAAAATTTGATGCGATTTTGTTCACTCTGAACCTGGTACAGTTGAGCATCAGCGGCGTCAGTTTAAACCTCCTTTGTACAACTGGCCCTAATACTTTTAGTTTCAATGGGTAATATGTTTCTGGTGGTTTATAATAGGAGAATATAAATTTACGTTGGTTTAGATTAATCTTCGACACATATATGTATGTGTCGCTTGGTTTCGGCGAAAAATGTATATTTTCTTACATAATGTAAATAATGTGCTTTCACTGACATGTCGGAATATTTTCATTGTGTTTAGGTGTTATTTATATATTTATTTAAGTTGAGTTTTTGTTCTATTGTTGTGATAAATCATCCTAGTGTTAAGAAACATTTAGATATAATTACTTACTTACGCATCTCCACTGTAAATTTGGTGAGACTATCGTCTGGTTCCTACCAAACAATGATTTCATAAAATGTTCTGAACTCATGAGTGTGTCGAAATACGTAAAATATCTCTTAAAAACTTAGTGTGATAAGAATTTTTTTTGTATTTACCTAAATACAAAACGACAATCTAACACTCTTACTTTCATTTTGTGACAAAACAAATATTCTGTCTTACAATGTGTTTAGAAAAATAAAAATTTTGGTCAAATAGGATGTTTCTTCGTGAAAAAGTAGTGGCACGCATTTGTGACATTTGGTTTATAATAAAAATTTCTTGTTGATAAACCGGTGTCACAAAGAAGTGACAGGTTAAAAAAGTAAGAAGTTTGTGACATCTTACAATTTAGTAAAACACTTATCCCAAAAAGTACTCAAAATTACATGGTTTAATTAAATTACACTAATAGTTTCTTGGTAGAATAGGAAATTAAGTACGGTCGTGAATGTGTTAAATGTCCTTTTATCCACTATCAGATTATAATTGGACTTTTGTCCACACTTATGAAGCATTTTATCCACTAGTGGAATAAAGTTACTTTATCCACTAGTGGAATAAATTTGAACTAAAACACCTTGACTACGAGAATTATTAATTGTGGTTGCTAAAATATGCTATTAAGTATAAAAAAAAATTTAATTAATTTTTCATTAATTTACAAATAATTATTAAAATTAAAATATCATAAGTTTGATACCAAAATACTTTAAAAATCAAAACCTTTCCGATTCTGACTTACGAATTCATATGAATTTACTCAGGTAGATAAAATAAAATAATTTTTGTTTTCCCATGTTAAATTCCTATGTCTCATTGTCAAATGGACAACCGGTATAATGTTACGCCCTTATTACCTAGCAGTATTCAATGGCTGACTACACATGCGCTTTGCGAGTTGCTATGCTATTGATCTGTTTGCGCAAGATTTTATTCTTGAAAGGCAGTGTTGCATAGGCGGCGAGGCCGCCGTGTATTGTCCTTATAAATTTTTCTTCATAACCTTAGTTCTTAAGTTCCTGTTTAACAGCGTTGCTCTTGCAAAAAATTAGTAAAAGTTTTCATTTTTCATTCAAACAACGTTAAATTAAGAATCCATCTATATAGTTATAATAATCGAAATTAGCCTCAACTTTTACGGTTTAAAAATAAAACGATTACATCATAATTATGATAAACTGTATGTGCAATATTTTACGTTTTTATTTCTGATAAGATAGTGGTTTATATTAAGGCTATAACTATCAAGATCAGTGACTCTATACAGGCTGTTAGAAATTCGAGGCTCACCATTGGGATCTCGGAAACGGTAAGAGATACGAAGTCAATTTTGGTGCTGAATAATCCGTTCTGAACAATCTTCTACGATTTATAGTTTTTGAAATATTTCCAAAAAACCGAAAAACCTAATTTTCTTTTTTAGGTATCTTCTTCAGAAGTTATTATTGCAGGGATCATAACAAAATTAATATATTCTACAGGCACTTTTTTGAGCTCTTTACGATGATATAATTACAGTTTACTTAAAACGTTTCGTCTCGTTATGACTATCATCAACTTCATTTTTTCTTATGGATGCCATATTGGATTTTAATGTCATTAAATAGATCTATTTTTTCTGATGCTTTTCCAAGTATCACATATCCCTATTTAATAAATTGAAACAGCTATAAATGCAAGAAATTGTTAAAAATAACAAAGTAAAGAAAAATATGATATGGCAGTGACGACAAAAATAAAAAAGCTTTCCTTCGGAGTTTTATTTCGTAAATCACAAAAGTTGATTTTAGTAAAATTTTTAGATCTAAAAATGAATGTTATGAATCCAAGAATGACGTAAATTTAAAAATTTATTGTGCTGTAACAACAATAATTTCGTACCTAATAACGAGCTAAACTTACTTCCAACTTGTCTCCAGGAAGACAACGACAAAGCAATAGTTGATTAGATTTGTAATTAAATTATACGTTTTTATTAAAAGCAAGAAAATATCAAATTATGTATGTCTTTAGAAAACTCGTATCTTGAAAGGTATTACTGCTCGAGGAAATATTCTTTCTTGTAGTATCATAATTTTTTACATTTTATAAATAACGATTAATTACCTCTTCTAATAATTCTTTATTCTCATCATAAGGCGATCTCGATGCGTCCGTCGAGTTTTATGGAAAGATCCAAAAAGTGCAATGTTTCTATCTAACTTAATAAACATTGTTCTTTATGGATGGCGTCTTTCTGGGTATTGTTGGAAGTAAATTTCTCTTGCTGTTACTAAATTGTTGTTGTTAGCACAATACATTTTTAAATTTACAAAAATGAGAGTTTTTTAAAGACATAATTTCTTGTGACACTTTCTTGCTTTAATAATAAAAACGAATAATTTAATTACGAATCTAATTAACTGCTGCTTCATTGTCGTTTTTCTTCATATTGTTGGAAATAAATTTCTCTTGCTATTAACTAAATTGTTGTTAGCACAATACATTTTAAAAATTTACGTATTTTCTGGATTCGCATTATTCATTTTTACAGTATGATTTATTACGTCGGGGAAAAACTTCACCGGGTAATTCCTATGAGTCATTCAAATAAAAAACTTCAAATAAACATGTGTCCGATAATGCTTTCTAACGGAAGTGTAGCCCTTCAAAGTTTATTACATGTTGAATGTTTACAACTTTAAGATGATGTTAAAGTATTAATTTTTGTTTTCATAGGTTACAAATGAAATAAAGAAATAAGCCTACTGCTATTGCTTTGATTGATTGACGTTCCATGTTATAAACTTTGAAGGGCTACACTTCCATTAGAAAGCATTATCGGACACATGTTTATTTAAAGTTTTCATTTATTTATTTATTACTCATACGAATCACCCGGTGAAGTTTTTCCCCGACGTCATAAATCATCCTGTATATCTAAAAAAAATTCAAAACTCTGCTTTTGTGATAAACGAAATAAAACTTCGAAGCTATATCAAACTTTTTTTGTTTTTGTCTTCACAGCATACCATATTTCTCTTTGCACTGTTATTGTTGAGTTATAGCATGTTATAACGTATGTCTAAATAAATTTCTGATAAAGGTAGGCCATGGAAGATAAATTATTACTCCTACATTATTTACATTACAATATTGTCCAATTCTTGAGTAGTTAAGTAAAATTGAAGTTTAATTGGCCACATTTTTCAGCTTGATATGTCACTTACTTCAAAAACTGCTAGGTCTTGTAGATTTTTACACTTTCATGACCTACCTTTATCAAAAATTTATTTGGACATATGTTATTAATTTTAGTACATGAAGTTAGTTTTAAAAAAATAATATTATGCATATCACTGTAGTAACATGTAATTAATTATAATAGAAGTATGTAGTTTAAAAATTACTTTTCTATAATTCTGCCTTTTTCTGAAGAATATAAACCTTCTATTGTTGAAAGTGCTCGCACAATGCTACTTTAGTCGAACCTTCCTGAAGGGTTATGGGCAAAAGCAATTAACACTGCCGTGTATAGTTTAAATCGACGCCCCTGCAAATCCAATGATAATAAAACTCCTTATGAAAAATGGTTTGGTAAGTTACCATCATTAGACACATGAGAAAATTTGGAGCTCTTGTTTTTGTTCATGTTCCTAAACAATTTAGATCAAAGCTCGATCAAAGCAAGACCAAAAATATGATAATGGGTGGATTCGACGGTCATAGTACAAATTATAGATTATTCAATCCGTTAGATAAGAATATAACAGTCTCTCGTGATGTATGCTTTAAAGAAGATGGAACGACTGAAAAGGTCAGTATTGCAATTTTAAATGGCCTTCGTCATCAACTTGCAATGTCATTGAGAATGATAAACAGGATAATGAATTTAAGGAAACTGAAGAAAATTCTGAACAGTCATCTATTGATGAACAAGAAGAAAACACGCAACAACTTCGAAATCGTGAAATGCTAAAGCCACCAGATCGTTTTGTTACTTGTTCAGTAGTCTTAGATAAACCGCAATGTTTTGAAGAAGCTGTAGTAGGTATCTAATGAATCGCAGCAATGGTTTTAATGCAATGGAAGAGGAAATGCTTTCATTAACAAAAAACAAGACGTGGTATCTTGTTCCACTACCAAATGATCGTAAAGCAATTGATTGTAAGTGGGTATATCCCATAAAATAAAAACCGGATGGTACGATAGATCGTTTCAAGGCAAGATGTGTAAAAGGTTATTCGCAGAAAGCAGGGATTGATTATCAGGAGACTTTTTCGCCTGTAGTACGTTATGACTCTGTTCGAGTTCTTCTGGCATTATCAGCTACGATCGGTATGGAAATTAAGCAATTTGATGTGAAAACGGCATTTCTTAATGGATGCCTGTAGAATGTATTAATTTTGTTATGATCTCTGCAATAATAACTTCAAGAAAAAATAAAAAAAATTACGTTTTTCGGTTTTTTGGAAATATTTCAAAAAGTACGAATCGTAGAAGATTTTTCAGAACGGATTATTGTTCAACACCAAAATACGCAACTTTGTCCTAATTTAACCGACTTCGTATCTCTTACCGTTTCCGAGATCCCAATGGTGAGCCTTGAGTTTGTAACAGCCTGTATATATTTGAAGGGAAACTTCATTGAAATTACTCGGTCCAGTTTTTTGTTTGTTTTATTACAAAGTACTTTCGAACCAGATCTGGTTCATCATCAGTGTACAACTAAAAAATTAGAAAGAATGTAATAATTAAAGGTAGCCTATGATTATGTATAAATTACATGAGTTGTAAAAGATTAAAAATTTTTGAAAAAGTAAGGTAAACTTACGTTAATGAGTTCCGCACGCGCTAATTGACGCAAGTGAACTAAATGGAACAAACAGCGCATCGTATCACGCGAAAATACAAGTACTAGTCAAAGAGGGGATCAATTTTTTAACAATGGTAGATAAATGTTAGACAAATTATTAAAATCAGATCTTTTGTTGACACAATTATTGTTAATTACAATTTGACACATTTCCAGTATACTTCTTTTACGATAATTGGATTCTTGGCACAAGACTGTATATAAAAATAAACGCAGTTTTTCATTACAGAATCCGGACAGTCCCAACATACCAACAAATATTTGCCTCTTGGATTGGCAGTTTGCTCGCTACGGATCTCCCGCCTTAGATTTATCAAACTTCCTCTTCACAGCAACCGATAAGAATTTTCGTGATAAACACTACCATCAGATGATTAGGATTTACCATTACGAACTATGCTCTTATCTCACAGAATTAGGAGAAGACCCGGAAAAATTAATACCGTTCCATATTCTGGAACTGCAATTGAAAAGGTATTCGGTGTACGGGTTATGTATGACGCTTCTGATGTTGCCCTTAATCATGACCGATGAGGATGATGCACCAGTTTGGAATGGAAATGTGACCGCTGAGGACATACAACAGACATTTGAGTACAAAACGAAGAATGATGATGAATATCAAACTCGGATCCACGACGTTGTTAACGATTTTATTGAATATGGTTACCTTAATTTTCTTAACTGAGAATGTGATTTTGTAAAATACAAAGATGTTTGCGAAATATTTTTCTTTTACATACTGGGTGTTTTTGCAAGTGTGGCTGAAAAAAAATCAGGATACTATGAAACAAATCTAAAAAATGGCAGATTTATTTTTCTTTTTTCTGTATTCATGAAAAATTATTTTATAATTTTTTAAACTGCTGAATATTGGTACACGGTACTAATTTTGAATTTTTACTAATTTTTCCATATTTTGACAATTGTGACAGTTTACCTTCAGGTGTTGACATTGACGAGTTTTTCTAAGAATTATTGTTTTTGTTCTTAATAATTTATTTAAAGAAATTTCCTTATTCACCAGTGCCGCCGGGGATCGGGGTAGAAAACAAAAAAAAACACATTAAATTTGTTTTTAAGCAAAAACACAGTGTTCAATTATACACCCAGCACATGTAAATACCAAGGTTCTGTTTTCAGTCACACTTCCGAAAACATCCTGTATATCATATAGGAAATTCAAACCAAATTTATAGAACTTAATGAAATAAACCTTCCAAAAAGTTTTCTCCTTTATTGTTAGGTTTTCATTGGAACGGCCCATAGAATATATAAAGAGAGAAGAGAGGAGAAATGCACGATGCTGTCGTAGTAAAAAAAAAACTGACACTTTTCTTGACATAAATTTAATACAGTGAAAGCTCTCTTAGGCGGACACCGACCGTGACCAGCAAACTGTCCGTCCATTAGAGGTGTCCGCCCAAGAGAGATGCAAATGCATGTAAATTACATAAATGGGAGATTAAAAACTGTCCAGCTAAGAGAGGAGTCCGCTTAAGAGAGCTGTCCGCTATGGGAACTTTCACTGTAATACTTTTAATTCTGCTTAGAGACACACAGTCCCATCACACTAATTTAGAAAGAGAAAAAAACGCTTTGATTTTTAATAATTATTTATCCAATAAAATTAATAAACACGATAATTAATAGATGTTATAAAAAGAAAATATCAGAAGAAAAGTAAAGTGTAACAATTAAAATCAACGTTTCAGTTTTACATACAGAATGTGCACTAGGGTAACTATGATACGCTACGCCCCCTAGCAAGTGGAATTATTGCGCCTAAAATGATCTCGAATTACTATTTTGTTCCTCTTGTTTGATGCGCCCCTAGGAAACCTGCGCCGCTCCCCTCCCCAGCGCTTCCCTCAGCGCTCCCTATTAAAGATACTACAGAACTACAGTTCTTTCGCTCGATCTTTGCAGTTACGTCAGAAAATTATCGACTCAAAATGACAAATTTATAAATTCTATCATTGTTTTAACATACGTATTAGACAAGGATAAAAGAATATGTTCATTTCGTTTCTCGAATCGGGAAAGTGTGACGTAACTGCAAAGATCGAGCGAAAGAACTGTACTGACAGTAACTTAATGACAACTGCAATTACTTAAAAACTCACAAGAGGTGCTGAGGGGAGTACCGTCAAAATTTATAAAAGTCGAATTGTATCGGCCATACATACCCGTAAGTGAAAGTTAATGTAGCTGGCCATGTCTCAGGTAAGTTAGTTTCAGAAATTAAAAGTCTCGATCACAACCCACTTGACCAGGTTTTTATTTAGACGCTCGTTATATTGTCAGCCACAATCTCTTCAGGTATGCCATGTGTAGAAAAGATAACCTTTAAATTTTACTTATTAACGGTAGTACTTCTAACCATTTCGAGAAGTAGCCTATGACTACTAAATAACTTTTGCCTCCAAACTCTAATATGTCACTTCCTAGTTTTTTAAATAGTCTATTTGGAATATCGTGTGGAATGATAGGTTCCTTAATATTATTATTTTGATATTTTTCACAAATCTGATAAGAAGTAATAAAATTTTCTATACCACGGTTCATCTGTGGCCAATAAAATAATTGCTTTGCTTTAATTTTTGTTTTTGACATACCACAATGCGATTCATGTAACAAATTAAGCATATCGTTTACTAGCGTTTGCGGAACTATTAATCTATCATTTAAAAATAACAAATTATTTAAAAAACTTATATCATTCGTATGATACCAATACGGTTTTAAGTTTTGTGACAGTTTCTTGCATTGTTTTGGCCGGCCATTTTGTAATACACTTATTAATTCCTGCAAAACTCTATCATTTGTAGTTTCATTTTAGAATTGAATTTTTCTTTTTTCAGTTATACTTAAATTAGCTTTAATACTATGTATAATCTCTGTCATAGTTGGATCTTCTTCAACAGGTTCTTTTATGTAGGATCGAGATAACATATCTGCCAGATATAATTGTTTTCCTGGACAGTATTCTAAACTTAAATCATATTTTAAAAGTTTAATCTTTAATCTCTGCAATCTGTGGGATAGAATTTTATCCAAGTCTTTTTTCATTATACCTAAAAGAGGTTGAGGTTGAGAGATTGTCTGTAATGACTTTAACTTTTCTTCCATAAATAAAGTGATGAATTTTTTTGACAGCATATGTGACAGCTAAAAATTTCTTTTCACATTGCGCATTTTCTTCCCAGCTAGTTAAACTCCTAGAAGCATGATAACGCGTGATCAATATCTTTTCTAATCAAGTGACCTATGGAAAGAAATGTCTTTGATTAATTCATTTTTTTGAAATGTCATTCCCATTTCAATTACTTATAGCTGTCAGTAAGTTTAATGCATTAACAGAAATCTTTGTTGATAAGAGTTTATTGAACAGTTAAATAACAATCCAGTAATCTTAGCGAATGTTATTAACAATTTAAAACGCAGAATTCCGTTGTGTTTACAAGAAAACGGCGGACATTTTACGCACCTTCTGTTGTGAACCAGTTTTTCGTTGCTTTTGGCGCGTGCTTTCATTTTGTGGGAAATGTGAACTTCAAATCCAAATTTATAAAAAAAAACATGTAATACATAAGAATAGTTAGATTTTGTGTAGGAATGCTATATAAATAATTCAAATGACACTTGACATAAGAAACTAATCAAAGACACACGATTTTATTTCCATAGGTCACTTGATTAGAAAAGATATTGATCACTCGTTATAATGGTTTTCCGTCCTGTAAAAGACAACATCCTATACCATGTTTTGATGCATCACTTTGTATGAGTATTTCTTTATCAGAGTTAAAATTTCCCAAAACCGGTACAGTGCTTATTATGTTTTTAATTTTATTTAAAGTATCTGTCCAAGCAAAAGCATTATTTTTCTTTAAAAGTTCTCTCAAAGGACTTGTAATTTTAGCAAAATTTGGAATAAAGCGTCTAAGATAATTTACAACGCCTAAAAATCTTTGTAGTTCTTTTAAATTTTTTAGATTTTCTAAACACTGAATTGATTTAATCCCATCAGAATCAGGTTTCATGCCTTCTTTGCAGAATATACCAAGATATTTGACTTCAATCATTTTATACTGTAACTTATTTTTATTAGATTTGACATTTAAATTTTTTGCTCTTTCTATAACTTTCCTTAAAATTCTGTCATGTTCATTACTATCATCAGCTGCTATTAATAAAACATCAAAGTAGATTACAACTCCTTGAATGTCACCAAAATTTTGTTCATTAATTTTTTGAAAAAATTCAGGGGCATTAGATAAACCGAGTGGTAATCGTAGAAATTTGTAAAGTCCAAATATTGCACTAAATGTACATAAATTACTAGATTCTAAATCTAATTCTACTTGATACAATCCATCTTTTAGATCTAGCAGTGTAAAAAAGCTTTTGCCGTTTAGTTTACATGATATGTCCTCTATTGTTGGAATTGTATAAACTTCACGCTTTATTGCTTTATTTAAATCCCGAGGATCAATACATATCCTAAGAGATCTATCACTTTTCTCAATTATAACTAAATTAGATACCCATTCACTTGGACTATCAACTATACATATTATTTTATTTCTTTCCAATTCATCTAATTTATTTTTTAATCGATCTCTAAGGGAAATTGGAATTCTTCTAGAGGGTTTAGAAAATAAGTAAATAGTAATATTACCTTACAGATTTCTCAGTCTCGAAAGTCTAACATTTATCTAAAAATGAACTAGAAGGCACCTTGTTGAATACTTACCTACATATCCCCCGCGATATGTATCGCACAAAAATAATTGCGTACTACATTACCCCGGCGGTATGTACCGCAGTTAACGACAAGGTAGGGTTTACATCTTCCGCAGTCAACGTGCTAACCTAAAATAGGATCAGATTTTATATCTGCTATTATTAAATTTATATTGTTACAGGTTACATTGTTTTTAATTGTTACCGTAATTTGTCCTACTGACTCAATTTTAAACCCACCATAACCTTCAAGAGCTACTTTACAAGGTTTTAATTCTTTTTCATTTAATAACTCATTATACACTTTCAAAGGTAAAATATTAACTTCCGACCCTGTATCAATTTTAAATTTCACTAACCTATTTTTTAATTTAATTTCCTTATAATAAGCCTTATTATTACTTAACTTAATGCTGTAAATTTCCGTATCACCCTGGTCTGGTGTGCTTTCGTCTTCGGTCCTCACTTCTTGAAGCCTCTTCGAGTCTATAGGTGCAGATAGACATGCGAGAAAACTTGCGCGAGTTCTGTCCGACACTAATGTCGCTAATGCAAGTAGCACGTAAATAGGGTTGCGAGTCGACTCGCTAGAATGTCTGCAAGATCTCGCGCAAGATTCTTTCTTGCAAGTCTAAATAGGCGTAATTGTAGCTTCGCGATTTATTACTTAACTTCCAGTTTGTTTCGATATTTCGGCAACAACAGTTATGCCTATTTAGACTTGCAAGAAAGAATCTCGCGCGAGATCTTGCAGACATTCCAGCGAGTCGACTGGCAACCCTATTTACATGCTATTTGCATTAGCGACATTAGTGCCGGACAGAACTCGCGCAAGTTTTCTCGCATGTCTATCTGCACCTTATCAGTTGCTTTTTCATCTCTTTATTTTTTGATCGACATGTGTAATTTCTTGCAGTATTCTATGGGGTCTGGAACTGTAGAAAGACTCTTCACTGCAAGACTGTCTTGTGGCTCTTTTAAAGTTTTTTGTGTTTAAATGATGCAATATTTTATGTGTCAAAAAAGGCTATATGTTTATTGATAACAACTTTTACTTCACAACAACAAACTTGATTATTATTCAACGGAACGAACAACATGCTTTCTGGAAGTGGTTCATCTTTCAACAGGATGCACACCTTTTACCATAAGCCTTGCATTCTTTAGGTCCATGAGTTGATAAACATCTTGTACACTTGAACTTCTTGAAATCTTTCGGTTTCTTAAAATCTGCTTTTTTAATTTCCTGCACTAGTTTCGTATTGCCTTGAAGGTCTTTAATTTGTAAATTTGCTAATTCAGCAGCTCTACATTCAAAAATAGCTATCTCCAAGGTCACATCTCCTTTCGACAACATTTTCTCTTGTAATTTAGGATCGTATATTCCCTATACAATTCTATCTCTTATTAATGACTCTAGTTGTGTACCAAACTCACATAAAGCGGCTAATCCCTTTAAATCTGTTAGAAATTGATTGAAGTTTTCGGCTTCCTGTTGTTTTCTTTTAAAAAACTTGAATCTTTCCTATACTACATTTTTTTCTTGGATTGAAATATCTCTCAAATTCTTCAAGCACTTTATATAATTTTTTCTTATCTTCTTCAGCTAGCTTAAAGGTATTGTATATATCTACACCTCCCTGTCCAATACAGTTCAGTAGTATTGCAACTTTTATTTCATCAGGTTTATCTTTTTTACCCGAGGCAATTAGATATATTTCCAACTTTTTAAAGTTCTCCGAGACATTTCCCATAAAACTCATAGTTTGCGGTACCTTAAATTCCATTTTTTTCTATTTTACACTTCACTTGTCCTCGTGTACTTGTGTCTCTTTCCCGCCTAATTTTTTCACTTAACCTCACTTCTAGGTTTTCTTGTTTTCCTATTTTTTATACTACTGGGCTACGTCTTTTTCTTTTTGGTTAGCATACGTGTCGCAGCGCCATGTTTTATATGTTACACATGTATGTATTTAATAACTGTTAACATAAATAAAATAACTCTTTTCTACAATTGCTCAAAAAATGGGTGTTTACGCATTAATTTCAGTGTGCAAAACATGCGTTTTTTTCACCGTTAAAAAAATTTCGGCGCACTGTGAAAAAAGATTTCTGACATTTCTAAAATTCTAAATACTACGGTCTTGACTTCTTCGGCAAAATACTTGCAATCGCTTCATTAGCTACTGCTTCTACATCATATTCAGAATCACCGGAATCTTCCATGAGTCTGCTGGCGTCCATTTTCAGAGAATTTATAGAAAACACTTGGAAAGCGACACAGACCACAGAATTTATTTTCAATTTTTATTTACATTAGTAACTACGGAAACCCGTGCAACGGTAACTTAAAAAAATAATTCTGCCGTTTTTTATGAATTCAATATTTTTTAATAATAAACTTGCTGTTTAAAGCTGTGCAATTGTAGAAAAAAAGTTATTTATATTACATACGCAAAGCCAGTTTTTTGAGCTTTCGAATGTATTTTTTGTTTCCACCTGACGGTCTCGACAAAAAACCTAACATTCTCAAGCTCAAAAAGCCTTTGCTTTGCGCACTTAATATAAAAATAATTAACGTATGTCCAAATAAATTTCTGATAAAGGTAGGCCATGGAAGATAAATTATTACATTATTTACATTAAAATATTGTCCAGTTCTTGAGTAGTTAAGTAAAATTGAAGTTTAATTGGCCACATCTTACAGCTTGATATGTCACTAACTTCAAAAACTGCTTGGTGTTGTAGATTTTTACACTTCCATGACCTACCTTTATCAAAAATTTATTTGGACATATGGTATTTGAACTCATCGCCCTCTAGTTACTGTTTTACGTACGAAATAGTCAACCGGGAAACACTGTTTCCCGATGGAGTAGACCAGGAAACAACGTCAAAAACACTGGCCCTTTGGAGCATTCTTAAATAAATCAGTGTTGATAATAATAAAACCTAGTTTATAAAATACCATTTTACAACAACTTTCATTCATTAACAGGCCCAGAAAAGGGGGAAATCGTCAAAAAATTCCAATAAATTTGACAGCATTATCTATTGAATACTGAAGCATGGCTTGCTTAATTTTACATTTTTGGTTTGCCATGACATGAAATTATATGAAAGTATTTCCAATTAAATTTTTATATTCGTTTCAAAAAATATAATGCGAAACTCTTGCGGGAATCATTATCCGCATATGCGCTTCATATGCGCGAACGCGGAAAAAATGTGTTCCCGTACTCGGTTCGTAAATAACTATTATAATATACTAACATATTTATTCATATTATGTCTGATACACTAGTTACCCTTACATCACACATCACAGTATGTGTTGATACTACATCCTTACATTCCTAGACCTATGTACATAACTAGTCTATGATTCAACAATGTATTTATTCGTTATTGACTCAATTATACCGAATTTGTTGATTCGTATGTAAGTACATGTTTAATGTCATGTCTACTGTGTGTGTAGCGTGTATCACGAGTGCACTCCGCATTCGTTCTTTCCCTGGTAGTGGCCTCTGGTAGCTGCATCGAGAATGTCGATCTCTTCGTCCATAAATGGCGGTCAATTTGAAATAGCCTCTAACTGGGAATGCTAATACAGTTCGACGCAGCAATTAATTCCATGGTGTATTAAAATCATTTGAAAAAAAGGATTTTCCTGTGTTTGGATATCTTCTAGTGGAATGGTATATTTTTGACACTCTGTAGCTTAATAGATTATGTTTATGAAATTTTTAAGAACCTTAAAGCCTCAACTATAATATCAACATTACAAATAAAATTGTTTCAGTAATACCTGCGATATGATTTTTTGAAAATCAGATTGCAGAATCCAGATTTCTAAAAGACTCAAAATATCTCAAAAATGATGCAATTTAGAGATAGGGAAATGTTTTGCAATTTTACATATTTTTACAAGTAGAATTAAAAAACGTGATAAAAATGTATCATCTCATTTAAAATAAGCGAGTTGATGGAGATTTCCGGTATACCGAAAGTGACTGGAAGTCAATTTTATTTGAAAAGAACGTTTCGAAGTATCTCTCCTCCATCAATTTCAAATTTCTATCTAAACTTTTTCCTTGAAAACTTTTAATGAACGAGTTGCATAAATAACCCTCTCGTGTCACTTTCTTCTTCTATTTCTTCTATAGTTATCTAAAATATAAGTTCAAGGTATTAAATATTAAAATTAAGTTATTAATTATAGCAATGCATTTAGATTTATGAATTCGTAAAAGCGTAGCTGTGGTTTCCTTGAATACTTTGTTGCAAGTTTCAAATACAATTGATAACAAAGACGTATTGCGATGTTTTGCGAGTTAAAAGAAATTTGTTTGTTAAATTTAAGGATTAGAATTTTTAACTCAAATGACAAAGTCACACATAAAAATTTTAACATTAGACTCTTTTCGTTACTAAATTGATTATTGATATTTATCTGAGGGTACCAAATTGTATTGCTAAACAAATTTGTTGAACTGGGTTCTGAAATGTATTTGTCCTAATGGTGTTGATTTTTAAAATGTCGGTTATTTTAGTCACGCTACGTGAAGTGTATTCAGGCAAGTAAGAATCGATTTTAAAGATTGACAAAGAAATTATTTATTAATAATAAATTTGGTTTTTATTTACATTTATAAAATTACAATTTCACAAGAAAATTGGCTCATAATAATTGTTAGTACATTTGGATGTTTAGTATAAATTTACATCAATTTATATTTGACTTAAATGGAATTATCATCTAACAGCGTAGTGGGTAGATGGAAATTTTAATCAAACTTTTTAATTAAAAATGCTATTATGGTCTCCTTTAACAAGAGTGTCCTTTTTTTGAATTAAACTTATACCTGTTGGTAAGTATTTACTAATTATTATTCTTAGACAAGCATGTTTAACTAACCATATTAATAAATGGAATGTTCTTACGTTTTGTTCACTACCATCGATTACAAACGTTTCTCTGAAGGAGTTTAAGATTGATTACAAATGTTAAATGTTAACACAAAACTATTCAGTGCACATGTGTTAGTAACAAATGTGCATTCGGTCTCCTGGTCGGTTGCTTCATTTGTTGTTGTTTATCTCCAAGTGTCAACACCTTACACCTTGGTTATACTGTCCTGATGAGGTCTAATAAGACCGAAACGTACGTCGGCAGTTACTTTTCCTTGCCAGTTAAGCCATTAATTACCTTTTATATGATTGTATTTTCCTGGCGTAACCTTTCCGTTATATTTTATATTCTTGGCTTTCTTGAAGTAACGCAGGTTGACCTTGTTTGCCTCCGTTGCTATACTGGAAGTTTCTCCCGAAATGGGGGTCTTCCCAGTGGTAGTAACAAATGTGCATTCGGTCTCCTGGTCGGTTGCTTCATTTGTTGTTGTTTATCTCCAAGTGTCAACACCTTACACCATGGTTATACTGTCCTGATGAGGTCTAATAAGACCGAAACGTACGTCGGCAGTTACTTTTCCTTGCCAGTTAAGCCATTAATTACCTTTTATATAATTATATACCGTCTGTTTGATTATAAAGGCCCCAAGCTATAACTCATTTATTTTTGCTTAAACACCAAGTAAAGTGTATATATTCTTAAATGGGACGTTGTTTTCTAGAGAATGAAGTAAAACAATATTTTTTTGGCTACACTGTATAGGAGTCATGACGTCATCGACATTTTTTTTAAATGGCACGATGAAAATTTTTTTGCGAAATACAATAGAACATCCTTTTCTCTTTTCAACCACATAAAATTTTTATATCCTTACATAAGAAAATGTTCGAGAAAACTGAAAAAACTACCTAGATAACTTACCATTTAACATTTAAGGCACGCTAATATTTCTAGCATGCTATGAGTAATTTTACTGAAATTTGTCTTACTTTATCTAATTTGGTAAACAATTTCTAAAATACCGGCACTGTCAATCTGACTTATAATTAGTTTGAAACGGTGAGAAATGAATAACATTAATGAAGAAGCCAATATGCTAGAGGTTTTCTACGAATGTAGAAAAAAACAGTGTCAGTTTGACAGTGCCGGTATTTTAGAAATTGTTTACCAAATTAGATAAAGTATGACAAATTTCAGTAAAATTACTCATAGCATGCTAGAAATATTAGCGTGCCTTAAATGTTAAATGGTAAGTTATCTAGGTAGTTTTTTTCAGTTTTCTCGAACATTTTCTTATGTAAGGATATAAAAGTTTTATGTGGTTGAAAAGAGGAAAGGATGTTCTATTGTATTTCGCAAAAAAATTTTCATCGTGCCATTTAAGAAAAATGTCGATGACGTCATGACTCCTATACAGTGTAGCCAAAAAAATATTGTTTTACTTCATTCTCTAGAAAACAACGTCCCATTTAAGAATATATACACTTTACTGGGTGTTTAAGCAAAAATAAATGAGTTATAGCTTGGGGCCTTTATAATCAAACAGACGGTATATAAATAAAAAGTGAGCAAATAAAAACCAGATTAGAGTAGGCGGTGCAAAGAAAATGTAAGTCTGTGATTAACTGAATTAATTAATATAATACATTCATGGACTGTCAACTTTATTGACTTTTTATTTAATCACAGACATACATTTTCTTTGCACCGCCTGCTCTAATCTGATTTTTATTTGCTCACAAGTTATAAATGTTACATTAATGTTGCAATGTGTTTCTCAATTACATTTTTATATAATTATAATAAAGGAAACCTTAACACTAGAAACAAAACCAAAATGAACGTTATTAAATATAATAAATACAATACAAGTAACACATACATACAACTAAACTAAATAAAATCATTTAGCGTTTGTAACAATTTTTTGTGTTTTTATTTAATTTGACATTATATTTGTGATTCATAATTATAAAATATTGAATATGTTGAATCTAAAATACAATATTACAGTGATTGATTTGGAATTGATATTAATCTCTGTAAACATTTGGCTTTTAATATAAAATTGAGACATATACATATTTTGGATACAATCAAAGAATTAATCAATTGAGAATGCAAATTACCTGACAATTGTTTCTGAGGATGCTTTTTATTCAAATCGTTTTGACTAGTAAGATGATACCCTTAACGAGCAAAATATAGACAATTTTGAATATGTCCATAAAGTTATTACAAAACTGTATTTGTAAATAAGGAAAATAATACATAGGGATTTATATTACAAAACAAATTAAACAAGATATTTTTATTTTTTGTTAGTTTTGCCATTTTACCCAGTTTTTTCAAATATCTTTTCTGCAATACTTTTCTTTTGCGAAATAGTGGATGTTTCATAAGTGTAGAAGAAGAAGTTGGAATATTCCATTCAGCGTTTGAAGAGGTAACATTGTATTCTCCTGTTAGAGCCAGAAACTTCTCGATGGGTAAATCAGTTGGATTCATTATTACTTCCCTCCGCTCTGATGTCTCGCTACTATAAAGAAGATATGTTAGACATTTACACATATATTAATAATAATTTATAATGCTTATATACCTAGCAACAATGTTGAACATGCTCCAACCTTAAGTTGAGCTCTTGGAAAGAATTGACTCGGATCAATTTTAACTTCGGCAGGAAAGTGCATGTGACTGACTCGATACTTATATACATAGATTGGATCCATTGTTTCTAGGTCCTGTCTGCCAATCAAAGAAATCCATCAGCGATAAATCTAAAATACCAATTTTAAGAAAGTTGAGATACAGATTGTTTAAAAAAAATCAGTTTTGAGCTGTTATATTTAACTAAAAAATGTTTGGCGGGCCAGTAGCCTAAAAGAGCATAATTACTACTACTTATACAATGCTAATTTGGGGGGGCGGGGGGAGAGCGGGGGGAGCACGGTTGTAAAAAAATATTTCAAACATTTTAATTTATACATTACGTTTTATTTTTTAGAGTTGGATTGTTTTAGAATAAAATTGAAAAATCTTGGAGCTTCTAATTGTGGCACAACGCAATTCACAGTACAAATTGTTTATTTTTTATTAGGTTATGTTATAAATTATAACAAAACGATTATAACTTATAATTAGAGAACCGATTTCTAGCCTTTATGCTTTTCGTGAGGGATAAAAGCAACGTAAAACTTTTCACACACTGCTAACTAATTCAAAATTTGATATCATTTGACATAAATTTTTTAATGCTTTTTTTTGCTATTTTGTTAGTTTTATGCATATTTAATTTGATACGCATATTTACTGCTTTTTTACGTCTTTTCAAGTTTTCATTTTTATTGTTTAAATTTTTTGATATGTTATCGAAAAAAATATAGCGAAGTTTCTCGAATTTTAAATACAGTTCATTTTTTTTACATGCCGATCGATCATTAAGTCAAAGAACTTTTATGTAGCTATCAATATTTTCTCTTAATCTTATCATTTGTATTCCTTACTCTAATAAAGACATTATTATTATTATTATTATTATTATTATTATTATTATCTTCTTCTAACTTTCGTCAAACAACCTTACGGCTTTTGTCATGTCATGTCATTTCATCGTATATTTTCTTAACTCATTGTCAGATCTCTACGATCGATATACATATAACAAAAAATGAACTTTAGTTCTTTTTTATACAGAGTGGAAAGTTTAACTGGAATAAATTCTGTAACTTAGAAAATTACCAATTTATTAAATTATCAATTTTTATTTCTAATGGCGCATATTACAAATGGATTTCTTACATTTTTCAATTATTTGGAGGGGTGAAACAACCCCTAACTATTTTTTTTTAATGGAAGGTTGTGTTGAGTAATTTTTTTTCTTAAACTTGTTCAATTGGGAATACAGCTACGTTTTTATCTTTTAATTTTTCTTAAACAGTAAAAGGGGAAAAAATAAAAAAGAAATTTTTGACTAGAACGATTTTAATGTATCAGATGTTCAAAATGCTCGCCACCTCTCACTTGGCATACCCTAATCGATTATAAATTCCATCCCTAACATTTTGTAACATTTCCGGCGTTATTCTCCTAATTTCATGCCGAATTTTTTCCTGAAGTTCTGCTATGTCGTTTGGTTTAGTGACATAAACTTTACTTACCCGCTTTAAATACATAAAAAGAGTCTAAAGGGGTGAGATCTGGAGTTCTTGCTGGCCACTCAATCGGTCCTCTTTTTCCTATCCACCTATTGGGAAAAACTTTATTGAGGTAATTACGTACAAGTAAAAAGTTAGCGCATTGGCAGCGCCATCTATTGGCTGAATGCAACAATACTGTAATGATTCATCGTCACTAGCCGGCGCCAAGTTGTCTCTTGCGTCACTGCCGCCTAGTCGACGCGCCTTAAGCGACAGCCCAGGGAATTCTGACGGCGGAATAAACTAGAATAGACAGTGGGCCGCCTCCAGAATGTTCGAGATAAACAACCCCGGCTTATAAAACACGCGGCCGGTAAACGGAGATTCATTCAGCGTTAGAGTTCGATTAGAATGCAACGTGAAACAGTTCGAAATTAAAAGTGGCCTGACAAACTTTCGCTCGGCTGTTGAAATAAATTATGTATAAGTCTGTAAATAAATTATTGTTAAATGTTAGTGTTAAATTAGTTTGCTTGTAAATAAATTAGTTATTAACTATTTCGTGTTTTGTTTTAAAATAAAAATTAATGAACCTTTAAAACCATTACAATACGATACCATATGGAATGCTTATTTCTTCTTATGAAGTAATAAAAAAATGTTTTTGGCATTAAAAACGGTTTTAGTAAAAAATTTATTTTATTTCTCTTTTACTGTTAAAGAAAAATAAAAAAAAACAAAAGGTAACTGTATTCCTAATTGAACAAGCTTTAAGAAAAAAAATTACTCAACATAACCTTCCATTAAAAAAAAAATAGTTAGGGGTTGTTTTACCCCTCCAAATAATTGAAAAGTTAAAGAAATCCATTTGTAATATGCGCCATTAAAAATAAAAATTGGCCTGTTCCAAGAATTTTACTACAAATGGTAATTTTCTAGGTTAGAGAATTTATTCCAGTTAAACTTTCCACTCTGTATAAGACGTTAAAATTCAATTTTATCGACGAGCGGAAGGTATTAATTCACTAGGGATGAAACCGCAAGTGAATTATTATTCGGGAGTCGATAATTAAATTTTTTCTACTTTACGTTCACAATGAGCTCATTGTGACATCAAAAACAGTTTCATAACATGGCTCATTGTGAAACTGTTTTTGGTGAAATTTTAGTCAATTTTTAATCGAATAACTTTAATAGAATTTACAAAATAATTAATTATTATTATAATGTTATTTAACAGAATATTTACAATGAAGCTGGACAAGAAAAATTAATAACTTGTTAATTTGATTTTTATTTAAAACGAGAGGATGTCAGTGTTGCCACGCATTACAACTAAAATTCTCTATGGGGAATTAGTATATGTACTAAGGAGATCAACTTTTAACATTTTTCATATTTTTATTCAATAAGTGACGCCAAGTAGAAAAACTAGTAGGTATATTTTACACGTTTCACAAGAGGCATTGTACCACTCGCCCACAGGCCCACAAGCCCACAAGCCCATTCGTGTTACAATAAGCCTTCTTGTGAAACTTGTTAAATATGTAACGGGTCGGCTTTCTCCGGTCTGGTCTCGGTGTTGCTCTTGTTGCAAAAGATGCGACGTTGGTCCGGGTCTGCTCGTCGGAGTCCAGGTTCAAACGGAATTAAACTCGTCAAACATTTAACAACACAACTTTATTTAATAAATGTTCTATATACACAACTTGTAATGTTCATCCCGGACAGTTACACACTTACGGCGGCAGTAAGTCTATTTTTCGGACTGGCTATATTTAAATTCCGGACGGCTTGACTTGCGGTTACTGTGCGAACGATTCGGTTCGCGATCCGGGGACGGGGAAACAGGTCCAGGTCAGGTAACACGAAGATTCCCGTGTTCCGGTATCAGTGAGCGATGATGCTCGCTCCGGGTTAGGTAACACGAAGATTCCCGTGTTCAGGTATGAATGAGCGATGATACCCGCTCCGGATCTGGAAGACACGATGATTCCCGTGTTCAGGTGTGAATGAGCGATGATACCCGCTCCGGATCTGGAAGACACGATGATTCCCGTGTTCAGGTATGAATGAGCGATGATACCCGCTCCGGATCTGGAAGACACGATGATTCCCGTGTTCAGGTATGAATGAGCAATGATACCCGCTCCGGATCTGGAAAACACGATGATTCCCGTGTTCAGGTATGAATGAGCGATGATACCCGCTCCGGATCTGGAAAACACGATGATTCCCGTGTTCAGGTATGAATGAGCGATGATACCCGCTCCGGATCTGGAAAACACGATGATTCCCGTGTTCAGGTAAGGATGAGAGAACAGGTTCGCAAATTTAAGCATCGGTTGCTTAGCGCGCTTTGAGTCAAACTCCGATTGTTGATCTCGGCGGATGACTGCTTAATCGAAGCGGTCGCCTTGCTTATAAAGGCTTGTGTGTGGTGGGGAAACTCCTACTCTGCTGAGGATCCCACCACTGTATGTCATTTATTGTGTGCGCGCGCGGAGCGCGCTCCTAATATTTACAAATCTAAGGGTGGGTTTACAGAAAGGAAATAAAATATTTAATTACGATTAACTATTTGATTGAGCTTAAAATTCGTGTTGCCATAGAAATCAAATTGTTAAACTAAGGCAACGCTAATTTTAATCTCAATCAAATAGTTAATTGTAATTAAATATTTGATTTCCTTTCTGTAAACCCACCCTAAGATATATTACTTAAATACTATGTACAAAATGGGAAAATAAAATCAATTCGACACAAAATTAAAATACACTTTAGTAACAAAAACTACTTTGTTACACTCCCCCCTTCCTTCGGAAAGTTGAGGTTACGGCTGGAGCGGAGTCTTCCCTTGTTGTCGAACCTCAGCAGCCAGTTTTCGCTCCCCAAACGGACTTTATATTTCCGGAACTGGACGGTGGCTCGTTCCGGGACTTCCACGAGCTGACCGGTGGGAAGCTGGACCCAAATGGTAGGTTGTTCGGGCTTCCGTTTTTGCAGCGGTACTGGAGGGAGGTCCGGCGGTTGGCTGGGGGTTGAGACGGCTGCCTCGGCTGGCTTCTGGTGTTGATCGTCCAGGGGCGCGGGGTCACCAGGGGTGTGGGCTGGTTCGGTTAGGGTTGTCCTCACGCCAAGGATCTCTTCGAAATCGGTAACCCAATCGTCCATTTCAAACCACCTTGTCGGGATGATTGGGTTGTGCGGTAAGGGAAGGCTCTCCTTGCTCTCGATCACTGGTTGGGAAGCGGTGGCGTTGCTCTCAGGTCTTGGCCGACGTGCTACTCTCGGTCGATGTTTGAAGTTAACTGCTTCCGGTACAGGCATGGTGGTATATCCTGTATGAGCCGTCGTTGGTGGAGCAACTGCAGGGCGTACACCAGGCGTGGGGGCACGGGGCGTTGTCGTGTAGCCGGAGTGGTCATTTGGATGAATGACTGACCGATGGGCTCCAGTAGACGGTGCAGAATTAAACGCCTTTCGACGTTGAACAGCCTCCTTCAATGCCGCTGTCGTCAGTCGGGTTTTACGGCTCGGCTTCCTGGGGTAATCGGTGGGTTGGTCCAGCAAAATAGCACGACGTTTCCCGGTCGTAACGGTCTCGGGGCGAGTCGGTTTTCTTGTGCACGCATCCCGGATTAAACACAGAGGACTGGTTGCTGGGCTTTGTTGTTGGCGTCCTTCCATCCTGGCTGATGGACTGTTTTCTGAAAACTCAGTTAGCGTATTTAAAGGAAAAATAGAGGACTGACGTGGAGGGGTTTGGCGTGCGTGCGAAACGATGTTCAGAGGGGATGGTTTCAGGTGTTGGATATGAATATGACGGTACCACCGGCCGTTTTTGTCTCTTAGGTCGAAAATTACGGGGGAGACAATTTTCCTTACAACATAAGGCCCGGTAAATTTCGGAGCTAACTTGGCGTTTAATTGTGCGTTTTTGTTGGACAGGATATGTTCTCTTTTAAACACAGGTTCACCCACTTTCGGTTTCCACTCGCGATGACGTAAATTGTAATGTTTTTCTTGGCGTTGAAACGCCCTAGCAAGGTTAACGCGCACGAGTTCACAGGCGTCGTCCAGGTCTCTTCGTCTTCGCTCTGGATTACGGGTATCTCTGTTCCGGATGTTGTGATGCGGAGTTTGTAATTCGCGTCCGCTGTTTAAGTAAGCAGGAGAGTATCCGATGGCTTCGTGACGGGCGGTGTTATAAGCGAACCGGATTTCGTAGATGTGTTCGTCCCAAGTTCGATGATTTTTTTTAGTGAATTGAGCGATCATAGTTTTGATGACCCTATTGACTCTTTCAACTGGGTTGCACTGCGGGGTATACGGCGGTGATTAATTCCGTACTCAGTTAACATTTGAGTGAATTGTCGGCTGACGAATTGTTTGCCGTTATCGGAGATAATCGAGGTTGGACATCCGTGTCTTAACACAATCTCTTCTCTTACGATTCTGGTAACCGCTATTCCGGTAGCCTTACGGAGAGGTTTCATCTCGATCCATTTTGTAAATAAGTCCTGCATTACAAGGAGCCAGATGTGTCCCTCGCGGGAGCGGGGTAACGGGCCGATTAGGTCTATGGATACTGTATGCCAAGGGTCGTTGGAAGCGTTGGAGTGTAGAAAACCTCCGGTTTGGCGCTGCGAAACTTTATATCGGTTACATACATCACAGTTTCGTACATAGGTGGTGGCTTCTTTAAACATCCCTGGCCAATAGAATTTCTGTGCCAAACAGACTATTGTTTTGGCAATCCCTAGATGGCCTGCGGTTGGGACGTCATGGTAATGGTGAAGTATGTCCTTACGCTCGTTGGTGGGTATGCACTGCTTCCATTCGTCACCTGGTAGGTTTTCGTTATAGTTCAAAGCGCTTATAACGTGCCGGTATAATTTTCCGTTGCGGATACAGTAGTCCGGATGATCAATAGGATTCGTCCTTACCTTTTTATAAGTTTTGAAGTATCAGGAGCATCTCGGTCGGCGCTGGATAATGCAAATATCTTTGTCGTTTTCGGCGGGTAAAGGTTGTCTGGAGAGTGCATCAGGTACAGTATTCAAAGTTCCTCGGCGATACTGCACGTTGAAATCAAATTGCTGGAGTTCAAGTGCCCATCTTGCAAGTCTTCCGGTCGGATTGTCAATGGTTTGTAACCATTTTAATGACTGATGGTCAGTTATTACGGTGAAAGAATATCCTTCTAAATATGCCTTTATCTTGCGTACTCCCCACAGTACGGCTAGACACTCTTTCTCGGTGGCACTGTAGTTGCGCTCAGTTTTGCTGAACGTGTGGCTAACAAAAGCGATGACACGTTCTCCTTGTTCAAGGTTTTGCGACAAAACGACACCTATTCCAATATCACTGGCATCGGTTTGTAAGAAGAATCTCTGGGAAAAATCTGGACAGGCGAGTACTGGTGATTCGGTTAATTTTCCCTTAATGGTTAGGAAAGCGTTTTCTTCTTCTGGTCCCCAATTCCACTTAGCGTGTTTTCGGGTGAGTTTCGTGAGAGGTTTTACAACGGTAGCAAAGTCGGGAATGAAACGACGGTACCAGGACGCCATGCCATGAAAACGACGAATCTCTTTGACATTTTTCGGAGCGGACATAGCGGTTATTGCGGCTACTTTTTCTGGATCAGTTCGTATTCCATCTCGGTCAACTATATGGCCGAGGTAACGTAGACTGTTGACACAAAATTGGCACTTGTCAGGATTGATTTTGAGTCTTGCGTCCCGAAGGCGTTGAAACACTTGTTTTAAATGTTGGGTGTGTTCATTTAGGGTTTTGCTGACCACAATTATATCGTCCAGATAAACAAATGCGTACGGTTCAAGTTCCGGTCCTATGACGTGGTCAAGTAGACGTTGGAAAGTAGCGGCAGCGGAGTGTAATCCAAAAGGCATTACCTTGAATTGCATGAGACCTTTTCCTGGTACAGTAAAGGCGGTAATCGCCTTGCTTTCCGGTGTGAGCGGAACTTGCCAGTAACCATTTTTTAGATCTAAGGTGGACAGGAATTTGGCACCTCGTAATTTGTCTAAAGTAGCTTGGACTTGGGGTAATGGGTAGGCATCTTTTTCTGTTTTAGCATTGACTTTTCTGAAGTCGACGCAAAAACGAGGTTTACCGTCCTTTTTAGATACGATAACAATCGGTGAACTCCACGGTCCTTGTGCTACCTCGATTATACCTTCCTTTTCCATTTTTTCAACTTCCGTGTTTATGATGGCTTGCATGACTGGGTTACGGGGTCGATAACGTTGCTTTATCGGGGTCGGATCGACAAGCTTTATGTGGTGCTGAATGTAGTGCGTCGGGCCGGTGATGCTATCGAATTTCCTCAGTTCTTTATTAATAAATGTCTCAAAAGCTTGCTTCTGGTTTGGATTGTCAGAAACTTCGTTGTCTGATATCATATGACAAATATTATTCCTGGGAAATTTCGGAGGTGGAGGTGTTATCGTAAGGTGTAGTTTGCTAATTAAGTCTATGCCGAACAGTATCGGTTCTTGTAGACAAGTCATGACGGAAAAATTATGACAAGACATCTTGCCTGCTATTTCGAACCTCAACGGTATAGATCCTTGTATTGGAATCTCTCTTCCGTCCGCTAAACGTGCTGACTCAGCGAAATGACTGGTTTGCTTTTCTTGCCTGCAAAGCTTTATAGTGTTGCTATTTAAATATGATTTTTCCGATCCGGTATCTAGCAGCGCGTTGAACATTTTGTTGGCAATCTTGATGGGAATATACGGTCGGGGTCTGTAGAAAATTGTAACTTTCGGGGCCGGTCCTAATTTTATTGACGTCCGGCCCCGGTGGCGTTTTCCGGATTTTTAGGGCATCGGCAGTCTTTCGTAAGTATTCCATCGTGACCGCAAAAGGAGCAAAATTTCTTGAAAGGACGTCGGCAGTTCATGCGTAAATGACCCCTTTGTTTACAACGCCAACAATGGGTATTTCGGTCGTATGTTGGTTCTAAGGTTGACACGTTCGGGTTGTTAATTCTTCGTTCGGGTTTTTCAGGAGAGGCTCCGGTTCCTCTTGACAGTTTAAGAATGTCTTCATACTCGCTGGCACGATCTATCAACTCGTTTATTGAAGTTATGTCCCTTCGGTGTATATACAACATGTATTTCGGGAGCATATTCTTGTAAGTACGATTTAGTTGTTCGTCAGTTGAAAAACTTCCGGATCTCCGCATCAGGGTGAGAATATTGGTCGCGTAACTTATAAATGACTCGCTTTCTTTTTGTACTCGGTCACGGATTTGTTGCTCCAGTTGTTCCTGTTGAAGCCTAGGTACATAATACCGTTTCAAGCACTTCACGAAATCTTGCCAATTAGACCATGAATTCTTGTTGTTTCTGTACCACAACAGTGGCTCGCCTCGAAGGAGTTCGGGTAAGGCACGTAAGACGTGATTCTCGGTGAGTTGATAGCTTTCCCTCAGTTCTTCGACTCTTTCCAGGAAAGACAGCGGATCCTTGCCGTCGAAATGGCAACCCCATTTCCGGATTTGGTTGATCGCTTTTAAATAATCAGTATTTTCCTGGTTAGGTCTGGCCATATTTGCTGTTGGTTCTTCGGTGTCTTCCGCATCCATCGGGGTGATGTAAAATTCCGCGTTACTTTGCACCGCTTTTCCTAGCCGTCGTCTAAGTTCTTCGACTGTTCCGCTTGTGTCTAATTTATTAGCTTTTAACTCTTCTATTAATTGATCTTTTCTTAAACTGTGAATCCACCGTTTCATAATTCGCTAACACGGTCAATTAATTCGCGAACTGGTCACTGGGATTGGTGTGTCCTTGGTCACTGATGTAGATCACGGTCCCTGCTCGGGCGCCATGTAACGGGTCGGCTTTCTCCGGTCTGGTCTCGGTGTTGCTCTTGTTGCAAAAGATGCGACGTTGGTCCGGGTCTGCTCGTCGGAGTCCAGGTTCAAACGGAATTAAACTCGTCAAACATTTAACAACACAACTTTATTTAATAAATGTTCTATATACACAACTTGTAATGTTCATCCCGGACAGTTATACACTTACGGCGGCAGTAAGTCTATTTTTCGGACTGGCTATATTTAAATTCCGGACGGCTTGACTTGCGGTTACTGTGCGAACGATTCGGTTCGCGATCCGGGGACGGGGAAACAGGTCCAGGTCAGGTAACACGAAGATTCCCGTGTTCCGGTATCAGTGAGCGATGATGCTCGCTCCGGGTTAGGTAACACGAAGATTCCCGTGTTCAGGTATGAATGAGCGATGATACCCGCTCCGGATCTGGAAGACACGATGATTCCCGTGTTCAGGTATGAATGAGCGATGATACCCGCTCCGGATCTGGAAAACACGATGATTCCCGTGTTCAGGTATGAATGAGCGATGATACCCGCTCCGGATCTGGAAAACACGATGATTCCCGTGTTCAGGTATGAATGAGCGATGATACCCGCTCCGGATCTGGAAAACACGATGATTCCCGTGTTCAGGTAAGGATGAGAGAACAGGTTCGCAAATTTAAGCATCGGTTGCTTAGCGCGCTTTGAGTCAAACTCCGATTGTTGATCTCGGCGGATGACTGCTTAATCGAAGCGGTCGCCTTGCTTATAAAGGCTTGTGTGTGGTGGGGAAACTCCTACTCTGCTGAGGATCCCACCACTGTATGTCATTTATTGTGTGCGCGCGCGGAGCGCGCTCCTAATATTTACAAATCTAAGATATATTACTTAAATACTATGTACAAAATGGGAAAATAAAATCAATTCGACACAAAATTAAAATACACTTTAGTAACAAAAACTACTTTGTTACAAATATACTGTTATCGTCATGTATAATTTTCTATAGCAGATGTTAAACAAAAAACATAAGAAAAACCAATTACAAATTTATTATTAAGCACAGTTTTACAATCGTGGAATAAGGACAGCATAACTATTCGCCGAATATCCTTTAACCTTCCTTCATATCTATTACAAAAATTATTGTTATAAAAAACGGAGTATAGCATGTTTATAGTTATGTTTTTATTTGCGAGTTATTTCTTTTTGTTTTTTGTTCTTATTAACAAATTACCTACTTTATAAAGCATAAATCATGTTATTCAAAATATGTAAATTAGTTTGATTAAAAAAAATATATTGCTGTGTCAACGTTGAGTCAAATGGGTTAAAATAAAGCTTATTTTTATTTTCATTGTGCTTATAAATCCGCTCTCTACTTATAATCGTTGGTTTCTGATTTCTAATTAGTCGATTCCATTTGCTTCGAATAATACAGAAATAGTTTGAAAAATCAAATCCCTAAAAAGCCACCAAAAATCATTAGAAACCTCCAGATTTTCGACATGTCAAAATTATTTCTGATTTTTTTCAAATTTAGTTTCAAAAACTCCAGATTTACGGAAACACTTCCAAAATGACATCACTGCACTCCGGTGTGAGTAGGGTTACCACAATAAAATTTTGAAAAGGTGAAATTATGAATGAAAAACCCTGGACAATGCGCTCGTAACCTCGGACACATCTCAAACTGCTCTATTGCAAAAAAAGATTAAATATTTTTAATTTTTCCGTGTTATTACCCATTTTTCGAGCTTACTTACAAGCTTATTTACAAAAAAATACTTCTCTATTAAATACTATTAAGTATGCGCAGATACTTTTAACTCTCTCTAACTCCTGGCCACAACAAAATAATTGCCATGCGCTTGAGCGGCGCACAGTGGGTGAAATTTCGAAATTAGTTGGACAAAAGTGTAAAAAGCACTTTAACACAAATAGTTTCTTTGTGGTTCATATCGATGAAGATAAATGCATAGTATATCCAATTACATAATTCACTCGAAGTGAGCCATGAAACAACATAGTTGACTTGTCAAAGCAAAAATACCAAAAAACAACTAATCTTATGACATTTTATTAAATAAGCGTTTTTAATTAATTTTGTAATTGTAATTTAGAAATAAGTGTACCTATTATCTAATTATGGATTCAGGTAAGTTCTTTTTACGCAAATAATTAATAATATTTTATTTCAATTGCTAAAAATTAATTTTTTCTTTCTGAATTTTAAACGTCAGAATTCTGATTTTGTTTGAATCTATCTTAAAAAAAATGGTCAAAAATGGTATTCGTGAAACTTTTTTTATTTATTCGGGACATAATGAAGTTTTGATTTTTTGTTATCCTATTTGCTTTTTTTCGCCATTTTTGAAATTATGGCCGTCCAAAAAACAATATCTGTTATCAAGATGAGTATGTAGGTAAATATTAACGTCTTTGTAGACGTGGGTGACTGCCAGTTGAAAAGGAATGCAAATTGAAGTTTGGTAATTTATCTTAATCTTTTGTTTGATATTTTATTGAATAATGTTTTCTTAAAACAGTATCATCAAATATTTTATTTTCAATCAAAACGCAAATTACTCGAGAAAAAGAGATAACAATCATTTCATAAAAAATTAAATACTTTCAATACTAATAAATCGTAAACGTATAGTGAATAAATATAATATATTATCCCATCAGATAATATACAGCGTGGGTAAAAAAGTATAGGACATCTTAATCCTTTCTTAAAATATTTTCTTTTGCAAAAAACGCTTGAACACGTCGATTAAGAACTTTAAATTGTCGTATTTTGAATTGTTCACTTATTGTACATACTTACATTGTAAGTATTTTTTACTGAAATTTCTATTTAAATTACGAATTTCAAATATCCGTATTTTTTAAGTACATTTAAATAAAAATTTTATCTAATATTTAATTAGCTAGTACCATTGAATTTAAACCTAACATAGAACGGCAACGCAGTGCTTAAAACTGGCAGCCAGAAATTGGAGGTTTACGCGATTTACTGATGCATTATTTAGTAAATAGAGACTCTATATTACTATACCTACACCTACGCCTTTGCAAATTATTCTACAACCAGATTATTTACTAAATAATGCATCAGTTAATCGCGTAAACCTCCAATTTCTGGCTGCCAGTTTTAAGCATTGCGTTGCCGTTCTATGTTAGGTTTAAATTCAATGCTAGTACTTAATTTACATTTTTGGAACAAAATAACAATCTTTCAGTCAGGGTTTCCAGAATCTTTTGAGTCTAGCTCGGCTGTGAGATGTAAAGCTTATTGATTTTATAATATTCCAGTAAGCTGACTGACAATTATGAAACAATTTACGTTCTTTTTACAAAATTGTAACATTATTCTATGGTCATTAAGATAAAGTATGTGAAATTTTATTGATAAAAATAAAAAATTATTATTTGCTTTACAGGTATAACTAGAGAAGATTTATTTCCAATCCTAAAAGAAAATGGTCCTATACATCCTTTGAAGGCCAATTCCCGTAAAATCCTATATAATTACTTAGAAAGCCAGCTACATCCAAACGAAATGCATTATGATATATCTACGGCGGTTTTTAATTTTTGTTCTCAATTGGATAAAAAATGGAAGAAGTGTAGGAGAGCTTGGTCGCATTTGTCTAAGAAACACTCATTTTGGTTAAAGCAAACAGTAAGCATTTCAAAATTACCCGAAAATAAGGAAAAACATCTAAGGGTAGACCTTCCAAATTATTCGAAAACAGTAGTATGAAAACAAAAAAGAGAAAACTTCAAAATTTAATTGAGACACATAAACTGAAGAATTGACCTTGGCAGCTAGATTTAGTTTAATATCCTCTGGAAAGAGAGACGCAGCTCAAATAGTAAAAACAAGCAACAGAAACTTCGCCAACTAGGGCTACCAAATGAAAAAATTCTGGCTTCCCCAGTGATAAAAATCCAAAATTCTCCGCTGTTGAGGCATTAGCTTTAATAATAGATCTGAACTTAAGTAAACATCAATATAATTCATTAAGACAAAGAATTATTGAAAAAGGCGTAAATCTATTGCCATCATATGATAGTGTAAAAAACAGAGAAAGAGAATTGTTATCCTCCAAAAGAAGACGTTACCATTTCAGAAAGTTCAGTTGAAATAAAACTGCAACCTTTATTAAACATTACTACTAACAGATTAATGCTAGACATAAAAGATTACATAGATATACAAAAATTTTCCTCTGCAAATTAGAATTTATTCACAAGTGGGGTTTTGATGGAAGCTCAGCCAGAGATCTTATAAGCAAAAGTTTCAAGATGATAGTATTTTTGATACAGATATATTACTTCATTAGTGCCTCTACAACTCAACGCATATAAAGAAAATAGTACCGAAAATTTAATAGTTTGGAAAAATCCCCGCCCATCATCAACAAAGTATTGCAGACCAATCCGATTTCAATTCAAAAAAGAAACAAAATCTAATTCCGAAGAAGAAATTGACTACATGAGATCCCAAATAAATAATCTTATTTCTACAAAAATATTTATTAATGTATTGGAGTTTATTATACATCATAAGTTATTATTTACCATGATAGATGGAAAAGTCTGCAATACTTAACAAATACTTCTCTCACAAACATGCTACATTTGCGGAGCGACTCCGAAAATAATGAACTGTTTAGAAATAATTGAGAATAGAGTATGTGATGAAACTAGATATGAATTTGGCTTGTCTGTTTTGCACGCTTACATTAGATTTTTGAATGTCTTATTCACATTTCATACAGACTAGAAGTAAAAATGGCAAATAAAACAAACGACGAGAAGTTAATTGTTGAAAAAGAAAGAAATATATTCAGGACCGTTTTCGGAAAGAAATGGGTTTGTTAATAGATCAACCTAAACAAGGAACTGGTAATTACAAATGATGGCAATACCGCGCGAAGATTTTCAATAATTATGAAAGACAGCCGACATTACCGGAATTGATTTAAATTTAGTTCAAAAGTTTCATATCATTTTACAAGTTCTCTGGAGTGGTTTTGTAATTGACACTAACAAATTTCAAAATTTTACAAAAGAAACTGCCCAGCTTTACATATCTCTTTACAACTGGTACAATATGCCGGCTTTCGTTCACAAAATTTTAATGCATGGTGCAGACATCATTAAAAGTCTTATGTTACCCGTAGGTCAATTATCGGAAGATGCGCAAGAGTCAAGAAATAAGGATTACAAATATTATCGACTATACTACACTAGAAAAAATTCTCGAATTTGTACTAATCAAGATTTGTTAAACCGGCTAATTATTAGTTCTGACCCACTCATATCTGGCATAAGAAGATCACCTCCAAAAAAATCTCCTCCATATTCCTCGGAAGTTCTATCCTTCTTTACACCAAATAGTTCCTAATTTTTAATTATTTTTATATTTTTTATTCCCACTTGTATTATTTATGTTTTGCTTTCTCTGTTTTTTTATAATTATTTGGTTGTTATAATAGTTGTGCTCGTTGTTCATACGTGCATTTTAGAATTTTAAATAATATTCTACAATCGTCCAAATTGAAATGAACATTTAAAAATGTTTTTTTTGTTTGAAATTTGAAATGTACCACCATAAAGCACCATTTCCAATAAAGAAAAAAATTCATGTTAATCTGTGAAAAGAATACAAGGATATGAAGTAATTATGAGCTACTTTAACATAAATTAAGTATAATCGTTGTTAATTGTTAATAAAAAATAATTTTCTTATTTAATTGTAGTATCAGGAAACCAATTTGTCCAAAAAAAAGTTTTGTCCGGCTAGTTGTTACATTTCATCCACTGTGCGGCGTCTGGTACTCTGGCGGTAATTTCACAGTATAAGAATCACACAGTAGCGTCACTCGAGTATAACTGTCACTTTTGCCATATTGTTTGATACCTTCCAATTTGCAAATTACATTACATTTCCGTAAGGGTATCAAACAGAATGGCCCCTTTTTTAACACTGGCGTTTAAGTGACGCTACTGGGTATTGCTTATACTGTGGTAATTCAGTAAAGAATACCAACCCCGGACTCCGCATTTGAAAAATCCCCCCGAACGTCCCCGGACACCCTAAAAAAAGGACGATGTCCAGGGAAAAGAGGACAGATGGCAACCCTAGGAGTAAGGTATATCTCTCTCCCCCCTCGTAAACATTAAAGCTGCGTTTTTTTTGCGTTTGAGAACTTTTTCCGAATGAGCGCCGCACGAGCGTTGGTTTACATGTGCAGGTGCTCATTCAGGATTTACATTCAGCATTCACAAGACTTCGCATCCGCATTGATCCATTTTTAGTTTACATGAGCACAGATCCGATTAAATCTTTTAAAAGCCTTGAAAAAGTTGTGTACACGCTTTCAACTTGATCCAGCCCAGAAGGAATCGTCCACACTGAACAAGAACCGAGCAGCTGTTCACTTTGTACACAGATGGATCGGATCGAGCGGCTTGTCGTCCGCACTATTCAAAACTTTACTCATTCGTAGTGCATTCGGTGCTCATTCAGAGGAAATGCTCAAGTGAATACGCAGCTTAACGATGTGACTATAGGCGCGCGACACTTGGTGTGTATCATATTATCACTTATGAGCGTTTGTATATCAAACAGAAAATTAAACTGTTCGATCAGAGTTTATCAAGCATTTTTCTTTTGTGCTAAACTTACACAATTAGATTTTTTGTATTCCACAATATGCTTAAGTTTATTTATTAATTCGATTAAGGCTGCGTTTAGTTGGTAGACGAACCGTCAAAGTTTAACGAGCTTGGGCGGACTGTTTTCTAAACGGAACTCATACTCACCGTGGTTGCCTAAGGGTCGCATTTCAAATCACGACCACCGTGACCACTCAGTTGATTAGTCAGACAACGTAAACTAACTACGAACTAAACGAAATCGACAACGTCGCCCATGAACTAAACGCAGCCTAAGTTGAAAACAGTATCCGCTTGATTTCCCTTATAATTACAATTCACCAATTTAGGATGAAACTATTAAAACTAGTAGAAAAATATAGTAATTTAGAAATAAATTGTTAAAAACGGTGATAAAATTAATGAACTATTACACTAATGCTACAATTAATTATTTATTTCAATACTTAACTATATTTTAATAATAACAGTAATACCTACGTAAATACTGCACTGTGATGTTAAGGCTAGTTTTTTCGTTATTAATAGGAACTTTGTGTTAATGTTCAATACATGAAAATACACATCTTTTAAATCTCTAGGGTGTGGGTGCTTAACTAATTTCATTAGAAAAAAAAATTATACTCCATGTAATTTTGAAAAACATCGTTTTTTAATTGCTTTTTTCGTATTTTCGATGTCTAAATGAACTGCAAATGAAAAGAGATTTTTTACAGTAATAAAGAATATGATTCTAGAGGGCGCTAAACTCAAATATATGTAAACAAAAATAAATTTTTAATATCTTTTTTAACAATCTAACAATTAATAGGCCAAGGAAATACACTCACTTAAATGACATAATGCATTGAAAGCAATGCACTAATAAGAAATATTAAAAGTCACTTCATTTTGGATTAATTTATAATAGTAACTTATTTTACCTATACTGCCATTGCTGCCATGTATTTCTGGATGTACTATTGCGGCCTTAGAATTTCGCACGATTCAATTTCCCACTGTAAATATGGCTTTCTTTAACGTATTGCCAACAATAATCATTTTAAACGTCAGACTTCAAATGTAATTCTAAAGTTGTAGCATCACGATGCCAAATCACGTGCTTTCTGAAGGAGAGAAGGGTTTTGCAATCGCAAAATTAGAAAATGCTTGGCCGCTACTTTTATTCTGTTATTTCAGTTCTAATATTTTACTACCTTGCTGTTCTTAAAATATAACCAAACAATCTGTCTTTTCATTAAATGTCTTTAGTGTCAAAAATTGAGGAAAAGGCCTGTTCTACAATACTATAATTTATAGAAATTCTGGCTACTTGATAAAAAATCGTGCGAAATTTGAAGGCCCCGATAGTACATATATTAGACAGATTAAAAAATGCAAATAGGGTCAGACGAGACTTAATACGTAGGTAATTATTAAAAACTAGGAAAGAGTAATTATAACTATGTATTAATAATATCTAATCTCAAATCCTATAATAATGGAAATTTAGTTATTAATGCCTATAATCTAATCTAATACTTGTTAGCCCCGATCTTTCCATCTCCTAATAAAGTTGCTGCTAACGTTATTTGACAAATAACTTGTTTTTTATTAATGGTTTCCATGGTGAATCGTCGAATAAATTTATCGGGGGGTGGAAAGATAGGGCCTTAGTAAACAATTAATTCAAATGCTTATAAATAAGTAAATGTTAGAAGAAAATACAAGCAAACAATTTGTTATTAATACTAATTACAACTAAGAACAACTAAAAATATGCGATACACAGTAGTTGCTGGCCACGGTGAATTGAATACTAACGGTGGCAGCATTTCGGTAATCAAGATAGCGACCCGTTACGTCGCCGCATACTCTACAGCTACTTGATTATACTAGCTGGCTCGTCGGCCATTTTCGGTCTCAGTCAATTGGTATTGTGTATGTGTATGTGGTTAACATATTTGTTAAAATATGACCGGATGTGCAGTTGCTAATTGTTCAAATCATTCACGAGATGGTTTCAAAAGTATCAGGCAAGTACCTAATTTCTTTTCGTCATAAAAAGAATTTATTTACATAACTTCACATCGGGCTCACAATCGGGCTCGCTACATCAGCGGGATTACTGACAGGCTTGGCCTGACGGGGGTGGCGGGACTGGACAGACTACTGGTCCATCACGCCAATCCCTTTGTCGGCTATAAGCAGCATGGAAAGCCTGGCGTGCGCGTTATGCATTAACCAGCACTATTATCAAGAGGCAAATCCCTTCGCAGTCATAGACGTTCAGCAATACTGTCAATGTATGGGCACCTATTTGAATCCAAAAGGGACGACGAGCCAGCTGTATACTATACACTGTGAACGTTTAGAGTGGAATAATCCATGTAAATGAGTGCCAGATCATCTGCGACCAAAATCCTCGGACAGGTAAACCTATTTTCTTTAGCGGGAATATTTTTTTGAAGTCATCTTTTCTTTGCACCCCCACCCCTTTCCGCAATGACGTCATCGTCATTTTTTTTTATGGCACGCCCCCAATTTTCTAGCAGTTTTGGATAGATTTGAGAATTCTGATTTCATCAATATGCATATTTTGACATTCGCACTGACAGTACCCGAGATATTAATTACGAAAGATAAAAACAAAAAACGGAAAATTTTCTGCGATTTATGTGAGACAAATGAATAACTGTCAACTAATGCACGAACCGACAAATAATAGGCGCTAGTTACCAAAACAAGAATTACCATAATTAACGAAAGAGAAAATCAAAAGGAAACTATTTGAGAAAGAAACTGCAAGTGTACTTGATATAAACCGCGTGAACTTGACATTACTTAAAAATGACGTTCCGGATATAATCTGCTTCCGATTTTTTGGGTAAGTGGCGCCAGCGGAGAAACACTTGAACTAGTAAACTGCGCAGGCCGGATAAAGACACACTGAGCCATGAAATCTAGTAGGTCGTGGTTGAAATAAATGATAAAAAGTTTCATCAAGTAAATTTGACAGTTCTTGATTATTGTTCTTCCTTGCAATTTCCATTTTTTATTTTTATCTTTCGTAATTAATATCTCGGGTACTGTCAGTGCGAATGTCAAAATATGCATATTGATGAAATCAGAATTCTCAAATCTATCCAAAACTGCTAGAAAATTGGGGGCGTGCCATTAAAAAAAAATGACGATGACGTCATTGCGGAAAGGGGTGGGGGTGCAAAGAAAAGATGACTTCAAAAAAATATTCGCGCTAAAGAAAATAGGTTTACCTGTCCGAGGATTTTGGTCGCAGATGATCTGGCACTCATTTACATGGATTATTCCACTCTAAACGTTCACAGTGTGTAGTAGCTATAGCATACCCGCTTCTCCTTTTACACAATTATTAACCTTTGAATAACAGTCACGGTTGACAGTTGTATTAGAGGGAGAAGCGGGTATGCGATAACGTAACGGTTCGCTATCTCACTTGAATACTGCCACCGTTAGTATTCAATTCACCGTGGTTGCTGGCTACAAATGAAATGAAACAGTTGCAGAAAAATGATCACAAAATATGCAAATTTGTTTGTAATGAGGGTACATTTTTTGTGGGGAAATTTGTCTTCATCCAATCCTCTACTTATACTTCAAAAACGCTAATATAAGCCGTCGTAAATAAAAGAATACAAAAACTTAAAGAACCAAAAATTTTAATTTTAACTTCCCTGTTTATTTTTAGTTGCTTGAAGTACGAGTACGTCAGAAGAACAGATGTTCATAAAAAATTAAAAATTTTAAATTATAATACTGGGTCTCAAGGAAAATTTAATTTCTAATTTTACTTACCACAACATTGAAACATTAAATTTCGCAACAGTGTGTTTTACACTGCAATTTTATAATCAATTTGAGATAATTAAATTCTACTAACAAATTTATGAAACAAATTAAAGTATTGCCTTGAAGCAAATGCCTTTTTAGAACAGTTTTTTGTTGCTATGATTGACTGATCTTTCCACAAATTGTTTGTCTTGTTTCTTTATTTTATATTTTAGTTTTTACTTGTCAATTTCCAATTTGAAATAATTTATATTTGTATGATTATATTTGTTTCACAACTGCTAACATCTAACGATCAAATCAAAAATAAAGAATTATTATTATATCTATCTTTAGGAAAAAAGGATATACAATTAAACAAAGAATATAAAACACTTGGACGTATGATTTATTAGTTTAGTTTCTTACACTGATATATTACACTTAAGCGCTGCCTATTAACAAATTTTTACACTTTTTGTTGCAAAACAATAAAAAACTATACATTTAAATCATTAAATTTCATCAAATTATCTTCGGGAAATACGTTCGCGTCCAAATTGAGGCAAAATTTCCCTCGAATAATCGCACACATTTATAATAGGATATCGTCCGCCTAAACAGCCGGTCAGTAACAATTTAGTACGAATAAAACAGCGATGTGAATACAAATGTTTGCGAAATACCGAAGTTGATCGGCACCGCTGGATTTAACGTTGTAACCGCTCGCGTATGTCATGTTCACGTTAAAAACGCCTTCCGCTAATCCATTTGGAGATCTTACTATTAACGAGTACTCTCCAACATCTGCGCTCGTTACTCTGGACATGTACAGAACTGCCTGGTGACAATACGGAGTTGAGGAATTCTGAAACGAAAATATACAAAGATTAATTTTTATAAAATTATATGCAGAAAAATTTTGAGGAAGTTATAGAATAAATGCAGTCTAACATGTGTCCAACAATTATTATAGTCCTGAGTAGCTGTGGAATCAACATAAATGTCGATTTTTACTTCGTATCGTTGATCTCAAATATTGACTGTTAGACAACAAATAAATGTTTCTTTACGTATTTAATATTTTATTGCCATTTGAAATAATAATTAGTTAAAAATGTTTGACTCTACAGCCACCCAGGACTACAATAATTGTTGGACACATGTTAGTTCCACTTATACTAATTCCAACACTCTAACAGTATAACGGGACCGGCTCGAATAGTTACTCCATCATGTAATTATTTACTAATTTATTTAGTTACATGAATATTAGATTGATATAACTTAAATATACTTATTTACTTACTACCAACTTTCAGCTGTCCTGATGAATATTTCCTTGAATTTGTGACTGTTTGTGTTTTATATTATATTTTTTAGTTTGTTTATTTTTTTATTCTATACAGCGTGTCCACCGAGTGCCGCGGTCTTCTCTACCGTCTATAGTATATAAGATAGAAAAAAAATTCAAACGAGCTAAAATGTAACTCAGTCAGCTCTACTTCAAAAATTATTTTTGGCTCTACAGAGTGTTCAGTAACTGAGAGCCATACAAAAGTTATATTTTTTTAAATGGAACACCCAGTATATTTTTACATATTTCGAAAGTACGTGTAGCGAATAGGTAACAGCCAAAAATTTAGGAAGTTTTACTTAAGAGTTTGTAAGATATTGATGTTTAAGTGTAAAAAATTGCCATAATATGAGTGCTTATATTTTTATTATTTATTTACATTTCGTCTTGAGTTTTTGCAGGTACTCAGTACAATATCTTTTCTACAGAAATTTCGAAACAGCTTCAGTCTATCAGTTATGATGTGTACAGAGTGTTGAGTTTTGCAAAAGATAATTTTTCTCAAAATTTTCAAATGGAACACCCAGTATATCTAGACTCTTGTGAAACACTATTTTAATAAGCTTTCATAAAACGCCAAATGTATTTGCCTAAACTGAAGAAATCGTGAGACAAAAATTAATAATTTTTCTTTCTTTCAATATTGACATTATTTAGCCTTATTACTATAGACGGTAGAGAAGACCGCGGCACTCGGTGGACACCCTGTATATGTAATTAATAGGTGGAGTCATTTCTAGTTTTGCTTTCTTTATCATCAGGGGCCGGACAGGATAGTCTCTGTTTCAATTTACCAGTTATTTCGCCACCCAATCTATACGCGATGAGCGTAGCAATAATTACATCGGTCCACTGCACCGCCTGTGACACGTAATAAATAAAGGTCGGTACATTCCGGACGGGCATTGGCGTCCTATGATTTATGAATTTTTTACCTGGTATATTGTAATATTATTTTCTATTTAACGCATACAGAGTATTAATATTATTACTTTCCCATAATAGCTCTCTTTTATTATAAATTTGAATACAAAAGATGCGATAATATACCAAAGAATTAATTTATCTTAAAATGTAAACCGATTGAATATTTCCCCATGCGACGCTCAGGAAGTCTGCTGTAAACTCATTTCTTTTTTGCGCCGAAGATTAAAACAACTGCACTCTAATATGCTACGCAGTTTTGGGTAATGCAGACTGGCCCAACGAAAACGAAACAAACTGAATATCTTCCAAGAAAATTTTTGTTTGTAAAAACGCAAAAGTAGGTCGATTTATAATCTCAGGGGGGCAGCACTTTTCTATCCTATACCCAACTGTCATACGTCATCCCCCTCCCTTTCAGCTCTCTAACCAATAGGGTATGTACCATGAGTGGCATATCATTGAAAAGTAATTTTATAGAGAATTCAGTAATGTGAATATGAATATCCGAAAATTTGATTTTAGTGTCCTCTTTCAGGGAAAAAATTGTTATATAATCCAAAGTGTGACAACTCATATGAAAGCTAATGTTAATAGTAATTCAATGCGCGAATTGAAATTACGTAAAGATATTGAAAACTGACTAAAATAACTAAAAATAAGGATACCAAATTTGTATGTTACGAACCCTATTTTTAGTTTTCTTTTCTTCTTTTGGGTCGTCCTCATTAGAATCATTTGATATTATTATTATAATCAACTACACTTCATTTTTGATGAAATTTTTACTTATTTTCTGTAGCTTTCATTTATTTACCTCATATTTATTTTTTCTTATCCAGTTATATTTTACTGTTGACCTTTGGATGCTCAAGGTAAAATCTTTTACTTTATCTTCCAAGGTTGAGTTAATTTGACTCATTCTCCTTTTTCAAATAAATTTAAAAATTAGTCAGTACTTTATTAAAGCAATTCGCTTCTTTTACATATACTTTCCAATTCTTTTAAAAATAATTGCCTTGTATAACTTATAATCTGGATTTCTTTTATCTAATACAACAATATTTCAAACTTTAAATATACTGTAGGGGGTATTAATATAAAGTTTTTGGCATAAGAAACTTATATCTTTTCGAAGATATGAGAACAGTAATTGCCATTGCAGTCTTGTGCAAATACGAGTATTAAATTAATCCGTCGGATGCCGCCTGATATAAAATGTGAGCTGAACGTTGTATGATTTAAATACTTATGAAACCACAATATTTTGTGCAGAGAAGAAAAGTCCAAAAGGCACCAAATAGGGACGAAAGACAAAACTACACGGCAAAAACACGTGCAAGAAATTTTGTACACCAATTTTTTAACAAAATTTGAACATGTCATAATGGATGATAAACAGCAAGTACCTTTAATATTTCAAATGGAATGCCCTATACAGGGTGTATACGAATTCGACTGACAAACCTCTAAGGTATATTTCTTGCTTAAGGGTGTACCTAAATTGTTCATATACGTTAATCTATTTTCTTTCATTTAGCAGTTACGACCTATTATTTTGTTTTTGCTTCCCAATCTGGCATTGAAATCACTGAATGAAGTTTGTTTACATTTCGAAGTTAAAGTTCACTGGCATCTAAGAAGCTCTAAATTTTTCCAAGAAAACAGGCTACAGTTGACAAGAAAAGTTATTACTAATATTGCAGCACTAGTAGATGAAGTTTATATGTCTTTTTTTAATATTTAATAAAAGGATTAATGAAAAATTTATGATAGTTTATTGAAAATATTTTGTCTTGTACAGACTTTATTCTTCATATGAAAACCAATGTTATCTAACCTTTTATACTTCAAATTAGGAGAAGAATATGCACTAAAAAGTTGTCGGTCGAATTCGTATACAGCCTGTATATTACAGATTTTGATAGACCTATCAATTTGGAAAATATTTTATTAACATAAGTCTAGTATTTACCGAGATAAATGAGGAGGTGATCTTCAAAACGCAGTATTCAACAAAAGTTCGAAAAAAAAGTTAGAGATGATGGTGCGTTCGCAAAACGAAACTGAATCTAATGGACTAACAATAAGTTTGAAATTTCAAATCACATTTTGCGGAAGCCAAACAAGTACTTTTGTTTTGGTTTGAATTCTAATGTTTTTCAAACTGCAGTTTTTGTGTTGTGAATTTTTCACTTTTTGCAGAAGGCACATAATGTAAATATGGTTTCTCTAATGAGATTATTATTGACAGAGAACCTAAATGCTATGCAAAGTCTCAAAAAAATAGATCCTTACATCACACCGAACAGTTTTGGTAAATACTGCGTTTTGAAGATCACCTCCTCAAATGTCGTCAACGAAGAAATTATCTTAAATGCAGGCCCTTATTAAATTACTTTAAACTTACTTAATTGAAGAGTCTT
Source organism: Dorcus hopei (assembly GCA_033060865.1). Lineage (NCBI taxonomy): Eukaryota > Metazoa > Arthropoda > Insecta > Coleoptera > Lucanidae > Dorcus > Dorcus hopei. Next base: position 41,976,332 of record CM065420.1, read on the forward strand.
CATTATCAGTTATTAGCGTATAATTATACATGCTTTAAGCTAATTAATACTATACTAAACAAACCTGAAGACTACGCAGATTGTTGGTGGCTGGCAGTTTTTTCTGCTGAATTTAGAAATGAAATATTTCAAGTTTTTCTCATGGAACACACCGTATCTATAATCATCGACCGATGTAGAATAATTAAGTTTGCTATATTTTTTCCAAATAAAGTCCTATACCTAAAACCTACGGTTTCTGAGATAATTCTCATTTTTAAGGTGCTATGAATGTCAACAAAATTGCGTTTTGGCTTCTAAAATTTATATTCAACGACTTCCTGATAGAAGACAGCCATATGCAAAGACTTTTCGTAAATTAAAGGAAAGATTTGGAAAAACAGGCAGTGTTGCAAATGTTATTTCTAATAATATTAACTTACATGGCACCCTAAAGATGACAAAAAAACATGAAGCAAAATGAAAACCAGAATTATCTCACTAATCGTCGGTTTTAAGTATAGGACTTTGTTTGGCAAAAAGATAGCAAATTTAATTCTACATTGGTCGATGATTTTACTTACGGGGTGTTCCATAAGAAAAACTTGAAATATTTCACTTTTAAATTCAGCTGAAAGAACTGCCAGCCACTAACAATCTATGTAGTCTTCAGGTTTGTTTAATATAGTGTTACTTAGCTTAAAGCATGTGTAATTACACGCTAATAACTGATAATTAAGATTCTTTCAATTAGGCAAGGTAAAAGTAATTTAATAAGGGCCTGCATTTAAGATGTTTCTTCGTTGACGGCATTTATCTCTGTAAATACGAGATTTAGGTGTAGAAATATTTTCCAAATTGATAGTTCTATCAAAATTCGTAATAATATATAGGGCGTTCCATTTGAAAGATTAGCGCTGGATTTCACAAACGTCACTTAACTTTAATCATCGATTAAGAATAATCATTCCTATACCTTCAACACATGTAACCATGGCAACGTTTACTTTTAACGGATGATTAAATTTAAGTAACGTTTGTGAAATCCGCCATAAAGGTACTTGCTGATACTTGTAAAATGAACACCCTGTGTAATTGCAAATAAATTTAAAGTATAGAGTTTTTTATTAGAGGATGATAGCGCTTGATTTTTTTTCTATATGAAATAGTTTAGACACCAGAAAAGAAAACCTCACTCGGTGGACACGTGGTATATTTCGTTCATCTGCTGTTTTTTCTTAATTTGTTCAAATAACGTCATTTTAGGTATAATCTTTGATTAATTATTTCTCGAAAACTAAAGTATCTACTTACATAGAATCTTTTAAATATTTTTCCATACTCTCGGAAATCGCTTGTTTTCATGGTTTCATTTTGTCGGGTCAATTAACCCTGTATTTCAAATCCTTACATTTCAAGGGACTTTATTCTTTCGAATTTGGATTACTTCGTATATTGAAAACAAATCGTCCGACATTTTAAAAAGAATCCGCGATGCGTTTTCACAGTGCTTTTACCTAAGCGGATACAAAAATCAGTTATGAAGGACTGTTATTCAATGCAACATTTTGAGAGAAGCCGGATTTGCTACATTTCAGTGCATTCCCGCTTTATTGAAACGCAAAGATTTGTGCTGACGCGAAAGAACCGAATGCGAGCGTCGAGGTTCAAATCAAGTCGGAAATAGACTCGGCTGACGTGTTTAGGAAGCAATAATGTCAATAAAAAAATGATGGTGAACACTTCGGTGTTCTTAAATTTTAACGTGAACGGACGGGGCAATGTTTCGTAGTTTTATGCGATGAATAGATTTTGTAAAGAAACATTATTTATTCAGATTATGTCAAGATCATTTGAATAACATTGCACAGGGAAAACAGAATTCTGAAATTTATATTTCCAAACGTTCACTTCAGATAAGAAATTTTTAGTTTCCTGTAGCATTCGTTGATACTCCGGAAATGACTTCCAGGTCGTGTATTTTAAACTGAAAGCTTCCATTTTTTACTGCAAATGTAAAATTATTAAATCTTTTTATTTCAGTTCGTATAAGTACAAGTTTCTCGTATCAAAAAATGTGACTTTCAGGAAAACGTCCACTTTTTTTTCTGGTTATTAATAAATTAATCTTTTAGTTTTCTTTTATTCTGAATGAATGTAGGAATCATAAATATAGAAGAAGAATACTTATTTATTACTGTGAACCAGTGGTTCTATTTATGCTTCCAAATGACGATACTCTCGCTCACTATTGCAAATAATCACACTGTTTCAGTAAGTTGCTTAAAATGATATTGAAGTAGGGTTATTAGATTTACATTTATTTCTAATGTGTATTCAAATTTTTTCGGAAATTGGAAGAAATAAAACTATTAGCTAATGATTCTTTCGAAAAACTATGACAAGTTGACTGCAAGGAATTAATGGGTGGTATGAATAAAAATGAAGAACCTGCTAATACTACAAGTTTTAGTATCTTCTCCGTAGTATTTACTCCAATATTTATGTACTAAATTACGAAGCAGATGCTTTAATTTTCCGGAAGTTATTACAATAAATAGTATTCTTGTGGAAACTATTGAAGTGTTTACTACAGTTTGGAGAATTCACTTCGACTGATATATTCTTCGGTTTTTAACATCAAATTATAGAATTTACTTCGATATTAGCGAAGCTGGTCTTACAGCAGCTTCAGCTTGTATGCTACACTGGATAGCATTTGTGAAAATGACTCATATACAGGGGAAAAATTTATTTGTTGTTATCATTGAATATTTAGATAAGTAACAATGTTCCTCACAAAACTGTTAAACTAAAATGTTTGGAATTCATCAACGATCGTTTCTAAAACTGGATGGATCAAGATTCTTGCTACATATGAAACATTCAACAGATCTAAAGAACAACGGGCAGTGCATAATACAATGCCAATGTTGTCAAGAAAATTGATTGCACCCAAGTTAAATATTCCAAACTTCTTGTGTTTCATTACGTCATTCCAGAAAGGCACTTGGAAAAAGGTACGTATATGAAATTTCTCTAAGTAGTTCGATAAAGTTCAAAAAAGACAATCCTACAACTAGAAGTTGGTTCTGATGTTTGGAATTCATCAACGATCATTTATAAAGCTGGATGGATCAAGTTCCTTGCTACATACATATACAGGGTGTTTCATTGAAGATGCACCAAACTTGAGGGACACGTTTCTGACATTATTTCAAACAAAATATCTTAATAAAATTTTTTAATCGGTGCAACTTGAAATTTGCATAATTTGGAGCCGATGTTTTTATAAATACCGTAGCGATTTAAATTTCTGCCTCCGTGAAACAAGACGAGCGATTTAAATTGTTTTATGAATGGCACGCGCCTGCAAGAAGACAGTAAATATCTATCGTAAACGAAAAAATTTATGAGAGGCTTTTGCTTTTAAGTTTGGCTTTGACCGCAAGACGTGTTAAAGGCGTACACTTTGAAAAAAGCGTACGTTTTCGTCGCACTACCATTTATGCAAACCGTAATTACATCAAATTTGCCGAGTCTTAATAATGTAAGATAATTAACGCTTGTAACGTTTTTATTTATTCTTGTATCCAACAATTACTACAATTATGTACAATTAATAAATTGGGAAAATTAATAACTAGAATTGTTGCTTCCGTCGCGCCGGTCTGCTAAATTATTTGCCTATCAGACTGAACTTGATCACATGAGGAAGAAACAAATTCGGAAGCGGGCGAATTTCGAAAACGGCAATTACCTTACAACATGTGTTCGAATAATCTGCGTATTCTCGAAATGTGTAATCGCCCATCGCACCACCAACAAACACACCCACACACACACTTACATAATAAACTTAAAAATGAAAAGTATAAACTACACCAACTAATTACTCGTCAACGTTAACCAGAACGGAGTGAACGAACTAAATGTGTTTCATCATATCATCTGAGGCGCGACAGTTTATGGGGTAATAAAGTAAAAAACCGAACGTTAAGGCAGGTTAAGAATTTGGGCCGCTCTCATCTATTGTACGTTCTAAAAATATACGATTCTCCTTTCCCTTCGATTATCTCAAGATTTATTCATTTAAAAAAAATATGTTTTAGGAAACTTTTATTTCTTTTCATGATATCTACCAACATACCGTGTTTGGTGCATCTTCACTGAAACAGCCTGTATATATATATTCAATAGGTATAAAGAAGAACGGGCAGTGCATAATAATGCCAATGTTATCAAGAAAATTGATTGCACTCAAGTCAAATTTTTAAACTTTATGTGTTTCATTATTTTATTTCAGCAAGATACTTGGAAATTTTTCCGATAACTTGGTTTTCATTTTTACAAATTATAAATTTTTTGTTGGCAGTCACTATGAACTTTATATCTCGCTTTCTTCAAGTTATTCTTTTTTCATTTTGCCTTTCATATTAATTATTTTCTTTTAGGTAAGTATTTCAATAAAGTCTGAAAAAAGGAAAACACGATCCTGGAATTCATCTAGAAGTTGGACTTGGTTTTTATGTGGAAATTTATCAAACCACTGTTTTTAAAACTGGATAGATCAAGTTTCTTGCTAAAACGAAACATTCAACAGGACTAAAGAAGAAGGGGCAGTGATTGATTAATTGATTGAGTTTATTGACCAAAATTGTTTAAGTACAATTTGAGCAAGTCAAGTTACGTATAATAGGCGTATGCATAATAGCATGCCAATGTTGTCAAGAAAAGTGATTGCACCCAAGTTAAATTTTCCCAATTTTTTGTTTAATTACGATAAATTTCAGCAAGAACCTTGGAAAAATTGCGTATCTGAAACTTTTCTGAGAACTGAATTTTCATTTCCATAAATTATATAATTTTTACTACCAGCCAATAATTTTTTAATTTTTGTCTCCCGCTTTCTTCAAATTATTTCTTTTTCAATTGCTCTTCCTATTAATTATTTTCCTTAAATTTGTTTTACTTCTAAATTTTTTTTAAATTTTATATCAACCTTTGAGAGCTGTATCTTTTCCCATTTTAACAACCTTTCAAAAGAAAGGTTGTTAAACAAAAGTATAATATAATTTTAAAATATTCTAACATAAGTATATATGTCAGTAGTAAGTCTTCATTTCATCTTCTTCCTCTGGCATTTTTGTGTTCAAAGACATCTTACAAACTAATTTTGTTTTTAATGAAAGTACCCCAATCGCAGAGGTAAAATGGGAATGGGGGAGAATGCTATACATTTTGAAGTATATGCTAAACAACGAAAGCTCCTTCGTGATATGAAGTATTTACTTCACTGTTAAGAATGTTCTATATAAAGTCTAGTATGTATTACCGGAAGTTAGTATATAATTATATAATTAACCACATAAAAACCGCAACAAAGTGGTACAAGTGAGTTAAGCCTTACTGTCGCGTCGTGGCTAAAACAAGTGGACACTTTTTTTGACGTCAATTTTATAATACTAAAACTTTTGCTGGGTGGTTGTAATTATGAACTGACACTTACGGATGACAATCAGTAATACCTAATTATTGTTTGTCACTTTCATCTAATAAGTTCTCACATCCAACCATTTCTTCATCTTCTTCTAATATTTTTCGAATCAATTCAAAGACCTTTGGATAAGACAAATTAGAAAAATTTTTAGGTCTGACCATTTTGATAACGAAAAGATATGAAAAATGAACATGTTTAAGACTAACGATGAACAAACCGGTCGCGCTGTATCCAATAGATACAAAACGTACCTTCTGCTTCATTTGCTACACTAAAACTAAAAATGTATAAACCGCAGTAGTTGTCCTTTGTTGTCAAATGATCAGGGATAGCATACCTAGAAGAGCACTGGTATTGCACGTTAAACACCGAAATGGCAGTAAAAATATAAACGTATGTATCTGTGAGATACATGCGTGCCCGACGAAGGGTTAAGTGTTTTGGAACAAAAATCATTGAATTTATAAAAAGTCTTACTTTAAAAAAGAAAACATATTAAAAACATATTAAGAAATTGTGACGTTCTAGAAAGAAAGTGAGGTTATTTTTGTTCAGCAACACAAAATACATAAAAAATAACTTTTAAATAAAAAAGGGAATTTATGATTTAAATTTGCAGGCCTGTGTTATCAGCGATAGTAGCGGCCTTCTGTAGATAGAAATACAGAAAAATAACAAGAGACAGTTTAATAATTAAGGATAAAAACTAAATACATTGTTGTAAAAGAAATAAATATATTGTAAAATAAAAATAAATAATAATAAATAAAAATTGAAATGGTTTAGGTAAATGTAATGAAAAGATAAATAATTAATGTATGCAGTCTGATTCAAAAGTATGGAGTAATCAAAATATCTCAAAAATGATAGATACCATTAATATTTTATATCAAGATATTAGCAAATAAGGCAGATCAGATCACAATACCGACCTAATTTCTCAGAAAATGATACCAACTTTATTATTTTCACATACACACTCTATATTTTTCACGTTTTGATAGAATTCTGTTTTCATTGCATTGGAATCAAATTTGCCACAGGTTTCGTTACTAAACTTGAAAATATTGAGATTTAATTATATCGTTGTTACCTCTGAAATGAAATCTAATAGGTTGTTTCTTTACAATTTCGTATCCAAAATTGAATAATTTAATTATCCTAACATTGGTATCTATCATTTTTGAGATATTTTAATTAGTCCATGTCGTCAGTCTCTATACAAAAGATAAGTGTAGAGGATCTAAAAGAGGATTTTGAAGATAAAGAGTTTGGTAGGTTAGTATTTTTCTAATTTCTGTAAGAGTAAAAATATGTGAATTAATCAAACGTTGTACTTACGGTAATAGAATACACTAGGACTTCGTTGTCAGAGTCGCCCGGTCTGTACATTTTGCTCTTGGCTATCCAGAACACCTTGCTATAAGGTGGATTGGCACAAAATTCTGTGGTGAGTGTTAGGGGTTGTCCGAAGACGGCAGTGATCGTTTTGTTGCTGGGAAAAACCATAGGCCGTCCTAAAAAAATTAATTTCTCGTTATGTAATGAACATTGAAACAAATGGAAACAATATAATTGAAACGCTCCAATGTTCCTTAGTATGTAATTTTTTTTATCTAACAATATCAATGAAATTTTAATTGAGGCCATTCTCATATTCTTGTTTACGAAAAGTTTAGATCACACATCCTGTGATCACTTTTTGACGTAACATTGCAGTAGGATAGACAAATTGAAGCCAGTTTGCTACATAATAAGTCATCCCATGCAAGGCGGCCATGCGTGCTGTCAAGCATAATGAAAGTTTTTAATGAATTTTGTTGCAAGTCGGTTTTGATTGCAGAGGATTCCGCGAGCAGCTTGTTTCAGGTCGAATCGTGTTATATCATTGTAAAAAGGTAAAAAGAGCGCATTCAATTATTCCAAAGCCTACTTGATAATCTATAAGAAAAATTGAATTTGGGGGCGTTGGAAAGCTAGAAAACGGAAAATGAAAACAAAAATCTAAAAGCACATTTAAACTCTCCATAAAACGAAAACGTATCGACTACAATAAAGAAGTTATTATAAAAAAAAACGAAATTTGAAAGTTTTTGTTTTTTGGCTGTAACTCCTGAAGCACATGGAATTTCTTAAATTTCAGAATAGTTTATGACTACCCTAATACTTAGGAATAATTCATCCCATTTAACCGAATTCGTATCTCTTATAATAAGAGATATGCAAGAAAAGTTATCAGGGACATATTGTATAATATAAATGCACCAAGTTATAAAAAGTAAGCAAGAAAAAATCAGATTAGAGTATATCTGTGATTCACTGAATTAATTAATAACCTGTGAGCAACTAAAAATCAGATTAGAGTCGGCAGTGCAAAGAATAAGTATGTCTGTTACTAACGCGGGTTAGGCTGATTTGACAGTTCATGAATGTATTAGGTTAATTAATTCAGTTAATCACAGACATACATTTTCTTTGCACCGCCTACTCTAATCTGATTTTTATTTGCTCACTTTTTATAATACTATGTGTTTTTTTTTAAAATGCCATAAGGGGTGGCTGTGGAAAAGAAAATTCATGTCTTAGCTCCATTCATTTACTTTAAATTTTCAGATTTGGCATGTGTTAGATGCCAAGCTACGACATGAGTTTTAATTTTCATGGCCAACCTTTATGGCATTTTTAAAAAAACACATTAATGTAATATATTCATGAACTGTCAAATTGATTGACTTTTTATTTAATCACAGACATACATTTTCTTTGCACCACCTGCTCTAATCTGATTTTTTTGCTCACCGTTTATACAGGATGACTATTACAGATTATGACAAAATATTTAAAACTTCAACTCCTTTCTTTTACACCGATGACATTGAAATAGATGAATTTCTTTTGTTTCAGCATTCAGGTTTTATTAAATAACAAATAATAAATAATAAATATAATAATAAATAATAATAATATTAATTAAGATAAAGAACTATATCGAACCAATACTAAAGCAGTGTTAAAAATATTAAAATACGGTAAATTAAATAACTTTCCGATATTGATTTTAGAGTAAAAATATAAAAAGTTTATAATAACTAAAAAACTGTAAGAGCCCGCGCAAACTGCAGATTTTCTATTGGCCGATAGTTTATTCTGAATCAAGTTACGAGAAATGTGATTACGTGGCCTATAATAATTTAATGTACAGCCACGTATCATCACATTTCTCATAGCTTAATGCAGAATAAACTATCGGCCAATTGGCCGATAGTAAATCTACAGTGTGCGCGGGATCTAAGGATATAAAACCTGTGTTTCAAAAAAACTTCATCAAAGTGTGCCCCGGAAAAATTACGTATGTCTGAATATAAAGTTTAAATGTTGGAAGTTGGAACTAACCCAAATCTTCAAATGTGTTGCGTGTTAAACCATTAATTATTTCACTGTTTCTAAAATACATATATTTCAGTGAAAGCCATAACGTTGAAATATGAGAGAATAATCAAAACTAAAACCTGACAGAACTGACAAATGTAATTTTGAAATATCACCAATTGTGGTATCTCAGACATGCACGTTATATCTATCATGGCACACTTCGATGAAAGTTTCTTTGAATCACAAGTTATACAGCCTGTGTCATAACGTCCGACAAATATTCACACCACGCGATTCTCTGTTAAGAACTGTATCGACAAATATAATATCATTTTCTCCAAAAACGTATAGTTTCCAAAATATAGCCGATAAAAGTTTTTCTTTTGGGCAACCGTACGCGAGGTAATCATTTCGCGTATGCAACGCAACTCGCGAAATCGAATTTCGTTACTACTAGTAACGACCGTTAAACGAAAAGTCACATTTTCATACATTGAATTGACAAAATTTATCTCATTTCTATGGAAACATGAAAGCCGTCATTATATTTACGACTAAAATTAAAAGTACGGATTTTTTAATTCCAAAAATTGAAGATTTTATACGGTTTCCCAAATGTTGTGTACATCTTGCCCACGAAATCCTTTAACGTATTCGAGATTGTTCTGCCACGGCCACAAGCGGCCTCGGCGACAATTTTTCTCTCGGAACGTTAAAGAATGATTTCGCGGCCTTGGTATACGAATAACTATGAAATATGACAACGCAGTGTAAAGAACAGCACATTTAATTTAATTAATCTCACTATTCGTGAACATGTATGTAGCGTCGTTTCTTAGCAACCTGATTAGTAAGAAGCAGGAGAATTCTGCGAAAATACACTTCAAATTTGACACTGATTTTTAAGTTACCTGGATACACATTTACACAGTTGCAACATCCTCCCAGATTATAAAATGCAAAGAATTTGCTTTAGTAAAATATAAATTAGAAGTAAACTGGGGGGAAAAAGATGAAAATATTATTTAGTTAACTAATTTGTTGCATGTTTCATGTACTACTTGGCGAAATTAGGTATATTTATCGCACCTTACTGAAATAAAAATCAATTTTCAAGTCTCAATAACTTCACAATCAGAGACTTAACCCACTTCCGGCCAACGTTGCGTATACGCAACCTTCACTTTAATTTCTTTTTTAATAATAATTAGACATCCAATCACGAAAATCTAGTTAGACATCATTTAATTAGGTATACACATGTACATTTTACAAAACTATTTATCTACGACCACTACTGTAAAAGACAAATTACGAACAACACATAAACTAAGTAAGCGGGTGTTTACAAACGTCGTGCGTAAAGTAAGAAAAACGCACAACGCACCTACTTTACGCACATTTGCAGTTAGATCTACGTAGCCGCATCACATTAGATTGACAGTCGTCGAAATTGCAAGTGTCATTGCAGATTATTTTGAAGGTAATTTTTGTGGTCGTAGATAAAGTATAGTACAAAAGTACTATAGTACTAAAGCAAGTACTAAAGCAATTACGCACTTGTGGAATTACTTGCATTCGCCGCTGCGCGGCTCATGCGCAACTTTTCCACCGTGCGTAATATGCTATTTACAACTCTCGTTATGTAATATACTATTATCGCATTTGATAAGTTATTCACTTCCGGAAAAATTTTTGAAAATGATCTAATTATGGAATGTATATCCAGATGTATGATAAAGTAAGAAAAGTAAGAATTTGTGATAAGAAAAATTGGTAGATATGTTTAACAATTTTACAAATTCGTCTTATTATTATTCGTTCAAGAATGCATACTTGGGATATTTTGAATAAAGTCATCAATAAAAAATATTTTTCACAGAAAAAAAACTGAAAAAATTGTGTTGAGTATACGTTGGCCGAATGTACGAAATGAGCAGGTATATTCCTGTTGATTCTTCTTCGTTCGTTACACCTAAAGAATCAGTAATAAAAAATCGTGTTAAATATTTACAAAATTCAAAAATCCACAATAACAATAAACAAACTTCAAACAAAAAATACATATCATTACCCTACATTGAACCACTATATGACACATTTAAACACATATTCAAAAAACACAATTTAATTTTAGCTAGCAAATCTGTAAATAATTTAAATAGTATTTTCTCAAATTTAAAAACCAAAACACCAAAATTAAAACAGCCAAACGTAGTTTATGAAATTAAATGTTTCAATTGTAATTCATGTTATATTGGAGAAACAAGCCAAAATTTAAAAAACGTCTAGACCAACATAAATATCATATCCAAAAAATAATCAAAATCATTCAATGCTTGTAGAACATTCATTAGAAAATGACCATAATTTTGATTTTGAAAATACTAACATTTTATATTACGAGTCTAATATTTTCAAAAGACGTTTTATTGAAATGTGTAAAATAAAAATGTCGTCGAATTCTATTAATAAACGTACTGATTTTGCAAATTTAAACGATACATTTTGTAGTTTTCTCGATTCCTTAAATAGAACATAGATCTGTCAATTTTTTAACATTTGTAATGTTCAAATTATTTTTAGATTAAAAATAAATATAATATACATAAAAAAAAAATCAAGTTACTTTTTCAGTTTCCGTTGACAACCTTGTTTATTTTGACAACATAATTTTCACTTCTGACGAAGCAGTCGAACGACTGCGAAACGTAAAGTGTATAGTTGCGCGATTTAGTGTCCGCTTAGAAGATTTTATGATATAAAGTTTTTTGTTCATTTCTGTTAAAGATTTCTTGCACTGCGGACTTTCATTATTATTTGATTGCGCTTGCTTTTCGGAGATGGTATTTCCTATTATTATTAGACTTATAATGGCAGGAACTAAAATTTTAACGCAAAAACAGTTACAGGAGGTTTTAGACGAAGTGTTATTAGAATTAGAAGAGGAAAGAAATGGTGAGTTTATTTTTCTGTATTTCATTGATGTGTTTGTCATATGTATAAAGAAACACAAAATATACTTTTGTATATTTTACATTTATTTTAGGAGGTGTGAATGCAGTCTACATACCACCTGAGGTTGATGTACAGATGAAGAAAATTTAGATGAGGATATGATTACGTCAGAGGAAAATGTAAATAAAGAAATAGCCGCCTACTTTTGAAATAGAAGTGGAACGTAATTTTGATACAGTCGACTCCGAAAGTGATTCCGATAACGAACTTCTTTCTGTAATTCAGTCAAAACTACTTGTCCAACAAACACAGGAAGTTACTTTTGATAACACTACGTGGCGAAAAAGAGATATGGTACATAATAACCTACCAAAATCAAATGAATTTGAGACTTTGTAAGGCTAAAAGGGAAATTGGCAGGAAAGTCGCCATTAGAATTTATTATTTTTCATGTTTTTTGACGACGATCTGTTGACGATGATTGTCGATTACTCCCTAGAGTATGCAAGAAATAACAATCGTCAAAATTTCAACTTCAGCAAAAAGATTTGAAAAAATTTCTCGGCATCATGGTTTTTCGGATACCATATACTACCACAAACAAATATGTACTGGAGTAGAGATGAGGATAAAGGTGTTGAAATTATCAAAAATTAAATGAGCAGAAATCAATTCAAAAATATCAAACGAAATTTGCACGTCAGAAAACTCAAATCTTGATAAAAATGACAAATTTGCTAAACTAAGACCCCTATTTGAAGCTATGAATACACACAATACACACAATTTGGAATATTTTGTTACAATTTATCCATTGATGAGCAAATGCTTGCGTATATCGGTCGCCTCTCTTGAAAATGTTCATAAAAGACAAACCAGTACGTTTTGGTTTTAAATTATAGTGTTTGTGTTCTTCAGACGGCTATCTCTTCAGTTTTATACCGTATGGCGAAGCGAATCTTCTAAAACAGAAAAATAAATCATCACTTGGTCTAGGGGGAAATGTGGTACTTGAACTGCTTGCTGATGTAGAAACGCCATCTCACCATCAAGTTTTTTTCGATAATTATTTTTCAATTTATTAATCATATTTGAATATTACAACAACTAATAAAATTAAATACTGATTTTCCAAAATAAATACGAAACCTTTGAGAACTGTAGGAATAACAAAATAATTCTAAGAAGCCTTGTAATTTTACAATAAGTGTCCAAAATGTATGAATTTTATATAACAGAACTTAATAAACTTAGAAAAGTGACCTTTTACTCAAAGCAAATAAAATGTTTGAGTAAATACTCACTCCTGATTTTAATTCACATGCGAAAATACAAAAATTATGAAATTATATTAAATATCTCCTCAACCATTAGTAATTGGTATAGGGAAATGTATAGCTAATTGAAAGGCTACTTCATGGAGCATCTAACGACGATATTAAAATAACACCGTTCTATTTAAAAAACAAACGTTGTTGCCCTTCATTTGTTGTCAAAATGGAAATAGTTTTATTGAATCCCTGTTTAATGGAAAGTAAATGTTGTTATTGCGGCAGATACCTTCCACTTAGCTTGTAACAGTACCACAATATCTGCATTCTAACTTTTTTCCATGATATATTAATTATAAAAGTTACATCTGTATTTTCCGAAAACCGTAAACAAAGCCTAATATCTTCAAAACTATGGAACTTAGGTATAGGGGACCCTTATCAAACTTACCCTAAAATAACTTGGCAAGTTCAAACGTTATAAACATAGGGTGTTCCATTTAAAATAACGAAGTTACACATCGTACAGCCAAATTGGGACAGCCTGTATATTTGAAAATAATTTTAAATTATGCGGAGCTTGAAAGGATGATACTTTTGTATAAAACATGTAACGGTCCGTCAATCTTCGGGTTGATCTGTAGTTGCTGATCGTTGCTCTGCTTGACGGCGGTTCGGGTTTGCTCGTCGGAGTCCAGTATCTCAAAAACGGTTCGTTCTCTTTCTGTACTCGGTCACGTATCTGTTGCTCGAGTTGTTCCTGTTGGAGTCTAGGTACGTAATAACGCTTTAGGCACTTAACAAAATCTTGCCAATTGGACCAAGAAGCTTTGTTATTCCGGTACTACAACAGAGGCTCACCGCGAAGAAGTTCCGGTAGTCCGCGTAAGACGTGTTTTTCGGTGAGCTGATAGCTTTCTCGTAGCTCCTCAACTCTTTCTAGGAATGATAGCGGATCCTTCCCATCGAAATGGCAACCCCATGTTCGGATCTGGTTGATGGCTTTTAAGTAGTCGGTATTTTCTTGATTATGTCTAGACATAGTCGGTGTCGGTTCTTCGGTTGCTTCGGTTTCCATTTCAGTTTGTCGGGCCGTATAGATTTCCGGGTTTCTTTGTGCCATTTTTCCTAGTCTTTTCCGCAATTCTTCTACTGGTCCGGATGTGTCTAAATTATTAGATTTTAGCTCTTCTATCAATTGTTCTCTTTTTAGGCTGTGTATCCACCGTTTCATACTAGATTAGTCACGTATTTTAAAACACTGAAATTTTATGTCTTCTGTTTTTAAAAATACACTGGTGTTTACAATTACGGGTATCTAGTTCGCGAACTGATCACTGGGGTCGGTGTGTATTCTGGTCACTGGAATCGATGTGTCATCGGTTGCTGAGATTGATGTACACTCTCGTCACTGGAGTCGGTTTTGAAACGGTCCCTGCTCGGGCGCCATGTAACGGTCCGTCAATCTTCGGGTTGATCTGTAGTTGCTGATCGTTGCTCTGCTTGACGGCGGTTCGGGTTTGCTCGTCGGAGTCCAGGTTCAGAAATAAAAGCGTCGATCACTTAGCAAATACAGTTTTATTTACAAAATAGTTCATATATACACGTATCCACAAATTGGTATGTTTTAACTCCGGTAAAACTCACGGACTGGTAAACGAAATGTTAAACTCTCGGACGGTATTTTCGGTAGCGGTAATATACGGTGTGTCTCGTGGACAACGGTAAAATACGGTGTGTCTCGCACTGAGAAAAATGAAATAGTTAAGTCAACAACTTTTTGAATGTCAACTTTTTGTGCGTTGACTTAAATAAAATGTACTTGTATCAACGGTAATATTCTTAACTGAACATCTTGGAAATTGTTGAAGTAACACTAAAAAAATGTTAAACTATTACGTTTGATTGAACGATGTAAATGTTTTCCTTAAAACGAAAGTGCTTAATATGTTAAATCAAAAAGTTGAAATTTCAAAATGATCGTAAAGTGCTGTTGCTTTTGTGTGTCTGTTTTGATTTTTTATTTAACGTAATAAATGTTAAGTCAAGTAAAAGCGAGGGTTAATTCCCATATTAATAAGCTATCGAGTTCCAGATGGCGCCTGCTAGAACTTCACGTATATTTACTGCCTGTCCCAGCATAACCTTGTTGTTCGACATCGTTTCTTAAACGGATAAGTCATTCATATTTCGAATGCGTCCGACATTATAAAGTTCGTTGAGGTTTATTCAGCTCCTCTTGTCACCTCAACAAAGGTTGAAGGGTTATCTTACTTTGGCAGTATCGCAAAGAGGTGAACATTTAATTGATGTTTCCCTAAACGATAGTAGAGATTGAATTGACTCTACGCTTTTATTAGCCGTACTGAAAAATTACTTTAAACATATCAAAAATATAATTTTAATTCCCTAACAGCGTTCAGACAAATAAAATATTTAGCAATTTTAACAATCTAAAGTTCTTGTATCAATCTTCTTGGGCATTAAAGCAACTAGAAAGATGTCTTCATTGTATGCTTGCCTCAAACAAAATATTGAGTTGATTCAATCTAAAATATTTAACATTTTTTGACTGTTGGTTCAATGACCACGCGTGATTGCTAATAGGTAAACGAAAAATACTGTTACCTGAACGTGTTTTTGGTTGACTGAACAGTTTATTTTTCTCAGTGCGTGGACATTAAACAACGGTAACATACGACGTGTCTTAAGGACACTATTCAACGGTAAAATACGGTGTGTCTCAAGGACATAAAACGACAACTAAGCACAACGTAACCTGTGCATGCGTTCTGGTTTCGGCTCCTAGGATCGGACTCGGTAAGAGAGAGTGAGACTCCCACTCTAGGATCAGGATGTATGAGACGCCCACACTAGGTAAGAGAAAGCGAGACTCGCGCTCTAGGATCAGGAAGTGCGAGACGCCCGCACTCGGTAAGAGAGAGTGAGACTCCCACTCTAGGATCAGGATGTGTGAGACGCCCACACTAGGTAAGAGAGAGCGAGACTCCCGCTGTAGGATCAGGAAGTGCGAGACACCCGCACTCGGTAAGAGAGAGTGAGACTCCCACTCTGGGATAAGGATGTGTGAGACGCCCACACTCGGTAAGAGAGAGCGAGACTCCCGCTCTAGGATCGGGAAGTGCGAGACGCCCGCACTCGGTAAGAGAAAGGTCAGGATAAAACAGGAGGAGCGGTTGGAAATAACACGATCGTAGCACAGATTACCCAGCGTGTTAGAGTCGGAACACCGTCGGGAAGATGAGCCGGTGAGCGACTAACTCCTACGTGCTCGCAGCACGCTTTTATAGGCTAGCGCGTGGAGGGGGAGCCCTATTCCTTTCAGTACTCCCACCCTGATTTGTACTTTTATGGATCTGCGCGAGGCATCCTAAATATACAGACTAAATAATTTAACTATAAAACAAAGAAAACTCTAAATAAATAATAACGGAAATTCAATAGGTACGGCGTTAATGAAGAAACCCGGTTAAATGTCACAGACTATATATTTCTGAAAGAAATTATTAAACTTGGTAAGTTAAGGTAAGTTTAGATTAATTAACATTAAAAATAACAAATTTAAATTTATTTCGTTCTTTAATGAAATTATCCGATAAAGTTAATTTCATTAAAGCTAGACAAATTTAACTAAATTGCATTTTGTTAAAGTTAAATCAATTAGTAAACTGCTTGAAAAATTCTTACTTATATTTTCACAAACACCTTTCTAAGCAACCTGATATGTTTCAGCTGAAAGTCGCGGTCAAAAAAAAAAGTGGACACGTCAATTTTTTAATACTAAAACTTTAGCCGTGCGATTGTAATTATGAACTGATACTTACGGATGACAAACAATAATTATTACTGATTATTATCATCCGTAAGTATCAGTTCATAAGTATATGTATACAACCACTCAGCTAAAAAATTGATGTGTCCACTCTTTTATGGCCGCGGCTATAGACTAAGATCTGATATTTTCTGACCTATTTATATAAATTTGCATGAACAAAAACTAGCTAACCTAATTTTTTAAAAAATGTAAATCTTCCTATACTTCTATCAAAAATTCAAAACGGAAATCATATAAATCTTCTTTACCTGTATATGGAAAAGAAATTATATTTTAAGTAAACTTAATCTAACGGATTCTATTTTGTAGAGATGGATTCGACCTTCGTTGGGATGCTATATCAAAATGCAACGTCTACCATTGCCCTTAAAGAAGAAATGTCGTGGTTTGAGACTGAGAGTATCATTTATGCTAAACGTTGCTGGAGTAAAACTTGCTAGTTGTCAAAATATTTTTACAACAGAATTTTTTTAAAATAGCAATACAGTATTTTTTGGAATTCTTTTGATAGAGATTTTCTTTCTCTTTACAATGGTACCAGAAGTTCTTAAATTTGCCTACAAAATAACGAAATAATTTAAAAAGTTCATTTTCAAATGAGTAGGCCATGTTTTATGTCAATTTAATGTGTAAATGAGTGATGGACGAGCGTAGCCATGGGAATCAAACGTTTTATAAATTAATCATAGCATGTGAATACGGGCCAATGTTACTAAAAAAAATATCATAAATAACTTTCGCACTTCTATTACAAAAGTAAAACGCTAAAAATATAAGATATTCATTCGTAAACTGGAACATCAATTGAAAATGTTTTAATACATACACTAAAAGGGGTTTTATTTTATATACAATTTCACGAACAAAAAAGGTTTCTTAAATGTAAAAACGATCACTGTTACTAGGCCAAGAAAAACACTTTTCAAAGAAAATTAGAAAAGGTTTTCGAAAGCGAACACCACTGTTCAAAACCGTACATGTCCGGGAAAAAGAGGACGTCCGATAACACTTAAAACTAATTAATTAATAACTGGAGCCTCGTCCTTGGGAAAACAGACAAGAACCGTCACTGCTTCAAAGTATATTTCAAATCAAAATGAATGTGATTTCTTATTCCAAAGTTGTTTCGTTCTTAAAATACTAAAGTGACTTTAGCGCCACCTGTATTTGAAATATATTATGTTGCTTTGTAAGGATTATTAAAACGAATTGAAAATGATCTACACAGTTTTACTGTAATAAAAAAATAAAAACAAAACTGAAACTGCATTATTTTTCATTTAATGTTAACAATAATAATATAATAAGTATTCACTAACTTATTTACTATTTTGAATAAAATTATTTCTTAATCACCGAATAATGCAAGAGATCACCACAGAATGATTAAAATTATTAGGTATGTTGTAAAATTCTAAATGATTGAAATTTTATTTACTTGTGTCTTATTAAAGCAAACAGCATAACAATGGTACTTTTGAGTATCATCAGTTTTGCGAGGAGCTGGAGCGAAACGGAAAGAATATCAAATTAGATAACGCATGCGGTGGTTTTCACTCAACCATCTTGTTTATTTACGACTTTTGGGATTTGATACCGCAACCGAAACGGGGACGTACAAACAGAAGAAAATTATAATTGTAAATACCCGACAATCTGCCTTTGTCTTCGTATATCTCGGAGAAATAAAACGCCGAATAAAAACAGCGGCGAATAAGTTGCTCCTTCGTCTACGTCTTTTATGCGGAAATTAGCAAGTAATTGTGCTTACGAGGTAAATAGTACTGTGTTTATTCTCGCGTTCAAATTCTAAGAAAATAAAGACACGAAGACTTGGTTTCATTTTGAAGGAAAATAATAATACGCTTGTAAATTGAAATAAATTGTCTTCATTAATAGTAATCCATTTTAAACTGGTTTATATTGTACAGCAATAGTGATTAGTGATTACTGTAATTATTAGGACACATAGTTCGAGTTGATATCAGAGTTACGGGGACCCAGAAACTCAAAATCTCCAACACGAATTTAAAAATCCCGCCATTACCCGCATTCTAAAGGTCACATTTCCATATATTAACGGTTCAACTCTACTTCACATACAGTGACCGGCAGAAAGGTGGACACATATAGAAAAATTTTTTATTATTGATTTCTCAGAAAATTTTATTCTACAGTATGTGCCTGGATTGAGTTTACAATACGTATAATGGACCAAAAATTTATGAATTCAGATTTCATGTTCTGCAGTTCAGGTCTGCTTGGCGTGAAATGAATTTGTGCCAAATTTGACGCCAAAAGTCTTCAAGGTGGAGGAATTAACACAAGAAGTAAAATCTGTGTAGGTAAAGTGGTCTTCTTTTTGAATTTAGGAGGAAAATTTAGTAAGATAAAATGATTCCCATTTTAAATTAGGGAGATATACCAAATTCCAACATCCTAGAAAAAAAATTGAATTACGGAAAATTACTAATTATAAATAATATTTCAGTAAAGTTGGAAAATGTTAACGCCATCTACATATTTATTGATCAAAAACAAATAAAATATGATTATTTAAATAACACTCCGTCCATATTAGCACCTGACAGTGTTAATGTCTTACAACTGTACAGAAATCCCAATATTCCGTAATTCAATTGTTTTTTCTAGGATGTTGGAATTTGGTATATCTCCCTAATTTGAAATGAAAATCATTTTATCTTACTAAATTTTTCTCCTAAATTCAAGAGGAAGACCACTTTACCTACACAGATTTTACTTCTTCTTGTGTTAATTCCGCCACCTTGAAGACTTTCGGCGTCAAATTTGACACAAATTCATTTCACGCCAAGCAGACCTGAACTGCAGAATATGAAATCTTAATTTAAAAATTTTTGGTCCATTATACATATTGTAAACTCAATCCGGGGACATACTGTATATGAAAGTCCCTGCATTTTCCCAAGCTCAAAATACACTTATCAAAATTTGAATACCTGTTGTCATATACCGACGAGATCAAGATATTTGAAATCAACACAAGAATAAAGTACCTTTACGGTACTTTACGGTACGCCTACGGGAAAAAAGAAATTTTACATATTTTTCAATTTTTCTCGTACCAATGTGTATCGTAGAACTTTAAATGTGTAGAGCTGGACGTTTCTTCAAGTGTGACATGAATATACTCTAGGATTTGTATTCGCTCATCAACCAACTAGAAATTATGATCAATAACATTCATACCATAAAAATTTCACTTTTTTGTTAAAAAAAATTCATCCTAGACAGCTATGTTTTCATATTTAAAATTACAGAACAATTCTTAATAACTATTCCAAATAATTTTTCGCGTATCTTTACTTATAGTTACTTTACTCTTATATCGATTTAAAATATTTTGATTTCCTGGATATACCTACACTTTTTTATTATTAATTTCTCAGAAAAATTTATTGTTTGTGAAACTTCCTGCATCTTCCCAAACTCAAAATGCACTTATCAAAACTTGAATACCTCTTGTCATGTACGGAGGAGATCAAAATATTTGAGATCGACGTAAGAATACAGTACCTTTATCTACGACCACTACTGTAAATGACGAATTACGTACAACACATAATTAAGTAAGCGGGTGTTTACAAACGTCGTACGTAAAGTAAGAAAAACGCACAACGCACCTACTTTACGCACGCTTGTAGTTAGATCTACGTAGCCGCATCACATTAGATTGACACCCGTCGAAATTGCAAGTGTCTGCTGATTATTTTGAACTTGAATGATAAGGTAATTTTTGTGGTCGTAGATAAAGTATAGTACAAAACTCGAGTTGTAAAGCAATTACGCACTTGTGGAATTACTTGCATTCGCCGCTGCGCGGCTCATGCGCAACTTTTCCACCGTGCGTAATTTGCTATTTACAACTCTCGTTATGTAATATACTATTATTTTTCAAAGTACGCGAAAATATTATTTAGAAAAGTTATTCAGAATTATCCTGATATCTCAAATATGAAATTATGCACGGAGAGAATTACGTTGTAAAAGTAAATATAAATATAGTAATTTTTACAAAAATTTATATTACTATATGTGACAGCAAAATCATTTTATTAACTTAAAAACATATTTATATTAACTGTTATATATTTAAATTTATAAAAAGATATTCTAAAATGGCTAAAATATAAAATATAATATCGTTTAATATATTTATATTTTAACATTTATATCTACGCACAGATAAGAAGCTACGGGATTCACACGATCACCAACCTTTGCAGCTGCACCAAAAAAAAATAAGTACTCGATTTAAGAAAAAACGTATATTAAATTACAAATTTTATAAAAAAATAATTGTGCAAATCGGTTTTGATTACAGCGGATTCCTCGAGCTTGCTCTGTATAGCTGTTTAAGGCCTCATTGGGCCTTCATCAACAGAACCGTAGCTCCAGAACTTCACCATAGAAAACATAAATATATTATGTTATGTTGTGTTGTCTATGAACTCCACTGCAAACCAAACCGATTTCTCCTAGGTTATATGCCATTGTGATGTGAAAGTAATGAACAATTTAAGTAGTGACATCTTTCGATCGCTTTTTGACCTACAAATTTTATGTTGTAAACATCATATCTGCAGGACGAACTCATAAATGTTACAAAATCATATGCTTAATGTAATATAATCGCATTGTCATTTCTTTTAAGAGAAAAATTTACTTGCTTTACTTAAACAATTTTGCTACTTTTAAAACAATTTATTTTATTATTAATGATACTTTTTTTACAACACGGTTTTTAATATACATTTTTCTCAGTGTGGCTGCCTATGATGAAAATAATTTTTTTGGACACAAAAAGTGAAATTTTTATGGTACCAATGTTATTGATCATAATTTCTAGTTGACAAATGAGCGAAAAATAAACCCCAAATATTCATGTTACACTTAGGCTCAGTTTTACAATCGTGGAATAAGGACGGAATAACTGTTCGCTGAATATCCTTTAACGTTCCTCTATATCTACGTCATACCTACGTCACGTTATTCTAGAAATAATGCTTATCCGAGGATTGTAAAATCGGGCCTTAAAGAAACATCCAGTTCTACACATTCAAAGTTCTATGATACACACGTTGATACGAGAAAAATTGAAAAATATGTAAAATATCTTTTTCCATCGTAGGCGGCCATGATTTCATATTTGAGATCTCATAGCAAATCTAAATAACTTTTTCAAATAATATTTACTTTGAATAATAAAGGTAATTTACTCTTATGTCGATTTCAATTATTTTGATCTCCTCGGTATATGACAACATGTATTCAAATTTTTATAAGTTTATTTTGAGTTTTGGAAGATATAGGGGCTTTCATAAAGAATAAAATTTTCTGAGAAATCAATAATAAAAATATTTCCCATATGTGTCCAACTTTCTGCCGATCACTGTAAAGGCGATTTAAATTAGCTAAACTATTACAAATGATATAGGGTGAAAATCAAATGTGGCACAAAAAGTACACCACACTGATCACTAGTCCATGAAAATGGAAAAAAATAGTGTCCAGTCTGCTTTAGTTTTGAAACTGCAAACTATTAAAGTTAGCACTGGTACAAAATGTGCCGATTTTAAGTAACCTACCTGATTGATTGATTGATGTTACTAATATAATTAAATATAACACTAATTTTTTATGAGTATCGAAATCATTTTAGGTTGTACAGTATTCAATGGGCAGAAACTTCTAAATTTTAAAATTCTAATTTGTACTAATTCGTAAACGAACTATGAGAGAAAGAGATTTTAATGGTTCACCTTGTATACTACAAAACCGAAAATATCATATTTGTAAATGTGAAATATCGAAAACATTAATTGTTGTGACAAATATAACGATATGTCATCCTTAGTAGCATATAAATTCACAAAATTTGCAATGAAATGTATAGAATTTTTTGCTGAAATACATCATTGACCTCTTCACTACTTTCGATTTGTTTTCAGGAACATTTGGCTGTTCCGCTAGCAACCGAGAAAGCAACCCGTCCTAAATAAGTATACATTTTAAACATGAACAAATTTATTTAATGGAATGTAAATAAATTCTCTCCGAAATATATATTGCGGTCTTTTCGATATTCGCCTTACATTTTCCGATATTTTAACCCCGTGGCTTAAGGTAGAATCTGTCCCAATTGTTTAATATTCTTCGAGGGGGTTTGTCAGATCTGAATTTGATTTAGCTGCCTGTCTGGAACTGTGATTGGAATATGAATGAATATCAGAAATTCTGAGCCGGTCGAGATTAAAGTTCGAAATCAGAATTAGCAATTTACTTTCAATTATTTCTGGCTTCCTGTGACAGAATTGGATATACGACCGGGTTACTGTTATAACAGGTGTACGCTAATGCATTAAACACGAGAAATGAATAAATGTAAGGGCTAAAACAATATGATCTAGTTATTTGTTTGTATCCCTATGAAAACGTACAATAACACGAACATGTCATGTAGGTATATGCTCCATTACTAGACCAGGTGATTTAAGAATATGTGAGAAGGAAGAAAAGAGAATCGAAGATATACTTTATTCAATAGTTTTTTTTATTCATTTAAAAAATAATAGAGAAAGTGCGAATGAGAATTCTCGTATCATCACCCCCACACATTTAGCGTTCATACTTGTCATATATTTGGCAAAAGCGTTTAATTCCGTGAGATGTATCGAGATTACACTTTCGGCACTTTCCATTTGCCCACCTAAAATATCGTGACCGATAAAACCTGTGAAATGAATATAATATCTCTGTTGATTTCCAGTTATCCCTCCGTGCCATGTTGACAAATCATGCAATATGTTACTGTCACTGCAAGCATTTCGAGAGTATCCGTAATTAATTGCCTGGCTTATCCGACCTATAATTAATTATTCATACGGACGGCGAAATAAAATCAAATAAGTACTAACCGATTAATTTATTGTTATACTATAGGTGAGAGGACGTCGATTTGTGTAACAATTCATTTCAATTCATCCTAGAAGGTATATCAGTTAATAGTTATTTATTGTATAGGTATTTTAGATAGCATTTTATTCACGCAAGAATGTTTAAACGCGAGAACGAAGTTCGAGCGTTTAATTTTCTTAAATGGATAAAATGCATCTAAAACACGCATGCAATACAACGTTTTATCCACAATCACCACATTTATGGAATCAGAATGAGCGAAATTTAATTAAAAAATATTCGTATTCGTAAAATGAAACGTGACAGGCTTTATCATACCTACTGGTTGCTATGGTACGTTGTTTATTATTATCCACTAGTGGAATAATAGTATATTATGCAAGAAGTTTTATAAACGGCATTTTAGTCACGAGTTTTAATTAGGCACGAGCGAAGCGTAGCGGAGCGAGTGTTTAATAAACGAGTGTCTAGGGAAGTTTATAAATCGAATTGCATATTATACTTTTTTTACGACCAACACAAAAATACTAAAATTCGGAAATTGTGCCGTGACGCCGTGACTAAAACACACAAAGTTACAGCTTGTCAATGTGTATTTAAAAGATCACTTAGCAACGTGAAAATGATAATACGATAATTTGCGTTTTAAAGATGGGAGTAGAAAAAGTAACTTTTTGTACTTTGCGTTCACAATGAGTTCATTGTCACACCAAAAACAGTTTCACAACGTGGCTCATTGTAAAACTGTTTTTGGTGAAATTTTAGTCAATTTTTAATAGAATTCACAAAATAATTTATTATTTGTTATTTGTTATGTATTCACAATGAAGCTGGACAAGAAAAATTAATAACTTGCCAATTTGATTTTTGTTTAAAACGAAAGGTTGTCAGTGTTGCCATGCATTATAACTAAAATTCCCCATATATTAAGGAGATCCAATTCTCCAGTTCTGTTGGGGCACTTCGAGCTTGCTTCGCTACGCTCGTCGTACCCTAACCCCACTCGTGTTACAATAAGCTTTCTTGTGAAACTTGTTAAATAATATACTGTGACGATTTTAAGGGTTCTATTAATTTTTATTTTAAAATAAAACTCGGTATACTTAATAAACTAATTAACTAAAAGCAATAGTAATTTATTTATAAACTTACACTGACACATTAATTTATTTACAAGCTTATATCTAATTTATTTTAACAGCCGAACGAAAGTCTAACGCGAACTTTAATACGGAACTGTCCAATTATTCGTTACATTCTACGGCTGCTGGCTTTCATAAGCCAGGACTGATTGTACGTGAACTTTCCCGAACCATTCCAGAGTGTCTGTTCTATTCCGCCGCCGGAATTTTCCAGGCTGTCTGCAGAAGCCTTTAGTCTAAGGCGCGTCGGCTGTGACGCAAGAGACAGACTGACGTCGACTGATGTCGACGAATCATTACATTACTATTATTCCACTAGTGGATAATAGGTCACTTTAAATGCTTCATAAGTGTGGATAAAAGTCCAATTATAATCTGATTGTGGATAAATATTAATAAGTATTAGTAGTAATTAGAATTCCTTGATTACGTCAACCCAAAATTCATTTTAATACAGTATAATTGACGACATGCGATGATTAGGATTTATTTGAAAGGTACTTTTCAAAACTAATTTTAGATTACTATGCGGAGTTTATAAATACTATTACAGCGAAATTTTATAACCTAAAATTATATTAACACATACAAGGTGTTAGTAAAATCTTGGCAACATGTAGCAGGATTTTTAAATCTGTAAACTTCTGAGAGAAAATTTTAAATTACCCTAAATTTCTGTTTCCTATTACACTGAGAAAAATGAAATTTTGCCATTTTGATAAAACATCACTCCTATTGATAAAATAAAAGTATAATGCTGTCATGTTATAAGATCCATCTTACTCTAAATTAATCATGATTCTTAGCACAATGAAACTGTTTAAGCTTAAGAATGTAAAACTATCATTCTACATAATACATAATACGTAAAACATAATGTTAAAATATAATAAACCATAATGAAATATTATGCTGAATAAATTAGTAATAAAATGTCATGTCTGACTTTTTGTTAATTACTCCGGTAATTTTATCATGACAAGAAATGATACTCTAAACAACAAACCACATAGTGTTAATTTTGCAGTAGTACGCTGGGTCGCTTTTTAACGCGAATCCAAATAAAATGTTCGGAATTCTTCATAATATAAATGTACTCTTTGGTACCATTTTTCTCAGTGTAGCTAAATAAGATATGTGAAAATTCAGAGTCAAATATATATATAGTAACCAATATACTAATGCCCGGTTGCACCAACTTTTTAAGTAGAGCTTAAATTTAAGTGGTGTTTAGACTATGACATTATTTATAGATTTAACAAAATGTTAGTCACATTCTAATTGATAATTAAGTTGAAGTTTAAATGTCAATCAGATTGTATTTGACACTATACTGACCATAAGTAAATGTCACATTCTAAACATAACTTAAATTTAAGCTCCGCTTAAAAAGTTGGTGCAACCGGGCATAATATACACAAATTGTACTTAGTATTTTTTATGATTAATTGTTCAAGTCTTGAAAACCATAACCTTTAAACCATAAAACCTTACGTTATTTTCAAACTCTTGTAATGAGCTATGCAATGGTATAATAAATAATATACTATATCCTCGGCTTGAGTTTACAAGAGGGGAAAAATAATTATTTTTAATTTTACAAAAAAATGTCCAAAGAAAAAAAAATTGCTTGATTTATACCAAACAAATCTGTAATTAAAACTTCAACATTAATACAGTGTGTTCTTAAATTTTTTTTTTTATTTCATTAATTGTCTCGTGCCATGATTTTTTACGATTTCAAATGTGGTCTAACGCCAAAACAATGCATCGATCGGCTTCATTTGGCTTTTGGAGATGAGGCACCATCAGAGAGCAGTGTTTACATTTGGTTTGCCGAATTCCAGCGTGGACGTACCACTCTCAGTGACGAATTACGTGAAAGTCGTCCATCAACATCTGTTGTTGCCACTAATGTTGATGCTGTGCGTGAAATGATGAGCGAGATTGGTATGTGACGTACCGTGAGATTCAAGCATCCTTGGGCATTGACATGAAAGCAATTCACGTGATTTTGCATGATCATTTGAATGTACGAAAGCTTTGCAGTCGTTGGATCCCACACAATTTGAGACAAGCGCAAAAACAGGATCGCGTCAAATGGTGCGACGAAATGCTCAAGAAATTTAACCAAGGTCGTTCAAATGTAGTTTATAACATCGTTACTGGTGATGAAACTTGGATCTATTCGTATGAGTCCGGAAGTAAACAACAATCTACCGTTTGGGTATTTTAAAGTAAGCCAAAACCAACAAAAGTTGTTCGTTCACGGAGTTCTGCGAAGCAAATGGCCGCTTGTTTCTTCGGTTTATTCAGCAACTGTGGCTATAGAGGATCGAGGAACCGTAAACGCTAATTGGTATACTATGATTTGTTTGCCGGAAGTCATCGATAAAATAAGAAGAAACAATTGAAATCGACGAATTATTCTTCATCATGACAACGCCAGCTCTCACTCAGCATGTCGAACCGTTGATTTTTTATCCAGTATAAATGTTGAATTAATGACTCATTCCCCGTAGTCACCTGATTTATCACCTAATGACTTTTTTTGTTCTCAAGTATCAAAAGTAAAATGCGTGGTGAGCGATTTTCGTCGCTGAAGCAGCGGCTGAAACATTCCGGAGACTGGTTTCTGAGGTATCGGCTTCAGAGTGGAAAACGAGTTTTACTAATTGGTTCGAGCATATGCAAAAGTGTATTGACGTCAAAGGCGATTACTTCGAAAAACAATACAACCATTCACCAAATTTCATATGTTTTTTTTTTCATATCGTTTCCAGAAACTTTTCCAGCAGCTCACGTATTAATAAGTTTTATTGAAATTATCATTACATTTTAAGCATTTATGAAACCGTGCTGTACTTTCATTCTATTAGTTTTCTGATACCTGCTAATTTTTCTGTGTTTAGTTTGACTCGATCAGATAGAGCAAAAGAAAAGCCCTAATAATTTAAAGCCAGATAAAATTGAAATTCAAATTAAATAAACAGAAGAGCGAGATTCTTTGTCAATAATGTTATGATACGGGAGATAAAAGTTACCGCTACATAACGGAAGAATTTATTGCATCTTTAACAAATTCAAGAAATCCGTAATAGTTATAAGGAGCTACGACGTAGATTAAATTACATTTTCGAGATGGTGGGTTAATCGAATAATTTAAAATGTTGATTTTGTTTTTTTTTTTTCGATTTTAAGTATTAATGTTTAAGTTTTAATTACAGATGTGTTCGTTATAAAACAAGCAATTTTTTTTCCTTTGGCATTTTTTTGTAAAATTGAAAATAAAACTCTTTTCCCTCTTGTAAACACAATACGGGGACATACTCTATAGGTGTATAGTGTTCAATTTAAAAAAAAAAAAACATATAAGTTGGGGTTATCCTTCTGTTAAGAAAGTTGACTCTTTCTTCTTAAAACCTTATTTATTTTTTAAATTTTGTATTCATATTCTCAAAAATAGTAAAGATTTTCAGGAAAATTGACATTTTATTGGTGGATATGACAACACAAAAAATATCCAATTAATATTTTTAAATAATGCGTTTAAATTGGTCTCCATTTGCAGTTAAACAATAACCTAATCCATCATAAAATTCCCGCCCCATATTTGCCAACTGATACTTAGATAATCAACCACGTTCGGTAATTATTGCTTCTTTTAATGTTTTTACATTTTCATAGAATTCTGTCGATTGTACAATTTAATTTTTCTACTTTGCGTTCACAATGAGCTCATTGTGACACCAAAAACAGTTTCACAACGTGGTTCATTGTGAAACTGTTTTTGGTGAAATTTTAGTCAATTTTTAATTGAAGACCTTTAATAGAATTTACAAAATAATTCATTATTTATTTGTTATTTAACAGAACACTCACAATGAAGCTGGACAAGAAAAATTAATAACTTGTCAATTTGATTTTTGTTTAAAATGAAAGGTGGTCAGTGTTGCCACGCATTACAACTAAAATTCCGCATATACTAAGGAGATCCAATTTTTAACACGTTAATTGCCACGTGAACCGAGGTTTGTGTCTCAAATTCAAGTTGGGTTCTCGCCCTGAAACCCGCGGTATGGGCTTCAAATCTTACTTCCATTGTAGAGCCTGTGAACGCTCATCGGGTTCACGCATTGCATTGTAGCTTATGGAACATTAATAAGTGAGGCTCGGCCGTCTCTAAAATGTTCGGAGCCCGAACTTTTTTTTCATATGTTGGGAAATAATGCAAATTAATCATGAATAATATAAAATTGAGTTTATTATTCTATCGGGTGTACATTTTGTAATAATGGTGCTAAATGCATAAATTTTATTTTTATTCATCGGAAAGAAATTAATTCCATAACTTATTTACACTTTTTGTTCTTTTTCGTAATTACCACTTATTTTACTACTTATTCTGGATACAACTGATTTATGCTAAATACAGAAACGCACTGGCACTAATGCCACTAATACGTGTTGCAATCATGCATGTACAAGAGAAGTTAAAACTTGTAAAGTGCGAGAATCGTTTTATGAGTCTCATGACCTATACTGTGGAGACGCTCTGAGACCCACATGCCGAGTCTCATTTTGAAAAATGTTTTTTTTAAGGTAAACCTTACTGAAATACTCTTACACAACTACCTACTCTTTTTTGAACATAGATTGTATGAAATATAAGAAAAACTTAAATGGGCCCAGGGGTTCATATATTTTTAGTACATTTGGGCGATTAACGTGTTAACAATATTTTTCATATTTTTATTCAATAAGTGACGCAAAGTAGAAAAAATACTATATTTTATTATCCCACAAGCATTTGGGATAAATCTGGAGAACGTGCAGGCCAGTTAATGGTACCTTCTCTCCCTACCCAGTGATTAGGGAAATGAATCATTTAAAACTTTTCACACAACTGTACTATTGTGCGGAGGGCAACCATTATGCTGTAGCCAGATTTCATGGTCTACGCCAAGATCTTCTAAAACGGGTCCTACTGAATTCTACGGCATTTGGAGATATGTACTTGTTACCGGTGAGGGATCCTTCGATAAGAAACAGAGCAATGATTTGGTGTCCCAAAATTCCTGCCCATACTTTAACTATTTAACGGTACGGGAAAGTGGGGCAAGTTCGGACACGTAATTTCAAAAATTTATATTTCAAATTCAAGAGAAAATTGAGGTCTTAATTCGAGTCTTACAGATACCTTAGTCTATTTCCAACATTCAGGGCTTATCTTAAACAAAAAGAATACAGTGGTTTTCGTTCAGTTATATTTTTCCGTAAAAGGTGCATTTGTCCGAAACTGCCCCATAGTGGGTTACATCCGGACAACAACAGTATTTATCAGAAAAAGGTTTATTGATTGTTGTAACCATAAATATTGACATTACATTTGCAAATTGAAGGCATCCTTGAAGTTCCTGGTGTTGACTCTGGATTAGGTAATTTTGAGACTATACCTTCTCTGGAAACATTCGAAATGTCTTGTAAGTTCCGAAAGCGGAAGCCGCCTTTATAATTTCTCAAGAAATCCACGTCGTAATCGTCTGTATTGCAAAATTCCACGCTCCCGATAAAATAAAGTATTTTTTATTGTTCTGAAACTGATTTGTCCGAACTTGCCCCACGTAGCAAAAATACATAATTGACAAAATAACTCGTGTCTAAATAAAAACCTGGTCAAGTAGGCTACATTTAGTAATTCTGCTATGCAATGGATAAATTGTCGATCACAACCCACTTGATCAGGATTTTATTTAGACGCTCGTTATTACTTCACACATGGTTTGAATCTACTATTTTGTGTGGTTAAGCATCGCTAAACGTATCCAAGTCTGAGGTAAATAGTATGAATATTACCTCAAAATTGTTCGCAAGCCGTTATAGCTTACGATGTCTGCAGTAAAAGTTATAAGAGGAACTCGAATTTTGAATTTTCTCAAATAATCGGATTGTGCGTGATCGAAGTTGTTCAACAATAATGGAGCACTCTGTGGTGTTAAATTTGCTTTGTCCTGAGGTGCCCCATGTCCGAAGTTGCCCCACTTTCCCCTATTGACTTCGATTCGAAACAGTTAAGTGTAAATTTTGAGTTCTCCAATACCGAAAATTTTGAAAATTTGAAGCATCACTTGTAGAAAAAGTTGACTCATTGTACTCATTATAGAGTACTCGCTGTAAAAGCAGACGCACATCCTGCACGTGACGTGTTACAAATTCTCTAATTGTGCCTAATGGGTTTATTATTTTTTTTAATAAAAGTGGTTATTGGTCATTTGTATAGTCACAATTAAAAGTAACCTCTCCCCAATAAAATGTAAATGCTTGTCCATAACAAGCAGTTGGCCAAGTAAACAATGACAAGAATCCGATGCATATTCGCTTGTCCACCTACTCATTATAATGGTTAGAAGTGATTAAGCCGCAATTTAACTTTTTTTTGAGGTGACATTTCCTTTCAACTCTGACCACACATACAGGATGGGCCAATAGTGCGTATTCGGAAGAGAGTGACTTTATTATTGCATATTCTTAAAATCCATGTGCGCTAAGACTTAGATGAGATATAGCTGCATGATTTAAAATTAGTTACCATTATACAGGGTGTTTCGTCTGGATGTGCCAACCTAAAGTTATATTTTTTTAAATAGAACACCCAGTATATTGTATATTGTTGTAGTGTATTGTATAATGTTCATTTCTAACAAACTGAAAACTTAAAATCAGATTGAATACAACTTTTTAAAATAATTTTCAGTTAAAATGAACGATTTGTCATGGAAGTAATCCGTTAGAAGTCGGAATAAACGCTGCATTACAGAGTTTCGAATTTGAAATGTCATTATGTGAGAATTCAATGTGTAACGTATACCAAACCGCATATTACTGAAAAGTTTAATCTACGATGTGTCAGAATTAATAATAATATACAGGATGTTTAATTAATTAATTAAAAAATTAAAAAATCAGAGTAAAATAAGCATTCGAGTTATGATTCACCCTGTAAAAAGCATGTGACCTATTTTTAAAAAGAACATTGTCTTTTACTGCCAATAAGTCATGTAATATTCCTATAAAAGTACAAAATAAAATTTTAATAAACAACGTATCTACAGTGTATCAAAACATACCGTATTTTTACGTTTAATTGCCAATATCTCGAAATGTATTACATTTAGGTACGTAATTATCTTATAAAAAATTGTTTCATTTTTAAAGGCGAATGAGATGAGCTCATAATATACTGGGTGTTCCATTTAAAAAAACATAACCTTGGGTTGGCACATCCAGACGAAACACCCTGTATAATTGTAACTAATTTTAAATCATGCAGCTATATCTCATCTAAGTCTTGGCGCAACCGGATTTTAAGAATATGCAATAATAAAGTCGCTATCTTCCGAATACGCACTAATGGCCCATCCTGTAGTTACGTGCAGGACAAAATTAAGAGAAAATTCTGTTTTATTATCTGAATACGTTTAAAGTTTACAAGGATATAGACTAGATAATACGTTTGCTTGGATCTCATTTCGAATTTAATTCGATGACCGAGATTTTAATGCGATTTAGAGTTTAGTTTTGCGAGTTTAATATGTGTGTCCCCGAATTAAGTTGGTAGTTTTATGCAATTTTTAATACGCCGGAAATAAAAATTTTACGGATGTGTAAAACACACGAACAATAAAGTCGTTCCTGTTTTGAAATGGAAATTTTTCGCTTCCGATGTAAATAAAAACGTACAACCTTTTCGGTTGCATAAATTGTAAACGCATTACGGCGGAGCCGTAAAAGTTGAAAATCTTTAGCCTTCAGAGAATCGAATGAGAGATATGGTTCTGGAAGTTTGCAGCTAAATGGATCGTTTGTGCTGGTGCTGCTTCGCTCTGACTAAACGGAATTTGTAAAAGCTACAGTACAAGGTCAAATCATTTCCTTGGAAGTTTAAACTGGATAGTGTTGCTGCTTTCGCAAAAATTTGCATTGATTTTATAGATATGTACACGTACAGGGTTTTTGTTTATATTATAAGGGGTACCTACATATTTAGACATGTTAAAAAATGTTGAATACAAAAGTTTTAGGGATTTACCTGAACCGCCAGAATTTACTAAAAAAAAAAAAAAACAAATGACGATCGAAAACCTAACGAATGTATATCCACTTTGTTATTTTAAATGGAACATTCAGTATATTTTCTCGAATCAGGAAAGTTATTTTTTTCCTAATTCCAAAAATATTTAGTTTGTCTATATTTGGTTTAATACTTTAATGTTGATGTTGGGTTTCATAAAAGTCGATTAAATTTAATCATTGATTAAGAATAATCATTCCTATACCTTCAGCACATGTAACCAAAGCAACGTTTACTTTTAACGCTTGATTAAATTTAAGTAATGTTTGTGAAATCCACCATAAGTGTATTAAATTTGTTTGTAGCAGAAAAGTAATAAAAGTTTAAGTAGCAATATTTTCCAACAATTGTCGGAAGAAATAAGTGCTAATTTGTGCATACTTATTGCAAGTTCGGCAGATTGTCAGAAAATCAATCACATAATATATTTTATCTACACCTGTTTCATAATAGCTATATTCCTCATTTGGGTTGTATAATGAGACTTATTATAACACTAGTTATACAGGCTGTCCCAACAGTGTATTCTCGGGCCATATCTCCATAACTACTGAAGGTACAAAAAATTTTCAACACAATTTCTTTTTTAATTTAAGAGATCTACAATACAAAATTATTTTCATCTATACAGAGTGAATCAAAACAGTGGTGCCGGACACAACTTTTTTATTTCAAATGGCATGCCCTATATATGAGACCAAATTTGGATTGCCCATAAAATTCTACATATTTTCTGTATACCATTGCCTATACCTAAACCTAACCGTTCTTGAGATATTTAACATTTTGTCTAAAAACTGCCATTTGCAGTCACTATTTTATTTATTCATATTTTATTTATTTGTAACTCTAAGAAAAAGATTTTTGGTGCGGATGTAGTTGATACATAAGCTTGTCATAAGCCATTATTAAATGTACTTTTATTGCTACAGGGTGGTCATGGTAATAAACAAAATCTCAGAAATTTCAAACTGACAAAACTCAATTTTCTTAAATAACATGCCCTATATTTTTCTATCCTATATTCTTCGTTTAATAAAGTACTTTCATTTTTGTTAAGTATGTCTTCTACCTATCTGAGATATTTTCTGAGATTCTTAGATTTATTTGAATTATTTCTTTTAAAACGAGTTATTTTCTAAGGTGGCCGTGGAAAACGGCAAACAAATGAAGCTGTTGACTTTAATAATTAATTTTCAAGTGACAATAATGTACAGGCATTAGTTAGTTCAAATACGTGACTCCTTTAAACAGTTATACATTTTTTTGTACTTACGTCATACATGCCCCAAGCTCTCTATGAGCTTGTCAGGGATGCGTTAAGCCTGTCTATTGTAATATTGCCCGCTGTGGCTGCGACCGACCTACTAGGTGTTTTCCATCGGCATTCGTCTTACAAACCGGGAAAACGCAGAAAACCTAGTTCGAAGGGGCCGAAATGAATCCTGAACACAATCCGACATAAGTGTTCCTTTTCTCACATAGGACCCATATGTACCAGGAGGGGATTCGGACACACACCTATAATTGCCCGACCAAGTGTCAAGCCCGTTGCCAGCGAATCCAACCAACTTTGGCTATGCAACCATTTAGTAAAGAAATAATTCAATAAATCTAATAATTCATGTCTTAACAAGTTCCCAACAGTCTAACACTTTAAAAAATAATTATTAATGTCAACCGGTTCATTGTTTGCCGGTTTTCCATAGCCACCTTAGACTGATGTTCGTTTTAAAAGAAACAATTTAAATAGATCTAAAAATCTCAGAAAATATCTCAGATAGGTATAAGACATACATAACAAATATGAAAGTACTTTATTAAACGAAGAATTTAGGATAGAAAAATATAGGGCATGCTATTTAAGAAAGTTGAGTTTTGTCATTTTGAAATTTCTGAGATTTTGTTTATTACCATAACCACCCTGTAGCGATAAAAGTATATTTAATAATGGCTTATGTATCAGCTACATCTGTACCAAAAATCATTTTCTTAGAGTTAAAAATAAATAAAATATGAATAAATAAAATAGTGGCTGCAAATGGCAGTTTTTAGACAAAATGTTAAATATTTCAAGAACGGTTAAGTTTAGGTGTAGGAAATGGTATACAAAAAATGTGTAGAATTTTATGGACAATCCAAATTTTGTTTCATATACAGGGCATGCTATTTGAAATAAAAAAGTTGTGTCCGGCACCACTATTTTAATTCACTCTGTATAGATGAAAATAATTTTGTGTTGTAGATCTTTTAAATTAAAAACGAAATTGTGTTGAAAATTTTTTTTAATCTTCAGTAGTTGTGGAGATATGGCCCGAGAACACACTGTTGGGACAGCCTGTATAATAATGAAAAAAATTATTAGTTATTATTATGCGATTACTATGAATTTGCACTATAACCAGGCTATTGCGACTTTCGCTTACTGATGGCTTCCGACAATATTTTTTAAATTAATAAAAATAAAAACCATATTGCAGGCGTATATAAAACGTTGTATATTACAAGTGGGATAGTGCATCATTATAATATTCGTGCTCTTATCCTGAACTCGGGCTGCCGCCCTCGTCAGGATAACTCATCACACTCATATTATAATGATGTCTCCATCCCACTTGTAATATAAATAACTAATACACTATGTCCACGGATTCAGTTACAAAGAGAAAAAACTTTTTTATTTTCAATTTTTCAGCAAAAGTCACTCTTGATAAATTTGTCTGCTTGTTTTCGAATCACTAAAGCAGTTTTCATATTTGAGCTAACTGTTATAGTTCTTTTTTTATTGACATTTATCTCGAAGTTTTGGAAAATATTTTATTAAAAATTGAGTAGGCGAATTTTATTTTCAAAAGAGCTCGTATTGAAATGTGCTCTAATTTAGAACGTGTTTGCTTATTTGAATAAATTATTTTTTAATATTTTTTTGTAAATAAAATTTGAAATTAAACGTTTTGTAAACGGCTTAAGTCTAACAATAAGCAGACACGATTTCATAAAAGTAAGCCGATGTTTCTGACATTTTGCATGGATCGATGATTTTACATTGCGAAAAACTTTTCTTAATGACGAAGTTAATATAAAAAAGCTACTTTAACTAAATACAAAATACTTTTTATCTACCACCAAGACCTCCTTGATTTGAAGCAATATCAAAAATATACTGAAAATTAATTTCAAGCCAAGCAGGGTTCAATTCCCAAATAGGCAATTAAAATTTAAAATTTTTTTGTCAATCTTACCTCTTAGTAACTCAATCCGTGGACATACTGTATATCTTTTGATATTTTACAAATTACCAACAGATTCCCCAGAATCGCCGTTGCAATGCAAAAAAATAGGTTCGGAGCTATTTTCTGTAATTGCAATGAAAACTGCTTAACCTGATCAAAATACAATATCCTCTGCATACGTGTAGGGTAGGTGCAGGTAAAGATACGCAGCGGGGAAAGCGTACGCAGTGTACGTTGGGTGCCTTCCAGATACTTCAGGGGATCGTGTTGTTTAATTTTCCAGAGTATGATACTCAATAACCACTAGGTTAGTAGTAAAGAGCTCAAAAAAAGTAATAAGAAAAGGCTGTTTACAGGAACAATATGAAGTAATTTCACTTGTAATAAGGTTCGTTTTTTAAATAAATCTTAATCAATTTTTTACTTTGGTGTTTTTGTTTCATTCAAAAATCAAAGAAAAGGGGAAAAATTCGCAGTGCGAATCTTTGCCCCATTCCGTGGGACAAACGCTCGCAAATACAAATTTTCGGAAAATTGAAATTTTGAAGCTTCTGTCAACAATACAGTTTTCTACCTACGGCACATGATACGCAAAGGATCAACCTATAATTTCAACCGTATCTATTAAACAGGTTCGTGTAGGTCCAAAAAGCTATTAGGTGTACCTTTACCCCTACCTACTGTAATACAAATCGCTGCAATTATTTATTATCTGCAATGAAAATTCCGAATTGTAAAGTGGCCTTTAAGCTAGCTTTATACCTACGCAATGTAATGCACACAAAAATTACACTTGTTCGCAGTTTTATATTTAAGCAATTTCTACGTAGTTGGAACAAAACGTACCTACCAATTTCGGAATGTAAATATTTAGGATGTCTTATATTTCAGTTTTTTTTTTGAGGTTAACAATTACTGTTCATAAATATTTTGTCAATGAGCAAGCGCACAATGGAAATTGCGTCTTGCTGCAAGATATATTGGATCAAAAAAAAATTTGACAAATGTATTTGCCTTAAGTCAATATGAACGTTCGTAGTGTCTTAAGGCAAATACATTTTTCCAAATTTTTCTTATTTCATTTAGTCACTAACATCAAGGATAATCCATTATACAAATTGGATCAGTCCACGAGCAAAGCAACACATTCAAATTCACTGTGATTCTTTATACCGTGAGTTTTTTTTTTAACTCTGAACATACAACGTAAATATTCCTATGTTCAGTTTTAGAAAAATCGAGTCAATACATTGCAAGGATATACCAGCTAGAGCTACCTATGATGAAACAAAACGTGTTTGTGTAAAGTAACCCATGTAACACACCGGGTATAGAATATGTCTAAAACACGTTTTGAATTTAGTCTAAATGTAGAATATTATGGACTAGTATTTATACATATGAGTGACAGTCTAACTAACGTCTCTTTATGGGATAAATATAACGTTTACACAGAATGTATATTTATAGGGTACGCGCAACGTTTATACATGGTTTATACTAGACGTATATTTTGAAACTATAAAATTATTATAATTATATTATTACAACTTATTCTAAAGAAGCTGTCAAACGTACGGCGAAATGTTGAAATTTAATTCAACTTTACCAAGTGTCTGATCATTTGTAGTAATTATATATTTTGTGATCATTTGTAATAGGCAAGAAAGTTCCTTTGGTTTTGACTTATAAACGACAACTTTAGGGAGCAACAGTCTAGGTCGAGACATCTCGCGGCGAAATTTATAAGTTACTCATATTTGAAGCACTCATTTCATTTAGTGATACAAAGTTAGTAGTTTTACGGAAAATTCACTACGTAACAAGGGTCACAAGACCAATTTGGATATATATTTTGAACATGTTACATCTAAACATTTATTATACTTTTTGAGATATTTTAAATTAAGTTAAAGGCCTACGCTTACATGATAAGATGGAATTTAATACATAATTTGATATCGTGTTTTGCAAATCGCGACATTTCATTATATTTTAAAGAAGACGTTTAATTAACGTATCACTTGTATCCTAGGATAACTAGTATGTACCATTAAAATACGAATATTTTTGGTATTCTATATACCCTTACCAAAAATATCCCTGTCTATCGTATATAAACCGTCTAATAAACGAAATGGTGTTGCTTGGGAATATTAAGATTTATTTTGTCAACACCATAATAAATGTTCGAAATGTTCTCCTTCACGTTTTAAACAACGTGCTAAGCAATTATTTTATACTTACAAAGATTTCCTTAAGATTTCAGAATTTAAATCATGACATTTCCTAATTGATACCGACAGTACATTTATTTTGTTGAAGATTGCTAGGTGATGGCTACGAGATTGCTTCCATATCCTGCAATGCATTGACATGTTTTTTTTTTTAACTGAACGAATATTTATGTATGTCAGAGATAAAAAAAATCACGGTACCTATAATTTGAACACCCAAGAATTGCCTTCTAATTTTAAGCTCGAATTTGAGTATGTTAAATAATCTACCTATGGAACACGGTGATGTGCACGCGTCGTGAATAAGTTGTGTTCACATCGTGTCCCAGTTTAACTGTTTTAATACAGGTATATTCGTAAAATTAATATACACAAATTGTTCCTTCTAATAATACGTGATTAGTGGTACATTCTACCCGAACTTGTTGCTTGTTAAAACTTTTTGATAGTGGGTTTTTGTGTTCATCGTTCCAACCGCGTTAACCATTCTGATAAATAATGGCTCCGGCCGATCCTAAGACACGCCAACAATATCAGACGGTAAAGGCTGATACCACCAAAAACGAACTGAAAGAAATTATCCAGGAGTGCCTCAACGAAGAATTGATAGGGAAAATTTGTACTAATTGCTCAAATTTATTTATAAGTAAATTTGACGAAAAACTCGATATCATAACACAAAAATTAAATAGTGTTACTTCATCCATTTCTACTAATGAAAAAAAATTATCCGAATTGGAGGTTCGTTGCGATAATTTAGAGCAGTACACGAGAAGAAGTAGTCTACGTTTTTCTGGCATCAAGGAGTCAATTGGCGAGGACACCGATGATCTTGTCGTCCAGTTAATTAGCAATAAATTAATGGTTCCGATTTCGATTGCGGATATCGATCGTTCCCACAGAGTTGGGCCTGCTGTGAATAATAGATCTCGGGCTATCCTGGTCAAGTTCATCTCTTATCGGAAACGAGCTGAGGTATTTTCAGCTAAAAAATTATTAAAGAAAACAAGGTTTTCTATCCACGAGGACCTTACCAAACACCGTTATGAATTGTTACAAGCTGCTGCTCGAGTGTATGGGAAACATAATGCATGGTCTTTTGACGGGAAGGTTATGGTTTACTCTGAAGATGAGGATAAGAAAAAAGTTATTAGATCGTATAAAGACTTGCCACCTAACTTAAATTAATTTCAGTTAAAAGTCGCTTTGTAATAAAATTGTTAATGATTCTTATTAATTTATTGCACTGGTAGAATTATACATCAGAACTTGCTTGAGTTTTTCACAAATTTGTTTTTTTGTTTTTTTTTTTTTATTTTTTCTGTAAGAAATACTCTTACTATTTTCTGAATATTAATTTATTTTGCGAATTTAATTTCACGATTTTATTTACCTGTGTTTATATAGAATGCCTTTTTTTGCTTTTGGGACACTTTTCAATTAATACATGTTACTTAATGAGTTCGATGTAATAAGTGATGTTGATGTTAATAACACTAATTTATTTTTTGGCTTTATTAATAGTCGTTCTATATTGAATACGTTTGACGATCTTAGAAACCACTTGCTTGATAATAATTTTGATTTATTCGGGGTAACCGAAACATGGTTAAATAATTCTATTAAGGACTATGAATTGAGTATACCAGGGTACACCGTGGTGCGATGTGATCGAACGGAGGGACGTGGAGGCGGTGTTGCTTTTTTCCTCAAGTCATCTCTGGACTACAAAGTAATATGTAGTGAGTACGCAACTAATAATATTGAGCAACTTTGGCTAGCTATTAAATTTAGTAAACGAGTTGTTTGTTTTGGTATTTTATATAAACCGCCGTCGGTAAGTTATGCAGCGTTTTCTTACCTTCATGATGTTTTTTCAGAATTACTTACAATTTCCGACGAAATTGTCTGCATGGGGGATTTCAATATCAACTTTGCAGCAAACTCGTTTAGCAAAAATTATTTGGAATCTCTCATGTCCACATACAACATGCACCAGCTGGTCACTGATTTTACACGAGTAACGCAATTATCGGCATCTTGTATTGATTTACTTTTTGTAAGCAAAACTGAGTGTGTTATCAGAACAGGAGTAACTTCACTCGCCTCTGTTAGCGATCATCGATTAATATTTAGTATCTACAATTTTCCTAAATCACGTTTTTGTAAACATGTAACGTACCGTGATATTAAAAATATTAACCTTGCTCATTTCTATGCTAAAGTTGCTTCTATTGATTGGGATGCTGTTTTTTACATAAACAACATTAATGACAAAGTTGATTACTTTAATTCAGCTATCGTTTCCGTATTTGATGAATTTGCTCCATTACAAACAAAAAGAGTATCAAGACCTTTTTCTCCTTGGATAACTTTTAACATTAAACAACTTATACGCGAGAAAAATAAGGCATTTAGCGAGTATAGAAGATCTACACGAAATCTGAATGCAACAAGTACTTCTGATCGCGTGAAATGGGAAGCATATAAACAATTACGTAATAGTGTAACAGATTGTATTAGACGTGAGAAAAGAGCATACATGGAAAGCACTGTTAAGAGCTCAAAAAACTCTGCTGATATGTGGAAACAGTTGAGTTTTTTAGGAATACATAATAAAAAGATCTCTGGAAGTTTACCTACTCATTTGTGCTGCCCGGAAACGATTAATGCCACCTTTTCGCATGATAATATTGAAAAAGCCAATCCTGATACTGTATCGTATTTTTGTAATAACGTTAAATCTGAAGTAAATGCATCCTTTAATTTTCAATTAACAACTTGCGAGGAGATTACTAATATAATTTCAGACATATCTACTAGTGCTGTAGGAGTTGACGGCATATCCGCTACTATGTTAAAAATGTGCTTGCCTTTTTGTAAACTTGCTTTGATAAACATTATAAATTGTTCCCTTGAACAATGTGTCTTTCCTGATATTTGGAAAAGAGCTTTAATTACTCCACTGCCGAAGTGCGATAAACCTACTGCTCCCAGTGATTTGCGGCCGATCAGCGTCCTTCCTGTTGTCTCTAAAGTTCTGGAAAGAGTTATATATAATCAGTTGAGTACCTACCTTCATGAATTTCGGTTTATTCCTTCATGCCAGTCAGGATTCAGACCGCGTCATAGTACAACAACAGCTCTTATAGATATAGTTGATGAATTTCTTTCTGCATCTGATAATTATAAAGTATCTGTTTTAATACTGCTCGACTATTCTAAAGCGTTTGATATGCTAGATCACAGGCTTCTTTTAGCTAAACTTTTACATTACGGTTTGTCATCTTCGGCAGTCGAGTGGTTTGCTAGTTATTTCCGTAATCGTTCTCAGCTGACACGAATAAATTCGGACGTAGGCTATAAATATTCCTCTGTTACAGACGTCAATGCAGGTGTTGCACAAGGCTCCATTTTAGGGCCATTATTGTTTAATCTCTACATGGCTGACTTGTATGAAAATATTATAAACTGCAAAATTCGCGCCTACGCTGACGATAACCAGATATTTTACTCGTTCTTTCCTTCTGATTATGATACAGCTATAGCTAAGGTTAATCAGGATCTGGACTCAATTAGCGTATGGTCTAAAAATAATGCACTAAAGTTAAATCCCAATAAATGTGCCGCTATGTTAATTGGTACCAAATGGCAGTGTAACAAAATTGATCATCTTTTGCAATATGCATTTTTGTTAGATAATATTCCTCTGACTTTAGTTAAGCAAATAAAAAATTTGGGAGTTATTTTCGACTCAAATCTTACTTTCACGTTTCACGTAAATAAATTAATTCAAAATGCATACGGTAGGCTACGATCCATTCACAGGTATAAACATATTTTACCATTCAGAATTAAATTACTGTTAGTTGAATGTCTCATTTTATCTACTTTTAATTATTGTGATAGTGTCTATGGACCGAGTCTATCGTCTGAAAATGTTTACCGAATTCAAAAATGTCAAAATTCCTGTATGCGCTTTGTAGGTAATATTACCAGAAGAGCTCATTTAACTCCCTTCTATCAAAAACACAAAATTTTAAAATGGTGGTACGTAGAGAACTTCATCTCTGTTGTTTAGTCCATAAAATATTAGAAACACAAGAACCTAGTTATTTGTTTTGTAAATTAATTTTTCTCCGAGATTTACATCAGTCTAAAACCCGTCAAGTATACATGCTGAACATGCCAATCCACAGAACTGCGTTCTTTAGAGGATCTTTTTCTTACTCCTCCGTTCATGCTTACAACGGTGTCCCTGATGTATTTAAAACATTAAAATACTTCTCTTTCAAAACGAAATTGAAATTATTTTTATTATCTAATTAGCTGCTTAGAGTTTCCGGAATTGTCAAACATATTACTCAATATAAGTTGATTATATTGTTTTTCGATATATATTTAGTTATGTGTACTTGTACACACGTGTGTTTGTCGCACATTTATTGTATTATATACATATATTGTTATTTCAAATGTATAAGGTAGGATAGCAACAGCCAGTGGCTGAAATCCCGCCTGAATAAAGTCCTGTTATTATTATTATTATTATTATTATTATTTCATTTCATTAGTAATTTGTATCAAAAATAAAGAAATTTATGCCCTTGCGGTTGTTATAAATGAAATTATACAACAAAGTAAGGAACATCGAAGGAAGTTTTTATTAATTATTATAAGTTTTACAGAAAAAAGTTTTACATAAAAGTTAAACGACTAATTGTTTGCCACAAACTTCTTTTGTTTCTGTGACGTCACAATCTCGGCCTGTGACGTCAATGATATTTTTTTTTAATTGCAACCTGTATTTTTCTTTGACGGAATTGATAAAGTGTTTCTAATTACGGGCGTATAAAAATATCATAAGGAATCACATTGAATTTGAGTATATTTCTTTGCAACTACTTGTAATTATAATTTTCAGTTGTAGTAAGGTAATGTAAAACATATTGACCTTGCAACTTGCAAATTACTAATTGTAAGAGAAATATGCAGATGGTCTTATCTTGTTTGACGTCGATGAGGTCCCCAAGAAATTGAGGAATACAATGTCATTAGTGGGAAGAATTTCCTAGATAGCAACTTGCACAGCTCCTTCGCAATTCCTTGTATAAAACTAAATCTCACCGGGCCCTGCTTAACATGCAAAGCATTCTATTAAGTGCGGTCGTATAGAAGTTATCGCGACCGAAGTTCAGTTAATGCGGGGCGAATGATTGTCCTTGGGGCGAGGCCTCTAGGGACGGAATTAGCGGAAAACAACCGCAGGAAAAACTGCTGCGGTGTACTTTATTGCGCTGGCAAATTAACTGCAGTATCAAATATTTTTACGCAGGCTTTAATTTCATTTCCGGTGCTTTTTAAGAGACTAAAGTAAATAAAGCGTGTATCATTTATTAGAGAACGGAAATGCTTTTTATAACGTGCATTTAGTCTCGTCGAAAATTTTATTCCGCCTTCCGTCATAAAACATTTCCACCGCGCATAATTGGAACTGACGTGGATATTGAGTTTCAGTCGATCAAAACGTCGGGACCGCATAAGCATTCGAATAAAAAATGGCTCTGGATATCCCCACGGAGTAATATCGAGTTTACTTGACAGCGGTCACATGATCACGTAGGGAAAACTCAGATACAGTTCATTTCATTATATCCCACGTCCCCTTACCCGTAAAACAGACTTGTGTGTATTACAGTAAGTCCGGTCATAAAGGAGGATAGGCACGTTCACTTTAATCAAACTCTACTAAGCGTTAGTATTGTTAAGAGTAAGTCGATGAAGTTGGGAGTTAGATAATAAAATCGAGCATTTTATCATCAAGTCTTTTGCAATTTAATTTATAACCACACTTTAGTAATTAAAGCACAAATACAATTAATGTTTTCAATAGTATTAATTCTCTTCTGGAGTATTTTATTATTGAAAATAATTTTTATTTTTTTAACATGTCCACGGACGCTATCCTTTAGGTCATAGGTTCTCAAACTAATTTCGTCTACCGCCCACTTTGAGAATCAATTATTTTCTAGCGTCCCTTAAACTTTTTAACTTTACCACATTTTAAAAATCACAATCGCAATCATTACTTTAATAACTAGTTATATTATAGGCTACCATATATGAGTCTTATCTTGTTTCCCGCAATTTTCTCTGTGCCCTTTACCGCCCCCCTGTAGGCCTCTAGCGCCCACAAGGGGGCGTTATCGCCCACTTTGAGAAAGGCTGCTTTAGGTGGATGACAGTACCTTCTTTAC
Source organism: Dorcus hopei (assembly GCA_033060865.1). NCBI lineage: Eukaryota > Metazoa > Arthropoda > Insecta > Coleoptera > Lucanidae > Dorcus > Dorcus hopei. The sequence goes on from CM065420.1 coordinate 42,021,225, forward strand.
GTCTGCGAGAATAGTAGAAGAAAGTAACTTTTACATGGCGAAAGCGGAAGAAGAAGCCCAAGAATGGTTCAAGAAGAGTGAACTGATTCTAAACAAGAAAAGAAGAAAAACTGAAACAAGCACAAGCACACTGCAGTTGAGGATTATATACAGGGTGTCGCTAAATTCCGGGGCTTAACCACAGATTCCTAGGCTCAAAATAAGATGATTTCACCCAACGTCTCTACATCCAAAAGTGCGTCGTTAAGTCAGTATTCTGCTTGAAAGGTGTTGAAAAAAAAGTTAATTTTTCTTATAATAAAAGACCGCGGGAACCAATTTGTATGATATTTGGTATATTTGGTATGAGTGCCCGTAGGTCACATTTTTCACAGGTTTCAGTAGTTTGGAGTAGACTAGTGTGAAAAACAGGGTTGTCGCAACACAGATTTTACAATAACATTTTGATGTTAAGAAGATAACTTTAATTAAGAAGTTTTAGAAGCATTCATTTGGAAACTTTTCGAGTTTTCGTAATTTTTGATACTTCTTACGGCTTAGTCACAAAATAGAAAAATCCAAGTGGCTGCAGCGCCTCTTATTGCAAAAAGTAGGCAACACACGAGGAACAAATGCCTTTTACATGGATTTCTAATTAATGGAGCGATTCTGCTCATATCTGTAGCAACCGTAAGGTCTGTAAGCCTGATACAATATTATTAAAAGGTGGAATTTTGAAGTTCTCAGTATACTACGATTTCTTGTACGTCTATAAGATAATACCACAGAGACTTACGAGTAATCCTAGGGACCTAGGAGAAGTCATACCTTCCACAGAACTTCAAAATTCCATATTTTAATAAAGGGTTACAGGTTTACAGATCTTACGGTTGCTACAGATACGAGCAGAATCGACACATTCGTTTTAGAAAGAGACGTACATTAGTAAACTTTTTTGTATCTATGCAAATTTTGACATCTGTTATGGCTGTCAAAAACTAGAAATATCGAAATTCCTACAGTGTGCTTTTTGCAAACAATTTTAATTTAGGAGTTTTATTTACTAGGCTAACAAAAAAAAAGCCTGATACATGTATACTAAAGTGAGAAGATACTCTAGTGTTTTAAACACGGAAGCAGTTCTTTGGATCAAATAATTAGGAACAAGCAAAAATGTTGAAGAGAATGAAATTAGTTCAAATTTTTACGTGGAATCTTTATAATTGGAAAAGTTATAACCATATTAACCATTTCTTGTAAATTTGTTAATGTATTTACTTTTCAGTAACAAAGTTAGCTCTTCATCACTGAAAGAGCTTGTTTTTGAAAAAGTGCACTCTCACGTCTTATGTTTTTTTGTTTTGTAATTAAACTAGCAGTTATCAGAGACAAAGATATAAAATAGATTACTAATGAACACCCCTTTCTCAAAATAAGTTAGTTGTGCACGTACTAGGCACTTGTTACTCGTGTACAATTCTTTAGTAGTTCTACGTTCGTTATGTAACGAGTAGCATAGTGTTTCAATTGGCTTCCGGTTGGAACCGCATCACGTTGACTTCTTCTACTGCCGACGTTTCGTTCTCCATTGCAGAAGAACTTCCTCAGGGCTGCTGCTGCTCGTGGTGTTGCTGCTGCTTCTCGTTAGCCGTTGAGACTGAGTGGGTATGTCTGTTGTCGTGGTATTTATAGTGATCGGTGGGAGTAGTGGGTCGGAACGGTGACCGGGGATTGGTCTGTTGGGGCGTGACGGATCGTTAATGAGATATTTCCAGGCATTGTGGAGGTAAAAGTCAGTATCACGGTTCAAGTTATTGGGATGTTTGAGGATTTCTATGGATTCACGGATTTTACGATTGAAAAAATGAGATGAGCGGGCTAGAAGTTTTGTGTCAGAAAATAGAACTTGGTGACCGGTTTCTAGTTTGTGTTCAGCTAGGGCCGAGCCAGTTTGTAGTAGTCTAGTACAGCGTTCATATTCAGAAACACGAGTGCGAACAGACCGTTTTGTTTCGCCGATGTATACACGCTCACAGGAACAAGGAATTCGGTACACACTTTAGGAATGTAAGGGGATGTGATCTTTTGTGGAGGGTAGGCAGTCTGAAAGTTTCGTCATGGGTAAGTAAATTGACTTGATGTTCTGTTGTTTGAGTATTTTGCCGATTCGACCTGTTATGCTGTGAATGTAAGGTAGGTAATCTGTAGCGACTGGAGTTGTATCAGGTTCAGAACGTGGAGGAATTGGGGTGAGATGACGAGAAATGGCTCTTTGGATGTCGTGCTTTTTGTAGTTGTTATCGAGTAGGACTTTTGTTACGTGGTTCAGTTAAGTTTGAAGTGAAGAGGGTTCTGATAGAGCAAAGGCACGGCTGACTAGTGAGTTAATGACTGACTGTTTTTGAGAAGGATGATGGTGTGAATGTGCATTCAGATAGGGATCAGTATGGTTGGTCCTAATCTATCGTTAGGGAGGCGGCTTACTAAGGTATCAAGGAAAAGTATGTGGCCGTCAGTTTCGTATTCCAAAGTGAAGCGAATGTCAGGATGTTGAGAATTTAGGTGTTCAAAGAAGTTGTCTAGGGATTCCTTACCGTGTGGCCAAATAGCAAAAACATCATCTACATATCTGAACCAACATTTGGGTTTAAGTGCTAGTTTAAGAACTAAGGGCTTGTTCGAATGCTTCCATAAAAATGTTGGCTACTATTGGGGAGAGAGGAGAGCCCATGGCTGAGACTTGTTCGTATTATACAGTGACCGCCAAAAAATTCGCACCATAGGGGAAAAATTTTTATTATTGATTTTTCTAAAAACTTTTTGCGCCAATAGTTTGTGCATGTTCGATAACTAAATATAAGCAGGACAGATCCGGTGAACAATTCTTAGTGTGGCTAAAAATGGCACCTATTTAAAATACGAAAATTAAAAATTTGAAATTGTTGGACATATTAGACAAAATTTTAGTAGGATCTGATAAGTTTATTGCAAAATGTATAGCTTGGTACTCAGAACAAAATTTTCTGCGGCATAATATTTCGAAAAAAAGAAGATTTTTAATTTTTTCGGTTTTCTTCAAGATGTGAAGCGGTAAATGGGCATTTGGTGTTTAACTCTTAGCAGTAGTTAGCTTACTCATTTACATCCATAAAAAATATTTAAAAGAATCAAATTTGCTCTTAGGTTCTTAACTGTTGCATGCACAAGAAAATTTGACACCACTTTTCACGTTTCTGGTGCAAGGCTTTTTTTACATAAAATTTTCTGTTCTCATGTTTGATTTCTTGATAAAACTAATAACCCCAATTTAGCTTAAGCAGACCGAAAATTGCAAGAATTGCAGGCAATTTTTATTTTAGATCCGTTTAATATCTGTACTTATAAAATCGACTTTAAATATTTCATGGAAACTATGAAAAATATCGATTTTATAAGTACGGATATTAAACGGATCTAAAATAAAAAGTGCATGCAGTTCTTGCAATTTTCGATCTCCTTAGGCTAAATTCGGATTATTAAAATTGTATTACCAAGGAATCAAATATGATAACACAAAATTTTACATAAAAAAAGCCTTGCACCAGAAATGTGAAAAATCGTCTCAAATTTTCTTGTGCATGCAACAGTTAAGAGCCCAAGAGCAAATTGATTCTTTTAAATATTTATTATGGATATAAATGAGTAAGCTAACCACTCCTAAGAGTTAAACACCAAATGCCCATTTACCGGTTCTCATCTTGAACAAAACTGAAAAGATTAAAAATCTTCTTTTTTCGAAATACTATGCCGCAGAAAATTTTGTCTGAGTACCAAGCGATACATTTTGCAATAACTTATCGGATCCTACTAAAATTTTGTCTAGTATGTCCAACAATTTCAAATTATAACACTTTTTTAATTTTCGCATTTTAAATAGGTGCCATTTTTAGCCACACTAAGAATTGTTCATCGGATCTGTCCGCTTATATTATTTGGTTATCGAACATGCACAGACTATTGGCGCAAAAAGTTTTTTAGAAAAATCAATAATATAAATTTTTCCCATATGGTGCGAACTTTTTGGCGGTCACCGTAAATCACGGAACATGAAATAGGTTGAGGTTAAACAACATTATATTAAGGGAATTAAGTCTTCGGGTTGGTTATGGGCTGTGAGCAGTTGTTGGATGATTGTGATGGTGTCGCTAACTATGGGACGTAAAGGTGTATCGGGTTTGTGGATTTTAGGGAGACCGTAAAGTCTGGGAATTCTGGTGTCTCGGGGTATCAAAACTTTTTGTGTTTCTGGTGGGATAGAAGAAGTTTTAATTAAAATCGTTACGGTACGTGCTATGCGTGAGGATGGATTCCGTCGCCGTGCTTTTGCCCTATCAGAACCCTCTTCACTTCAAAATGAACTGAACCATGTAACAAAAGTCCTACTCAATAACAACTACAAAAAAAGCAAGACATCCAAAGAGCCATTTCTCGTCATCTCACCCCAATTCCTCCACGTTCTGAACCTGACACACCTCCAGTCGCTACAGCTTACCTACCTTACATTCACAGCATAATCGAATCGGTAAAATACTTAAACAACAGAACATCAAATCAATTTACTTACCCATGACGAAACTTTCAGACTGCCTACCCTCCACAAAAGATCACATCCCCATACAATTCGAAGGTGTGTACCGAATTCCTTGTTCCTGTGGGCGTGTGTACATCTGTGGCCTCACGTTGGACGCCATTTTTTTTTATTATGCAATGATATTTAAAGTTGTGACTTCACGTTGGAAGCCAATTTTTATTTTTATGTAGTGTTTTGTTTTTATTATACAGTGCCCGCCAAAAGTCGGCATCAAATTTTTGTTTCTGATTTTTCGAAAAAAAATTTTTACGGCAATAATTTGTGCTTGTCTGAAAACCTATTAAGCCCCTATTAGATATACCGAGTGATTTTTACTTAGTTAGAAAATAGCGTTTTTCGAAATTGCCAAGATCCTAAAATTGTTATTTCTTAGAAATTAATCAAGATTTCAACGAGACTTTTTACTGTGTATTAGTTTTAGCTTCAACAATCTCAGGGCCAGAAAATAACGTTTTTTTCTTTAAGTTACGCAAAAATTGAATTTTTCAATTTTTGAACTTTTCACAAATTTTCACATATCAAAACTTAGTTTTAAATTTCAAATAATTTTAGATGAAAACTTTAAAGATTTGTAATTGGAAAAAAATAGAGAAAGGTATTTATTGCTTTAGATATTTTATTATTTACCGAAAAGTAATATTTGTACATAATCGCAACGTTTTTGATGCAATATGCAGACCAGGAGCAAGTTCAATTTAGCCGATTGAATAACATGTAACTAAAATCAGAATTACAAGGCGATTCATTTAAGATCAAGCACGAATATTTGGGACAAATAATAAGAAAGCTATTATGACTATTATGACTAGTTTGGTTTCTTGTTTTCACAATACATTGTTGATCCATATTCATCAACAATAATAATTACGGCTTCAATTGTTTTCAACTGTTTTGTGATATACGTATTTAAACAAATGGCCATTAAAGGAAATTAGTTTATATTAAATTCATTTAAACAAACACTCACTTTTGTTGCATTCAAAGAAATTGTTAATAAAGAATTTTAATTTGACCACAGTTATTTTTAATTTATTTATGAGCATAAAAATTATCTACGAGCGTGCAAAGGATCCAAAAGCGTTCATATATTTTATTAATTTAAAACAAAAAAAAAGATTACGACCTGAATCTGAAAGAGTTTCATGTTATAGACGAATATGTACGTTATTGAAAAATAAACAAATTAAATTCTCAATAAGGAATAATGTAGCAATATGTATACAAAATTCAACGTTAAAAACGAAGTGTATGTGGAATAACGCTTCGAGAAATGAAAATAAAGAAAATTTAGTGTGTACATTACAGATTCTATGCATCTTTAATTATTTTCTATTTCCTGTAAGAAAATGTTAAAAAACTGATGTATTTTTAAAAGGAAACGAAAAGCAAGTTTTCTTCGTGCGTGCTTTTAATACATTAGATAAAGCGCTCCAAAAGAGGCTAATGTAAAATGCGCCATCACAATGAAACGGAAAGTCTGTAGTAGCAAGGTATTGATTGCGTTCATCTCCTTTTTTCCTCATTTTAAAGAGATCTTTTCCAGCCCTCCTGCGTTACCAAATCATCGGTAGATTTCGAACATAATCCCACGGGGTTGTAAATTCCGACCGGTCGAGCAATCAAACGAAATTGACAATTTATTATCTGCTTTCGAAAGAATGACTGATGAACGTTTCCGATAATGTTTCACTAACTTGTTACCGACTATTAATTAATATGGATATTGCTCAAATATCGCGAAATTTTTCTTCGGAATTATTTTTTGTTCAAAATTATTTTCGGGAATATTACAGTACTTAAAAAAGTTAACAACTTCCAGATTTTCAAGTAAAAAAATATGATAATTATAGACGTTAAAACGATAAAAACTCGGTAGTTCTAATAATATGACAAGTAACTCGACCTATAATTCACAAATCGGTATAAATAAGTACTATTTAATGTCTGAGCATATGGCAAAGATAATCTATAAAATCTATGGATTGGCGATGATCTCGCCCCCGAGACTTGTAGTTGCAAGCGCTCTTTGATCTGTCATTCTCTAGCAGACTTTACCGGATACGTCCGCTTAACATTCATAGAAATTCAGTTCAGGTTTAGATTGGCGAAGGAAAAACAACCGGAACACCGTACCTGACTGAATTTTCAACAGAAACTTTTTAAAAAGCAGCGGAGGAAATGTAACAACGTAGCAGTTGCTCTTACATGTGCGACAAAAATTTATAGTACCTCTCAGATTTACTTGCAACTCTATTTGTAATGTATTTGTTAGAATGTAACTTCTTATTATTATTTTTTTATCATGATTTGTACATCCATTACTACAAAAAGTCGATTAAGGCCCAGTTGTACAATTCCAGCTTAACTTTAAGCCAAAGCTTAAACCCTTAACAACAATTGTTGAAATAATCGTTGCTACGGGTTTAAGCTTCAGCTTAAATTTAACCTGGCATTGTACAACTGGGCCTACACTGAAAAAAATTTATGCAATTTTACATACGAATTTACACTGCAGATTATGTAATTTTACTGAAGTGAACATGTATATTTATAATCGCATACAATATAATGCAAATATACATTTTTTGTTTTGAAAACACAGATTACTTGTAAAATTACAATTCTAATTGTCAATAAACAGTTCGATGTGTTATTAATTCCTGAATTGTTACCGTAACTTTACATTAAAATTGTAACATTACTTGTAAAAATTGTAAAAACTTACATAAATCTAATGTAAATTTATTTTATTATCGATGGTCACGGGTTACCAACGATAATAAAGTAAATTTACCAAACTTTTCTTTCAGTGTATATGTAAAAGAAAATACATGTGTTTAGTTAGCCTTGTTTTATTTTTTATAACGTGTTATGACAAGAGAAAAATTTCCTATAATTTTATAATTCTTTAAACTATGTATATTTAGGCCCAGTTGTACAATTCTAGCTTGACTTTAAATCAAAGCTTAAATCCTTAACAAATGAAGAGTCTACGTCACCTATAAGTTAAAGTCACCTAAAATTAATAAGAAATCATCTGTGTGTACTAATCCCAGCGAAAACATGTACGTTTATTCAACGTTAATTTCAGGTTGTTACGGTGGAAATAACGTTATTCGTTGAGAAATGCAACGTTGTTTTTTGGTTGAATTAGCAACCATAATTATACCACGTTTGTATAACGTGTTTTTTAACGATCAGTTTAATATGAACGTAATTATAACGTGAAATAAATATGTAATAATTTTGTCTTTTTATGATGTGATTTATACTATGAGTAAATGCGATGTATCTACCGTACGTTGATTACCATATCTTTTCAACGTTAATTCAACATCTACTATTCTACGTAATAAATGAGAAAAAAATTAACGAAACTAATACGTTAGATAAATCATAATTTACAACTAAATTTTTAACCCACGTTCTATAACGTTATTTTAACGTATACCGAATAAATATGCGTTACAAAACGTGAAAACCTTAATTTTACAGTGATTGTCTCTATCGTGTTTCACACCTTTGAATTCTAATTTTACTAAAAATCTCTGAAATATGAGGTTCTTCTCCATGCTTAACAGCTTTGAAATGGTATGAAAAGTACTGCTAATTTGCACATACGAGTCAACCATAACCTCTTTTTAAGTTGACGTAATCTATCAAATTTTTTTAAGTTAGTTTGAATTTAATGCCCAAAATCTGCGATTAAAAATACTAAAGAACGCAATCAATTATACATACATATTGTCACGAATACTCATTGGGGACAGCTGTATACAGAGTGGAAAGTTTAACTGGAATAAATTCTGTAATTAGAAGATTAGGATTTGTAAAAAAAATTCTTGGAACAGGTCAATTTTTATTTTTAATGGCGCATGTTACAAAAGGACTTTTTTAACTTTTCAGTTATTTGGAGGGGTGAAACGACCGCTAACTATGTTTTTTTTTAATGGAAGGATATGTTGAAAAAATTGGGAATACAGACAGCTACGTTTTATTTTTTATTTTTCTTTAGCAGTAAAAGGCAAAAAATAAAAAAAAGAATTTTTTTACTAAAACCGTTTTTAATGCCAAAAATTCAGGAACTCCATTTTTTTATTATTTGATAAGAAGAAATAAGCATTCCATATGGTATCGTATTGTTGCGTGCAGCCAATAGATGGCGCTGCCAAAGCGCTAAATTTTTAATTGTACGTAATTACCTCATTGAAGTTTTTCCCAATAGGTGGATATGAAGAAGAGGACCGATGACCGATTGAGTGCCCAACAAGATCTCCAGATTTCACCCCTTTAGACTTTTTTATGGGGCTATTTAAAAAGTAAAGTTTATGTGACTAAACCAAACGACATAGCAGAACTTCAAACTTCAAATTCGGCATGAAATTAGGAGAGTAACGCCGGAAATGTTACAAACTGTTAGGGATGGAATTTATAATCGATTAGGGTATTGCCAAGTGAGAAGTGGCGAGCATTTTGAACATTTTAACGCATCAGGTTAAAATCGTTCTAGTCAAAAATTAATTTTTTATTTTTTCGCTTTTTACTGTTTAAAAAAAATAAAAAAATAAAAACGTAGCTGTATTCCCAATTGAACAAGCTTTAAGAAAAAAAATTACTCAACATACCCTTCCATTAAAAAAAAATAGTTAGGGGTTATTTCATCCCTTCAAATAATTGAAAAGTTAAAGAAATCAATTTATAATATGCGCCATAAAAATAAAAATTGATCTGTTCCAAGAATTTTGCTACAAATGGCAATTTTCTAAGTTACAGAATTTATTCCAGTTAAACTTTCCACTCTGTATAATTGTTAAAGGGGTCACTTTGCTGAACTACGGATAATGGATTAATTGCGCGGGACAGTCGATTGGGGACCAAGCGGGAAGGTGGCCCAATAGCGAAGGGTGCTCAATAAAGCCTAAAAGTGGTGCGGTGGTTTTTCTGAAGAGGACCTTCTTTTTTAGAGCCGAGAACCGGGACAAAGTAAGCAAGTCTTTGTTATTCGGGTAAACTACCCCCAAGTGCCTTTAGCCCATATCTGGACGGAACCGTCTACCGAGAGCTACGTTTACCCTAACAGCTGAAGTTATTGCAAGCGCGAAGAGTGCGTGACAATATTGCGGTGTTTATGAGCAGCATGTAATTTTTTTAAAATTTTCATAAAGAAATAATTTTGTAAATAATAAAGTAAATTGTTGTACTGTAATGTGTTTTGTCGAATATTTAAGTTAGTGTAAATATTTTTAGAAATAGGCGATTTAGAATTACATGTTTATTATAAATAAATTATTTAGAATTTTTGAAATGTATGTACAAAGAAAATAAGCTTAGGATTGTAATAATTAGAAAAATTGATTTAATGATGTTATGATAATATGGATGTTAGATGGAAACTGTAGGTAGTAAGGAGTTCGGAAATTGAACGAGTGAGGGCGGCGCGTAGCTATTGTAAGTTAAAGTCCCCGGTTCGGCTTTATTACCACTGCCTCTGCCCGCTTTACGAATCAGTCACAGAAGCGATACGGAACTGGGGTTTCCAAGTGGCTTAGCCGTCTAGCCTAGCCGACTTGGAAAGTCGTGTCACTCGGCGGCGTGGGTTCGAATTCCACCATTAGCCATTTTTGTTTGTTCAGTCTAATGATTTAGACCCAGCTTTAATACACGTCGTAATTGTCTGATTCAACGTTACACGTGGACATTGCCGCGACATTTTTCGTTGTTTCAACATAACCATAACACACGAATTCAACGTTTGTTAACATGTTATTCTACAACGTTTTTTATACGTATGTATGCACTGTGATTTAACGTTGAAATACCGTGGACAAAGACGTTTAAAAGAACTTGATTCGAGCGTTGTTAAACGTATCGATAACACACGAATTCAACGTTGATTAATTATTATTCTACAATGTTTTTTACACGTGAACAGAGACGTTTAAAAGAAATTGATTGCCGCGACATTTTTTCGTTGTTTCAACATAACAATAACATATGAATTCAACGTTTGGTTACGTGTTATTCTACAACGTTTTTTACACGTACGTGTTTTCGCTGGGATAAGTGTGTTGTTTAAGGGAAAAATATAGAAAAAATTCTTTTTATAGTTATTTGTTTAAGAAAATATACCTATTAAACATTGAATTTTAGGTAATTTTTTTCAAGCATATCTTAGAAACTAATAGTGTTATGCCTATCAAATTTGCACAAATTGTTTAGCACATATTAGATTATGTCTTAACGGGGAAAGATAAATGTTTATTTAATAAACAAACGTTTTATGATATTATTTCTTGAGATTTCTTTGATACTGAAATTTGTAGTTAGTATAATGGTTTTCTACTTTGCGTTCACAATGAGCTCATTGTGACACCAAAAACAGTTTCACAACGGAGCTCATTGTGAAACTGTTTTTGGTGAAATTTTAGTCAATTTTTAATTGAAGACCTTTAATAAATAGAATTTACAAAATAATTAATTATTTAGGTATTTGTTATTTAACAGAATACTCACAATGAAGCTGGACAAGAAAAATTAATAACTTGTCAATTTGATTTTTGCTTAAGGCGAAGGGTTGTCAGTTGCCACACATTACAACTAAAATTCTCCATATACTGAGGAGTCCAATTTTTGACAGTATATTTCATATTTTTGTTCAATAAGTGAGGCAAAGTAGAAAATATAGTATATTTTACACGTTTCACAAGAGGCATTGTAACACTTGTTCTGTTGGGGCACTCTGAGCTTGCTTCGCTTCGCTCGTCGTACCCCAACCCCTTTCGTATTACAATAAGCCTTCTTGTGAAACTTGTAAAATATACTATTTTTTCTACTTTGCGTCACTTATTGAACAAAAATATGAAAAATATTGTTAAAAATTAGATCTCCTTAGTATATGGGGAATTTTAGTTGTAATGCCTGCACTGAGAAAAATGGAATTTTGCGATTTTGATAAAATATCATTCCTATCGATAAAATAAAAGTATAACGTAAAAGTATAATGCTGTCATGTTATAAGATCCATCTTATTCTAAATTAATCATGATTCTTAGCACAATGAAACTGTTTAAGTTTAAGAATGTAAAATTATCATTCTACATAATATGCTGAATAAATTAGTAATAAAATGTCATGTCTGACTTTTTGTTAATTACTCCGGTAATTTTATCGGGAAAATAAATGATACTCTAAACAACAAACCAAACCACATAGTGTTAATTTTGCAGTAGTACGCTGAGTCGGTTTTTAACGCGAATCCGATTAAAATGTTCAGAATTCTTGTTAATATAAACGGACTCCTTTGTTCTATTTTTCTCAGTGTGGCAACACAACCTTTCGTTTTAAACAAAAATCAAATTGACAAGTTATTAATTTTCGTTGTCCAACTTCATTGTGAGTATTCTGTTCCGAGAAAGCATCCCGTGGAGTACTCCCCTCAGCGCTCCCTATTAAAGATACTACAGAACTACTGATAGTAACGTAATGACAACTGCAATTACTTGAAAACTCACAAGAGGCGCTGAGGGGAGTACCCGTCAAATTTTTAAAAGTCAAATTGAAACGGCCATACATACACGTCAGTGAATGTTAATGTAGCTGGCCATGTTTTAGCATGGCCGACTCCATTAATAAGCTAACGCTTATATGGCCGTTTCAATTGGCGATTTTTCATTGTTGAAATTGTTCCAGAAAATTTACAGATTCATAGTAGATTCATACGGTGACTAGTGATCTCTTTGGCGAAAATTGTTAGTTCAGTGAGCTGTCACATGGCTGTCAAATGTGACAGTTTCAGAATTTTTCTGCTTGTAAGTTTAAATTAGAACATGTTTCTTCAAAAAATCTGTTTTCTCTCTACTTGTATTATCGAGAACAGGTTTCTCTACTGTTGCATATTTGTCTTTTGTGATTGTCACAAGCAAAAATTGTTAATTGCTTAATAATTCCAACAAATTTATTACTAGGACAGTTTATCTTCCTCTGTCTTAAATCATAATAAGTTTCACGAAGGAACCAGATGAAAAAGAAGAGGTTCTAAGCAAATGTTGCAGTGAAATTTGTCGTCTATATTTTTATTTATGTAACCAGCTGAATGCCACAGACGCAAAGTAAATACTGTCATCAGGTAATATTTTTAAAGATAAGTTTCGAACTTGAAATTTTAAAATATGAGATAACTCTTCCTTAACTTTTTGTTCTTCTGTAGGTACTTGTTTGAAATTTGCCTGACTCGTGTAATCTATATTATCAGCAAAATTAGCAGATCTCGAAGCTTTGACGAATCCACAACGTAAAATTTGCTGAAGTGCATATTCTGCTGTTCTGACTTCGGTCATGTCATTTGAACCACTTCTAAGATGAACATGAGGAAATATGGGTTCCACTACATCTGAACTATGAATATGTCAATACATAATAAAATCTGATTTGTTGCAAAAGAAATTTAATACAGAGGTTGTAAATTGTAAACCAAGGGCCGTTTCTGTAGACAGTCCTTGAATACCTGCATTTGCTGACTTTTTTGTATAATGTTGCAATGTGACTTAACCAATATAATCTTTCATCTGTAACATCAACATGTGGTGCAACACTGCTGTTCAAAGAATGAATATAGTGTGTTCGGTTTGAAATATTAGGTTTGTTCGTGCAGCAGCTTCTGACTAGTCCGAAACTGTCAGAAGCATGCGCCGAATATTTTTGACAGTTTCAAACTAGTCAGAAATGCTGTACGAACAGACGTACTGTGTACTTGAAAGAAGTGGTACATATTCTCCATATAATGAATAAAATTTAATTTAGTAGATTGTTTATCCAATTGTTCCTTTAATTCTTTAACCTTATTAAAATTTTATGAATACTTCTCATTAAGGGCCACTTTCATAATAGAACTTTAAGTTTAAAGTGACTTTAACCTATAAAAACACATTAGTTTTTCTATGCTTAAAGTGACTTTAAATTAAAATCTCCCTTAGCACTATTATGAAAACGGCCCTAAGTCTTTTTAATTTTAAAGAAATTTATTAGGAAAAATTATGCTTATTAATAGGTTGATTTCTCGGAGGTTATTTGTATCTTTAATTTCCTTTTTTAGAGCTGCTTATAGATTGTGTAGACATTGTTTTGATATTGTAAATCTAAAATTTGCTGTGTAGATCTCCTCATAATTGTTTTCTGCTAAATATTCTTAATAATTAACTTCAGAATTTAAACAAACCATAAAATGATATAGTGAAGTTAAATTTAGAAAAAAATTCTTACAAATAGATGGTATAGCTTCTTTAGTAAATCCAGTCTTGTTATTATAATTTTTAAAGAAGATTCGTGAAAATGATTTTTACAAATTACAGAAGAAATGAATAAAGTACACTAGAATTGTTATTTCCAGTTAGGTACCACAAGATTTTTTCATTGCTTCTTAGCCACTTAGTTCGAAGCGGAATTGCATTAAGAAATTCAAAGTGACATATTTTCGTTGCCACAAGTAATACATTTTCTAATCATTGTATAACTATTATTAAATTTAAATTCTGATCCCAAGTTAGACAATTCAAAACTAATTTTAGCAATACGAGATGCTTTTAGTATTTTCACAATTGATGTAAATTAAATTTTTAAAATTGCCGCATTTAAAAATGTTACTTCAGCGGGTTCGTGATCTTAGGTCTGTTCCATTTGACAGAATTTCAAATTCTGAACCGTTCAAATCATGCGCAGTATGAAATTTATATTCAATTTTGTGCACTGCTCATGCTCAGTGCGATTTTGAACGGTTCAGAACTCGAAATCCTGACGAATGGAACAGACCTCTTATCACGAGACCGCTGATTTTAAATTGTCCCGTGGAAATAACAGAAAAACACAATACATGTTTTCGTATTGACACATTATCAAAAAATGTAGGCTTCATTAAAGCATATTTCGTAAAAAAAAGTCTGAACCAGGGCAGGATAACAAACAGACTTATTGCTTTTCCTTAATACATTTAAAGAAATTTGCAACGATCTTGTGGGTTTAAGTTTAAAGTGACTTTCATAGATGACATTGGTCACCGTACGATCATGGCATGCTTTCCGGAAACGAATTTTAGGCGAATTGAAACGGCCATATAAGCGTTAGCTTATTAATGTAGTCGGCCATGGTTTTGAGCATGGCCAGCTACATTAGCATACACTGACGTGTATGTATTGTAATATTTTGTTTATTGTGAATTAAAATAATAACGCTGTGTTCGGTTCTGTATCTGTTTATTGACTGAACTCAATAATACACGTACAATGTAGCCAGGTCATTCAGATAAACAACACAAAAGAAATTCTACAAAAATTAACATTAATTTTATGTTTTATATTACATCTTTCCCCAAAAAATAAAAAAAATCAATTTACTTATTATAAAACGAATGACGGAATCTGTTCGGAAGTTTGACTTCCCTGCCACTACTCGTTTGTTGTGGAGGAATATAATTAAAATCGCTGAAAGTATCGTCATCGCTTCCGGACATTTTCTCATCATTAATAACACTTTCTGTATCATCTAAGTTTTCATTATTTAGCTCATTTTCACATAATTCGTTATCACTAGGTATTACAGCTAAATATCTTCTATTCCTATCCAAAATATTTCCTTCATCCGTTTTAATTGTATAAGTTCTATCTCTAATTCTTCTAACAACCTTACCTTGCACCCATTTTTTCTTTTCTAACTGAATATTAATCTTTGATTGTTTTTAATGGTTCTAAAGGTTTAGCATTTCTGTCGTAATATTCTTTTTGTTTTATTTGTTTATTTTTTATAGTATTTTTTATGTTCCTTACATTAATAGTTTTTGGTTTAAGTAAACTTTCGTGTACAGGAATAATACCACGTAATCTGCGCGACATTAATAATTGCGACGGAGATCCTAATCCTGATATGGGTGTATTTCTATAATTCAATAAAGCTAAATACATATCTCTCCCACTATCTTTAGCTTTAATTAAAATATTTTTTATATTTTTTACAGCATTTTCAGCCATGCCATTAGACTGTGGATACTTAGGACTTGAAGTAGTATGCAAAAAATTCCATTCATTTGCAAAATCTTTGAATATTTTTGAAGAAAATTGAGGCCCCTGATCAGTAACCAACTCTAATGGTATGCCGTGTTCGCGAAAATCGATTTTAAATGATTAATAACTGTGCTAGACAAAGTATTACTTTTTAAATGTTGCATTTCTATAAATTTTGAAAAATAATCAACTACAAGTATGTAATTTTCACCATAGAGTTCAAATAAATCACAACCTAATTTCGTCCAAGGTTTATCTGGAATGCTGTGAGAAATTAAAGGTTCTTTTGCATTTGATTGTTTTAATTTCAAACAACTAGCACAATTACTAATCATATTGTATACATCATAATACATTTTTGGCCAGTATAGAGATTCTCTTGCTAAGTCCATTGTTTTATGTATTCCCAAATGAGAATAATGTAAATGATATAACATTTTATTCCTTAGAGCCTTTTGGTACAATTATATTTTTTATTTTTGAAAAGTATACCTTGATTTTCCGATATTTCGATCTAAAATTATAAAATTGTTTTAACTCTATAGGTATTATCTTAGGCCATCCAGTTTTTATATAAGTTGACAATTTATTTAAATCTTGATCAAGTCGTGTAGCATTTTGAAAGTCTTTGATTTTAATATTTCCTAAATTTATATTACTATTTACTAGACAAACTTGGGCTTCCACGTCATTATCAAAATTAATATCTAAATTATCATCTGCACAGTCTATTTTGTTAACAACATAAGCTCGCGACAAAGCATCGGCTAATAACAAACTTTACCTGGTTTATAGTAAACGTTAATATCAAATTTTGTAAACGCAAAAAGCATTCTCTGTAATCTTGCCGGGCAATCATTTAAATTTTTACGAAATATCGGTATAAGAGGCCTGTGATCTGTTTCTACGTTGAACAACTTACCATAAACATAGTTGAAAAACCGCTCACAGCCAAAACTATAGCTAAAAGCTCTTTTTCTATTTGAGCGTATTTTTTCTGCGTATCGGTCATGGAACGAGAAGCATAAGCACAGGTTTTCCGTCTTGTATCAAAACTGCAGCAAGACCTTCTTTAGATGCATCAACCGAAATAGTTGTATTTTATTGTTATTAAAAATTGCAAGACAGGTTTGTTTGTTAATATAGTTTTAATTTTACTTATTGCTTGGTTATGCTTTTCTGTCCAATGCCAATGAATTTTCTTTTTGTTAGCTCGTAGGGTGCTGTAATTTCTGGAAACATTTGGTATAAACTTACTTACATAGTTAACCATTCCTAAAAAATCTTTCTACCGCTTTTTTATCAGTAGGTACAGGCATTTCAGAAATTGCGCGTATCTTTGCATCATCTGGTTTGATACCCTCGTGTGAAATAATGTGCCCCATATATTTTATTTCTTTCAAAAAATTTACATTTTAATCTATTAAATTTAACATTATTTTGCGAGCAATTTCTAAACACTTTAAACGTTTATCGTGTTCTTCTTTCGTATTACCCCACACAATTATATCATCTATAAAACCGCTACTCCTTCTCCATTAAATATCTCTTTAAATTTTTATGAAATATTTCAGGGCACACCGTATTCCGTATGGTAGTCGCAAATATCTATAACGACCAAAAGGCGTATTATTAAAGTACAAAGTCTAGAACTAGAATCGTCTAGATTAATTTCACAAAATCCATTATTTGCATCAAGAGTACTAAAATATTTTGCACCCGCTAAATTACTTGTAATTTCATCTACGGTAGGCAACTGAAATATTTCGCGTTTAACCGCTTTATTTAAATCTTTAGGATCAATACACACGCGTAAAGTACCATCGCCCTTTTTTACTAACACCATGGAATTAACCCATTCTGTTGGTTCATTCACTTTTTTAATTATTGCTTCATTTTCCATTTGTTTTATTGTATTTTTTAATTTTTCCATTAACGGTAATGGTACTTTACGCGGTGCATGTACAACAGGATTTACATTATTGTCAACATATATGTGACATAATCCGGGAATAGATCCAATACCTGTAAACAACTCTTCATATTCGTGTATAATTTCTTGGCGTACATTATCAATTCTTTGAATTAAATTCAGAGCTTGACATGCGTCTAATCCTAATATTGTAGGTGTATTAGATTCTACAATATAAAATTTCAAATTTGATTCTTTATTTTTATAAAACAATCTAAATTAATTCTGCCCTAAGACCGCCAATTTCTCATTCGTAATTGTTGTTAATTTAACATTACATTTTTTTAAACTATTGTTTTCAAATCCTAAAGATTTTAAAATATTTACTGACATAATATTTGCCATAGCACCGGTATCTAATTTCATTTTTATATTTTTATTTCTAATATTCATTAAAATACACCATTCGTTAGAATTTTTGTTTGTATTGAGCCTATAAATAAAAGCATCGGACGCATCTTCTTGTATTTTTGCTGCCGGTGTAACACATGCACTTTTTAAAACACATTTTTTATGAAGTGACCTCTCATTTTACACAGATTGCATACCTTGTTAAATGCTGGACATTGCTGGGGCTGATGAAATTTACCGCAGCGACCAGCAATTATAATTTTGGGACCTGTTCTTGTTTTTCTTAAACTGTGATGAACCGTCCGCTCCTGTTGATTTATAAGATGCCGGTTTTCTGTGGCTCCTATCTCCGTAAACTTCTGTATTTTCTTGACTTTCGTCCTTTGTACTGCATCTACTGGAAAATTCTTCTTTGATACTTCTTCTGATATCGTCTTCGATTCTTCCATTATTCGACAAATTTTAATTGCTTCTTCTAAAGAAATTCCTTCTTTTTCTAATAATCTTTGCCTCATTTCTTCGCATTTTAAACCGCATGTTAAAATACTTTTTATCAAACTTTCCTTCAGTTCATCAAATTCACAGGACAAAGCTAAATTCTTTAAAGCAGTTGAATATTGTTCGATTGTTTCACCTTCTATTTGTTTTCGTATAAAAAATTTGTGTCTTTCATATTTCACACTTTTTTTTGGAATAAAATAATCTTCATACTTTGTAAGTAACACTTTTATTTTATTTCTTTCTTCTTCGGTAAAAGAAAAAGTATTATAAATACGGAAACTTTCTTCTCCAATGTAATGCAATAATTGGGCGCACTGTGTGGTTTCTGATTTTTTACAATATTCGGTAGCTAGTAAGTAATTTTCAAATCTTTGTCGCCATAATTTCCAGTTTTCACCAACATTCCCTTCCATACACATTGGTTGTATTCCTGGGAAATCATTCATTTTTTTCATTTTACGGTAGTCACTATTACACAAACACTCTGTTGCTCAATACTTGGTACTAAAAAACTGACTGCGCCATGTAATATTTTGTTTATTGTGAATTAAAATAATAACGCTGTGTTCGGTTCTGTATCTGTTTATTGACTGAACTCAATAATACACGTACAATGTAGCCAGGTCATTCAGATAAACAACACAAAAGAAATTCTACAAAAATTAACATTAATTTTATGTTTTATATTACATGTATGGCCGTTTCAATTCGACTTTTAAAAATTTTGACGGGTACTCCCCTCATCGCCTCTTGTGAGTTTTTAAGTAATTGCAGTTGTCATTACGTTACTATCAGTAGTTTTGTAGTATCTTTAATAGGGAGCGCTGAGGGGAGTACTCCACGGCATGCTTTCCGGAACCGAATTTTTGGCGAATTGAATACACGTCAGTGAATGTTAATGGAGTTGGCCATGGTTTTAGTCTATGCTTAAAAATACATAGCACGTTCCTCTACTAGCTATAAATTTTCTTTTTTAATTATATTACATGGAAAGCAAATAAAAGACATAAAACGAATGTAGCCGAATTCATATTATTATCTTTTTTATGAAATAAATGTCAAATTGACATAATAAATTCTGTACAAGACCTTACACATAATAAATAATATTGTCAAATATTTACCAAACGGAACTTCACACAATAAAAATGTCTTTTGGCTCCTTTAAAACACTTCTATGAACTAAGTGCTGTGTCTCACATTCCTTCGATTTCAGAAAAATCGCGTTTCTTACGAACACTTGTATTTCGACCATGCAATTACGCCAGCTGTTATGTACTGCGTTTTGCGTGTTGTACTGCATTGTACTGCCGAGTCCGTGTACATAGTAACGAGATAAAAAAGTTGTTGATTGTAATAAGTGTCTAAATAAAAACCTGGTCAAGTAGGCTACATTTAGTAATTCTGCTATGTAAATGCAATGGATAAATTCTCGATTACAACCTACTTGACCAGGTTTTTATTTAGACGCTCGTTACATAATTTTCATATACTTGCTGTCATTTTACTATTACTGAAATTCTCTTAATAAACATCTTATCAATTGGCGACGAGGGTAAAAGTTATCAGCGACAGAAGAGAACGAACATTTGTATGAAATCCTGTTACTAAAACTCACTTATTGTTAGTCCACAATGCCTAAATCTGAAGAGGCCGCGGCCGGGACTAAAAAAGATGATCCGATCAAAACATTGATTGCGTTATTGGTTCAAGAACGTCAAGATCGCGAGGAACGAGAGCTTCAAGATCGAGAGGAGCGACGGCAACTGATGGATCAAATAGTTCGACTAACATCAAGTACAGCAGCAGCAGATGACGGTTCACCAACGACCGATGGAAATTTCATTTCCGCAAATGTGCCTGTTTTTCCCACATTTATGCTCAGTGACGATTGGGATACTTATTTCAATCGCTTGCAGCAGCATTTTACAACGTATCAGGTCGTCAGTGACAAACAACGTCGTGCGTATTTTCTGTCATGGATTGGCAATGAAACTTACAAGCTATTACAAAAGCTTCACGGTGATCAGTTCAATAAACGACTGTTGAAATCAGGCCAGATGCACTCACAGTGGATAGCTGACTTACGTGGTCAGGCAACTTCTTGTAATTTATTTGGAACTCCTTGGTTCAAAGCCTTTGGTTTTGAAATTAGCAATCCTGCAATGGATGTCAAGCTGATCAACGCCGTAGAATTAGTCAAAAACGAACAAACGCCAACTCAACGTGCAAAAGTCGAGGAAATCGTTAAAAGACACGAAAGCTTATTCGATGGTCGACTTGGGAAATGTACTGTGACTAAAGGGAAGTTACATCTGAAGCCAGGGGCAATACCACGTTTCTTCAAGCCACGACCGATTCCAGTTAATGCGGAGCAGATTTCCAAATTTACAGCTAAGGAGCCGTTATTATTGAAAGTTCAGACAATGATTCAAAACGGTTGGCCTGACGTTAATAAGGACCCAAAACTACAGCCGTTTTGCAGGCGAAGACTTGGATTGGCATTATACAAGGGCGTTATTATTTACAAAACCATTAACGCGTATTCTTGAGTAGTTGTGCCGACACAGTTGCGATCAAAAGTCTTAGATATGTTGCATACTGGTCATTGGGGTACGGTACGAATGAAACAATTGGCGAGGCGATACTGTCGGTGGCCAGGTATCGAGAATGATATTGAACGGGTGGTAAAGACTTGTCAAGCATGCCAGCACAATCAGATTGAACCAACCAAGCAGTTTGAACAATGGCCTTCACCTACCCGACCTTGGGAGCGAATCCACATTGATTTTGCAGGACCATTCATGGACGCTATGTGGATGGTAGTAATTGATGCGTATTCTAAATTTCCGTTTATTACGCGAATGGTGAATACAGTGACCAAATCCACGATTAACGCATTAACGGCAATCTTGTTGCAAGAAGGATTGCCCAATACCATCGTCACTGATAATGGTACGCAATTCACTTCCGCTGAATTCAAACAATTTTGTGAGATCAATGGTATAAATCATTTAACAACAGCACCATTTCATCCAGCTTCCGATGGTCAAGCAGAGCGTTTCGTGCGAACTTTTAAGAGTGCAATGGAAAAAATCATATGGGAAGGAGAAGTAACGGATAAAACTAAAGCGTCGGGCATGATGTTGTTTACGTACCGGACAACGCCAAATCCGATTTCCGGGAAATCATCAGCGGAACTTCTGCATAGCCGACAACCGCGAACGCTACTGTCATTAATGAAACCGACGAAGTTTTTTTCAAATAACACTAGAAATAACGCTAGTTCTTTAAAGTTATTTATGCCGAATCAGAATGTCTTACTACGAATGTATCGACCAAAAGAACATTGGGTTCAGAGAACCATCATCAAGCCGATTGGACGTATAATGTTCCTGATTCGGACAGAAAACGGTGTTCATCGTCGACATCGATATCAGCTACGTGTTAGATATGGTAATGATGAATTAGAGTTAGAACAAGCAGTCAAGATGGCAACAAAGAACGCAGAAAAGAATGTAGTGAAGTGAAAAATTTTTCACTTCTGACGAAGCTGTCGAACGACGGTGAAACGTAAAGTGTTATAGTGCGCGATTTAGTGTCCGCTTAAAAGATTTTGTGATATATATTATCAAGAACGGTAAAGCAGCCAAAGCCAGCTCATGGAATACCTGCCACAACTGCACTCCGACGGTCAACACGCATACCAAAGCCAGTTGTTCGTTTTTCATCCACGTAAGGAACATTTCGACGGGGACGAAATTGTTATGTACTGAGTTGTACTGCCGAGTCCGTGTACATAGTAACGAGATAAAAAAGTTGTTGATTGTACATAATTTTCATATACTTGCTGTCATTTTACTATTACTGAAATTCTCTTAATAAATATCTTATCACCAGCAATCTTAAATGCCTGAATGATAATCAGCAGACATTACTTACAGTCTACAACACCTTCACTAGAATCAGTTTGTTTCAAATTTAATTTCTGACGCGTAATCAGTTTCGCCAGAGACAACTGGATTAATTAAATTTTAATACTGCCATCTGACGGCCACCTGTTGTCGAAAAATAACTGTAACTTCTTAGGGGTGGCCGTCAGATGGCGCCACTAGAATTCGAATTTTTACTTCCCATTTAGCTGTCCAGGGGGGGCCTATTCCTGAAAGGTATGGAGTAGTAATTATTAGTTACAAGTTCCTTGTTTTTTTGAAATATGGAGCTTTAAAATTGTTGATTTTGAAGCTCCATATTTCAAAATAAAAAGGAACTTGTAACTAATAATTACTACTCCATACTTTCCCCTGGCCCTGATCGTAACCGTCCGCAAAAAAGTTGGTCATGACTAAACGCCGGGGATTTGGTTGGATTGTACGGTGAATGACCTAATTCGAGCGCAAAAACTGTATAAAATACGTAAACAACAAACAGTCAGCGGCGGATGTCGCCTGGCGTTCGCTAACTGAAATAAAGTAAATATTCACACGTAACTTTACGTACGATCGAGCGCGCGCCGCACCTGACTAAGCGATCGAACTTTGGACCCCACCGTTTCCCCGGCCCGTAGTCATGACACAGATTAATATTATAGAGATACGAAACTGTTTGTCGGCACCTTTGATGTTGTGAGTCTGAATTTTTTGACCTTCAGCCATTGTGAAAATGGTGTGCTAGCTTCTCTATGGTAACAAAGTAGCGGCACGCATTAGGAAATTGGAAATTATTTCGATGCTATTAATCCATATTAATTAGGTATAGTAAACTAAATAATAACTCTGCTACATTTGCTTTAGAATTTATTACTAACACAGATAATTATATTCAATGTAATTAAAAAGAAAGGCTTAGTGATGAAGAAAATAAAAGATTTTAAATGTTCAAACGTGGTTTGAATTATGTTCAATGAAGAAGATGTGTAATGTTAATATTAAAGAAATGAGAAGTCTTTTCATTACAAAATCTTTAATTATTTCTTTCTAAACGGGTTTCGCCTATTCAGCATCTTCAGTAGAACATTTTTCTGCTAACAAATTGTTTATTTATTTATTTACATTTTCAGTCATTTAGGGCCGTTTTCATAATAGAACTTAAAATTTAAAGCGACTTTAACCTATAAAAACACATTAGTTTTCCTATGCTTAAAGTGACTTTAAATTAAAGTCTCCTTTAGCACTATTATGAAAACGGCCCTTACAGAAATATTTTACATATGGTTTGTTAAATGGATCTTTTTACGCACGTCATTGATTTTTTCCGCATGAAACACATCACTACTTTCAAACCAAGTAATAAATCATAAGTTTTACTTTACAAACATTCGTATAAAGACGTTCCTTTTTCAATCTGAACGAGTGGTGTACCTAGATGAAATAGCTACCTATAAAAATTGGCTTTACTAGTGCCGTTTGTCAATGACGTGCGTAAAAAGATCCATTTAACAAACTTTACAATTACACATATAAAAACCAGAATTTAGAAGATAATGTTAAATATTTATTAAATGTTCTACTGAAGATGCCGAATAGGCGAAACCTTTAAAAAGAAATAAAGATTTTGCAGTGAAAAAACTCCTCATTTCTCAAATTTAATTATACCTATGTTTACGATAAGCATTTATATACATATATTCTAAAATATTCTCACTTGGTCCAGCTATGTTGGATGAATCAATTTTAACTCCGGCAGGTTTAATAATTTCACCTACTTCCTTACTTCTTTCTATCAATAAATTTAAAAAAAAATCAAATATACCTATCAGAATCGGATGACATCAAAAAGAGCGACTTATAGCTACATTTGATATTACTAAAATGTAATTTAATTGCATTAATAACCTTGTAATAATTCAGTTCTAAGATTTGGTAACAGCAAAGTGGGTAAGGCATGTGTGTGTAACTGTGTAATCTATTCTGCAGGTTATTCAAGAACATTTTTGTTTCAAAATAGTTTGCACAGACTTTCATATAATATAGTTTTTGATGATCTATTTTCAATAAGTCTATCCTGTTTATATTTAATATCCATGCCTTACATCTAGAAGAGGCTTTTTATTTAAAAAAATACAATATATACAGGAATATCCACATAAACCGTTCGTTAAAAGTTTTCAAGGTTGCAGTTCACGTAGATATTTGAAATTTAAGGAGCAAGGGTTGTACCGGAAGTCGCTATCAACTCGCTTATTTTAAATGGAATGCTATATTTTTTATCACGTTTTTGAATTCTACATGTAAAAATATGTTAAGTTGCAATACATTTCCCTATCTCTAAAATGCATCATTTTTGAGATATTTTGCAATTTCTTGAAAATTTGGATTCTGCAATCTGATTTTCAAAAAATTGTAACACAGCTATGATTGAAGCAATTTTATTTGTAATAGCTGATATTGTAGTTGAAGCTTTAAGGTTCTTAAAAATTCCATCAGCATAATCTATTAAGCTACAGGGTGTCTAACACGCTCCGCTCCACTCGAAGATATTCAAACACAGAAAAATACTTTCTTTCAAATGGAACGACCAATATTTTAATACACCATCGTATGTGGAATTAAATGCTGTGTCGAACTATATTAGCATTCCCTATACCTAACTTTAACAGTTTTTCAGTTATAAGATATTATTGGTTTAATACATAAAAATTTATATTTATTAGGTTAAATATTTCTAATTTTGTTGATATAGTTATGAAAACAACAAACAATTGCATTGAACGTTTCCTGTTACTACAAATTTTAAGCAAAAGCAAAAGAAAGTTGAGAATCAAAATCAAAATTATTCAAACGCTGATATTTTAAATCTATTTTTTAAATTCATGAAGAATGATCTAAAATTGTTCAGAGCAGAGAATGTGTGTTCAATAAAATGTACCCCTTTTGTCTCCTATGAATAAAACACAGTTTGGAAAGTTTGAACCTAACTTTATACAATTTGGAAAAATAAAATGTACGAAGATCAGTAACAAATAACGAAGATAATTAGACAATGGTTTTAAAATACTTTCACGCTAATCCAGAGAATTGAAAATCAGCAGCTATTTTATTCTTCAATTTAAAGTAATGAAATTCATACTTTTTCGTTTTATAAGATCACAAGCCTAAGAGAAGGATGATTAAAGAACTATTAAAATTTGTGAATTTCGACTTGCTAAATTCTATTTTCTTTGGTTGACTACAAAATTTGTAGTAACAGTAATCATTGTTATAATTTCCATGCTATCTTAATAAAATTAAAAATATTTCACCTATTAAAATTGTAATTTTCTATGAATTAAATCGAAAATGTTTCATAACTCAAAAACTGTTAAAGTTAGGTATAGGGAATGCTAGTACAGTTCGACGCAGCATTTGATTCCACATAGAATGGTGCATTAAAATATCGGTCATTCCATTTGAAAAAAAATATTTTTCTG
This sequence comes from Dorcus hopei, assembly GCA_033060865.1. Lineage (NCBI taxonomy): Eukaryota > Metazoa > Arthropoda > Insecta > Coleoptera > Lucanidae > Dorcus > Dorcus hopei. The sequence continues at coordinate 42,047,114 of CM065420.1, forward strand.
TGTTTGAATATCTTCAAGTGGAGCGGTGCGTTTTAGACACCCTGTAGCTTAATAGATTATGCTGATGGAATTTTTAAGAACCTTAAAGCTTCAACTACAATATTAGGTATTACAAATAAAATTGCTTCAATAACAGCTGTGTTATAATTTTTTGAAAATTAGATTGCAGAATCAAAATTTCTAAGAAAATTCAAAATATCTCAAAATGATGCATTTTAGAGATAGGGAAATGTATTGCAATTTAACATATTTTTACATGTAGAATTCAAAAACGTGATAAAAAATATAGCATTCCATTTAAAATAAGCGAGTTGATAGGGACTTCCGAAACAACCGGAAGTGATACAAAAACAATTTTATTTTATTTAAAGAGATCTCTACGGAAAACCCTTGCTTCTTAAATTTCAAATATCTACGTGAACTGCAACCTTGAAAACTTTTAACTAACGGATTATGTGGATGTCCCTGTATAGGTAATAAAACTACCATCTTTCAGAATCTTTTGGAAAACTAAAGAGGGAAATGTTTTTTTTTAGTATTCGTCTTGCAGTTTGTTACTGCACGCACACCATGTTCCGCCACCTCGCCCCATAATTTGAGTTATGCTGAATTATATTCAGCTGTACTTCAAAATCGGTAAAAATGTATAGATTTAAAAATCTAACGTCAGATTAACGTCAAACAGCACACCTTTCTACAAAGGCGACTTGTAAAAAATAATCAATATGGCAAGTTTCGTATCTGATATAAAATTAATCTGTGGTCATGATTTATGTTGATTTATGTTGAAATTAAAATTTGATAGAAATTTACGATGGGTGGTAAAAAGAATTATTGATTTGTAAATATTTCAAAGATTTTCATTGTAAATAATCACATTAATCACTTTTAGATTTTTTCAGCGACAGTTGAAGAGTGTAACTTCTAAATGCTCTAATGCCCGGTTGCACCAACTTTTTAAGCAGAACTTAAATTTAAGTGGTGTTTAGACGATGACGTTATTTATAGATTTAACAAAATGTTAGTCACATTCTAACTGATACCTAAGTTGAAGTTTAAATGTCAATCAGAATATATTTGACTTTATACCCACCATACGTAAATGTCACATTCTAAACATAACTTAAATTTAAGCTCTGCTTAAAAAGTTGGTGCAACCGGGCATAAGTGTCAATTTTATTAAAAAGAAATAGAACCTGAAATCTACATATATGATAGTGGTGAGGCACTTACAGTTGGAACTATTTTGTTAACCGTGAGTGAACTAGAAAATATTGTGTTGGCACATAGAGTTTTCAGTAAGGTACTGGGGATAGCACATAGACTCTTTTAACGGTAAAATATAATTTCATACAAAATTGGCACTTAGACCATTATAAGTTACACTCTTCAATTATTATGTCAGTTTTGATATTTGTGCACCGTTTTCGTCGCTGATCTATAAAATACATGCTGCTATAGCATTTCCGCAAATGATTACTTTTGCGCAAACGGGTACATCGCGCATACGGACGTCAATCTATAAATCGGCCTTTACTCTTTATTTTTAATTTTGTCTTCCGCAAAGCTTCAAATTAGACAATAATGACTATAGGGATGCTAAAAGTGTTGAAACGTCACGGAACACCTCCCACCAGAATCACAAATCGAGATCGCATGTTTGTCCAGTGCCGTAAGCTATGGCCGTACGCTCGAACCGTGCCTTCGATGCAACAACGTGGCTACTAACCACGACTGAAAAATATCGCACGGTTCAGTTTTACGCTGAAAGTATGAATTTTATTTTTCATTTATTTAAAATGTTTCTTTAATTAATTATTGTCGTTGATTTTTAACGCATAGGTATGCTTTCTTCTATTACTCTGCTTTATTATTCGTCTTGAAGAATGAATCACTGCAATGAAATTTTGCGAGAATTTGACTGCTTATAAAAAAATTGTGCGAAAAGAGTTGAAAATTATTTTTAGGTATCCGACTCTAACAGAAGTAAATGTACTTGCATACCTAAGTAAGTAGTGTTTCTAAATTTTCTCGGGTAAGATTTGTTTGTTTTGCAGTTAACAAAATTATACGCCTAAAAAAACAATAGCTTTTTATGTGCCTGCAAGTGTAATTTTAAACTTAAACGATCCTCTTCAATATATCAGCAATACTGCGAAGTCTACACGGCTCGAATGAGGACCGCGCTCGGCGCTACTGCCGCATGTAAAAGTAGTGGGAGGTGATAACTACTTTCCGCATCTGTCTGATAATGACATTGCATAAATATGACTTGACACTAATGACATTTTGACGTTGTCTCGTGAAATCTAATAGGTCATGGCATTACCTAACAACAAAGATTAATACCTTACATACATTCAGGGTGATTTTTTGAAAACGATTCACCTGAAATATTTCAAAAATGAAAAGGAAAATAAAATTTTCTATTAACACATCTGCTTTTATTCTAAGGGGGGGATGTTTTGACTTATGAATCACACTTTTGACGTTCACTCCCGTGCACACACGAATACCCTCCCAAAAATTTTTAATGGAATGACCCATCGTATGGTACGAAAGTTTATCCTCCAAAGAATGCGCCAATGTACCTGTCTTTAAAAAAAAATTAATTACAAACTGAAAAATTAACACTTTGGTCTACTAAATCTTTAAACATCTCTCTAGGCGTTGGAAATAACAGTTTTTAGTGACATTTTATTACAGAATAAACAACCAACACTGAAAAAAAAACATTTAATTAAAATGAGCACCTTTTCATTTTTGAAATATTTCGGGTGGATCGCTTTTAAAAAATCACAGTGTAGATGTCCAAGCCGGTAGTAACACAGGAAACTAGTGTCGGTAACAATACTTGAAACCGACGCCGACGCCGGCAACAATACTCATAACGTCATAACCGATGCCGGCTACAAAAGCACATAATTGAATAACATTCTTTTTGTGGTTCCTCCTAATAACTTGATAAAATTTTCTTCTGTCTTGAAGAAGTCGTCAACCGATACCGAAAGTTGAAGTTTTTTGTAAAGTGTAAGTAAGATTCAAAATTTTTAATCGGAGAAATTTAGTTTAAGTAATAACATTTGTTGTAAATCTATGATATCGTAAATTAATTTAAATCTATGATATTGTAAATGTAAATTAAATTTTAATTGTATTTTTGCATATCTAGTTTTAAGGATTAGTTATTAGTTTTAGTTTAATTAATTATATCAGACTGCATATAAATGATTATGCATCTCTGCTAAATATGCAGAATACTATTTTATATGTTACTTTTCGTGTAACCTGATTTGTAAATAAATAAATAGACGTTATTTTTAATTTCTAGGTTACGTGTTTAGAAGTCTTTGTTACCTTAATAGATCGCGTTCATTTGAAGCTAAAACAGGATTTTTTTTTCACCGTCGAGATCTGATATTTCTGAATCATTTGTTTTTTTATTGAATTAGAGCAGATAAAAATTGTGTTTTCTGTTATAGAACGATAACAAAATAATTAGAAAATTAAATATTACCTTTTACACACATTACAGTGTATAAAAAGCAAAAAAATACTTTTTAAAAATATAATCCCGGTTGATTTATTTAATTATTAATATGTTATATTATTTATCTTTAACGAAAAAATAAATTTATTACATTGTTAACCCTGCGGCAATTGCATATACAGCGTGTCTCTAAACCTATGTCTTTAATTGAAACCACAGATAGTAGTCATAAAAAGAAGCAAAATTTGTCATACTACAACAGGGAAAAAAGTAAATAATTACTCCGGTAAAAATCAGTTTTCGTTTTCAAAGAAATTGTTTTAGTAACTCTGGTTGGCGATTTAAATGGATTTAAATGTCTCAGCTGCGCAGAATTGTGGTCATAAACGAATAAATGTCGAGATGTATCTGTTGGACTAGTGCCTGATTTCTTCATCGCCTTATCTTGAAGTTAAAATTATCTGTCAGTTACAATGTGATACATAGTATGTGGTATGTGTACGGCCAACTGTACGTCACATTCCACCTGTTAGATAAATTAACCTTAGGTTAAACACGGTGAAGAAATCGGTCATAGTCATAGGTCATGTTTCTCCTTCGCAAAAAAATTTCGCCAGGTTTCTAAATAAAAACACGCGCTGGCGGCAGGGCGACGTTCCTTACGACAATTGCAATTACTTATTACTATTTTATTAATTTTATTAATTCGTAGCACAATTATGCATCTCAGTTCTATTTGTTCCATTTTCATGACAGTACATCGACCAATGTGAGCTGCAAAATGTTATGTTTATGTTCATTAATAAGATGAAAATAAATGTCTACTGAAAATGTTGATAAATGTTAATTAAATCCAAGAAACAAGTGCATAAGCTGCACAAACACCGTGATATGAACAAAGTAAACTACAAACTTTTTAATTACTTAAATAAGTTAAAAGTTTGTGTTTAAAATACAAATTTGACTTACAATTAGGCCGGGCGCAGACTGATCAAGCAAAAACGTCTTTAGACAAAACGTTTTTGTTTGAACTTGCCGTAACCTGTTTTTTACATGCATTAAAGAGGTACCATCGCACACTGATGAAACAATACTTGCCAACAAAACACAACGTTGTTAAACAAATTGTTCTGTGAAGAGACAAATTTGCTTAATCAGTGTGCAGGGATATCTAACAAAACGTTGTTCGACAAAACGAATTGCTTTGTATAAAAACGTTTTCTGTATAATCAGTGTGCGCATACCAGCAGACACCATCCAACAGATTACAACAAAATGCAGCGTGTTGGGAGTGCAAATATAAATTTTTGTTTGACGTTCGTTCAGCCGACTGTTTTGACTAAAGTCGTTTTGCATCATCAATGTGCATTTCACTCAAACAAAGCGTTATGGAACAAAACAAAATAGTTTTGTTGTAAAACGTTTATGCATGCAGCATTGTTGCAAGATAAAACAAAATGTTTTTCAGTGCCACAAAACGTTTTGTCTGAAGACGTTTTTGCTTGATCAGTCTGCGCCCGGCCTTAGGGTGTTGATTATCTCGTCGCTTTAATAACCTATTAAAAGAATTGCTGAACAAGCGAGAAATAAATATCATGTAACGCAACGAAAAACGCATTTCGCCATTCCAGTAATTGTCGATGAAACACAGATAGATATAAAAAAAATGCCAATGACGAGCGCGGCGTCTGAGACCTTGACCTAGTTCTTGCAAACGTAGATAAAAAATTTATTGCAGTTTATTGCTTTTTATTGAAAGTGGACTTGCCTCAACAAGTCATAAACTAAGCAGAGGTTTCAAAACAAAGGAACTGCACGCGCTTGTGGTAGATGAGTTTTTCATTTTTGAGCAATTGTTACAATTTATTTTCGATCGTGCGCGAGCACACCCTGTATAATGCATATTTCAACGATTCGAGCTAATTTTAACCCGTTTTGTTCTGTTTCCTCACTAGGCGTAGGAATGTGCCATTCCACGCCTACGCATTTCATTCAAAATTCGTTTTGGGGAATTAATCTCTTTTATAAGGAGGAACTTACAGTTTTAATTAAAGACATACGTTATGAGACACCTGTATATCGACAATTTGTGTGGTTAAGCCGATTCGTCGTAAAGCTAGTAAGATCATAAAAGTACAAACTACAAACAATACGAGTTATTTTCGCCAGTCTTTCAATTGTTAAGACCATAGTTTAATTCAAATGCTTTAATACTTTTCGAAGGCAGTGTACATATACAGTACCTATATACTGTTCGTAAAGTTTGGAATAAATTAATTTTCTACGAAATGAACGATTTTTATATAAAATCCTGAAACACATCGATTTTTAATTGTAAAATGACACTATTTTAGCAAAATTTTGTATCTCCCCCTCCTACCCCATTCGAGTGACAAATACCCCTTTAAAATGTTTAAGTGGAAGGAGGACTCCTGTGATACCTCATTTTAAAGGCCTTTTAATTCTTTATTCAGTAGTATAAGAATTTTTTTATAATTCCTATTTTTTTAAATTAAAATAGTACATTTTAATATCAACAAACAAAATTTTAAAATGAAATAGTTTCAATCAAATGCTTCGAACTGGAAACCGTTTATTCTTGATAATACTACAAACGAATATAATTCATGGAAACTGATGTTTATTGTGCCTATCTAATAAATGAATTTATTCCAAACTTTACACACGCAGTGTATAGGATTCAGCATGGAATGTGTTGTGTATGTTCTATAGAATGGATGTTGTTGAACGAATAAATTTCAAGGGTCAAGTAAGCTGGATTCAGTTTCGCAAAATTCGTTAAGTACAAATGTCATTCCTTTGTTCCAAGCGAGGCCACGGGCCGGCATTAAAGAAAGTAAAGCCATCAATGTTCTGCTCATTGGAAATGTCACTTTCTCTCTCGCCGAGCTATTCCGCTCACTTATTACGACGATCCTGCATCCCGAGGGATCAGAGAGGGTGTATGCTCCCGGGGATTTAAACTAACGGGTGTGCGGGGCGAACTCCGGGATGGGAACACCTCCCTTAAGTCCTCTCCGGTAACTCGCAAACTCGTGTAACGCAAAGTTAAATTCGTGCCGTTGCGAATTTTAGTTTTTAGGCTAGCTATTTGCGAATGTCGGGAAGCATTAACGTTCGATTCTTCGTAATTAGATCTTGAAATAATGATAATGTCAAGGCTCTGTTTTTTAATTGTTCACCTTGTCTACATTAAAATTTTTTTCTTTTCTAAATTTCTTTTTGAACAAAACATTTTGATTTGTTTTTACTATCCGCAATTAATTTATTGGTCGTTGTAAATTTATAATTAAAGTCGATGGTCGATGAAAATTTTTATAAAAATTTGTTTATAGTCGTTTCACGGAGAGTTTAAAAATCGCACAATCGCTCAACGTTTCGCTATCGTTTGGCACTCCTGACGAAACTGTCAAACAAAGCGAAAAGTTGAGCCAGTGTGCGATTTTTAAACGGTGTGTGGAAAGATTATAATTTTCTTCTGCAACCGAATTAAAAGTAATGACTTTTAATACCAAAAACTGCAACTGAAGTTATATAATTAAGATTTTTTATATTTTCCTAATAATTTTTAAAACAACTCTTACAAGATCATAAGGTTTGGTTTTCTTAACATAATTTTTGAGTAAACTTTGAGAAAATTTTGTAAGGTACAAGATATCGTCAATAGTGGTGACAACACGGAATTAATAGGGAGTTTTTGCAATACGTTACGATAAAAATATTGTTACGTGAAAGGCTATTTTGCTTAGCAAACTTATGGATTTAGCCAATCAGAAATCGAATTTTAAGGTTTAACGTAGGTAAATTTTAACGGAACGTATTGCAAAAATACCCTATTGTTCCTGTCATACGTTCTTTGCAACATAAAAAATTTCGAAACGTTATTCAATTTATGAAACATGCAAGATAATCGTCTAACAAATCATTTGGAGAACGTGTATGTAGTCAAATTAGTGACTCTTCTTGAGGAAGGTCATACGCAATAAGAAGTAGCTAGAAGGTTTAACGGTGCACAATCTGTTATCAGGGAAACCGCAACTTTTTGCAGAAGACCTGGTCAAGGCAAAAGAAGAATAACAGCTGCAAAGGACCACCTGATGCAAATTATTGTAAAACGAGAAGGTTTTATACAGCAAAACCGGTTAAAGGCGACCTACAGCTTGCCACTGCAACGGTTATAAGTAAACACGCTGTGAGAAGAAGGCTTAAAATTATGAATTTATGACCTTATATGCCAGCAACAGAACCAGTTTTGACTGCAGCACATAAAAGAGCTCGACTAGCATTTGCTCAAATGCATACAAATTGAGCAATTGATGACTAGCGCCATGTTTTATTTACCGATGAACCTAAATTTTGTCTAAAATCGAATGATAGGTGTGACAGAGTATGGAGAATATCCGGAGAAAGATTTGTAAAATGTTGCATATGGTAAGTGGACCGATTTGGTGGTGGATAAGATATGGTGTGGGGTGGGGCTACTTTTGAAGATCGTACCGACCTGTTTATTATGAGCAGGGGTACAGTGACAGCAGCAAGATATCTGAACGACGTTATCATTCCCGTTGTAGAACCTTTTGCTGCTGTGTAAAGACCTCAGTTCATTTTAATGCCTCACAATGCTCGCCCGCGCATAATCAATATTGTCAGTAATGAGATTACTGCCGTCAATCTTCGAGGTTTAAACTGGCCAGCGCGAAGATCTGACTTAAATTTGATTGAGAATCTTTGGAGTACTATAGGAAGAAGAACTCTGAAACTTCCACGCCTTCCTCAAACACTCGAAGAGCTCTCAAGACATCTTCAAGCAGCTTAGATAAAGATTATCCAAGAAGAGATTTCCTGCTTAATTGAGAGTATGCCTTCTCGTATGAGAGTTTGTATAGCAGCGAGTGGAGATCTAACTCGATATTAAGCCTTTATTTTACAAAATAAATGTTTAATTTTGCTTTTTATTTTGCACTTCTTGTTTTATTGCTGAACTGTTTTTAATTATGTTAAAATAAATTGCCTTGTTATTCTTATTATTGCTAATGTGTTGATGTATTGAGCACTTGTGAAATGTAATTAATTAAACTAGTAAGAAAAACCCTTTTCACAAAATTACGTTTATTAAAAACTAGATGTACTTTTCGTACGTTCAGTAGTTACAATAATTTACAAAGCTTCGCACTTATATCTAGTCTGAAGGGATGGGCGGAAGTTGGCCGATATTTTCTAGAAACTGGTGCACGGACAAGGGGTGAATGTGTTAATTAGATTGAATTTACAAAATCTAACAATTTGTTGTGTAAGGGTGAGAGATCATTATTTAATAATGAATGTTTATATTTTTCCATGTATATTGCCTCTAACATATTTAAATTTTTATTTGTCGATGCCTTTCATAATTTTTTATGGAGAAGTTGAGTCCCGTTTCAACGTGATGCAAAGCGAGTGCAGACTTGTCTGTGTTGTGTTGTTTTATATTATACATTTATGTTCTTTGAATCTTGTGTGTATATTTCTCTTAGTTTGTCCTACATAAGACTTTTGACAAGAATTACAACAAATTTGAGAAATGCCTGATTTTAGTTTTTTTGCTCTCCTCACAAAAAATTGATTGCGGAGAACGGCTCTATGATTCATTAAAATGATAATATGAACAGTGTAATATATTTGTGGTCCCTTCGTTTTAATTATTTCCTTAAACCGAACTCGAATCCGGGCCGCAGTAATGAGGGATAAATTGTATAGATTTTATACCAACTATTCACGACATACGCAAAAATTAGAAATTATAGATCCCAGTGTATTATAGATGCCCAGTTAAGGAAACGACAGCAAAAACAAATAATTTTATAACTATACAAATTTTTTCTTTTAAAGTATCATGTATCCTATCTTCCTATTTGTTTTCCTAAAAGAAGAACTCTGCGTGATAAATAAAACGCGCCTTCTTATTCACCTTTGATAAAGAAATAATATGGAAATATTTGTCGGTTGTAACTTCGGTGATTGATGACGCAGACATAGCTCAAGTTCCGTGAATTTGATAATATGAAAGTAGCTAAATTTAATTGTTTTTATTTGTTCGGATATATTTGTTAAATAATGCCACAGAATAATAAAAATTTAATTCCATGAAATTTTACCATCACACTCATTCCATAATTACTTACATTATTATCATCACAGAGTGTTGATAAAGTCTCGCACCAAGCTCATAATTTTTTTTATGTAATTTTTTTTTTTACAAAATCCTATATCACGTAAATTTTATATTTTAAAAAGACACATGTTAATGTAAATCTTTTCTTCACTGACATTTGTATTTCCTCTGTGAAGTCATCATTAAATTTTTTAAACAGCAACCCTAATTTTGTCATCCAGATTTCGATCGTCCTTCTTGTCAGTTAAATGGTGATAAAAAATAGTTTTTCGAAAAAAACATTGACATGATCCAGACCAACGTTTGGAATTTTGTGAAGAATTTATGTTACACTGCAATGAAAATCCGAACAATTTGTTCATGGGGAACAGTTTGAATAGTTTCGTTAATTTTTATTTGTTTGTTTTCAATTTCAAGATTATCTTAAAAATAAAATAAAATTGTATTTTTCAACTTTTTTTTTTGAAAAACTTGTTTTTATATCGCCATTTAACTGACAAGAAGGACGATCAAAATCTGAAAAAAGTCAGCGTTGCTATTGAAAAAAATTAATGATGTGACAGAGAAAATACAAATGCCTATCTAGAATATATTTTTGCACTGTGTGGCACTTGTGTCTTTTCAAATTTTAAATTTATACAGTGCTCACCCAAAAGTCGGCATCAAAACTTTTTACGGCAATAATTTGTGCTTGTCTGAAAACCTATTTAGCCCCTATTAGATGTACCGAGTGATTCTTACTTAGTTAAAAAATAGCGTTTTTCGAAACGAGATTTTTTTAGTGTGTATTAGTTATAGCTTACTGAACAATCTCAAGAAAAAAACGTTATTTTCCGACCTTGAGATTATTCAATAAGCTAAAACTAATACACAGTAAAAAAAATCTCGTTGAAATCTTGATTATTTTCCAAGAAATAACAATTTTAGGATTTTGGCAATTTCGAAAAACGCTGTTTTCTAACTAAGTAAAAATCACTCGGTATATCTAATAGGAGCTAAATAGGTTTTCAGACAACCACAAATTATTGACGTAAATTTTTTTTTCGAAAAATCAGAAATAAAAATTTTTCCCATTTGATGCCGTCTTTTTGGCGAGCACTATATATTTCATTATTTTGCAAAAAAAAACATTAAATAAACTAATTATGAGCTTGGTACGGAACTTTATCACCATCCTCTATAAAATAAATGTTTTATTAATTTATGTACTTATAAATTTTCAATTCGGTACTGTGATAATAGTAACATTAACATTAATTTATCATTTTTATAAAGCAAACCACATTGGGTAGATTTCAATATCATATATTCAAATTTCTAAATAGGATATTTCTTTAAATTTATTAGAGTGGAGAAAACTCCGCCCCGCACGACTACGTCACTTTTTCTGAGGGGTACAAAGCGTAGGTTTCTTCTGCACCCACAGATGTCAGCACAAAACCATACGAAAACATTAAAATTAAAAAAAACGTAATAAGCTATACGGCAGAACAAAAAAAATTTATGGTACATAATCAGTTCAATAATATCGACAGCACTATTATGCCTTTTTGTACTTTCATTCATTTTAAATCTTTTTCACAGTCATAAATAAAAAAATATTAAATAAATTAAAAATCAAAATATAGGTCGCCTAGAGCTATACATCCAATATTTAATTCCAAAATTTGAAAACTTTAGCTTCGTTAATAAATTCCTTAGTTTCGTTCAAAAATTGAATACTCCGGATGCAGACTCTTAAGCAAAGGAGTTGCCTTTTAATTGGTGTCCACGAGACCACATCCCGTTAGGTTTTCTAATTTTTCTTTTTAATAGCTTTTTCGATTCATTGCGCTAGAGCACTCTCAGAGTAGGTATTTCCATCCCCTATTATTATAAACGGTGAACAAATAAAAATCAGATTAGAGTAGGCAGTGCCAAGAAAATGTATGTCTATGATTAAATAAAAAGTCAATGAATTTGACAGTCCATGAATGTATTACATTAATTAATTCAGTTAATCACAGACATTGCAGCGCCTACTCTAATCTGATTTTTATGTGCTCACTTTGTATTATGGGGTTAAAACAAGATGAAAATATTCTGAGAGTGCGTTAGAGCAGTGAATTGAAAACGATATTAGTAATTAAACTTACTTAGTTGGCTCTTCGTTTCCAATAAACATATACTTAATTATTTATTGGTGGTCCTAATTCATTGGCTAAGGACTGGCACTATGCTAATTTGTAATGAATGAGAAAGCGTTCTAAACTTCAACAATTGCCAAATTAATTATACTGTATGATTTTGTTTGTAAAGTCAAAAAATCATGGAACTTGAGCTCTGCGTAATCAATCGCCGAAGTTACAACCGACAATTATTATTTCTTTCTTAACGATGTATGAGAAAAAAGAAGGGACTTATGATTCTTAAGTCTGATGATGCAACACCAGACGCGTTTTATTTATGACGCAGAACTCTTCTCTTATGAAAACATCTATATGAAAGTTACATGAACCAAAAAGTGTTCTCCACTGTACTGTTATGATTAACAAATATGTTGCGTAAGGACAAATGCAACTACCCGTTGTAAATTCCGCCGCAGCAGGTTCTAATTAATTGCTTAAATGCTTCTCAAAGTTCAGAAAAAATTCCTCAAACTTGACACAATATTTATTTATTATTATTATCTTTTTTTCTACAGCACACTATTAATATTATACATGTACATACAATAATACAAGTTACTGAGGTAACAATTAAAGCAATATCGCTGCCGCAACACACTCCCACCTTGAATAACAGTTGTGGTTATTCAAACAAAAAATTGTAATCCTTAACGGGTATAGTTAAGTCTATCGGGCCTTTTGATTTTTCGCCCACTTCTCGACATTCTTATGTTATTTGTTTCCTTCAAATTATTATCTTCATTTCTGGTTGAAGTAACTTCATCTGGAAATTTTTGTGAAAATGAATGTTCATTTCCTAAAGTTGAAGCTGAAATTTTCTGCGTTATGGAGTTAACTTCTAATGGATAAATTTTCTGTACTGGTCTTAACAGAAGACCATTTGCACTTTTCAATCTAACTAATCTCACCTCACCATCTTTACCACGAATCAACTCTTCAACTTTTCCCATTGGCCAATCTAAACGTTTCACATTTTCATTTCCTATTAACACTACATCACCAACTGAAATTATATGCGAAGACCTTTTGCTACGGTTTTGTCTCAATTGACCCAAATATTCTATTCTGAAACGCTTTCTCAAATCAGCTCTAATTTTTTGACAAAATTGAAATCGTTTATTTAAATCATATGAGTCTACTTTATCAAAATCAGGGACACCAATTTCCTGTTGATCTCGTAGAAACATTGCAGGAGTCAATGCAACCAGTTCACTCGGCTCATTGTACATATACGTAATAGGCCGTGAATTAATAACGGCTTCACAATCACAAAGGATTGTCAATAATTCTTCATAGGAGAGTGAAGCTCGTCCTAATACCCTTCTTAAAAGTTGCTTTAACAATGATATCAATCGCTCCCACCATCCGCCCCACCAAGCTGCAGTTGGTGGATTGAAATTCCATTTTATCCTTTGTACTGCACTACATTTCTGAATTGCCTCCCATTCAATTTTAGTAAATGCATTTTCCAAACCAACAAAATTAGTACCATTGTCACTATAAATGCCGGTTGATAATGACATGACTAATTCCAAATGAACTGCTCTATATATAGCACAAGTAAAAAGACAAATCCATACCTTTTCTTTAGTTTTTAAATACAGAGGGCCTGCCAAATCCACGCCAACAATTTCAAAAACTGCTGCATCCCGAACTCGGTTTAGAGGAAGGGGTGGAGAAGTTCTTTTAACACTCTTCGTGTTTTGCCTTTTGCATGGCACACATTTCCCAATTACGTTTCTAATCGTTTTTCTGCCTCCAAGGATCCAAAAGCGTTCCCTCAGTAAACAGAGAAGCCCTTGAATACCAACATGGCACGCATTTACGTGTTCCTCAATCTTTCAGTAATGATATGTCTAGCCGGCATAACCATAGGATATCGAAAATCTAACGAGTCTTCTCGGTTTGAAATTTTAGTTCTTAAACGAATTATTCCCTCTTCGTCTGTAAATGGGTTAAGAGAAGAAATTACCTTATCATTTTCCTTGAATGATTCGTTTTGAACTAGCTTAATTAAATATTTCTCGGCATCTATTATTTCACTTGCATTCAATTCGGTTTTCGTCTTCTGAGTTGGAAACCTGCAATTAGACAAAAATCGTCGGATCCAAGCAATTAATCTAACTATTCTGTGATATTGAGAAAAATATCTGCTATACCAGAGTGCTGACGTATAAGAAATCATTGCAGAAACTACTTTTTTCTTCTTTTCTTTATTTATTTCTTCTTCATTTGGTACATCTTCAGCATTGGGCCACTTTTCTGGATAATCATTTAACCATTGAGGTCCCTCCCACCATCGAGACATTAAAAGATTTTTAGGAGTACATCCACATGATGGAAGATCGGCCGGATTTAAATTTCCCGGAACATGATGCCACATCTCTTTTGGTGTTAAAGAACGAATTTCTTGTATTCGGTTCCACACGAAAGTCGCCCATTCATCTTCTCGTCTGATCCACGATAATACAGTGCTTGAGTCACTCCAGAAGTGACTTTCTATGTCTTCGTTACCAATGGATTCTTTTACAGTAGTAAATAATCTTGCTGCGATCGTAGCTGCTAATAGTTCTAAGCGAGGTATCGAAAGTTTCTTTAAGGGTGCTACTCTTGTTTTAGCTTGTAACAAGTGAACATATACCTAATCCTCCGTTGATACACGCAAAAATACGGCAGCTGCATATGCTGCTTGACTTGCATCACTGAAAGTGTGTAGACTCAAATTTTTAACTCCATTTGAATTTAATGTTAACCATCTTGGAATTTCTACCTGTGCTAAGAACGGTAACTCGTCACACCATTTTAAAAAAATGGACCTCGTATCCAAGTCCACTTCGTCGTCCCAATTCATTTTACATTTCCACATGTTCTGCAACAATACTTTAGGACACAACGTGACTGGGCATACGAAACCTAGGGGATCAAATATTCGTTGAGCTACAGACAAAATATATCTTTTGGTTATTTTTTCATAATTAATATTTTTATAACAATCATCACATATTTCTAGGGTGTCTTTCTCACGATTCCATTTCATACCTAGTACACTCGTACATTTCTCACTGCCGCTATCAATCGATGTTGATTCCCACCCTCTCAAATCAAACATACCATCAGCCATGATTTGACTTGCTTCATTTATAAATTCTTTCAGTTCAATTTCGTTCCGTACACTGGCAACGCAGTTATCCACATAAAAGCTTTTTAATAATTTTAAAATTGTATTCTTGGAGTACGGTGCATTAGGCAATTCACATTTTTGTAAAGATTCGTGTAAGTGATGCTTAATAGTAGCTCCTAACAAATATGGACTACAACATACCCCAAAAACAACTCGTTTATGACGGTATATCTGAATGCTTTCATCTGAGTTTTTCCAAAGAAATCTTAAAAAATCTCTATCATCTTTATGTAGACCAATCTGCAGAAAGGTTTTGCGAATATCTGAAACCACACCAATTTTATTAATTCTAAAGCGCATTAAAATCGAAGGTATTAATTCTATTAAATTTAAGCCTTTCTCCAAACAGTTGTTTAAAGACGGTTGACCTTTTTGATGAGCCGACGCATGGAAAACTGGCCTTATTTTAGTAGTGCAACTATTTAATTTAATAACTGGTCGATGTAGTAAATAATGTGCAGTTCTGTTTACCTCTACTTCCGGAACTTTTTCGATAATACCTTCCGTCAGCCATTCGTTGAAAACTTGGTCATATTCATTGATTAAATTATTTTCTTGCAATTTCCTAGTCCCAGAATCCAGCCTTCTTTTGGCAATTATATAATTATCCGATAAGGGCGGATGATTATCAAGCCACAATAACCGAACTTCGTATCTTCCCGTTTCATCCGCTCGTACCGTCTGCTTAAAGCACTCATCTATTGTAGCCTCTAACTCTTGTTTTGATTTCTTCTCTGTAGGATCCGTAATTCCTAATACATCAAGCTGCCAAAGATTTGTTATTAAAGTATCTTTCGTAAACAACGACAGGATAGTCATCGAGCTACCGCTACTTTTACAATAATTATTTGGCTTTTTACCTAGAAGTGTCCAACCTAATAACGTTTCCACAGCAACTAATCCGCATTGTAAGATGTGTCTCGTACCTGTCAGGAGTTTTCCCACAACATCAGCACCAATTAATACATCAATTGGACCTGAATCACGAGTGTCCGTAATTGATATGCCTAGTTGTTGCAGTTCTTTCAACCATTCACCCTGTGAAATTGAAGGAATATTATTACAGATAACAGGTTGGTCAAGTGCTTCAAATCGGCATGCATAACTGCCGTCCAAATTTGTCAATCTAATGTCGTAACATGAATGACATTGTTCTTCCGAAGAGGTACCACCAAAAAGCGAATGTATGAATTTTTCTCTTCTTTTAACAGAATATCCTAACTCTTCAGCTGTAGAAGTTCGAATGTAAGATCTCTGTGAACCGCTGTCGATCAGAGCGCGAACTTCTCGTTGACTTTTCTCATTCCGTATATTTATTCTCATTGTCTGAAGAAAAACATGCACATTATTAAAATTTGTTAGTACCTTTTCTACAGTAGGCGTATCGTTTCTTGGTTTCTTCGAATAATCTGGCTCCTGCACAACTTTTCTATGAACAGGCAAATCAGGACACATTAATACTACATGTTTACCACTACAAACAATACATCTTAAATGTTCTTTACAATTCTTATTGCGATGTCCATAATTCAAACATGAAAAACAAACTTTTTTCTCAGTTAACAATTTTCTTTTTTCCATCGCTGACATCTTTTGAGCCTTGAAACACTCTGAACTCTTGTGAATACCTTCACAGAATACACATCTCTTGGTAGCCTGATAATTCACAAGTCCTGAAGCTGTAGGCACACTTGTATCGTTGAACAGCTTCTGTTTTAACTTCTTGGTCTTGTTTTCCGAAGAAGAACCCAAACCAAAAGCTTCAACTGCTAAAGAAATTCTTTCTTCGTTTTCAACTTCTGCTTTCAAAAACATCATTAGACCATTCAAACGATTTTTTAATGTAGCATCACGGTTTTCTGAGAAATTAGGTGATCTTTGCCAAACCCGAAGTAACTCTTCCGGCAGACATGATTCCACCAAAGGGTACAGCATTGCAGTGCACTTATCACTGGTAACTCCAAGAGTTTCTAAAGCGCGAAGTTGTAATTCGATTTTGTCATAAAGTGTAGAAATACCACTCTTCTTTTGCGATAGAGTATTATTCAGTACCAATTTCAACAGCTCTCTTACATAAAATTCCACTATCAATTCATCTCGGCCAAAGCGCGCTTGTAAACATTCTATAACTTTTTCATAATTTTCTTGAGTAGGAGGGAAACTTTCTACAAATTCTCTAGCTCGCGTATCTGGTACCGTAGCTTGTAAAAGGTATTGAAATTTATCTTCCTTTGGAATGTCTGGATCAACATGAATCTTTTTAAATTGGCTCCAAAACGGTAACCAATCACGAATGTCTCCACCAAATTTCTTCAGCTCTATCACAGGCAATTTAAATTTTCGTTTAGAAGTGCTATTAACTTGATTTGAATAGTTAATCGGACTGACAACACTGGATATCTCTTCTTTTTCTTGTAAAGCTTTTTCACAAAGAATCTTGAGTTTAGCAAATCTTGCGTTATATTCATCGGCACAAGAATGTTCAATTTCTAAATCTTCTTCACTAGCATTCGCTTCTATTAATAAATTAAATACTTCTTTATCTAATTCTCTAAGTGCATCCTCTTTCTGTTGCAACATGAGCCATGAAACTTGTATATCCTGCAGATTAACATCTTCTGCCGATAACAAAACTTCCAATTGATTGGCATTTCTTGAAAATGTGCTTCGTAATGCTGTACGAGACTTCTTGACTTTATCCATACTCAGATGCAACACGGAACCTCACTCCAGAAAAATCTCAAGTCCTGTCACGGTCGCCACAAATATGTTGCGTAAGGACAAATGCAACTACCCGTTGTAAATTCCGCCGCAGCAGGTTCTAATTAATTGCTTAAATGCTTCTCAAAGTTCAGAAAAAATTCCTCAAACTTGACACAATATTTATTTATTATTATTATCTTTTTTTCTACAGCACACTATTAATATTATACATGTACATACAATAATACAAGTTACTGAGGTAACAATTAAAGCAATATCGCTGCCGCAACAAGATCTATGTTTTATTCTCAAGACCAAAAGGATTGTAATTTGAAGTCTCCCAATCCTTGTACTCTATTGCAAAGCTTTTTAAATTATTATAAGGTTACTTACATAATCTATTTACTTATTTAGTAATTGTATTCACTGAACACACGGGCAACGCAGTTTCGGTATTACGTCATAAATATGAATGACGGAAGTTGGCTGAAAGTTTACAAGACCAATATAAATTATCTATAATGTTTCAAATTGTGAGTTATTGCAAGGTATCATAAAATGTTGAAGTTATTTCAGGAAAATGTGGTTAATTTGTCAAATTAAATTTTCGGAACTTCATTCAAGTCTCCGTTTATGAGAGCAAGTGCAGAGGATTTCCAGATGTGGAATGCACTGCACGTTATATACATATAAAACAATTATTCCGAAATCCATATTTGCATATAGATTGTACTTCGTAATACACTTTGTAATGGTTTTAAATTCGTTTATGGAATTTCGTTCGAATATTGGACACTGGAAGTACCGCATATCTCTCCCGGCAGGTTAACGTTCGATGTCATCCGGCCGACCCCCTCGTTATTAAACCGCTGTTAAAAACATAATTCAAACGTAATCTGCAAATAATAACTTTGTTAGCCGAGAATAGCAAGACCCGTTGCAAGTTTTAATCCTCGGCGTTGAACGTCAAAGCTCCCGCATTATTTATGGATGTCAACTGGACGCAGTTAAACCGGTGAAATGGTGCACAACCCCTGACCCATAATTCACTCCGATGGGATATAAATGTTAAAATACTGCGGTTTTATTATGCAGAAAATGCAGTAGATAATTTTTTTAAATGCGCACGTCGTAAATTCCTGTCTATTTTTGTTACGGTTCGAATATATGTTTTAAATGTGCGATGAATTGAAAATGCGTTCGAAAAACACAAAAGGAGTTGGCAAAACTGCGCGCATAAATCGCATGATAAAAAATTTGTTCCGTTACACAAGTAAATTATTTTTGCGAGTACTAAATGTGCTCATTTTGTGCTGAATACGATTAATTTTTCATGTTTTCGTGCCCCTAAAATCTGTGCTCATATTTTTTTATCTGCTTAACTCGTGGTATAAATACAAAATAAAAACAAAATATATACGAGTATTGTCGTATATAAGTGCTTACTTTGCCGACACGTTGAGAGCCAAATTTTGCACTATTGTGGTTGAGCTTCCGACAGTTGGGAATCAAAATTTTTGTCGTGTAGTTGATAAAATTTGTTAGCTAAAAATTGTGGTGTATCGACTCTTACTTTTTCTCATTTTTTGTTGTTGATGATTGGAATGTTTCCTCGCTTAATGAAATTCGCCGGTTTCCAAATAGAAAATTGTTTATTTATTTAAGTTGTGGTAGTGTTCATAGAGTTTATTCGAACATAAACTTTATTTAACATATACAGGGTGAATGACAATTGTACCGACAAAAAAAAACGCATAAGAGAATCGATGTCATAGATTACGGGAAAAATGTTTAAAAAATTTTTGTGAACAGTTTATAATTAATTAAAAAATTACCCCAAAATCGAGCAACAGTATCTATGCACTTCTTGTAAGTAAATGAAGGAGAGGCTCATTGAAACTGAAGTGGAAGTGAAATAGAGATATTACAATGTTGCGTGCAAAGGTAGGAATGCGGCCGGGGCCGGCGGCCGGAGCGTGGCCCGTGTTATCAATCGGCAACGTCGATTGATGTAGCTATTTCGTTTACTCATGCGGTTTCTACTATTCTATCCTTTATTTACTCACGAGAAACGCATAGATAGTGTTGGTCAGGCCAACTGTGTATACAACTTAATCCGGGGTAGCGTTGATATCGCTGGTGATGTGATGTAGATAATAAGATTGTATTCTCCAACAATAATAAATAATGATCGCTACAAAAAAATGATTACATTACGAATCGGTTTCTTCCGAAAATGTGAAGCGATTTATTGGATCTGAAGTTCATCGCCGACTATAAAAACTTAATTACGTACAGCTATTATAAACGTCGTTGGTGATATGCGTCCAGTTTCTAAATAAATCGCATACTGAATGAACGTAATAGATTACGCGATTATGTTTAAAAAATTCTAAAGAACAGTTCATAATTAATTAAGAATTTAATTTCTTGACGGAAATCCATTATAGTGTAGATAATAATTAATAAATGAAAAACGGAGATTTTAGTCCAAGTTTAATCTACACACCAGTGGTGTAGATTAAACTTGGACTAAAATCTCCGTTTTTCATTTATTAAGAATTTAATTGACAGTGATAAAAATGTGTACGGTAGAACGAGGAACGATTTACAACTAGTGCGCCAAAAATACAGGGTGTGGAGTTGTAAATGCGTCTTGAATTTGTTAAAGTTTTAATAGATTTGTGTTAATAATTCCTTACACACAAAACGAAATTATAATAATAAACATTCGAAACATATTACGAATGAGTTTACTGATTTATTTGTTTAGCAGGTATTCAAAGTGTTGTTATTCTTTTCGTGGAATAATCTACTTCAGGTAATTTACTGCCATGCATTATTTGTCAAGTAAATATTTTTGAGTTCGTATTTCAAAGTACAATACTTGACAATACATAACAACCGTTTCATTGAAAACATTTTTAGACGTACAATTATACGTCAGGCTACATTTATTTTGGCCTTAATAAACCGTTTATATTAACAGAAATTCAAAAGGTATGTATCAGAAATTAAATTAATAACAACAAAAATAATTAAACTCATGCTTGTGTGTAATGTTCAATTTCCTATTTCCTATTGCAGAGTAATTATGAGCTCCGCCTGTTACAAGAAATGGTTGCCCCCAATAAGGAGAATAGAATTCCAAACATATAATATTTCTTCTTCCCAAGGAACAGAGAGTTAACTACATTGAAGAGCTGTGTGTCTGTATAATAAATTCAAATGTAATAAATGAGTGCGTTTTAATTCTGGTGCCATAGTAACAAATTCAAAAAATTTTGGCGCCATACTAGTTTTGTGCATGATGCCGTTCACAGAGGGCGCCGTAACTCAACAGCTTCAGATTTTTAACATTTGGTGTCGCTTCTTTTCTTGTGTATGTTCTGTGCTTTGGTTCGGTGGTTGTCTTAGAGATCAAAATGAGGTTTGCGATCCTATTTACTAGCCAATCAGAAACGAAAGCGATTGCGCTTTGATTTGTTGAGGGACGGTCTTTTTTGTTTATTTTGACGGTCGTCATCGTGACCCTGTTACATAGATGTCAACGTGATGCTTCGCCCATTTCTGTCATTGTGAAATTGCTTGACGTTTGTCATTATGACTTTTCTTGTCGTCTGTCATCGTGACATGTTGTTTTGGTGTTTCGTAAGACAGGGCACTTTTCAGAATTAACCGGTTACTCCACCAGTAGACATCCTAAAATTCTAAAATCCACTGTAAAGCTATAATATGTTATTATAGCTATAATAAGTATATAATAATAATACAGTTATAATAAGTTAATAACTTATAATAAGTTAATAAGTTAACTTATAAAGTTAATAACTTATTATAGCTAAAATAACATAATTTAAAAAGTGCCGGTAGTAATAAATAATAAATAGTGGTGGTAGCCATAAAATAAGAATGTAATTCCAATTTTTAAAATTATTATATCGCTATATTTATTACAATAACTACGTACAAAGCAAATTATCACTAGTAGTTCAGTGAAAAATCATATTATGAATGAAAATATTCGTCAATTGTATAGTAAACAGAGTGGGTAAAGTAATTTTTCGCTTTGCGTTTGAACAGAACTTCAGAAAGTGATTGCAGTTCAGTAGACAGTTTATTAAAAATTTGACTCCACTAAACAAAAATGATGCACAGTATGATCTATGACGAGGATAATCTACCCGTAAATGATGTGGATATCTCGTATTATAATTGTGTGCAACACTATTCAGTAAGAAATCATTTTTATTTTTAAATATATACAGTATAGAACAGTTTCATACAAGTACAAGTTCACTACCGTCATTATTCTCAAATTCTTGAATGCATCTCTACAGCTCTTACTGAAACCTAAGTTTGCAATTATTCTGCTAACTCCTTTTTGCATTTTTAATATTTTATGAAAATGAACGGATTGTCCCCAAAAGGTTATGCCGTAGCGCAAAATGCACTCAAAATAGCCATAATTGACCATTTTTGTATGAGTTAAGTCACACATATGTTCTATTTCTGATATGGCATATTCAGATCTAGCTAATCTAATTAGGAGAGATTCTACATGTCCATGCCAAGACAGTTGTGAGTCAATTGTAACACTCAGTACTCCGCACGTTTTTAGTGTAATGTGATTGAGCTTATCATATGAGAAGGAGTAATCATTTGGTATTTTATTAGAGAAAATGATTATGTTGGTTTTGTCGACGTTAATTAGTAGGCGATTTATTTTGAACCAATGTACAGGGTTAGTTTTATTAATGTTAAGCCACCTTTATTATTTTAATTATTAACCGAATCAAAAAATTTTAAAATTGCTCTTATATGGATTTTTATGTAGATTTCATTTATACTATCAGTTTTGCGGTAGCGTTTTATATATACCGGGTGGACAAAAAATATAATTTTTTTAAATGGAACACCCTTTATATTTTTACAAATTTTTAATCCCTGAGTCACCCTGATAACAAACATATATATAAATATCGTGTAATTGGTTTACTAGTCTTTGTGTTATTTGCCAATATATTGAAAACTTGATAGTCGTTTTTTAAATACTTTTCATCTTACCTAGAAGTATTATTTTAAGAGATAGAGAAAAACTTTAAATACAATAGTTGTGGGATTTTGTATGTAATATATTTTAGAGCTCTCACAAAAAACAAAAGCGCATCGAAAAGTGGAGAAAAAATTACAATTTTTGTTCTTTAAATGGAACAGCCTATACATTGTTCAATACAATGAAATATGATTGTTTTTTTATTTCAAAAATATATAACAATTTGATACTTGGATGAGCGGTTTGTGAGATATTTCATTCTAAAATATCAATAAATTAATATTTAAAACATTAGGGCTTGGAAAGATGTTTTTATTGTTAAATAATTTTGTATCGTTTCAAATATTCGAATTTTGTTGTCATTTGCTAACTAAAACAGTGATTTAGAAGTTTTAAGTATGTTTTCCTTAAATGTTTATATGTTAATAAGTATATTGATTTTTTAAACTCAAATGTGTCACAAATAGCTGATCCAAATATCAACATACAACGTCTGCATACATAGTGACATCGCCCGATATGTTCTGCGGAAGATCATTAACGTACATGTTGAAAAGCAAGGGTGCTAAAATGGATTCCTGGGGTACCCCACAGCTAGTAGTTTTGCTAGAGAGAAAGTTCCTGATGGTACCAAACTTATCCGAATGTTTAATTTCAACCACTTGTTCACGTTACTCAACGTAATATGCTTAGTGGTATCCCTCTAATTCCATAAAACTCCAACTTGTCGAGTAATATACACGGTGGGGCCTAGAAACTTCCTTTTTTTAAAGGTGAATAAAATAAAAATTGTAGCTGATATACATGTTTTTTTGTTTTACATTGAAAGAACATAATTTCAAGTTTTACATAATGCAGTTTTAAACAAAACATCTGTATGGTGCCGTTTTCTATACACTGACGCAACCGATTTCTGAAGTTCCTCTCTACGCGTTCTAATATCTCCACCGGAATTCTGGCTATTTCCTACCGAATAAGATTTTTCAATTGAAGCAGGGTTGTAGGGCGGTGTTTGTAAACTTCTGCCTTGAGGTAACCCCATAAAAAAGAATCACACGGCGATAGATCGGGCGAACGTGACGCCCACGGAATGTCACCTCGATTCGAGATGATGATGATGTGTTTTCGAGCCAGCTGTTGAAGAAATGCGCCTACAAAACGTGTGGTTCCCACAGGATGGTGCCTTGGCCCACACGGCCAGAGTTTCGACGACAGTTGTTAAGGTTTACAAAGACCGCCCTACAACCCTGCTTCAATTGAAAAATCTTATTCGACAGGAAATAGCCCGAATTCCGGTGGAGATGTTGGAACGCGTAGAGAGGAGCTTCAGAAGTCGGTTGCGTCAGTGTATAGAACGCGGTGGACATTACTTTACAGATGTTTTGTTTAAAACTGCATGACATAAAATTTGAAATTATGTTCTTTCAATATAAAACAAAAAAACATGCATATCAGCTACAATTTTTACTTTATTCACCTTCAAAAAAATGAAGTTTCTAGGTCGCAGCTTATCAAAGCAACAAGGTTGTTACTAGTGCTGGCAACCGAAATCGATTTTTTGGATAATCGGTTAACCGGTTTTGGATATTCGCGGTTTTGGAGAAAACCGAAAACCGGTTATCCGGATAACTCGGTTATTCGAGTATCCATTTATACCGAAAATCGGTTATTCGAATATCCAGTTATTCGGATAACCGGATATTTGGATATTATCAGTTTCTTGAATAATCGGAAATTCGAATAACAGATTATTCGGATATTCAGATATCCGAATAACTGGAAATTCGAATAATTGGATATCAGAATGGGTTTTGTTTGTTAAAGATCTTCAGTACTTATTAGAAAAAAGTACATACACATAGTTACATGTTTATTTACTTAATTGCTTTTATTATAACGTATTTGTGGATATCCGAATAGTCGTTTTTGGATATTCGAATAATCGGTTTTTCAAATATCCGAATAGTCAGTTTTTGGATATCCGAATAGTCGGTTTCTTGGATAATCGAATAATCGGTTTTAACCATTATTTGGATAGCCGATTATATCCGAAACCGGTTTTTAAAGAAACCGATTATTCGGTTTAAATTTTTTCCGGTTTATGCCAGCACTAGTTGTTACTGTTTAATTTATCAAATTTTGTGCAAATCGGTCTTGATTATAACGGATTACTCGAGTAGGCTCTGTACAGCTGTTTCAGGCCTAGTTGGGCTTTTGTCAGCAGAACCGTAGCTCGAGAACTCCACTGCAAACCAAACCGATCTGTCCAGGTTATTCGCCGATGCGATGTGAGAGTAATGAACATTTTAAGTAGCGACATCTTTCGATCGCTTTTTGACCTGACATTGCAGTAGGATTGACAAATTGAAGCCAGTTCGCTACATAATAAGTCATCCCATGCAAGGCGGCCATGCTTGCTGTCAAAGCATATGAGAATTTAATAACCTGGACAGATCGGTTTGGTTTGCAGTGGAGTGACAGCATAAATACATACAGCAGGTTCACTCTCCTTGGCGGGAAAATTTCCCGCGCAAACTGAGCCGCCATATTCCGGATGGAAAATCTGTCATGTGATTTGTTAGAGCGCATTCGACTGGACGCACGGAGTGTTTCTTTTTCTCACTCTTACATGCACTGACACGCAGTCGCTCCCCCTCACACTTCTGCTCATTGCGTGCATCGAGCATTATGTCGAATGCGCCCTTCAATTGCACGAATACGATCAGTGGTGTCTCGTGTAATTAGCAGCATAATAGGTGCTTTCGATTATGCATGCTGGAGTGCACTGAGTAAACTTAAAACTCTAGGCTTTCAAGTAGTGATCGGATAATTCAAATTAAAAATAATCTGTCATCCGATTATCAAAATAACCTAAATAATTCGATTATCAAAAATATTTTTATTACGGCACTGGTTTATACATTCGCAAAATGGCGCCAAGATCAAAAAATTTTGCCCCGCCAGATCAAAGGGGCCGACAAGCAGTTTCCATGCTGGTTATGCTGTGGTGGAGTTCTTGAGCTACGGTTCTGCGGACGAAGGTCCAACTAGGCCTGAAACGCCTGTACAGAGCCTGCTCGAGGAATCCGCTGTAATCAAGACCGATTTGCACAAAAATTTTTAAAATTCTCATATGCTTTGACAGCAAGCATGACCGCCTTGCATGGGATGACTTATTATGTAGCGAACTGGCTTCAATTTGTCAATCCTACTGCAATGTCAGGTCAAAAAGCGATCGAAAGATGTCGCTACTTAAAATGTTCGTTTAATTTATCATATATGGATTTCAATATTTGTTGTAACGCAGTAGTTGTTGATAACTTAGATCTAAAACCATGCTGATACTTTGTTAGTAAGTGACTATTTTCAAGAAAAGTGGACAATCTTGAATGAATTGCGTTTTCTATGATTTTTGTTACACAGCAAAGTATGGATATTGGTCTATAATTAGTTACTTCAGTTTTATCACCCTTCTTGTAAACGGGCACAATCTTAGAAACCTTAAAACAGGCTGGAAATCTGTCATACTGAAGACAGCAATTGATTACGTCTGACATTGCTTCCGAGATAATGTCAGCTACTGATTTTAGTGTGGGCGTAGATATTTCGTCAGATCCCACAGCATAGGAATTCTTAAGAGAGTAAATTATTTTGTAAACCTCCACAGGATCAACAGGATTGAGGTAGATCGATTCACTATTGTTTCTCGAAATGTTATGGATTATTTCTAAAATTTGCTCCTTATCTAAGGGTACGTTTTTTAATAATTTACTTGGTAATTGAGAGAAATGGTTATTGAATGTAACGAGTGTCTAAATAAAAATCTGGTCAAGTAGGTTATGGTCGAAAATTTGTTCGTTGCATGCATGTCGTTTCTAAGTTCAACGGCTAAGCTTTCAAGTGTAACGTCAAAATTATTGAATTATCATTTCCTTGTTAAAAGTGATTTTGCATTAAAAATAGTTTTTTTTCACAAACTACTAAAAAATGCCCTTTTCAATTGAAGAAAAGACTGGTCCTATTCAATTCAAGATTGTTTGGAGGAATTCCTTGTCCAGTTTCCAGAAATTGTTTTTTATTATAAACAATTTCTAGAGTGTCTAAATCGAAGTGTGGCATTATTTCGACAAACTGGATCTTTAACAAGAAAAAAAGGAAGCGGAAAGCAAAAGAAACGTACTCTGAAAGTTATCAATGAAGTCAATCAGATAATGGAAGATGCACCTCGAACCTCTCTTCGTCACCTGTCTCAACAAGTGCAGCTCTCTGTGAAAACGTGCCGTACAGTATTAAAAAAGGATTATTGTGCTTCCCGAATTGTTACAAACTGACTTTCCACAAAGACTTCAGTTTTGTCACTGGTTTTTGGAAGTATTACAAAATGATGACGCAACATTAAATAGAACATTCTTCACCGATGAGGCCTGGTTTTATAGAAATGGATACGTCAATTCACAAAACATGCGAATATGGAGCTCCGAAAATCCATATGCACTTGCAGAAACATCTTTACATCCTGAAAAAGTTGGTGTGTGGGTAGCCTTTAGTGGTAGGAGATTAATAGGACCAATTTTCTTTGAAGGTGGCCTTAATTAATCGCTTGTTATTACTTATTAAAACCGGATCCGCTATTATATTGCCATCTTGATTTATATTAATATTTTGTGTGTGTGTTTCATCTTTTATTAGGTTCCAGACATGTTTGGTTTTGTTGTCTGAACAAGCAACGATGGAGTTTACATGCATTCGTTTGGCCAATTTTACGCAGGATTTTAAGATGCAACAATATTTATTATAATAGTTTTTTATGACATTATTACAGAAAAGTTTCTGCAACGTAAAGAGTTCTCTTTTCGTGCGACATGAAATCCTGATTCCACATGTCAACCAGGGTTTTGGTGGCTTTTGCAATACTTTTTTAATCGGATAAGCTTTTAAGCAGGAAATACACGATCCCACATGTCTTAACACATGTATGCGCGTACATGTTCGCCGAACATCAACGTGCGTGTGTTGGCCCGAAAAACGCTTCGAACATGTACGCACATACAAAAAGTCCGTCGAACTTGTTTTCTGGTTTTCCTGAAAACAAGTACGTGCGTTGATGTTTGCACGTACATGTTCGACCGTGTGGTTGCCAAACGCACATGTTCGCCATGGACTTATTCAGTGCAATACGTCGGCATCGTGCATAAACTTTCCGCAGCACCTCAAAACAGCCAATTTATGATTTTTAATAAATAACTTTCCGGCAATGTGTGGTGGCAGATGTTGCAATTGGAACTATTAAACTGGGGACTTATCACAGCTTTATCACTTTCACTTTCTTTTTGAATTTTTGTTTCACTACAATAGCTCACGCCACTGCCGCCATACATAATCCTTCAGACATCGTCTTGGTTGTTAACTGGACTATGACGTCTTAAGACATGTTCGATCGTGTCTAGTATGTTACTATTTGACGTTGATGTTCGGCGAACATGTACGCGCGTACATGTGTTAAGACATGTTGGATCGTGTATTCCCGACTTTAAGAATGCACGAGAGAATGCATTTTTTATTAATCATGAAACATAGAACTTTTTGCGTCTGGGTCAATGGCATTTTGCAATTGATTCCAATCCACCTTAATTAGAAGTTCATGAAACATTTTATTATTGCTTTTACTGTAGATTGTTTTATACTGCGAAATATTATATTTACATTTGAGATCATTATTTAACACAACTGATTGGGCTAAATGGTCGGAAAGTCCGACTTCAAAATGCAGGACTTCGACAAGATTGACATTGAAGTTTGCAATAATATTGTCAATGCAGGACTGAGTGTTAGTTGGTAATGTGACTGTGGGGTTTAAATTAAAAATATTCAATAATTTTAAGAAGTTTTGGCTTACTTTTGACTGAACTAGTATGTCTGAACTAGTATGTATTAAAATCACCGCAAATAATGATGTTTTTGTAAACGTTAAGATTCTCAAGGACCCATTTAAGTTTTCGTAGAAATATATTACAATCAGAGTCGGGAGTTCTCTACACGCAAAGAACACTGGTGTTACAAGTAGGGATCGGAAAAATTTAAGTCAGCGTCATCTCATCAGCGACGCGCCTGGTGATCGTAGGCTCCCAGCTCGATGCGTTATTTTAAATGAATAAGTTATAATTTTTTCTTCGTAATTTTGCCAGGAAATTTTATTCTTCTACGCCTATATGGCTCAGACACAATTATATGGCAAATCCAAAGGTCAGGGTACAATTGATCAGCACTGTGAGTTACGAAATCACTCCACTTTGTGAAAACTAAATTTTACTGTGCGACTGTAATTGTTTTACGATGCTATACGAGCCACATTTACGACTTAGTTCGCATCATTATTTTTTTTTGCGGCAATACTCAATTAACACGCTAGGAGTGTCTGCGGGATTTGTCCGCTGCAGCATAACAACTTTGCCGTTGCATTAGAATTTGAACCGCGCAAAATATATGACACCTATCCGTAGTTTTAAGTATACAATTTTATGGCACATATTTCAAAATGTTTGTCTTCAGCTATATCTAACATAAGAATTTCGAATGAGATATCGTTTTTTAGGAAAATCATCGTTCCTCCATGTTTAAGAGAGCTTCTGGTATAATATGTTCCAACTTTGTATTTTGGAAAGGATAATAATGAGCACTGCAACGCACATAGCCAATGTTCACTAATACAGGCGACGTCAACACCTAGATCATCGAGGAGAACCTCCAAGTCAGATAATTTATTTTTAATGCTACGTGTGTTTAAATGAAGAATTTTTAGTTGAGAGTTTTTTCTAAAAAAAATACTATGGAGAAGGTACTAAAACTTGTACTATTAGCAAGTTCTTCATTTTTATTTATACCATTCATTGTTACAACAACTTTCAAACTTCAATACTAAAATAATATAGCAATCGGCGATTGTAAATTGCGGCGGCGGTCCAGGATTTTATAAATCCAACCTGTAAATTGCGGCGGCTGGTCAAGTAAATGTTTAAAGAAATATGTAAATTGCGGCGAATGGTCAGTTAGAGTTCTATAATCTTCATAAATAGTCCTATGTTAAGTTTAAAAAAAGAACGAGTCAATACATTGCAGGATATGGAAGCTCCTAGCAATCTTCAATAAAATAAATGTACTGTCAGTGTTTATTATGAAATGTCATGATTTAAATCCCGAAATCTTAAGAAAATCTGTGTATGTATAAGATAATTGCTTAGCAAATATTCTTATTTTTGTGTACAATCATTAAACTAAGAGATTTTAGAGAGACAAGAGGACTGAAATATTTATTTGACCATCCGCCGCAATTTACTATAAATATTTTGGGGAGAAACCTGCGGAATGGATTAAGACCCAACCATCGCCGCAATGTACATCTACCCATAGCAATATGTACAGGGTTTTTGTTTATATTTTGAACGGTTCCTACAGATTTTATTATTAGACATACCAAGAAATGTTAAATACAAAAGTTTTAGGGATTTATCTGAACCGCCAGAATTTACTAGAAACAAAAACAAATGACGATCGGAAACCTAACAATTGAGTATCAACTTTGTTATTTTAAATGGAACACCCAGTATATTTTCTCGAAGTAAGAAAGACATTTTTCTCCTAATTCCAAAAGTATGTAGTTTGTCCTATATTTGATTTAATAATTTATGCAATATTTAAGTTTGAAATTATTATTGTTTTGGTATATTTTGATAAATTTATTTTTTCCACTACTAGTACTATAGCCTGTCATTTTGACATGTGTTAGGTTGCTGTGAAAAACAATTTCTCGACCTGAGGTAAATAATTTTATTATTTACCGGTAAATAATGAACATCAATAGGCGTTTACGAAAATTAACCCGGTGGATACACCGTGCTCTATTTTTCTCACTCTTACATGCACTAAGTCTCTTAATGTTCTCTCTCACACTTCTAACCCGGTTATCAACCTGGTGAATTTTCGTAAACGCCTAATGTTACGTACGCTTTCAGGTACAAATCTTTTGATTTTTCACGCAATAGATTGTTTGCCACTTGTCCGGCAATTTCCCGCATTTCAGGCGGCGTACAATTTAAATCGCCGGACATCGTTTACCGTACTTACTTTATTTAATTGACGATTTGGCAAAAAGATCGACGTAATGTTTGTGACAATTTAAAAAATTTAAATCAACTGTCATATCGGTAATACAGAAAACTGTAAACCTCTCGTAATTTGAAATAAATATTTGTTCAAATTAAAATTATCATTTGCACTAGTAGTGGAAAAAATAGTATACAGGCTGTTACAAATTCGAGGCTCACCATTGGGATCTCGGAAACGGTAAGAGATACGAAGTCGGTTAAATTGGGGCAAAGTTGCGTATTTTGGAGCTGAACAATAATCCGTTCTGAAAAATCTTCTACGTTTTGTAGTTTTTGAAATATTTCAAAAAAACAAGAAAACGTAATTTTCTTTTTTATTTTTTCCTGTAGTTATTGTTGCAGGGATCATAACAAAATTAATACATTCTACAGGCACTTTTTCAAGCTCTTTACGATGATATCATTAGATTTTACTTAAAACGTTTCGTCGCGTCCTGACCATCATCAAGTTCATTTTTTCTTATGCGCGCTACATTGGGTTTTAATACCAATGAATAGATCTATTTTTTCTGATGCTTTTCCATGTATCACACATCCCTATTTATTAATTTGAAACAGCTGGAAATGCAAGAAATTGTTGAAAAGTAACACTGCAAAGAAAAACATGGTATGCAGTGAAAACAAAAACCAAAAAAGTTTGATATACCTTTGGAGTTTTATTTCGTCTATCACAAAAGCAGATTTTTGAAAAATTTTTAGATATAAAAATAAATGATGTGCATCCAAGAAAGACGTACATTTTTAAAACGTATTGTGCTAACAACAATTTAGTAATAGCAAGAGAAATTTACTTCCAACAATGACGATGACGCAGTATTTAATTAGTTTCGTAATTAAATTATACATTTTTATGATTAAAGCAAGAAAATATCACAAGAAATTATGTTTTTAAAAACCTCTCATTCTTGTGAATTTAAAAATGTATTGTGCTAACAACAATTTAGTAATAGCAAGAGAAATTTACTTCCAATAATACCCAGAAAGATGCCATCCACACAGAACAATGTTATTAAGTTAGATAGAGACATTGCACTTTATGGATATTTTAAAGCTCGAAGGACGCGTCGAGATCGCCTTAATGGTGATGAGAATGAAGAATTATTAGTAGAGGTAGTTAAATAGTTACTTATAAAATGTATAAAATTATGAGACTACAAGAAAGAATGTTTCCTCGAGCAGTAATATCTTTTAAGATACAAGTTTTCTAAAGACATACATAATTTAATTTTATATTTTTTCTTGCTTTAATAATAATAATGTATAATTTAATTACAAATCTAATCAACTATTGTTTTGTAGTTGTCTTTCTGGATATTGTTGGAAGGAAATTTCGCTCGTTATTACTGAATTGTTGTTGTTAAGACCACAATAAATTTTTAAATTTACGTCATTCTTGGATTCAAAAACATTCATTTTTAGATCTAAAAATTTTACTAAAATCAGCTCTTGTGATACACGAAATAAAACTCCGAAGGTATATCAAACTTTTGGTTTTGTTTTTTTTTTGTTTTTTTTGTTTTGTTTTTGTTTCATGTTTTTCTTTGCAGTGTTATTTTCAACAATTTCTTGCATTTCCAGCTGTTTCAAATTATTAAATAGGGATGTGTGATACATGGAAAAGCATCAGAAAAATAGATCTATTCAATGGTATTAAAACCCAATGTAGCGCCCATAAGAAAAATGAAGTTGATGATGGTCAGGACGAGACGAAACGTTTTAAGTAAAATCTAATGATATCATCATAAAGAGCTTAAAAAAGTGCCTGTAGAATGTATTAATTTTGTTATGATCCCAGCAATAATAACTTCAGGAAAAAATAAAAAAGAAAATTACGTTTTCTGGTTTTTTTGAAATATTTCAAAAACTACAAAACGTAGAAGATTTTTCAGATCGGATTATTATTCAGCACCAAAATACGCAACTTTGCCCCAATTTAACCGACTTCGTATCTCTTACCGTTTCCGAGATCCCAATGGTGAGCCTCGAATTTGTAACAGCCTGTATACACCACGGTAGAGAAGTCTTATAACCCTCGGTCCTTTACATCCCTCGACCCTAAGGGCCTCGGGATATAATCATACCCTCGGGTTATAACACTAGACTTCTCTACCTAGGTGTATAA
Source organism: Dorcus hopei (assembly GCA_033060865.1). Lineage (NCBI taxonomy): Eukaryota > Metazoa > Arthropoda > Insecta > Coleoptera > Lucanidae > Dorcus > Dorcus hopei. Next base: position 42,080,168 of record CM065420.1, read on the forward strand.
TATACTATTATATACTACGTTTATTTGTCTTAGTTTTTAGTGTTTTATCTTGTAAAATATCCCAGATGAGCAGTCTTTTAATTATAATTATCACTTGTTACATAATAACATTTTTATTAACACGTTGACTGCGGGAGATGTAAACCCTACCTTGTCGTTAACTGAGGTACTATGATGCTCAACAAAAACGATACCCCTGCAAGCAAAGTGCACCCTTATGAACACTGGGCGGAGCCAAGGCGGGCATTTAAATTGGTACGTCGAGTCTGGTTCGCTGTAATTTTATTGCTTCGGTTAAACCTTGGGTCGGCAATAATATAGTGTTCGTAAATTTATTGATGCGTAAATATAACTTTGATTAAGATATATTTTTTACAGCGAGCCTATCTAATAAAAAACATTTGACGTTATAATTTTCTTAAAATAATTATTTATTACAAATTTCTAGACGCTGAAAACTTAAAAATGCTGCATTAAGGCGAATCCGGTTGTATTTTAAAATAAATTTTGTGCCAGTGCAATTTTTATTTACAGTAAAAAAGGATAGACGATAAACGCTATACCAATATTAATAACATATTGCGTAATTTTTTAGATTTTTTAAACAGAACAGGTGTAAATCTTTATTTTCAGTCAGTTTGAAATGTGTATACTGGGTGTCTCATTACGTACGGAGGAGCTTGAAAGGGCAGCTAGAGGAGATCAAAATAAAGCTTTTTTCTTAATTCACTTAATTAATTTTGTTCTTTTTTATGCCTAAAAATGATGAATTCATGATTCAAAGAAAAACGGACGTGTACGCGAATTTTATTACCACAAAAAACGTGTCCATGAATTTCGTTGCCGCAAATACGCTTTGGCTTTATTAAAGTCAAAATACAGAAGTTGCAAAATATTAATCGGGTAAAGCTCTAAAAAATATACCTACCGACAGCGCAGCTTTACAAAGTTCAATTATAAAATTATAACAGTATTGAGTATTCTTGAATAATCTTTGCATGATATTTGTTATTTGTTGCCAATAATAATCCCGTGGATCACGGTCGTATCTGGGCCGCAGGTACCAGAGCCTGAACGTAGTCGACCAGTTAGTTATTTCACACAGCAGTTTCAGGCCTTTGCCTCTGTGTATTGCCGTAAAGGCCAGCAAATTGCCGAGTCGTATCGTGAGCACCATAGTACGTACATACCGCCGGGGTATTGTAGTGCGCAATTATTTTTGTGCGATACATATCGCGGGGGATATGTAGGTAAGTATTCAACAAGGTGCCATCTAGTTCATTGTTAGATAAATGTTAGACTTTCTAGACTGAGAATCGGAAGGGTAATATTACTATTTACTTATTTTCTAAAGCGGACCTTAAACGACCAGAGTTTAAATTAAAAAAAAAAATTATAAAAAATATCTTGTATTTTGGACTCTATTATTAAAATTAGGTTATTGACTATAATTTCGTTAAATTATTACTTATGTAATTCTTATTTGCTTTGAAAGAAAATCCAAAACACAAGAATTTTGCAAATTCACAAAGAAAAATCGAGAAAAATACAAAAACATCTAATTATGTAGAATATTTATTAAAGCATGGAAGGCAGCAAACCAGGTTTGTTCTGGCAATCGCTGCAGCAACTTATTATTATTAGACGACGAACTTTTTTATCAACTTCACAACTAATCATCATTTACTGAGTTCATGTTACATATCGCCGGGGGCATGTGCCGCACAGGATTAATTTAATATTACTACTGTGCGTTACATAGCCCCGGCGATATGTACAAAAAAATGTATGTAATTAAGTTGTGCATAGTACAACAATTATAATGATACCTTTGAAGTCAAAATCGGTTAAGAAATAAGCAAGTTATTGCTTCCGCACAGAACGAAAGTTTGGTGAATTTCATTCCCGCTATAGCGTAAAGAAGCATACAGGATTCCGGGGATATGTAACGCAGTCAACGTGTTAATCAAAGTAAATTATTTTTTTTTAATTTCAAACTTAAATATAGCAAACAGTATTAAAGCAAATGTAGAAAAACTACATATTTTTGGAATTAGCAAGAAAATATCTTTCATAATTTGAGAAAATATACTGAGTGTTCCATTTAAAATAACAAAGTTGATACTCATCTGTTAGGTGTCCGATCGTCATTTGTTTATTTTTTTAGGTTCAGGCAAATCCCTAAAACTTTTGTATTTATAATTTTTTTGTATGTCTAATAACAAAATGTGTAGGTACCGTTCAAAATATAAACAAAAACTCTGTATGTATGTGGAACATGTCAGGAAAAGACTAAAAGTACAAAACACTACAGTAAAAATACCACGTCACTTACATTCATATTAAAAAATCGTGTTATATCTGTTTAAGTTACTTTTATCTTGCTGTAAAAATTTGTTTCAGTTAATCTTTTGGTTTTCATTAATATACTCTGATCAAGAAAAATCCTCAATAATATTAGTTGTTTATAAAATATTATTTTCATTCATTTATTTCGACATTTTTATGATTTCTACAAAATTTGTAGTTATAAATGAGCGGATAGTTGTAAAAACATTTCAGAAGTCGACGTTTCGCCGTACATTGACAGTTTCCTCAGGATCAGTGTTGGGTAATATACTTTATTTTTGGATCTGAGATATATATATAGATATACTTTAAAAAATGCATATCTTAAACATATACCGTATACTTGATTTAAAATGTATATACAGTATGTCCCCGGATTGAGTTTACAATACGTATAATGGACCAAAAATTTTTGAATTAAGATTTCATGTTCTGCAGTTCAGGCCTGCTTGGCGTGAAATGAATTTGTGCCAAATTTGACGCCGAAAGTCTTCAAGGTGGCGGAATTAACACAAGAAGAAGTAAAATCTGTGTAGGTAAAGTGGTCTTCCTTTTGAATTTAGGAGAAAAATTTAGTAAGATAAAATGATTCTCATATCAAATTAGGGAGATATACCAAATTTCAACACCTAGAAAAAAAAATTGAATTACGGAAAATTACTAATTAAATTATAAATATTTCAGTAAAGTTGTAAAATGTTAACGTCATCTACATATTTATTGTCTAAAAACAAATAAAATATGATTATTCAAATAACACTCCGTCCATATTAGCACCTGACAGTGTTAATCTCTTACAACTGTACCGAAATCCTAATATTCCGTAATTCAATTTTTTTTCCTAGGATATTGGAATTTGGTATATCTCCCTAATTTGAAATGAGAATCGTTTTATCTTACTAAATTTTTCTCCTAAATTCAAAAGGAAGACCACTTTACCTACACAGATTTTACTTCTTCTTGTGTTAATTCAAGCAGAACATGAAATCTTAATTAAAAAATTTTTGGTCCATTATGCGTAGTGTAAACTCAATCCGGGGACATACTGTATATATACAAAATCTTCTAAGCGGACACTAAATCGCGCAACTATACACTTTACGTTTCGCAGTCGTTCGACTGCGAAACGTAAAGTGTATAGTTGCGCGATTTAGTGTCCGCTTAGAAGATTTTGTGATACAAATTTCATCGGACAAGAACCAACTGTAAATATGTATATATACATGTACAATATACGACATTTTATTTGTACCTCTATATATATATATATATATATATATTCAACTAACGTAATGCAGACTCTGAATCCACAGGGGGAAACTGACTAGTGAGATAAGAATTCGTCTATAGTGTAGAATACGTTATCTGTAAATAAAGTCTTGAGCTCACCCCTGAAACTGACCACAGATTCTGAGGTTTTCATTACAGTAGGAACTTGTTAAAATATTTTATGCCACTAAGGCCCGGTCTATTCACCTCTCAGTAAGTGGCCAGTAAGATACTAAATAGATTAAGGATAGGCAAACGCATTGCGCTAATCTGTCAAGTGATAACTTGGCACTTTATTGAGAGATGAATAAACCGGGCCTAAAAAGAAAAGATTTATAGTACGATCTGTGACGAGGTTGATCCGCATGTAGATCAAAGGGATATCTTGTATCATACTTGTGAGCATTATTATTGCTGGAAAAATCACTTTTCATTTTAAAAATATGCAAGATTGTTTCGTATAAAAACAAGTTAACCACTCACGTCATGATACGCAATTCTTTGAAGGCATCTCGACAGCTCTCTTTATATCCTAGGTTGGCGAAGATTCTAATTACTCTTTTTTGCTGCCTTAGAAGCCTTTGGAGATGAGTGGATTGTCCCCAAAAAATGATTCCATATCTAAGTAATGATTCGAAGTAACTAAAATAAACAATTTTTGTGAATTGACTGTCGCACATACGCAATATTCTTCTTATGGCATAAGTTGCTCTGGACAATCTTGGCTTTCTACATGATTAGTCCAGGATAGTTGAACGTCAACTGTGATTCCCAATATCCTGCATTTACTAACCGGTACGAGATCAAATTGTCCTAGATTCAACGTGAGATTGGTCATATCTTTATGCGAAAAAATTATTACATTGGTTGTTTCAGTATTTAAAATGAGTCTGTTTGTTTGAAACCATTCATTACTTTGTTGGAAGACTTGTATTATTTTACTTTTTAAATTTGATACATTTGGGGAACGAATACAAATGCAGGTGTCATCCGCATACATAGTAACCCGCCCGGGAACATTACAAGGCAGGTCGTTGATGAAAATGTTGAAAAGTAGTGGTTCAAGAATTGACCCTTGTGGTACTCCACATGTGACGGTAGAGCGAGAAACTGAAAACTATGGCATGTACCGGACTTCTCAAATTGCCTCACCTCCACGTAATGCTCGCGGTCAGCCAGGTATGAACGTAGCAAGTCCAGTGGGATACCCCGTACACCATAGTGTACCAGTTTATCCAGGAGTACACTTTGGTCGACCAAGTCGAACGTTTTAGTTAAGTCACAGCAAATGACCGCCGTAATAAGATTTTATTATTTAAGTTTTCGTAAATGCATTTTAGCATACTGTGCAATGCAGTTGTTGTTGAAAGTTTTGGTCTGAAGCCATGTTGAAACTGTGTTAGATAACTGCATTGATTTGTAAAATAATGTAGTAATCTCTTATAAATGGCCTTCTCAAAGATTTTTGAAATAGAATTTAAAATTGAAATAGGTCTATAATTAGCACTGTTCTCTATTGTACCTTTTTTATGCACCGGAATGATTTTCGCCAGTTTTAATTGACGTGGAAAGAGACCGGTTAAGAAACAATTATTGATAATATATGCAAGTGGTTCAGCTATTAAGTCTGATACTAATTTTAGTGTATTAGTTGAAATGTCATCATTTCCTGCAGTATAAGAGCTATTTAGAGAGCCAATGATTTCTTTAATTTCTTGTGGCTCTGTGGGATTTAAAAAAAGGACTCGTCGTTGTTAATTTTTGTATTCTTTAACAGTTCAAAAACAGATTTTGGGGACTGTTTAAGATTTTTTGACAATAAAGTAGGCAATTCGGAGAAAGTATTATTAAATTCATTGCAAATTTCGATTGGATTTTTAATTACTTTATTATTGGAAACTAACTGAATATTACTAATTACTAACTTACATTGTTCGGTTGTGCTATAATCGAATTAGTATAGGATTTTTTGGCTAATTTAATGACATTTTTTAAGATATAACAATATTTGCGATAATAGCTTTTTAGGGAGGGTTGAGAAAATAATTTGACTATTTGTGGTAATTCACGTTTCGTGCGACATGATCTGATCCCCTTTGTTATCCATGATTTTGATTTTTTTCGTTTAATTTTTTTAACTGGGTAAGCAGTGTTGAATGCGTTCTTTAGTAAGTCATAAAAAGTACTTAGTTGTTTGTCCGGGGTTTGTATATTTTTGATTACATCCCAATTAATTTTATCTACCAGGTTATGGAATTGTCGATTATTATATTTACTCAAGATTCTTTTATTAATAAATGTAGTTTCACTTGGCAAGTTAAGGTTAATTATTGCGAGTTGAGCTGTATGATCAGATAAACCAACCTCCACATTCATCACCTCAATTTTTTCTGAACCGAAGTTAGCAATAATGTTGTCAATGTAGGTCTGAGAGTCACAGGTGACTCTCGTTGGTACATTAACCTTTGGTTCTAGATTGTGAGAACTTAACACGTCAATAAAGTCCTGACTCGTTCTAGTATTAAGTAATAAGTTGATATTAAAATCACCGCAAATCAAAATGTTTTGATAGTTACCAAGTTTGTCTAAAAGTAGTTCTAGCTTTTCGTAGTAAATCCAGAGTCAGTACCTGAAATGAAATGTTGTTCCTAACTATGATGTTGTTCCCACCATGTTTATTGGTATTACGAGCATAGTACGATCCTACTTGGTACCCTTTAAAAGAAAAAACAGAGCATTGGACTGCAGAGAGCCAATGCTCGCTCAAACATAAAATGTCAACTGCTAGATCTTCAAGGAGAATCTCTAGCTCAGGGCTTTTTCTACTCACGCTACAGATGTTCAAATGGCGGATTTTAAGCTTATTACAGTTTTTTCTAAAAAAGTATCAGGAGGTGAACTAATGTAATTTGCGTCTTCATAATTGTCTTCGGTATAGCTGTCCCACGACGACCCCTCCGTATCGATATCACTGAGGCTCCTATCCTGCGATGAAAATGCGTCAGCAGCAGCAATCCTGCTACTGATGTTTTCTTTTTAGTTTTTTGAATTTAACTTTAATGGATCACTGCTTTTTGGTTTAGATTGTTGAGTTAAGGGAATGATTTTTACGATCTCTCTAGTTAGCTTGGTTTTTAAAAAGTTACAAATCTGTTGGGCGGCTTGTTCTTACCGGTTATATTGTAATGTAAACCGTGTCTAGTGTAATTTGTATGTGTGTGGTTAAAATTTTCGTTGTCGTATCGGTAAGGGACAGTACACAGAATAAGATTTATGTGAGAGCATTTGTTTATTATTTCTATAATTATCGAGTTAGGTATTTTCTCCACACGTTTAATACCGAAATTGTTAGCACCAGCAATTAGTAATTATTGGGGAGACATTACTTTTAATTCTAACCGTGCCTCCTGTGACAGCCAGAACCATTTGAAAGAAACGTTTATTTGGTAACACTGAATCACACATTCGTGATGTTATTAATTATGCATATTTACTAAGGAAATACTGTAATTTATAATATAGTCTTATAAAGATAGTAAGTACTTATTGTTTAACAGCATTGCCATATGTATTTTGCATGAAAGTGAGTTGATGAAGAAATGTTAAAAACAAGTTTTTGCGACATAGAGACATCTACGGCAAAATAACTTTGACAATTCTTCTTCTTCCTTATCAAAAGAGTGGATATTCAGACTTTGCGGATCTCGTACATATACAAGAAGCTCGGTACAGCATTTTTTGTATATGATTCTAAATTTTTCGTAGAACATCACGTACAGCTTTTCTTCAATTTATTTACACCCAATATAAGTCATACTGAATTCCGTTTTTGTAAGAATAAAAATACAGGGATGCGAATATCAACCTGAATCACCCGGTATAACATTATTATAGAGTGATCTGCTTTTGCACGTTTAACTCGAATGTATTTCACAAGCTGTATCCGAAAAGTAAATTTTGCCAATATGGGGGAGGGCTTCCTTTGACAGCTGTGATCAGTCACAGAAAATAATAAGTAATAATCATATAGAAGTATATAATAATTCATGCATTTTTATTTTAAGTATGTATTTTTTTCTACAGTAGAGATTTAACCATTTATAAATCTGTCATTTTCAAAGGAAACATTGGCCTTCGATAAATACTGTTATTATTATTATTAGTAATGTAGTTAACATGGAATTAATCATTCGTGTTCAATATTTATACACGTAAATCATAAAACAATTCATTTGTTGGAGGAACAAAGCGACAGTAGTAAAATTATTTATTACATCATGTATCATACAATCGGAAAGCATAATAAATGAGCGGAGCTTGAGTTCAATTTATTTTATGCCCAACATCTCCATTCAATGTCATATTTTATTAACATGAAATTTCCTTATATGCTGTCGTTAACAAATAACAATGCTAAATGAAAGAATTAAATTGAAATCGAAACAAATCAATACATTTTTTCACATTTTATCAGAACATCGATGTTTCCTATCTGCTCTTCAGAATAGAAGTGGACAAAACAGCGCTCTGATTAGTGAACGGAATTTGATATTTTTTGTTCGATTTATTTCGAACAAAGCGGCAACGAGCGCGTGCACATTAACCCGTCGCTGTAACGTTATATGTTGCCGCTTCGTTTGTATTTAATCGAACAAAATATCAAATTCCGTTCACTAGTTATGACTGTGCTGCGATTGTGACCACAGAAATTGTGTTTCATAGTGGAGCAATAAAGTAGAAAAAAATTTATGAGTATTCATTTTCTTCCCGATTCTTTTTTCCTTTTACCTCTCTTACGGCCGGTATTACCAACGTTTTAAGGAGACCTTAAATTTAAGTCGTGTTTAGACTGTGACATTTCTGCTTGGTTTGTATAATATCAATCACATTCTAAACACGAATTAAATTTAAGGTCTCCTTAAAACGGTGGTAATACCGGCCGTCAGACATTGAATTAATGCCTACACTAACAATGCGAAAAGGACATACACGCAGGGTGTCTCAATGGATGGTATCTGTATGTATCTCAGTTAATAATAGCAATAGCAGAAAACTAAACAAGCTTTATTGGGCTATCTTTTCAAGTAATTTTTCTTGGTTACAGTTGGTTCTTGTCCGATGAAATTTGTATGACAAAATCTTTTAAGCGGACACTAAATCGCGCACTATACACTACGTTTCGCAGTCGTTCGACAGCTTCGTCAGAAGTGAAAAATATGTTGTCAAAATAAACAAGGTTGTCAACGGAAAATGAAAAAGTAACTTGATTTTTTTTTATTTTTATTTTTTTTTTAATCTAAAAATAATTTGAACATTATAAATGTTAAAAAAAATTGACAGATCTATATTCTATTTAAGGAATCGAGAAAACTACAAAATGTATTGTTTAAATTTGCAAAATCAGTACGTTTATTAATAGATTTCGACGACATTTTTATTTTACACATTTCTATAAAACGTCTTTTGAAAATATTAGACTCGTAATATAAAATATTAGTATTTTCAAAATCAAAATTATGGTCATTTTCTAATGAATGTTCTACAAGCATTGAATGATTTTGATTATTTTTTTGGATATGATATTTATGTTGGTCTAGACGTTTTTTTAAATTTTGGCTTGTTTCTCCAATATAACATGAATTACAATTTAAACATTTAATTTCATAAACTACGTTAGGTTGTTTTCGTTTTGGTGTTTTGGTTTTTAAATTTGAGTAAATACTATTTAAATTATTTACAGATTTGCTAGCTAAAATTAAATTGTGTTTTTTGAATATGTGTTTAAATGTGTCATGTAGTGGTTCAATGTAAGGTAATGATATGTATTTTTTGTTTGACGTTTGTTTATTGTTATTGTGGATTTTTGAATTTTGTGATGATTTTTTATTACTGATTCTATAAGATTTATTGAATAAGAATTTTGAACAAGAGTCTTTTTTATTAAATTTAAATTATCATAAATGAAAAGTTTATCTGAAAGTAAAACAGCTCGATCTGTTAAAGAAATAATTGTTGCTATTTTATAGTTTTTAGAAGTATACGAATGAAAATTAATATATCTACCTGACCACGTAGGTTTATGAAACCAATTTGTTCTTAATTTGTTATTACGTCTGATGATATTTACAATTAGAAAACTTAGTGAATTGTTAATTTTTTTTTCTACTGTAAATTTTAATCTATTATGAAAAGAGTTAAATCTACTTAAAACAAAGTCTACTTTATCTGAAGGCAAAATCAATAAAATATCATCGACGTACCGAAAATATAAAGTTAAATTGAAAGGTAATGAGTTAATGAAATTGTCATGCAGGAACTAGAAAAAAGTGTCATTAACTCATTACCTGGGTTCATTTTCCAAGTAAACAAGTCTCCTCTTCCAGCTCGGCTTCGATTGAGACTTAATGGGCCAAACTCGTCCCATGCCGCCTCTCGCAAAACTGTCTCTGCCCAGTTCTTTTCCTCCTCCGTAAGGGTAATCACTACAGCTTCGGTACTGTTCGTTTTTTTTTTTTTTGTTAATACTTTCACTCTCACCACTTTACTGTTTTTTTGTTTCTTTTTTACTTTGCTACTAATTGTAAAATTTGAATTTTATTATTAAAATAATAAAATTTTATTTATTTTGTTTCTCAAATCTTTTCTTTTTTTATGATTTATTTACTCATGATTTTAATATCACAGCAATATGTTATAATGACATCAAATTAGATTTCTCTAATTTAACATGATAGCCAACTCTTACTGGCTTAAAATCACGACCTCCTGCGATAACAAATAGATAAGTAATGGATGATATGTAATATCACAAGAGATTTAGTATAGATTGAAAATAATTCGACATATTTTCTTTTGAAAACTTGTTGCCAGGCAATAGATACGAGTGAATGTTTTTAATTTTTATATTAATTTCATCCACTAACGCGGAACTAAAGCATGTGCCTTTCATTTTTTAAAATTTACTAAATTTTACATAACATCGCTGACAGTTGTTACGAAGTTAATAAACATAAAATAAAATACTTACTATAAATTATTCTCGCGAGAATAATGTAAGTAGATTATTCCCAGTATAATAATGATACTATTGGTCAGAATTAAACACGTGATCAAAAATACTACTAAACAGTGAGCAAAAAAAAAATCTGATTAGAACAGGCGGGGCAATGTCTGTGATTAACTGAATTCATTAAAGTAATATATTTGAACTGTCAAATTTGTCAAAAAATAAACTGATATATAAGAGACTTTCTTGTGCTCAAAGTGAGCGAATCAAAGCTGTAAATTTTAAGCAATTGATGTTCTTTCGAACTGTGATTCATCCCGCTCAGAAATTTGTAACATGATCGGTTATCTCCTTTCCCCTCTAGATCACAACATCTTTATGTTTAAATAATTAATTGAAGGGATATGTTAGTGTATTAATAATAATTAAATTGTCATTTCAATATAATTTCAACAACTTCTTCTAATTTCTATTAGACGTTTCTCGAGCTCGGTGTCGCTATAGCTCAATGGTTAAGAGCATTTGGCATGAATCCAAAAGACTCGACTTCGATTCTCGATTGCGGCGGAAACATTTTTCTGCGTTAAATATTTGTGTTAGTGTTTATCTCATTTTAATTTAATTATTTTTATGTTTGTTGTGATTCGATCATATTAATCTAATCTTAAACATGCCTCAAACGTATTAAATTGGACGTTGTAACACGATCTAATTTGATGTTGATTAATATTCTGTTTAGGATTGAATTGTGGAGGGAGAGTGAATTCGCGCGAATTCAAAAATGACACCTTAGGAGAAAAATGAACCACTGGTTTTTCGTATGTTATTCACAACTTTGTGCTGTTAAATCATATTTATTAAATCATTTATTATGTATTTATAATGTAAATGGACAGAATTTCCATTATATTCTCAATTATTATAACAATTAAAGGAAAAGAAAACTACATTCAAAATTAAGCCTAGTTCATCGTAGAAATACAGGTAGTGATGGGTGATATCAATACCTCTGTGAAATCGCAGTTTTGGCATCCGATATTTTAAACTGTGACGTGATATCTGTTTCTCGGTATCAAAAGTAACAGAACGAATATCGCGCTCACGATATATCGTGGTATAACGCGCAGTAAAGTTGTAAAGTTGGTAATACTGCCACCGATCTTGTTTTATTCGGATTCCACGGAAAATTTAAAATATAATGTGTGAATCATGTGTCAAAGTTAGTATACTCCAAATAAGACGTTAAATAATAAAAATTCATACACAATAAAATTTTAAATATCAAATTAAACTGCATTAAATGAGTTTCAAAAGTAGGAGAAGCCTCATTAGATAACTGAAAAGTGAGCAAATCAAAATCAGGTTAGATTAGGTGGTGCAAAGAAAATGTATGTCTGTGATTAACTGAATTAATTAATGTAATACATTCATGAACTGTCAAATTTATTAACTTTTTATTTAATCACAGACTTACATTTTCTTTGCACCGCCTACTCTAATCTGATTTTTATTTACTCACTCATAAAGGTAAACGTGTTCTCGGTATTTTCTTTGTTTTCGTGTTATTATGTTTTAGATATTTTATTAGTGTTCTCTTAATATCTCTTATAAAGGCCGCAATAGACGATCATAAATTAGATGTAATTTACATGTATTTTTTGACAAAACCTAAATTTAAACGTGTATTTTGGTGATAAGACAGCATTTCATGAATTTTTACGTGTAAAATGTCATGAAATTCTTTCTTATACCACAAGAAAAAACGTTTAAATTTACGTTTTGTCAAAAAATACACATGTAAATTACATCTAATTTATGATCGTCTATTACGGCTTTTAGCAATGTCAAAACGTTGTCCTTTGCACAAGAATTCATCATTTTTAACAAATAATCGAGTTATTTGACAAAATTTCGGATCGCATTGAAATAATCTTTCAGAATCAAATGAAATAATTGAGAAATAAGAACGAATTTTGTGTTTTCCTGTTCATATTCAACCAGTATTTCCTAATGTTGTGTATATAAAGAGTGGTTCACAATAAATTGTGATTTTCTTATTTTTGAGATAGAAGGCTGCATATTTAGTTATAACTTTTAATTCTGAACAACTTATTCTTATGACATTTTGCTGTATCTTGTAAAATAAGGGTATTTTACTCTTAAGCCGTCTTCATTTCTCGGTGTCCACGCTGTATACCGTTCAAGATAAATTTCATCTGACATTTTCCAATTTGACTTTAAGGGATGCAGAAGCGTTCTGCGTCAATAAATTTTTATAAAAACCGATAATAAAAAAAATACTTTTTAGAAAGCTGAAATTTAAATTGCGCGCTAAGTCTACAGGATGATCAAAGTTACTGCCGCACTATTGCTTACGAGAAATTGTGGAGGTACGATTTAGGTGCAGGAACGAATTAGGCAAGTTTACCCTACAAAGGTTCCGTTGCCTTTGCAATCTTCAGCAGTACTTCTTCTGAGAGATTAAACCACAAATCACTTATATCTGTAGATGCTTAACGAACATAGTAGGCGGCTGGATTTGTTACTCTGGTGGTTGGGAGCGAAATTATACAGGGTGATCAAAGTTACTGCCGCACTATTGCCAACTTCGTTATTATTGGAGCTACGAAGTGGTTCAAATTAGTAAAAATAACCTGTTTTCACTCAGGATTTCAATGGTTGTACGAATAAAACAATTGCGCATCGCATTCTCGGAATAATTGCATGTGTAAAGTTTTTTTTTGGTAAATGAAAGAACATCAAGTTATAACTACAAATTACTTTTTACTATTTTTCCCTTGAATGAATAATAAAGAAATTATTGCGAAAGTTGTATTCATCATTTACAATTAGCTTTATTTAGTTCAATGCATTACAAGTTTAACTGGGACAACATGACGATAATCATTTATAATTTCAATGATTATTTAAAAAGATGAGCAACAACAGAGACAATAATTTTATGTACTTCAAGACTATCAATTTGAAACATATTATATAAGAGGGGTAATGGTACCTCTCCTCTAATGTAAATGTAAAGTAATATCAGACAGAAAATTTCTCTGCCGCGAGGAAAGAGCTAATATTCTAAAATTTGTTTTAAAATTTTCAAGTTCTAGACGACAACTTATCTTAAAAACTCGACAATTCAGGTACAGGCTCAGTAAAAGACAATCGTGGAATTTTCTCGGTCTCTTTCTTTATTTCATATTAGACTGGAGCTCGGATTTTCCTGATTTATAACAGCCACTTGCCTCCTTTAACTGAAATTAAAAAATGCTTGGAAAAGACAGCTCCGACGTAGTTGAACTAATGCAATTTAATTTGTTCCCTTTGCGCATCGAGGAGGAGGTGTGAATGTCGGATAAATCTCGAGACAAACTCTTAGTTACATCTTCGAACTTTTATGTCATGTATTAGAGTTGTTGGCACGTTTTCTATATTTCTATTAGTCTGGATTTGTTTATTTCGATACATGTTATTTAATTCATATAGTCAATTCAATTATTTATTCAAAATGTCATCATTAACCTTTGTGTACAGGGTTTTGTTTATAGGCGTTTGATTTTAAGATCGCAGCGCTACCGTGGATAAATCTGAACCTCTGTAAGCTACACGGAATTTTTGCAATGCACGTGTTTAAGTGCGTACTAATACAAATACACAAGTTGATTTAATATGAATGTCACATATAACACAATCCTGATACATCATACACTCAGGATCGACGCCAAAACACGATTTGTTGTGTAGCATACAAAGGTTTGTTTAGTTGACACCAGGTGGCGAACCCTTAGCTGCAAATTCCAATATTTTGAATGGTACCTACACATTTTATTATTAGACATATCAAAAAATATTAAATATGGAAGTTTCTAGGGATTTAATCGCACCGCCAGAATTTACTTAAAAAAAAGCGAATGAGTATCAACTTTGTTATTTTAAATGGAACACGAAGTATATTTTCTATATTTAAGAAAGATAGTTTTCTCCTAATTCCAAAAATGTGTAGTTTGACTATATTTGGTTTCATACTTTTTGTGATATTTAAGTTTGAAAGTATATAGTTGGTATATTCTTATTAATTTATTTCCTATAATATGTTAATGTGTCTTAGATGTAAGCGTTCTGACTTATAAAATGTCTTTTAATTAATTTAGCACTTCTCACACATAATAAAATTCATATTAATAAAAGTAAATCCACTTTCTTTTTAATTTTAAACATAATATCGCAAAAAGTATTAAACAAAATATAGACAAATTACATAATTTTAATGTGTTTCGTGTTTCATAATCAGTAATCATTTTACACAAATGCCGTATCACTGATCGATCTGATCGTACTGGAATAGTATATCATCTAAGGGTTGCATCGTTACCAAACAAATTAACAGATCAAATATAATAATAATAATAATACTAAACAATAAACAACTTTATTTTCTCTTTGAAAAAATACATTATTGCAGTAATCAAGCACAATTACTCTGACACTAAGAGAAATATGGTGGAATGCAGATGTACTATCGGGGCCCAGAAAATTTCGCACGATTTTTAATCAAATAGCCAGAGTTTCTCTAAATTATAGTTTTATAGAACAAGCTCTTTCCTCAATTTTGATACTAAAGACATTTAACCAAAAGTCAGATTGTTTGGTTATATTTTAAGAACAGCAAGATAGTAAAGTATTAGAACTGAAATAACAATAAAACTAGCGACCAACTATTTTCTAATTTTGCGATTGCAAAACCCTTCTCTTCTTCAGAAAGCACGTGATTTGGAATTGTGATGCTACAACTTTAGCATTACATTTGAAATCTGACGTTTAAAATGATTATTTTTGACAAGCCGTTAAAGAGGCTTCCCGTTACAGCGGGAAATTGAATCATGCGAAACTTTAAGGCCGCGGTAGTACATATTACGTAGAGTAACTGTACCCTGATCTATTCAACCGTAATTGAGTATAAGGTTAAAGCGAGAGAATAACGAATAATCAGCGTACACGCACCTATAGTACTCAGTACAAAAAAAATATATATACAGGCTGTTACAAATTCGAAGCTCACCATTGGAATCTCGGAAACGGTAAGAGATACGAAGTCGGCTAAAGTTGCGTATTTTGGTGCTCAACAGTAATCCGTTCTGAAAAATCTTCTACGATTTGTAGTTTTTGAAATATTTCCAAGAAACCAAGAAACGCAATGTTCTTTTTTATTTTTTTCTGAAGCTATTATTGCAGGGATCATAACAAAATTAATACATTCTGCAGGCACTTTTTTGAGCTCTTTACGATGATATCATTACAGTTTACTTAAAACGTTTCGTCTCGTTCTGACCATCATCAACTTCATTTTTTCTTATGGGCACCACATTGGATTTTAATACCATTAAATAGATCTTTTTTTAATGCTTTTCCATATATCACACATCCCTATTTAATAAACTGAAGCAGCTATAAATGCAAGAAGTTGTTGAAAATAACAAAACAAAGGTGTCTCGTAGAACACTCACGCACTTCGCGCACTCTGATTTAAAACACCCGCTACGCGACGCGCACGTGTTTGGTTTTAATTGCCCTTTCTTAACACACTGTATTTTAACCGTACCGTTGCCCTGAATGTAGTAACAAGGTGGGCCGAGGAGGAAGGTCTGAGGATCAGTCCTCAAAAAACCACCATTGTGCCATTCACTCGAAGGCGTAACTTAGAGGGTTTATGTCCTCTGCATCTTCGTGCAAACGACCTAGTCTTGTCGGGGGAGGTAAAGTACCTTGGGGTGATTTTTGACTCCAAACTTACCTGGAACCAACATCTAGATAAGATAGTAAGGCGATCGGTGACCACTTTCGCGGTGGCCAGACGAGCCTATGACAGAACGTGGGGCTTAAAACCAAGTATGGTGCATTGGTTGTTCACCAGAATGGTCAGACCCGCAATCACTTATGCGGCTTCGGTGTGGTGGCCGAAGGTCAAGCAGAAGACCACCAAACTTAGACTGGGCAAGGTACAAAGACTTGCCTGTCTAGGCATAACGGGGGCAATGAGCACAACGCCCACCGCTGCAATGGAAACCCTTCTAGACCTCCCTCCCTTACACATTGTGATAATGGGAGAGGCAAGACGAGGACTCCATAGACTGCAGCAATCACGTCACCTACTTAATATAAGTACGGGTCATACAAGTATCGTTGGCAGCATAAGGGGTCCTTTACTCGACATGAAGACGGACTATATGGCTCCCAAAGGCAATATAAATCTGCCCATCAAGATAGAAATTAATGAATCTGATGAGCACCGGAAACTTGAACAGGATTTTCCTCCTGGAAGTCTGATTTGGTATACAGACGGCTCCAGAACTGAAACTGGTGCCGGGTCTGGAATATACAGGCATAGACCAAAGGAGAAGTTATGCTTCCCATTGGGCCAATTTGCCTCTGTTTTCCAAAGAGAAATATACGCCATATTACAATGTGCGCGGGAAAACAATAGGAGGGCTTACACAAATAAACGGATCTTCATTTTAACCGACAGCCAAGCGGCTTTGAAGGTTTAGTAAGCTCAAAGATCTCTTCCAAACTGGTGTGGGAATGTTTAAGTGAGCTCAATGACCTGGCGGAGCACAACTGCATTACGCTAGTGTGGGTGCCAGGTCATCAAGGTATTATCGGCAACGAACGGGCCGATGAACTAGCCAGGCAGGGAGCGGGCATGGCATACCTTGGCCCTGAACCTGTCCTAGGCATAACCAAGAACGCTATTCGGGGCTTTTTCAGTGACTGGATAAGCGAGGAACACAATAGATACTGGCTAAGTAGACCAGGACATCGCCATAGCAAGACCTTCCTCAGAGGTCCTTGCAAGAAGAGAGCTGCGGAACTTTTGCTTTTGAGCAGGGCGCAACTCAGTATCACCACAGGGTTACTGGACACTTGACTGTTAAGGAGCACCTATGGAGGGTCGATAAATTTAATGGAGATCTAAACTGCAGACTTTGCAATAGGGAACCAGAGACGGCAATGCACATTTTGTGTAGATGTGATGCGCTGGCAAACCGTAGACAGCGCATATTCGGACGTCTTATGATTGCTCCTGAAGACTTTAATACGCAATCAGTGAAAAACCTGTACCAGCTGGTACAGGGGACATGTCTCACTGAATGGTTGCGTTAACTGAACCAGGGCGAGCACAATAAGCCTAAGTGGCTGCGGTGCCCCCGGCGCATTTTTGTAGACGGGTTTTGGTCAAAGGGGGAAAAAAAACCGTACCGAAATAAATGATTTACCTAGAAAAATGAGTAAATGACTACAAGCGCTAAAGAAAAAACCGCTAAGTCAGAATTTAAAATATGCAACCGCCCGTTAAAGAGATTCGAACGTTTCTGATTGTTTTTCGCGCTCCGTCCTTTCCAAGTAAAAATTAAACACACCCCTCGGACTTGCAAGCTAAATTTTGAAATCACCTCGACCAATGATAATCGCTGCATTTTAGTTCCCTATCACGCCTATTCCAGATGCTCTGCATGCATCAAGCAACCCTCCATTAGCTTATCAGATACAACTCGCGGGTTGTCTGTCGCAAATGAACCCTTCATAATTTTAACTTTACAAGTGTCCAGGCTGACATTTCAAAAGTCTCTGTTGCTAGTTTGAAAGAGACCAGACTAAAGCGAAGGAGTTCAACTCGCAATGTAATCTGATATCTTTACCTAACAGACATGCATCTGTAATTTTAACGCGATCCAAATTCTATACAAAATCTAAACGAAACAATCCAAAATGTCAAGTAGATTTGTTTTATGATGTTTGTGCAGCTATAGTGCAATTGAATGGTGCCCGTCATTATAGAATTCTAAAGAACTCTCCGGGTGGTATACAGCCTCTTGAGAAGGGACAGAACGTCGCACTTAATTACCCGGGCCGCATTTTTCCAGCGTACAGTTCGAACACGTGTTTGTTATTTGAAATTAAACATGCAACAATCGATTTTGTTTTGACAACAATTTCGCTATCGTTTCACTATTTTAGAAGACTTACAAATATGTAATAACACGATACTGTAATTCTTCGACACTTTCTCATAGAATCATATCATCGGGTTATTCAATTAACATTTATTGCTTATGGGTAATAATAGTTGAATTTTATTCATGAATATAAAATAAAAATAAGAATAAAACAAAAAAAGCAATAAAAATAAAGCATTACTACTATTTCTTATCATATTCAACTTAGATTTTAGACATGCGCTGATAATCGCTGTGAGCTGGGAAAATTATTCTACTGCACCCCCGCATCATTTATTATATGCGTCACCTTATACCTAATACAACAATAACATTCACGTGTACGTAACATCAATTAGACGTTTCAGAAACGGGGGGCACACGTTAAATATTCATGACGCAAATACACATTATTGCACAGAATAAATTAAACGTTAGATATTTAATTCATATTCATGAAACGATTATAAATTCCGAGAATAACGGATCACTGTATGCAACTTGTTTTTCCAACATATGCGATGAGTACTCTAAACGCAATCTAAATAATCGATGTTCATTGAAAACAAAAATAGCAAAAAAGATTGATTATTCAGAACATTTATGTAATCCGAGATTGTTTATTAATTTTCGTTTTGAAAAGTATCCATGCCGTCCGTTTGTTTGGTCTGGCATTTTGTATTTTGCAAACGTATTTCGTCAATCGTTTTCTACAATTTATCAAAAAGTACTTACATATGATCTGTGCTTTTCAGATACGTATAGAATTAAGTTTTTTTTAAATAAAGGACATTTATTTCTTAAGATAGAGGAGTGGAGTGGAAGTGAAATAAAAATAGATGTTACTTTATTTCGGTACATGTAAGAGAGTGAAAAATAAAACAAAGTGCCAAAAAATTAATGGAGTCGTTGATAAGTTGAGAACCGATCATACTAAACCGTGGTGTTAACTAAAAGTAAACTAGAAAAGTCTTAATTTTTCGTTAAAACTTACTCCTGCTTCGGCTGTCCTAATTTATGAGTACTCTGATATGTATTTATACATCCAGATAGCACTTTATTTAGTTCATTTTCAAATATTTGATTTATTTGGCATGGTTTCTTATTTAATAAATTTATAATACATGGCTTTAATAAAATTGTAAAAAAAAGGATCATTTTCGCCGAAAGCAAACGCAAAATTTAAATTGTACACAAATCTCTTACAATCCCCTCTGTTCGGTCGATACAATTATCCGCTTTCTATATGCGCAGAAATCTCATTGAGCCTCCTTCTTTGATCAAGAAATTCGAGAGGAAAGAAGAAACGGAATTGCTTATCCGCATGTACTAAATCAACCGTTTGATATTAACCAGATTAAATCAGATCAGATGAAAGGCTTTCAATTGAGATTTGCGTTTGAGCTAACGATCGCGGCTACCCATCGTCTTTCCAAGTATTTTCTTTATCCAAAATTATAAAATAAAAAATGCCTTACGCATTGCATTAATAATTTATATTACTGTGTAATTCACACCAAGAGTGACAGCTCTAATCGGATAAACATGCACAGCGATAGTAAATCTTCATTCGCCCTCCCACTGGTTATAATAGCCCACGGTGATGAATTACCTGTTCCGGTTTGTTTGCGATCGAAACATTACCAAGTAAGTGTCTTTGTTCAAACTCAACAGTTTCAGTTTCGACATTAAAGTGAATATAGATGCGGCGAGATTAATTTATTGTAATAATAGGTTGTTTGTATGCATTGCAGTTTTGATGGTTACAAGTTTAACTTCAATACAACAGAAACACTTTGACAAACAAATATAACACATGTAATGACTATTTGACTGGTTAAAAGAACATGTATCAGCAGCTCTCGTCAGTCATGAAGAAACAGTAAAGGTTTCCAACAATTTCCGAGTCTCACGAGATTACCCAATCAAGCAACGAAATTCATACTTATAGTAAAACTTAAAATTAAACTATTTAAATTGTCTGTACACACACAATGTTGATCACTAACACACGTAGATTGTCTTCAGTAATTAACTACATACTTCGATAGTCGATCAAACTGATTGTTACGAAATGTTTACGAACGAACACGAAACACATTTTTTATGACTGTGATATTTACCTGACACTGACAAGCTGTAACTTTCGGCCATAAAATTTTATGTTTTTTAATTTGTTAGTTTAACAACTTTTTATCTTTTATATGGAAGGGGACACTTGAAAATTCAAACTTTACTGATTGGTTCATAGCTACCGGTTTCAAGGATGTACAACAATGTTAATAACAATGTTATTGATACTGTTATCAGCAATATTTTCTCGGTGAATAGGCATCTAAAGTGCCTATACAAATAACAAAAACATGTTAATAGCAAAATTGCTAGTAAGAAGAAGAAGTATGTAAGTAACATTCACTTAATTAGCACTGAACACGTAATTATCGGTAAACTTACAAAAACAAGAAAAAAAAAAGAATCTGGGTTCAACCTTACCTGCAAGGTAAGAGACACGAAGAGTGAATATAATTTAATTCAAGATTTGAAAAAGAACGATAATAAAATGACTAACAAACTAGAGCTCCGCTCAAAAGTATGAATCGCAGCAAAGTTGACAGTGAATTTAGTCAATAAATATTATGGGATGTATAGGTCAAGGAGCAACTAAAAACCTTTTATCAGTGCTAAGCTTTCGCTAAAGTTTATTAGCTTCTTCAGAGCACTCAAGTGGTTATTTTTGTAAAATTAACACATAGCATTAAATTAGAGTGGTGATACTGCTAAAGTCCCGCAACAAGCTCATAATTTGTTTATTTATTCTTATTTTGCAAAATTCTGAAACAGGTAAATTTTTAATTTTAAAAAAACACCTTTAGTACAAAAATCGATCGGCATTTGTTTTTCCGCTGTGACGTCATCATTAATTTTTTTAAATGGCAACCTTTTTTTTATACAGATTTTGATAGTCCTTGTTGTCAGCAAAATGGTGGTATAAAAAATAGTACCTTACGCAACAACTTTTTCGAAAAAATAGACATGATCAGACTATCGCATGGATTTTTTTTGAAAAAATTATGTTATGCTGCAATGAAAATTTGAACAATTGGTTCCTAGGGAACAGCTTCGGCTTGTTTTCAATTTCAAGATTATTATTAAAATAAAATAATATTGTATTTTTGAATTGTAATGTCTATTTTTTTCGAAAAATTTGTTGTAGAAAATATAAATTTTTTGTATCACCATTTTGCTGACAAGAAGGACTATCAAAATCTGCATTAAAAGTTAGAGTTGCCATTTAAAAAAATTAATGATGATGTCACAGCGGAAAAACAATTTCCGATCGAGAAAAGAAATTTGCACTAGAAGGAGTCTTTTTAAAGTTAAAAATTTACGTGTTTCAAGATTTTGCGAAAAAAAATTAAATAAACAAATTATGAGTAATTTAAATATACGAGTAAGGGATAATTGCACCGTAAAACCCAATCGGACTTCTGAGAAAGGTTAAGGTGAGGAATTTTTCAGCGTTAGTTTCTAAATGCAAATATCTACAATAAGAATAAAATGATATGATTTAAATTATTAACTTATCCTAAAATAAAGTATACAAAATAAACGTTTGTGACGACGTGACAAACAAGGAACTTGATGCGGGACTTTAACACCATCGTGTACAAGGTTTTTGTTTATATTTTGAACGATACCTACACATTTTATTATTAGACATATCAAGGAATGTTAAATACAAAAGTCTTAGTGATTTATCTGAACCGTCAGAATTTACTAAAAATAGAAACAAATGACTATCGGCAACCTAACAAATGAGTATCAACATTTTGATGAGTATCGGAGAAATGTATCGTTCTCAACAGAATTTCAAATCTATTTCGGGTTAGCAATTAACTTATTACATTTTCGTAGATCATTTACATCCTCATAAGGTCATTTGTCCAATAGTCATTGAACTTAGGTCGAACATTTAAACCCACTCCAGCGAAAACACGTACGTGTAAAAAACGTTGTAGAATAACACGTAACCAAACGTTGAATTCATATGTTATTGTTACGTGGAAACAACGAAAAAATGTCGCAGCAATCAATTTCTTTTAAACGTCTCTGTCCACGTGTAAAAAACGTTGTAGAATAACAATTAATCAACGCTGAATTCGTGTGTTATTGATACGTTTTAACAACGCTGGAATCAAGTTCTTTTAAACGTCCTTGTCCACAGTATTTCAACGTTAAATCCCAGTGCACACATACGTATAGAAAACGTTGTAGAATAACATGTAACAAACGTTGAATTCGTGTGTTATGG
The DNA here is from genome assembly GCA_033060865.1 of Dorcus hopei. Taxonomy (NCBI): domain Eukaryota; kingdom Metazoa; phylum Arthropoda; class Insecta; order Coleoptera; family Lucanidae; genus Dorcus; species Dorcus hopei. Next base: position 42,103,107 of record CM065420.1, read on the forward strand.
TTACGTTGAAACAACGAAAAAGTGTCGCGGCAATCAATTTCTTTTAAACGTCAATGTCCACGTGTAACGTTGAATCAGACAATTACGACGTGTATTAAAGCTGGGTCTAAATCATTAGACTGAACAAACATAATGGCTAATGGTGGAATTTAAACCCACGCCGCCGAGTGACACGACTTTCCAAGTCGGCTAGGCTAGACCGCTAAGCCACCCCAGTTCGATATCGCTTCCGTGACTGATTCGTAAAACGGACGGAGGCTGTGGTAATAAAGCCGAACCGGGGACTTTAACTTACAATAACTACGCGCCGCCCTCACTCGTTCAATTTCCGAACTCCTTACTACCTATAGTTTCCTTCTAACATCCATATTATCATAACATCATTAAATCAATTTTTTAATTATTACAATCCTAAGCTTATTTTCTTTGTATATACTTTTCAAAAATTCTAAATAATTTATTTATAATAAACATGTAATTCTAAATCGCCTATTTCTAAAAATATTTATACTAACTTAAAACATTCGACAAAACACATTTAATACAGTACTCTCAATTTACTTTATTATTTACAAAATTATTTCTTTATGAAAATTAAAAAAAAAATACATGCTGCTCATAAACACCGCAATATTGTCACGCTCTCTTCGCGCTTGCAATAAATTCAGCTGTTGGGGTAAACGTAGCTCTCGGTAGACGGTTCCGTCCAGGTATGGGCTAAAGGCACTTGGGGGTAGTTTACCCGAATAACAAAGACTTGCTTACTTTGTCCCGGTTCTCGGCTCTAAAAAGGAAGGTCCTCTTCAGAAAAACCACCGCACCATTTTTAGGCTTTATTGAGCACCCTTCGCTATTGGGCCACTTTCCCGCTCGGTCCTCAATCGACTGTCCCGCGCAATTAATCCATTATCCGTAGTTCAGCAAAGTGACCCCGTTAACAATTATACAGAGTTTAACTGCTGTATACAGAGTGGAAAGTTTAACTGGAATAAATTCTGTAACTTAGAAAATTGCCATTTGTAGCAAAATTCTTGGAACAGGTCAATTTTCATTTTTATGGCGCATATTATAAATGGATTTCTTTAACTTTTCAATTATTTGGAGGGATGAAACAACCTCTAACTATTTTTTTTTTTAATGGAAGGGTATGTCGAGTAATTTATTTTTCTTAAAGCTTATTCAATTCGGAGTACAGCTACGTTTTTATTTTTTTATTTTTCCATCCCTAACAGTTTGTAACATTTCCGACGTTACTCTCCTAATTTCATGCCGAATTTGAAGTTCTGAAATTCTGCTATGTCGTTTGGTTTAGTCACATAAACTTTACTTTTTAAATACCCCCATAAAAAAGTCTAAAGGGGTGAGATCTGAAGATCTTGTTGGCCACTCAATCGGTCAACGGTCCTCTTTTTCCTATCCACTTATTACGTATAATTAAAAATTTAGCGCATTGGCAGCGCCATCTATTGGCTGCACGCAGCAATACAATACCATATGGAATGCTTATTTCTCCTTATCAAATAATAAAAAAATGGAGTTCCTGAATTTTTGGCATTAAAAACGGTTTTAGTAAAAAAAATCTTTTTTTATTTTTTCCCTTTTACTGCTAAAGAAAAATAAAAAAATAAAACGTAACTGTATTCCCAATTTTTTCAACATATCCTTCCATTAAAAAAAAACATAGTTAGGGGTCGTTTCACCCCTCCAAATAATTGAAAAGTTAAAAAAGTCCCTTTGTAATATGCGCCATTAAAAATAAAAATTGACCTGTTCCAAGAATTTTTTTACAAATCGTAATTTTCTAAGTTACAGAATTTATTCCAGTTAAACTTTCCACTCTGTATACAGCTGTCCCCAATGAGTATTCGTGACAATATGTATGTATAATTGATTGACTATTGCGTTCTTTAGTATTTTTAATCACAGATTTTGGGCATCAAATTCAAACTAACTTAAAAGAATTTGACAGATTACGTCAACTTAAAAAGACGTTATGGTTGACTCGTATCTGCAAATCAGCAGTACTTTTCATACCTGTTTCGTTTCATTTCAAAGCTGCCAAGCATGGAGAAGAACCTCACATTTCAGAGATTTTTAGTAAAATTGGAATTCAAAGGTGTGAAACACGATAGAAAATCACTGTAAAATTAAGTGTTTTCTAACGTCAACATCACGTTTTGTAACGCATATTTATTCGGTATACGTTAAAATAACGTTATAAAACATGTGTTAAAAATTTAGTTGTAAATTATGATTTATCTAACGTATTAGTTTCGTTAATTTTTTTCTCATTTATTACGTAGAATAGTAGATGTTGAATTAACGTTGAAAAGATGTGGTAATCAACGTACGGTAGATACATCGCATTTACTCATAGTATAAATTACGTCGTAAGAAGACAAAATTATTACATATTTATTTCACGTTATAATTACGTCCATATTAAGTTAAAAAACACGTTATACAAACGTAGTATAATTATGGTTGCTAATTCAACCAAAAAACAACGTTGCATTTTTCAACGAATAACGTTATTTCCACCGTAACAACGTGAAATTAACGTTGAATAAACGTACATGTTTTCGCTGGGACACAAATTATTATACCAAAAGTTATTTTAATCTCTTAAGGGTTTGTATTTTGCCCATTATGTAATTTAGATGAAATTAAATTCAGAACAGTCTCATTTCTAAATAACTTGTATACATCAACTGGATTTATATTTTCCGAAATTTCATTCTGAATTCGAGCCTGTTCATCAAAACTGATAGCTTGTTCTGCAACATAAACGGCTCAGAATAATTCAGAATTACTCACATTATGTCCTTAGTGTTCAATGCCTTTCTTCCCTTTGTACGACATCATGGAATTCATCATCATTTTCATGAATTGTAATATTATTATCTGACTCATCATCAGTAATATGATCAAACGCAATGGGAATATACTATAGATATCATAAAAAAAACTAGGACAACTTTTAAATCCAGTAGCCATGCGTTTGCATTATTTTATTATATTGAATCTTATTTTATTGTCAAGTCAGCAATTTCACATGACAAATATGTCATATCAAATTTTGATGTCAATAAACCATAATAACTGCAAGAATTATAAAACAATTGAAACGTTACGTTAGGTATGAGTGAAAGAGACAAATTCAAATAATTTTACATTTATATATAGTTGGTAGCACTTTTGCACAGGTAAAAATATCTTGTCCTAGTTTTTTTTATGGTAGCAATAGTACCTGCCTGATGCAGAGTCTATAGAATGGGTCCTTTTCATCAAGGATGTCATATTTTTCCCAGTATGCAGCCAATTCTGCCTTTTTCGATCCATAAGAAGAACCAAACTATAAATTTCAATAAAGAATAATTTTAAATATTTAACAAAGGATATGATTTTCTATAATTTTCTTTAATTTTTTATTGTAGCATACTAGTTTCGCTTATTACAGCATCTTCAGTGCTTAACACAAATATTTAAAAAATCCTAAATGATGTGTAAAATTTTTTGTATACTTTGTGTATATGTATATATCCTGTCATTTACACAAAGTGGGTTACTTTTGTATTTGAAGAGATAGAGAGATGGTTAAATTAGCAAAAAGGTGCAGGTTCGATAGCTCATTAAGAATCCATTTTCAAATTGTACTTGTTATGACCATTTTGGTTAAAATTAAAAAAAAACAAAGTCTCATAATTTCTTTTAATTGCCGTAACTTTTTTTTACTTAAGATATTTAGATGCGGTTTGAACTAATTTGCAGTACTTGAGGCATTTAACAGTATTAATAGCAATACTATCCGTAAAGTCATTAATAGTGTTCAGAAACGGTGCCAACTTTGCATTGCAAACAATGGTGGCTTATTTGAGTGATTTAATATTTTGCAATTGAGTTTGGTTTTGTTGTGCCAATGAAAATATTTAAATTACCATACAAATTAATGCAAACCGCATCTAAATATCCTAAGTAATAAAAAAGTTACGGCATATAAAAGAAATTATGAAATTTAGTTTTTTCTTTATTTTAACTAAGTTGGCCATGACAAGTTAAATTTGAAAATGTATTCTCAATGAGCTCTTGAACCCGCACCTTTTTACTAATTTAACCATCTCTCTATCTCTTCGAATAAAAAAGTTACCCATGTTATCCCTACGAAATCCGGGCTGTATATATATAATCAAAAACCTTAGTGTACCGTAAGGTGTTAAGGTATTAATCTTTATCCGTAAATAAATTCCGTCCACTTTTTCTTGTTCTCTGCCAGTTTTTTGGCTTCTCCCCATGTTATATTTCTTCGCCGCAGGTTTTCCTCTATCATGTTGTTCCATGTTTTTTTGGGTCGTCCTCTAGCCTTTTTGTGTGTTGTCTTTGCGAGCCATATCTTTTTCGCTTGTCTTTCTTCCTTCATCCTCACCAAATGTCCGAACCATTTCAGCTGCTGTTGTTCTATGGAATCTAGTATTGCCTCTACTTCTAATTCTTGTCTTACTGTTTTATTCCGTATCCTCTCTCTTCTTGTTATTCCCTTGATGCCTCTTAGGTATTTCATCTCAATGGCCTGTATTTTACTTTTCTGTTGTTTTGTAAGTACCCAACTTTCGCATCCGTATGTTAGTATTGGTTTGAATAACGTCTTATATACTGTTAGTTTAGTTTTCTTTGTGATTTCCTTTTTTCTTATGAGGATTTTGTTCAATGAGTAGTATCATTTTGTTACGCTTTCCAATCTGTTATTTATTTCTGCCTCACTACCTCCTCCTTTCTGTATCTCTATCCCTAGATATTTGAAGCTGTCCGTCTAGGCTAATTTTTCGTTGTTTAATTTTACTCCTACATGTGTGTCGTTTGTCCCTATCACCATTGTTTTTGTCTTTTCGATATTGATTTTTAGGTTTTTCTGTTTAAGTGCTTTATTCCATAGTTCTAAGTTTTCCTGGAGGTCTTTCACACTGCTTGCACAAATCACTGTGTTAATTACTGAAGATGCTCTAATAAGCGAAACTAGTATGCTACAATAAAAAATTAAAGAAAAGTATAGAAAAGCATATCCTTTGTTAAATATTTGTTAAGAAAGTTTATAAACAGCATGTAGAATTTCAATAAATAAAAAGAATAATTTAACTATTAGGACCCGTTTCATAATGGAACTTAAAAGAGACTTTAAAATTAAAGTCACATTCTAATGTGTAAACAAATGTGTTTTCATATTTGTTTTGAGAGCTGAAAGTTACTTTAAATTTAAAGTCTCCTTTAAATTTCATTATGAAACTGGCCCAACATTTACAGGAACTACCCTGTTACGACTGATGCGGCGTGATCACGATAGGTATTTACGAAAATTAACCTGGTGGATACACCGTACTCTATTTTTCTCACTCTCATAGCCACTAAGGCCCGTGTGGACAGAGGTGAGACACAGATATTTTTCAAAAAAAGGTTTACTTTTGCCTTAATTTCTAAGGCCCAGTTGTACAATTCCAGCTTAACTTTAAGTCAAAGCTTAAACCCTTAACAACAATTGTTGAAATAATAGTTGTTATTGGTTTAAGCTTCAGCTTAAATTTAAGCCGATATTGTACAACTGAGCCTAAGGTTATACTTAGCTTATGACATAAATTGAAAAATCTTAAAAATAAACTAAAAATTGAATTTCAATGGGAATTTCGTGCAGTCCGCGTTGAGTTATTTAAATTAATCTATCTGTAACGAGAGGTAAGAAAATATCTCTAATTTGTTCCTTATAAAACCGAAATCTTCGTTTAAATTCACTCTCTGAATAAAACTCAAAAGGATTTTGGTCATCACGAATATATCGTCGAGGTCGAGGTAATCTATTATTTTCTACATTTTCAAAATAATTACCAAATTCAAAAAGTCTTCCCAATAATCCATCTTAATTTTTCAATTTATGTTAAATTTTGATTTATGTTATAAAGTAGGTATAACCTTAGAAATTAAGGCAAACGCACAGCATAACCAGCATGGAAACTGTTTGTCGGCACCTTTGATCGGATGGGGCAAGATTTTTTTACCTTAGCGCCATTTTGCGGGTGGATAAACCAGTGCCGCAATAAAAATATTTTCGCAGAGCACACTTGTCTCATTGCATTATTTACTGCTTCACATCGATATTTTTTATTTTACATTAATAAACATTATTTGAAATAAATAAAGAGAAACGTAAATAACTTTAAATAAATAAACTGTAAGTATACAATTAAAAGGTTAAATCGCAACATCCTGCGATCACTTTTTGACCTAACTTTGCATTAGGATTGACAAATTGCAGCTAGTTCGCTACTTAATAAGTCGTCCCATACAAGGCGACCAAGCGTGTGCTGTCAAAACATATTGAAAGTTTGGAAAAATTTGTTGCAAGTCGGTTTTGATTGCAGTGGGTCCCTCGAGCAACCTCTATACAGCTTTTCGGCCCTATTTGGGGCCTCGTCAGCAGTATATAAATTTATCACTTATTTAGATTTTAATTTTATAATTTACTATTGCTATGGCATAAGCGTTTTTGCACACGTAAAGCGATCGCTTGTTCACATGGTTCGGGGACACGAAACATCAAAATTAACAAGATTGTTTATAATCAAAACTCGATTCAAATTCCTAACCGAATCCTCTGCATTCGACTGTATTTCCGATTATTTTAAATTCGAATTATCTTGATAATCGAATTATTATGTTATTTTGATAATCGGATGACAGATTATTTTTAATTTGAATTATCCAATCACTAGTTGAAAGCTTAGAGTTTAAGTTTATTCAGTGCACCCGAGCATGCATAATCGAAAGCATTCGACATAATGCTCGATGCACGCAATGAGCAGAAGTGTGAGGGAGAGCGACCGCGTTTCAATGCATGTAAGAGTGAATTCATTTTCCTGAAAGAACTTTTAATTTACTTTAAAAAAGGTATACTTGTTACATGTCGCTAAAGTATACCAGTTTTGAGAAAAATGGCTTTGAATATGATAATGCTGAATATTACTGTTTTACGTCTACATTGAATCAGGCACATAGACCCGTATTTCAGTTACAGTTTAACTTTAATCTTCACTTTATTTCCATGGGAACAACTGTTTTAATAATTGTTACTATGGGAGTAATCTGGAGTTGAAAGTTAAAACTATGAGTGAAATACGCGGCCATAGCAAACATAATAAGATTTTTTTACGTAATGTATCGTTGATTTAAATTTGGGAATTGTAAATTTTTTTCAATTTTAAGTAAATTACGAAGTAGTGCAACTTTAGGTAATTGTCTTTTCATCCTGCAGTAGCGTTACTGGTGTAGTAATATTCAACATTTTCACATTCAAAGCCATTTTTCTCAAAACTGGTGTACTTTAGCGACATGTAACAAGTATGGCCATAACTTTTTTAATGAATCAAAATTGTACTAAGTGATCTAAATCGATTTATTTTGATCCAAAGAAGCCACCCTTGAAGTATGGCCCATTCTTTACTGGACACCCCGTATATACCGGCTGTTTCAAATTGGGTGTGCACTGAAGGCATCTCCTAAACCATGAGAGTTACAGATTCGGTTAAATGGAAGAAAAGTTGCACCAGTCATTGCTTAATTCGTATCCATTAACAGAATCAATTTTCTCTTAATTGTTCTTGAAGTATTGGTGAAAATGTAAAAATATCGATTTTCTTTTTTCCTCTGTAACTCTCTTATTAAAAATAATTTAGAAATTCTGTCTTAACTTTCTACAGGTACTTTTGGATTCTGCTTCAAATAGGGACAGTAGAATTGTGGTCACACGTTTCGTCTCTCCGCGACCATCCTCAGTTTATATTTTTTAAATATGACGTATACCTTTTTTAACGTATTTGTTGCCATTTTTTCTCCTGATTGTAATGGTATATCACACTTAATTGTTGATATTAATTTGAAGCTTAAATACAGATTTTTATATGAAAATTTTATTTAATACATAATTTCAAATATTTTTTTAGGTATAGTGTAAATTTCAATGAATTATTTAATATCTGTCTCTTTAGTTATTGTATAACAAATTCTTTTAACGGACACTGATAGTGCACATTTGTAGTATCCGTTAAAAGAATTTGTTATTGATCCAGGAAGAATCAAAAAAGATTTCAACAAGTGTGACCACAGATACAATTCAGCTTAAATGTTTAGTGTGGTATTTGGCATAATAGAATTAATGGTCCGATCATTTACGAAAATCATGTAACAGCTGAACGTTACATCGATTTTTTAAGGACAGCATTGGAAAACATTTTAGATTACATTCCTCTAAATCATATTAGGGAATTGTAATTTCAAAATGATGGAGCACCAGCACATAATGCTGAAATCACAACAAATTATTTGAATCAAACATTGCCTGATAGGTACAAATAGACCTGTCGCGTGGCCTCTAAGATCACCAAATATTAGCTCTTTGATTTTTTGTTGATTGATTGATTGATTTTATTGATTTTTCCTCTTCCGACATTGGAATGTTAGTTATTAATATTTAGTAAGTAAAAAAAGTACTAAGGAATAAATTTACTTATTAAATAAATCATGACGAAACTGTATCAAGCTTTTTTTTTATCATATTTTAACTTTACTTGAAAAAAGTATTAATTGTTATACATCACTGCAATCAGCAGAGAAAATGCTATCGAATAGAATAATTAAAAGATATACGTTGTATTTAAAAAATCGAAACTGAAGATGGTCGTGGAGAGACGAAACGTTTGACTTCAATTCTGCCACCTCTATTCGAAGCAGAATAAGAAAGTGCCTGTAGAAAGTTAAATCAGAACTTCAAAATTATTTATAATACGAGAGATACAGAGGAAAAAAGAAAATCGACACTTTTACATTTTGATCAATATCTCAAGAAGAAATAAGGAAAAATTTATTCTGTGAATGAATACGAATTAGGCATTAATTTGTGCAACTTTTCTTCCATTTAACCAAATTTGTATCTCTTACGGTTTAGAAGATCCCTTCAGTGCACACTCAATTTGAAACAGCCGGTATATTTTTTTTATATTATCTCGGCTAGTTTAACTGTTATTCTCAGGTTCCTAGTGGTGCCAAATAAATTAAAAAAGAAATTATTCTTTCAAACTTCTTCTAGTGATGGTGATTTTAAATTATTATTTTTTATTTATTTTTTTTATTTAGGAAGATCAACATACGTTTGAAATAAAACAAAATTGAACAAAATAAACAAAAAAAGAAAACTACTAAATTAATCAATAAAAGAAATTCTATTTTTTAATATAAATACACCGCCTTAAAGAAAAACTAAACTAAACTACAAAAAGAATCCGCAAATCAATGTCCCACAAATAAAAAAAACTGTCCTGACCTTATTTTTGCGCCCGCACAATTCCGCCAAATTTTTCAAATCCGCTCTTCTGGTTCCGCCAACCAACTTCTCTCTTCGCCCAGGCACTTTGCAACACACAGTAATTCAACAAATTCTTGAACTTTGTATTTTGATTTTTCTCTCAATCTTTTAAATTTTCAGCAATAACCAACACGCGTATTTTTTCAGAGCAAAAAAAAATTTCTTATTGAATTTTCCGCTTCTTTTCTTATTGCCATATCAACCCTCCTTTTTATTTCTGCCGCTAGATGGCACTACTCTCTTTCCATAATTCTTTCAATTTTCTCTTTTTTTAAAACTATATTTCCTTTAAATTCATTTCTTTCTTCTTTCGCTTTACTTCCTTATACTTTCCTCTTCACACAATCCCATTTTTTTATAAATTTCAATGTCCGAAATACCAACCCTAGACATTTGAAATTTCCAATCTACAATTTTGACAGGTAAATTTTCAACAATACGATTTACATAGAATTATCATAATAACTTATTTTAAATGCAAGAAATTTCAACATAATCATTTACGAAAAAACAAAGTAGGTCACGCTTATTTCTAATTACCCTATACAAAATTTCTTTTTTTTTTTAATTTTCAGGTACAACGATTTCACACATTTAACCTCAACCTGCCTCCTAACATTTATATAAAATCTAATTATTCGGATAATAATGGACTGGATAAACACATCTTATGACTACAAGAAACGTCTTTATCAACAATATAATTTGAAATATAACAATCAACAACACAAGCTATAAAACATAATAACATCTTCCACACGTTTGTTGATCCTTCGTTATGCTTGATTACTATTTATATTTTTATTTATTTGTTTATAGGTTATTGTCCCAGTTTATCCTGCTTTTAATTGGACTCGTCAATCTGAACAAATCTAAGTACCTTAAGAAATTAGCTTAACCTACAGAAACATGGAATAACAGTATGACTTTGGAATTGAATTTATATCCTATATAACTATGCTTCAGATTGATAATCTCTACTAAATTTATGCAGGTAACGTTATTTAATTTCTAATGAAATGTATAACATTTCAGTATTTAACGGAGAGTTTTGAAACGGATCTCGTGGTCGAGGTAGTTTGTGCATTTTTCACAATCGTAAGGTCACGAGTTCAAATCCGAATGAGGACATTTTTTTTTCTTTTTTTTAAATATTTTTCGGATTTGAAATCACTTAAACTCTTAAACTAGTTTATTATTTTATTTATAAGTTTCATTTTAATATTAATTATGTTCCATTTATGTTTATTTTTTCGTTTGCAAAATTTTATTATGTTAAAATTATAACTTTATTTACTATTTTATAATTAATATTAAAATGAAACTTATAAATAAAATAATAAACTAGTTTAAGTGTTTAAGTGATTTCAAATCTGGAAAAATATTAAAAAAAAAGAAAAAAAAAGTGTGACAGTAGTCTACTGTGACAATACAAAAGAAAGTCAATTGTTTCAATAATAAGCCTACTGAAATATTGCAAAAATCTTGAAAAGCTTATATCTCGCAAATGCTTTGATTAATATATCAAGTATATTATACAGAGTGTTTCATTGAAGATGCACTAAACTTGAGGGACACGTTTCTAACATTATTTCAAATAAAATATCTTAATAAAAATTTTTAATCAGAGCAGTTGAAATTTGCATAATTTGGACTCGAGTTTTTAGGAATTCTGTAGCACGCGGAATCAAAACAAACCGTGAAACAAAACCGGCGAACTAAATTGCTTTATGAATGGCACACAGCTGCAGGGGGGCAATAAAGTTACAGCGAAGAAATTTATGACTAGATTTTGTTTTGACCTTGACCGATAGACTCACTCGCTCGATTATTCAACTGCAGTAGCAGCTGTGATTTGAAATCGCGTGGATATTTATACTTATTTAATTTAATAATAAATTACAAATGTGGGGCTATGCAAAAATGTGCATTTAGTATTCATTGTTGTAGGGTGGGTTTACAGAAAGCAAATCAAATATTTAATTTCGAATTAAACTAATCACGATTAAGTTGCCATAAGAATTACATTGCGAACTGTCAAATTAACAACGTCATTAAAATTTGATTGCAATTAAATTTTCTGTAAACTGGCCCGTAGCATATTACAAATTGTTATTAACATAAAATTTGTCGAATCTTAAAAATAAAAACATTTATTTTTATTACATTATTATTGCGTTATTATTATTACAAGAAATGTTCAAAAATGCCTCCTTCCTGCTGTACACACAAAAAATACCATAAAGTCCTTAATTGGGGTAGTGCGGCGAACGAAATGTTTCGGGTAAAACCCAGGCACTTGGGCGCTAAATTTCTACGAACGATTTCATGAAACGGTTTATTATTAGGTAGTCTAAAATAAAATCAGTTTTTTTACGCGCGTTAGTCGACCAAGCGGAGACGGCATATCTTTTCCGCGAGCTTCGATGCAGTCACGCATTGTTCGGTTCCGTGCATTCGCAGCGTCGTCGGGCTCGCCCACTATTATCTATGGCATTGTATACCGCTTACGACCCCACCCTTGCCAAGCGTACGCTCGTGATAAATCAAACTGATTAAAAACAAGACTCTCTATTTATTATTGAATGTGAATTCTTAAATAAGGGCAAACTACTTAATGTTTGAACAATCCTAAAATTCTTCAACTAACAATTAGAAAATTCGTATTAAATGGAGAATCGAAAATAAACGACTAATTATTATTTTTATTGATTTCCAACAACCACGATGTTTTAAATGTGTTTTGCCGAATCAGCTGGGGCGACATTCTAGCTAGAGTAATAAGCCAATAAAGCGATTCGTATGGGAATGCGTAACGATCAATTCATTCTCATTTAAAGTCCATCCTAAAAATATGCGACTTTGCTTTTCCTTCGATTTTCTCGAAAATTATTCATTTAAGAAAAAAAAATTATAGAAAACTCTTATTTCTTTTCATGATATCTACCGACATACCGAGTTTGGTGCATCTTCATTGAAACAGGCTGTATTTTTGTAAAGGTAATATTATGCTATTTTTAAAAATGCAAAGATATACATAGTGTTCCATATAAAAATTCGGAATTTTTGCTTGTATCTCGAAAACTATACTCTTCAGATAATTGTAATTAAGAGCAATGAATTCTACGTTAAATAGTGTCTTAGGAAAGTTTTTACAGAAATCAGAAATTTTCATAAACAAAATCCTTTAGAAATAGGTGTTTCCCATTAAAAGTGTCAAATTTGGCCCACCCTGTACAATATTTAATACCGTTGCCTAGGTTAACCTAGGAGGTTAACGCAGAATACTTGCACAGAATGCTTTCTTGCTCTACACATTTCGGGATATTGACTATTGCTTTTACATGTTGCTAACGCTTGTGACATGGCAATTAATGTGCAATGTTATAATAATAATAATATATTTCGTCCACCATTTACAAGAAAAAAAATGCTTTGGATACGTTAAGGTTACAATACAGGTAAAAAAAGTAAAATACCATAAATTAAATGTCATAACAATAACAAAAACGTTTCTAATTATATTCTTTTAGATTATACTATTAATGTCACATTGCAGGAACTCCTCAATGTCATAGAATTCTCCTTTTACTAGCATCTTTTTTATAGTGGTTTTGAAGTTTTTCTTCGGTAAGCTCCTTGTGGGAATCGGAATTTTATTAAAGAATTTGATTCCTAAATAATTAATTCCCTGTTGCGTTTTCTTTACCCTGTGTTGTGGAATTGCTAAATCTTTCCTGTTTCTTGCGTAGTAGTCATGACGGTCTATACCTAGTGATGCAAATTGTAATATGTATTACCAAGGTAATTTTGTTGGTAATATAAGTTACATTACGTAAAGTTACCAAATACAGTTTTTGGTAATATTACCAGTTATGTTAGCATACGGATAATTTCAGTAATATTACGTCATGTTACCAATTTGTTGTCACATTACGTAATATTACCAATCGTTTTTAATATTTCCGCTGAGAAAAACGCGTCCAGGCAAGTAAAGCATTTGCTAAAACGTAATAAAACATCGAATCAAATAAAAATGTCTTCAAAGAAATTGGAGACTACATTATTAATTATTATGCATCCATGTCAATTGTTATAAATTAATTTTATAGGGTGCTCTATTTTAGTATGGGTAAAATTACTGCTAATATTACCAGTGATATTACCAAATCTTAAATTACCGGTAATTTTGCATCACTAGTTATACCTATCTGTCAGTTATTAAATCTGTGGGTATGGCAATATAAATTGACAGATCGAGGAAACGAGTTTGTCGGTCTCATGAATATGGAATTTATATCGTTATTTATATCGAAACATTAAAGTTGATTAAAGAAATTAATTTTACTGATATCTACTGAGTTTCATTTGTGATATTGTATTGTCGTATCTTAAGCTGGCCATACCCGATCTAGCACTGCAGTACACAACAGTGTTGGATGAGAATGTTGTACGATTCTGTCGAATGTTCTCACGATATTCGCCACAGTATGAATTTAAATTTATTAAACTTTTTAAATTTTTTAACTTTCGCTAAAAGCACATAAAAACATTTGTGCTGGACAGTAATACATGGTTTTTCGTACAACTTTGTTACAAACTTCCATAAACTATCCAATTTTCTACACGATCCAACAAGATCTTACTCAGTCCGTTCTGACAGCCGTCAAAATCGATCCAAAGGTGTTGATCGTATACATAGACGGCCAAATTCTTACCAATTTCGTCGTATTTAACAAAATCGTACTGTATCGCTTGATCGTCTGTGGTCAGCTTTAGTAAAGGTAGCTTACGTGATTAATGTGTCGATTCTGCTCGTATCTGTAGCAACCGTAAGATCTGTAAATCTGTAACTCAATTATTAAAATATGGAATTTTGAAGATATGATTCCTCCTAGGTCTCTAGGACGCAAGTCTCTGTGGTATTATCTTACAAACTTACAAGAAATCGTATCATACTGAGAACTTCAAAATTCCACTTTTCAATAATTGAGTTGCAGGCTTACAGATCTTACGGTTGCTACAGATATGATCAGAATCAACCCATTAATGACCTTACTGGCCTGACCTGTAACTTTCACTTCCTTCACTAGGCTCTAACATAAATTCTGTGTCAGTCGTAAATGACTGACATGACAATCAGTGTTAATTATCTACAGGAAAAATAAATTTTAGAAGAAATATTATTGTCTTATATTTTTTTTATTAAAAATAAAAATACCTTAAATTGTTTTCAGCTTACAAATATGAACAAGTTTTTGCGTTAGAGATTTTAAAATTCGTACTTAATTAGAAATCGGAAGCTTTCAACTGTGATTACATTATTATTCATTTTAAAGCAATTTCCTGAAAGCCACGGGCTATTAGCTTTCCAAACTTTTTCATAACGCCAACTTAACGCAAACTATTCCTGAATGACTAATTTAAAGTTTTCAGCTCTGTAAAATGTTCTACATTGCCTTCGAGGCACTGGAACAGGAAGCATCTCAGAAGCTTTTCAGTGTTATGTTAGAACTTGCAGTGCATTAAATACAAGACTAACAAATTTATTAAATCTTGTTAGAGCTTATTAAATTTCCTCGCCGTAAACTAAACAAAAGTACACGAATTTAATTTTGGAGCAATTTTACTGAATCCACTTAATAAAATGTTTAACATTATAACAGAAATTAAAAATAACCGTGCCTAATTAATGTTATAAGAGAGAGATACGTTAAGAATTTAAGAAAAACGAATGTTACGGCTACCAAAATATTCACGTCATATTCTGTACCTCTCAAAAATTTGAGGGTTACTCGCTGGGTGATAGCGAAGACTATATGGTAAATTATAGATATCCTGATAAACTATAAATAACTCTACTTGGAAAGGCTTATGACGAAATTTCAAATTATGTTTCTTTTAAAAATTCAATTTTCAAAACTCCTATCAATAGTGTTACGTTTTTAAGGTTCGATTAAATTTAATTTTAAAACAAAACACCATATACTTAATAAATTAATTTATTTTAACGTATTACTAATTTATTTACAAAGTTACATTATAATAGTAATGTATTTTAAGAGCCGAGCGAACCGCTTTAAAGTCTAATGCGAACTATTTCATTCACCGGTTGCTCGCTTTTTATATCCGAGGCTGATTTACTCGAAGCTCCGCGAACGCGATGGAATGTCTGCTGTTTATTCTGGGGGAAATTTCCAGACTAAGGCTGCGACGCATGAGGCTGACTGGCGTCAAAAAGTGTCGGATCATCACACTGCCCCTTCTTAAAAACGTTTCATCTCGGAACATTCCTCGTGCTGGCCTTGAAGGAGGATGTCGAAATCGGCATGCTGGCTCCTTTTTACAACTTCCGGTCTGGAAGAAACAGCAGTCTACGATTTTCTTACTACCGGCAGCTGCCTGTGGGTGGTGACTGCAGACTAGGACTTTAATTCCCGTTCCGTTGAAGATGACTTCTATCGTGCTTCGAATGACCCTCCAGTCCAGCCCGTCTAGCTCGCAGCCCAACTTGGGATTGGCTAATTTCGTTTCCTTGCCTTCTACCAGCTGTCTCTTCAGGCTCCATAAACCTCTCCAAATATTGCGATAGTCAGGCTTACTGCTTGATGTCTTCTTGGTGACTGTTGTAAAATCTTCGGATCTTGACAGTAAAAAACTCTGATGGAAAATTTTTCACAGCCAACTCTATATATTTTTTTAAGGATTTCCTTCACTACTATCTCCACAACAAAATAGTAATACTTACTCAAACATACTGCCCACCTTCGAACAAAGTGAGAAATTAGCTCAACTGCTTTACTGATAAAAGCCGATTCAAAACTGTGCGAAACAGATTCAATAAGTAGGTTTAATATTGGTATGAAATAAATATAACGTTGTGGAGAGACGAGTGCAGTTAAGACACATAACAATGATAAAATACAAGGAAATTAAAACGAATATACAAAATACATGGACACAAAGCTGCTCACCGTAAACTAGCAAAGGAGTGACAGGATTGCTTCAGAATATTTGCTCGGGAGTAGTTGCATCTTGATTCGAATCGACTGCTAGCGGGCTGAGTTGATTGATCGGACGTCGTAACTCGTTGTTGGCAGTACGTACTGTAACCACACGTACGAGACCGTCTGATCCAGGATGCTGTGCGATGACACGACCAAGAATCCACTTTCCGGCTATCAACTGGTGGTTATGTACTAGAACCAGTTGACCGATTTTGAAATTGGTGCTTGCATCACGCCACCGGAATCGTTGCTGAAGATGGTGCAAGTAACACAGGGACCACTTATGCCAAAAATGTTGCTGCAACTGCTGCACTAACTGCCATCTAGATGTGAGTCGTGATACGTTGTCATGAATTTCTGGCTCAGGTACCGTGAGTAGTGAGGTCCCAACCAAGAAATGTGCTGGGGTCAGCACAGAGAAATCAGAAGGATCTGAGGAGAGTGGTACCAGTGAGGAGACGCTGGTGGAATAAAATGCCAGTACGTGTCTGAATTTGCAAGGTCATTGTCTACTTCACGGTAGTACCAGGAACTCTCACGAAAGAGCGCATTTAATTCTACATCAGCTTCGACGAATGTTGTTCCGTTGTCTGACCACAGCTCCGAACATGCACCTCGACGAGCAGTGAATCTTCGGAATGCAGCCAAGAAAGCCTTAGTGATAAGATCACTGTCAGCCTCAATGTGAATCGCTTTTGTGCTGAGACATACAAAAAGCACAATGTAGGCTTTATGTGTTTTTCGAACACGCCCGACAAATGATCGGCATCGAATGGGTCCTGCATAGTCAACCCCGGAGTGAACAAATGGTCGACTTGGCGTAACTCGAGCTTCTGGTAGTTGACCCACGAGCTGATGTCCTGGAGGTCGTTGTCGTCTGCAAACGATACATGTTCGAAGTAACTTTTTGACTATCACTCGTCCACGAACGATCAATACGTGCTTCTGCAGGAAGCTAACAGTAAGGGATAGGCCAGCATGCAGGACAGATTCATGTGCAAATCGGACAAACAAAAGACTTAGAGGCGAGGATTTTGACAAAATCGAAGGATGCTTCTCAGATCGTGGCAATCTAGCATTTTCGAGGTGTCCGCCTACACATAAGACTTGATTTTCGTTGAGAAATGGATGGAGACTGTGAATCGGCGAAGAACGTTTGATCGGATGCGAATTCTGCAATGCTCTAATTTCATTGACAAATGACGAGCTTTGAGCCAACCTAATAAGACGCGTTTTTGCCTTTACAATTTCACTCGGTGTGATGAAACGGAATACATTTGTCCTTTTACGACACAAATCTGCGAATCTAAGGCAATAAGCTGTTACTCGAAGCGTACGCGATAGCGACGAATAGCGAGATAAAAGATCGAGATTTGTATTATCTATTTGTCCATGCATTAGGTGCATTCGAACAGGAGCTTCATCACCTGGCGATGCAGGAATTGCACTCGTCTGCGACGGCCATTTTAACGAAACCTCGGATAACCATTGGGGTCCAGACTGCCATAGTCGTGATCTGGAGAGCTCTAAGGCACTCATACCGCGCGAGGCAGGATTGTCTGCACTCGGTACGTAACGCCAAACCAATCCAGGTAACGATGTTTGAATATATGATACGCGATTTGCGACGAAGGTTTTGCAACGACTTGGATGACCGCGAATCCAAGCGATAACTACCATGCTGTCAGACCACGCGAAACATGGAATGGAGGAGAATGATTCCACTCGACAAACGTGAAGCAAGAGTCGTTCTAAAAGCTGTGAAGCGCAAAGTTCAAGGCGGGGTACTGAAACTGTCTTCACCGGCGCAAATCAGGTTTTCGCAATCAAAAGAGTCGTCTTAATCGTCTCATTTGCATCAGTGAGGCGAAGATAAATGACAGCGGCGCAGCGTAGGCCCTGGTGGAAGCATCAGCGAAATCATGCAGTTCAGCGTGAATATTATTATTGCTTAATCCAGTCCATGGAGAAATTCTAATCTCTTGTAAATGATACAAATCTTTCTCAAAGGCTAACCAACGGTGTTCAACTGGAGGTTTGAGCCATTCATCCCAATCGTTTCCTGCAAGCCACAGGTCTTGAAGAAGTATCTTAGCGATCACTACAACAGGAGATATCTATCCTAGGGGGTCAAGTAGCTGCGCAACCTGAGAGAGCACTATGCGCTTCATGCGTCGTGATGAATGCGGCGGCGGAACACGTTTCTTAAAATGGAATTTATCTGCTTTCGGATTCCAAAAGATACCCAACATCTTCGTTGACTCTGGAAGTTCGATGACATTTGAAAAAGAATTCAACTCTCCAGTTGTGCCACAAAGCAACGTGGGGTGATTTGCGAACCACTTACTTAGTTCAAACTGACCTCTTGAAAGAAGCTCGATTAGTTCATCGCGTCGTATGAGAGCTTCTTTTAATGAGTCCGCACCGGATAAGATATCATCCACGTAGGAGTCATGAGCGAGACATTCAGCACCAATAGGCAGATGCTTATTTTCGAGATTCACTAGCTCACGCAAGACGCGAATGGCGAGATATCGAGCGCAAGCTGTACCGTACGTAAACGTGTTGAGTCGATATTTAGCAATGGGTTCTGATGATTTGGCTTGGCAAACGATTCGTTGTAGGTCTTTATCTGAAGAATTGACGAGAATCTACCGAAACATAATAATAATAATAATATTTATTTGTCTTTAGATTTACAATTGTAAATATCGACAATGTCATATTGACTATAAAATACTAAAAGACTGAAAACAAAGACTAAAACTAAAACAGTCCATACAAGCGTATGTGGTCAGATATAAAAAACTACACGTGACCTAACACAAAATTTAACAAAGTTTAACTAATTTTCACAAAATTAATTAAATGATTCGGTGTAGCAGGAATTCATCAATAGAAAAAAAGACTCTCCAGTAGAATAGATTTCACCTTATTTTCCAAAGAATTTGTATCTTCACGATATCTACGCAAAAGGCGAACTGATGATTACGCCAGCGGGTCAACACGATGGTGAGATCATTTTGCAAAGCAGGGCGTGGGAGTAAACCCTGGTTAAGAGAATAACTTTGTGCGTTCTTTCGGGACGCGTCAAACACGACACGTAACTTGCTTTCTTGAGAACCTTCTTGAATGACAGCGTGATGAGGAAGGTACCAATACGGAGCGGTGGGAAGAGTTCCAATTTTTTCCATGTGTCCTGAGGACTCATATTGATGCATAAAATCTGCATATTTTGACTGTAGGAAATCATCGTGCGCCAGACGACGTTCGAGTGAAAACAGTAACCGAATTGCTTGATCACGATTTTCACCGTTTGGAATTTCTGCGCGCCGAGGTAGTTGTACAATAAAACGTCCATGCTCGTAACGGCGATATGTAGAACAAAAATGTTCTTCACACATCTGCTCTTCTGGGGAAAGTTTGGAGGTGTTTGTAAGAATTTCTTCCATCTCCCAAAACCGACGCAGTGTGTTGTTTACATCATCCTCGATGTGGCATTGAAGTGAAGACACTGTTGAACTGGTGGGGTTCTCCAAGGTGCCTGTTAATACCCAACCCAAACTGGTATTTATAGCTACAACTTTAGAGCTAGCAACAACATGTATCCCAGGGCGGAGCAAGAGCCGAAGACATCAGCTCCGAGGAGTAATCCAATTCTTTGATCCCGATAGTAGCTAGGATCGACTAATTGAAGTCCACTCAAAAGTGATGGGTCTATGGGAGAAACACTTCGAGAAGGAATGCGGCCGCTCAATCGCGGTAACACGTATGCTTGCACGGTATATTGGGCTTTTGCTTCGAATCGAGATTTAAAATTAACTTTGGCGACAGAGGAAGCGGATAGGGAAACAGATGCACCAACTCCAACGACACGAACCGATGAGCTTTGTCGTGGAAGTCGCAAACATTGAACGATGTGTTCAGCGACAAATGATATTTCGGATCCGGAGTGCAGCAACGCACGCGTTTAAATATGTTCGCCTGCTGGTGAGACAATAGTCACAAGAGCAGTTACCAGTAATGGACACTGCGGAACACCATCATACGCGAGATAAGTGCTGACGATTTTGGTAGAACTCAGCATGTTCTCATATGGATTGGCAGATGATGGACATGAGCTCGATTTCGGTTCATTTAACTTCGTTTGTATTGAATTGTGCAATAGTGAATTGTGAGCTTGTTTACACGTGGAACAAGACGACGTAGAATCATAATAGTATATTATTTTACAAGTTTCACAAGAAGGCTTATTGTAACACGAGTGGGGTTAGGGTACGACGAGCGAAGCGAAGCAAGCTCGGAGTGCCCTAACAGAACGAGTGGTACAATGCCTCTTGTGAAACGTGTAAAATATACTATTTTTTCTACTTTGCGTCACTTATTGAACAAAAATATGAAAAATATTGTTAAAAATCGGATCTCGTTAGTATATGGGGAATTATAGTTGTAATGCGTGGCAACACTGACAACCTTTTCGTTTTTAAAACAAAAATCACATTGATGTTATTATTTTCTCTTATCCAGCTTCATTGTGAGTACTCTGTTAAATAACAAATAAATAATGAATTATTTTGTAAAATCTATTAAATATTTTCAATTAAAAATTGACTAAAATTTCCCCAAAAACAGTTTCACAATGAGCTTCATTGTGAAACTGTTTTTGGTGTCACACTGAGTTCATTGTGAAACTGTTTTTGGTGTCACAATGAGTTCATTGTGAACGCAAAGTAGAAAAACACTATTACGTCATCCCAATGTTCAATCGGTCGAGAAAGCTGGCGGAGAGCACGAAGCTCTTCACGGACGCAGTCAAGTAAAGCAAGCATATTGCAAGCGGATTCGTGTGAAATCACTGGTAAATCAAAGAGAGCCGACAAATGAGCATTGACTAGGAGGCGCTCATTCGTGTATCTAGTGCATACAGCCTGCCAAGCACCTTGGAAGTTTGCTGCTGTACTCGCAATATTTCTCACCAAAACAGCTGCTTCGCCCTTGAGAGCTCTTTTAAGCAGGAGCAACTTTTGGACTTCAGTAACATCATTCCTGTTGAGCACGAGCCCTTCAAACACATCGCGAAATGCTTCCCATTCCAGATAGGAACCAGAAAACTCTGGTATGGATACCTTTAGAAGCGGAGGCATCTCTCTTGAAACAGAAGAAGATAAACTTACAGGTGAGTCCACTTCTGAGGGCAAAGGTGATCGAAGTCCCTCCAAGATTGTCAAGCCTGCTAGATAGGTTACTTCAGCCTGAGCGAACATGTCATTTTCATAGTATTCTGTAGCCTCGATTCTTTTCTCTATTGTTAATATTTCATGATTATTACAAAATTTCTCCCAATGTTTTGTGAGTGAGACACAGGAATGATCGATAAGTTTGTTAGACTTGGGAAGTTCTACGTTGTCAATTTTCTCTTTTATTTCTTTTGGTAATGCGAATTACGAGTATAAAGTTCACATTCGCGTTTGATTAGAGCTGGAGACGTCGGCGCCATTATGTAGCTATTGAAACACCCAAGTTCAAAAGTAGAGACGAAATATTTTCACTCAACTGTCAAACTGACAAAAGTACTTTTTTAATCAGGAAAAGCAAAAACCGGGACACTGCACTACGGGATGAGAGAGCTAACAATTGCTGCGCCTGGCACTCGCGTTACACACACGCATATCGGATTGACAGTGATTCGGCAACGCGGTTGCGACATACACATGAGGGTAAAAATTTTCCATGTCCACAGTCACGATTGCTCACGAAAGATTAGGATTTCACAGAAAGTCAGCAGGAAGCTGATCCGGCGCGGAGGACCATAAAAATGTTATAAAATCTTCGGATCTTGACAGTAAAAAACACTGATGGAAAAATTTTCACAGCAAACTTCATATTTTCTTTAAAGATTTCCTTCACTACTATCTCCACAACAAAATAGTAGTACTTACTCAAACAGTAACTAAGTAGTACACGTGTCGTCTTTGATCTGTTTCCGTGTCGATGATCTGCAGGCTCTTGCCCTTGTTCCTCGACTTGACCAAATTTCTTTCGGAAGACCTGGGCTATACCCTTGGACATTCTTAGGTCGTCTGCCATACAGTGGGCCAGACGGTACTCCAGTGGCACTTGGAAAAGATCTTGCTGTCTCTCTGTGGTCACTCCGAATCGTGCCTCACTCCCTGTGGCGTGGTGAAACATAAAGGTTTTCGAAGTTCACTTCGGAACCTTGCGTCCTTTGTACTGTCCCTTCACTTTCTTCTCCGTTATAAGGAGCCATTCGTTTGAAGTGGATCACTTAGGGTTTGTCATGCGGAATCTTCCTGATGCGGTAGATGACATCGTTGATCCGTTTCATTACTTTGTAAGGACATCCCAAGATGTCTGCAATTTTGGGGACAGACCTTGACGTCTTTTAGGATTATAAATCGAGACCAGTGCTCCAAATTGGTATCCCTCATTCTGATGATGTCATAGTGCCCCTTCATTCGGTCGCTGGCTGTCTGTATATTGTGACGCACTTGATTGTGAATGTCGTCCATTTTCCTGCGTAGGCCGCTCACGTAGTCTTCGTACAGCGGATTCCCCGAGCAGGCTCTGTACAGCTGTTTCAGGCCTAGTTGGGCTTTCGTCAGCAGAACCGTAGCTCAAGAACTCCACTGCAAACCAAACCGACTTGTCCAGGTTATTCGCCAATGCGATGTGAAAGTAATGAACATCTCAAGTAGCGACATCTTTTGATCGCTTTTTGACCTGACATTGCAGTAGGATTGACAAATTGAAGCTAGTTCGCCACTAATGTGCAGAATCAGAATTTGTAATAAAAAGTATAGCATTCCACTCTTGAAGTAAAATATTTATTCTGAAACACTTGCTTATTATGATGTATTTTCATTCCACAAAAGTGACAAATTGTTTTATAATAATTATACAGCAATACATAGATTGCCTTGATTTCAAAACTAGTGTCAGACGGGTCAATATAAATGGTCTAGTTTTTATTGATCATTGGAAAATATTACATTATACTGATGGTCAAAAATACATCTGTTACGTAGAATATACTATATATATTATTCCGACATTTTATAAACAAACATTTATCGCAATGAAAGATTGATTTTAAAGTATTTTGATAAATGATATTTTAGTTTTGAAGATCACTTTCCCTTAGGGCAGTGTACTAATTTTCAGAATTTTTGTATATTCCCTTCCCCGAAAACTTTTA
The DNA here is from genome assembly GCA_033060865.1 of Dorcus hopei. Taxonomy (NCBI): domain Eukaryota; kingdom Metazoa; phylum Arthropoda; class Insecta; order Coleoptera; family Lucanidae; genus Dorcus; species Dorcus hopei. The sequence goes on from CM065420.1 coordinate 42,126,730, forward strand.
ATAGGCCACTCTATTTGGGATAGCCTGTATATAGGTCAAACAGGAAGATCATTTAAAAAGCGTATAACAGAACACAGAAATTCATTCATTAACAATAAAATAGACTCGTCCTTTGCAAACCATTTAATAGACAATAACCACCACTCTAATTTTGAATTCAAAATAATGCACATAGAAAATAAAGGTAAAAGATTAAATTTGCTCGAATCATTGGAAATCAATAAACTTAAAAATTCTAACTTTTTGCTAAATGATCAAACGGAAACGAATAGTTCACCCTTATTAAATTCATTCTACTAGTAAACATCTGTTTTTTCTCATTCACACATTTCACAGAATTTAGTCGGTTATTTTCGAAGCAGGTAGTCCATATAGGCATGTTGTTTCACATTTATGTTTAATTAGTTTAAGCTCACATCTGACGAAGGTACTGTGTACCGAAACAATTGTTATGTGAAAGTAATAAACTGTGAAAATCTAAACACATTTTGTTTAATTAATTAATCAATATATACGAAGTTGGTTAAATTAGATATTTTTATCCTAATGAATAATCTTCAAACAAATTTCACCTATTTTTTACGGTTTTCAAGATATTCGGAAAAAAGTAAAAATCGCGATTTTCGTTTTTATTTTATTTTTTCTATAAAAACCAATGAAGCTAGGCATTTTTAAGACAGACATTCTTACGACACATTTTTACAAGGAATTTAAATATGCCATAGTCTTCGTCATGTCATCAAAAATTACGAACAAACGACATTCAACTTTTTATTTTCTATGGACACCATCTTGGATTTTTACACGATTAAATGAAGTCCTTTTCTCTGATTACTTGATGGTTTGAGTTAGATTCAGGTCAAAATTTCGAAATCATTTGTTTTGCAAAGAGTGTCTTAGAAACAAAAGCAATATTTTGTTTCTAAAGAAAATTTGACAGTTCTGTATGTTTGCACTTTATTATTGAACATAGTTTATAACAAAATGAAATTTAACAAAAATAACAAAACAAACAATTACAACAGATGCTCAAATTGTACACCCTTTAACTTTGTGCACAATTCCACACGTTTTCTTCACTTAATATTTTCCTTCTGCAGTGTTGTAACATATCTAGTTACAAGTATTTAGATACAGTATCTAGATAGTTTTAGTGTATCTGTAACTAGTTACATTGTAGTACTTGGTATCTGTAACTGTATTTAGTTACATTTATGTATGTATCTGAGTATTTAGATACACAGATACATTTTTTAAATAAAAATAAAAATATTTATTTTATGCCATCTCACCCTATGTTACAAGAAATTAAAAGTACAGTTTCCAATACACAGGCTAAACGGTAATGGAAAGATCTCCTTTATATTGTGCAATGCCTTTTAATAAACTTCCACAACGGAAAAATCAGTAAAACTATCTACTCAGCTAAGCGGATAGCGTTTTATGGTTCTCGTGTAGCATTTGTGATTGGCTATAATTTTGAATGATTTTGAATGAGCCAATCACAAATGCTGCACGAAAGCCGCAAAACGCTATCTGCTTAACTGAGTACGTAGCAACAGTAGAAGTTTTCGTACGGAAATAACGACTACTATTAATGGGTCAATTCTGCGCATATCTTTAAGGACCGTAAGATCTGTAAGCCTGTAACTCAATTATTAAAATATAGAATTTTGAAATTCTCTGGAAGGTATGATTTCTCCTAGGTCTCTAGGATTACTCATAAGTCTCTGGGACATTATCTTAGAGACTTACAAGAAACCGTATCATACTAAGAACTTTAGAATTCCATTTTTTAATAACTGATTTACAGGCTAACAGATCTTACGGTGCTTACAGATATGCGCAGAATTGACCCATAACTTTGGAGTCATATTTAGTAAAAAAATATACAGGGTGACTGTTAATTATACAGACAGAATGAAACCACGATAAGAAGCGATGTCTGAGAGTATGGGAAAATGTTTATAAATTCTTTCTACTTTAGTTACTGGTAAAAAAATCGTGGAGCAGATGAATAAAATAAATGCTGTCATAAATTTTTTTTTATATAGTTTTATGATACTGCGGCATGGCTTCGACTTGACTTTTCAGTGGAATTTCATTTCCGTTTTTAGGTCAACGCCCGACGTGAATGCGAACTCGAAAATATTTACTTGACAAATAATGCATGCAGCAAATTACCTGAAATAGATTATTCCACGCAAAGAATAACAACACTTTGAAGACCTGGTAAACAAATAAATCATTAAACTCATTCGTAATTTGTTTCGAATATTAATTATTATAATTTCGTTTTGTGTGTGAGGAATTATTAACACAAAGCTACTAAAACTTTAACAAACTCTTAATTAATTATGAACTATTCCTTAGAATTTTTTGAACGTGATCCCGTAATCTATTACATTCATAAAGTTTTTATAGTCGACGATAACTTCAGGTCTAATAATCTTTACACATTTTCGGAGAAAACCGATTCGTATAAGCAATACTTTGCAACTCTAATCAAGTAATCATTCGTTTGTGGTGATAATTATTACCAATTAATATTTCGCATAATACTAGTGACGCGACATTTAAAACAACAGATTGTATCCTAATAGTTTTATTACTATTTATTTACTATCAGATGCCTGTCGGGCCGGTCATATGACCCCTGTGATCATCAGATTTAAATTCTTGCGATTTTTTTGTGGACGAAATGGATGGTACATTTCGCTCTAGTAAATAATCCGCACGAATTAACAAACAATTATTTACACAATTATTTGCGAATTTATTATTCGTATTTCGTACGGAATACTAGAAATTATTAATATTTACGTCGCGTAAAAGATACTTGCCTTCTCCAGCTGTTAAACGAGTAATAAAATAAATTGAAATGTTTGTCAAGGTCGCATTGTGTGCAAGCGAGAGTCAGTAAAAAAATTTATAGTCCTATTATACAGCCGCATTTATAGTACGTGGCCGCCGTATTTCGTACGCAATTTTTTAATTAATTATAAACTGTTTACAAGAATTTTTCGAACATTCTTCCCGTAATCTGTAACATCAATTCTCTTTGATGCTTTGTCAGTTCTTTTTTATTGAAATAAAGAACATTATTATTTGTATTATTATGTAACACATTTATGTATGTATCTAAAAGTGTCTAAAAGGTATCTAGATACATTTATACTATACCTGTATCTGGATCTAGTTACTTTTAAAAAAGAAGTATATGTAACTGTATCGAGCTACAAATTAGGGTAAGTATCTGTATCTGAATCTAGATACTTTGAAAAATGTATCTGTTACAACACTGGTCCTTCTAATATACCTTCTGCTTATGTATCTCAAATTTGTAACAATACTTTTAAGCAATTCATCAACATCGGCAGGTACAATTTTGTAAATTTTGTTTTTCATAGTACCCCACAAAATATAATTTAAAGGGTTCAATTCTGGTGACCATTTAATTCAACGTACTCATTCGGTTGATGTCTTTAGGCTGGCTGCAGATATACATTTTTGAACTTATTGGCGTGTTGATGAAAGACGTAAAAAATTCAAGGATTTCTCGTTTTCTCTATTAAAAAGCGACATTTTATTACTGCAGTTAACAATAAACGTAACTATCACACGTAACAATTGAATTGAACTGTCAAATTTTCATTGGAAACAAAAGTGTTGTTTCTCGTTTCCAAAGCACTCCTTTCATAACAGATGATTTCGAAATTTTGTCCACAATCTAATTCAAATCATCAAGTGTGAAACATCATCTTACTCAGAAAAAACGCTTCATTTAACAGTGTAAAATTCCAAGATGTTGTCCATAAGAAAATAAAAAGTTGAATGTCGTTTGTTTACAGTTTTTGATGACATGACAAAGACAATGGGATATTTAAATTGCTCGTAAAAATGTGTCTTAAGTATGTCTGCCTTAAAAATGCCTAGCTTCATTGGTTTTTATAGAGAAAAATATAGACGAAAATCGCGATATTTACTTTTTTCGAATATCCTGAAAACCCTAAAAAATAGGTGAAATTTGTTTGAAGATTATTGATTGGGATAAAAATACGCAGTTTTGTTCTAATTTAACCAACTTTATATCTCTTAAGATAACCGAGATCCCCATGGTTAGACTCCATAAACGTACACCCTGTATGCTGATCGTATACTGGGTGTTTGAAAAATATGTTCGAATATTTTACCGGTAATAGATCTTATCAATGCAAACATAAAAGACTTAATAAACATAGGTCGGCAAATCTCATCCGAGATTTTTGAGTTTATGAAATGAAACATATGCGCATTGGGAGTTGAATTTTGGAAATAATCCTGTAAGCTGTGAGTGTTTGGAAAACAACTTTTAAAAAACAATTTGCTGTGATTGTTGTATTAACACGATGATTAGTTTAAATTGAAAAGTTATTGGAAGAACAACATATAAAAAGTGAGCAAATAAAAATCAGATTAGAGTAGGCGGTGCAAAGAAAATATATGTCTGTGATTAACTGAATTAATTAATGTAATACATTCATGGACTGTCAAATTTATTGACTTTTTATTTAATCACAGACATACATTTTCTTTGCACCGCCTGCTCTAATCTGATTTTTATTTGCTCACAAGTTACATGAATCGATCATATCTCAGAAACGGTTGATTTGCGGACCTATGTTTATTAAAGCTTTTATGTTTGTATTGATGAGATCTATAACCGGGTAGAATATCCAAACATATTTTTTAAACACCCAGTAGATCTGACTGAAAATATACGACAAAATGACATGACATGACAAAAGCCGCAAGGCCGTTTCACCAAAGTTAGAAGGAAATAGCTATATAAAAGTTTACTCGATCGATCGGCATATAGTAAAAAATGACCTGTATAAGATATTCCCTTTATAATTAAATAGTTGAGGAGCTATTAAAGAAATCCATACCAATGATGCATCCTGTATTAGTTACAATACTGAAATTCAAATCAATTTTCGAAGATGTAGGGATGCTGTATAGAATGAAAACTATAAGTTTCGAGATTTTCAATTTTCTTACTCGAATTAATTTTGTGTAAATACCTACATTTGTTTATTGAGCCATGCCTCAGATACTAATATGCCATAAAAAAATACTCGCTTTGATATCCAAGAAAACATGAAATCTACGACTTCTAAAAATATATTACTTCAGAGAGCCTCGTTGTATTTCTTCTCTTATATCTAGTTCGTCGGTTATATAAACTCAAGGAAAGATTTACCGAGTTCAAGATAGAAAACGTCAGTTTGCTTTTCCCTCTTTCCAGAAGCTATTTCCGACGGACTGCATCCTTATCTGCGCAGTGCCCTCTTAACCAGCCTATAGCACGTAGGTCGTCGTGAAACCTTACGCCTTCCATTTATTTATAACGGCGAAGATATCATCGCGAAGGCATTGTTTAGTTATAAAATATTCTCTTTCTGATAATACCCGAGCACGTTACATGAAAGCAAACAGACAGAAAATGTGATTAGATTAATTGCAACATAATATAGCCAAGTTTATCCTTTAAAATGTTCGCGCTTTAATAAATTGATAAAGTTACGCTCGTGAATTATAGTGTCATCGTTTACACGTTCATTAGATTCCAATCACTCTTTGACTGCTAGTACAATTATGATAGACAATTTTCCACTGAGTTACACCTTCGCACCCTGTGTGCGAACAAATGACGTCAGAATCTGCCACAGTGTACATGAGCACAGAGTAAACCAAATTCTGTAACAGAACAGCGTAAAGTATAATTTCCGAGTGGAACGTGCAATTATGGGGCGCAATTGATGATAAGGTTGTGATTCGTATGGAAGAGCAATTAGAGGTGTTTTGTATGTGAAAGTAATTCATAGATAATATAACTTGCATTAAAATTGCAGTTGAATTACCAATTGTGAACTACATCTTCTACAAATTTTTTTATTTTCGATAAACCTGATTTTCCTTTCAAAACCGCTACCAAAAGTTCTTCTTCACTACAGTCACTCGACTCAGTTTCTAATTAACTCCTCTAATTTTCAATTTTTCCGCCATGTTTGTTTTGCACTCTCTACACCGTTTCCTATAGCTCATGTAGAAAAGTGTACAGTGGTGTGCACTGCTAAAGAACAGATTGTTTCAGTGGAATGCGCAGTTCTCGGTAGGTGTAATCGTATCTCCCCAGTGGAACGTAAAATTCCAACTCGTATACTCGGAGTATGCCAGTGGAAAACACTATTACAAGTATAGCATTTCATCTTTAATGAATTAATTGCAAATTAACGCTCTGCCAACTCAAAATCGGCTGTAAGGATTTTGGGTTGGAAGAGCGTTTCAAACACAGGGAATATGCTGGTGGATTTGCAAGGAAATATATTCTCAATTAAAAAAATACAGAGTAATAATGCAAACTGACTTTTCATCAACAAATTAACAACTGAATTACTATTCTAAGAAGGCGTAGACACTAATATAATTCGTACATGTAGTAGTTAGCATCAACACTCCCCCTCGAATTGTGTTCAGGTAAACCTAAGTGAGCACAGGACGCATTCCTGCTATCTTGAGACAAATAGAATGTTTTGTTTTCTGAAGTTCCTTCGTCAGGGAATCAGCCATCATGTTTCTGCCGAAGCTTGAGTTTTCATTTCGGAGCATTTCTCGCACAAAATGGTACTTAATGTCGATGTGTTTACCACGTTGATGGAATACGGGGTTTTCAGCTAATTTGATGGCTCCAACATTGTTCCCAACAAGAGTAACTTTACTTAAATTGTCGAATCCTAATTCATTCAGAAAACGTTCCAAAAATATAGCTTCTTTCGCAGCTTCAGTCAAAGCCATATATTCGGCTTCGCACGAGGAAAGAACCACAGTTTTCTGTTTCTTAGAATCCCATGTCACAGCACAATATAAAAATATGCATCCTGAATGAGAGCGACGATCCAAGCGACAATTTCCCCAATCGGAGTCGACGTAGCCTACTAATGGCCAAGAATCAGCGTGGTAGGCAAGACCAATATTTCTTGTTCCTTTTAGGTACCTCAAAATCCTTTTGGCGGCTTTCCAATGCGACACATTGAAACAATTGTTGAATTGTCCGAGATAGCTGACTGCATAAGAAATGTCTGGTCTGGTGGATGACGCCAAATAAGTCAAACATCCGACGAGTTCCCGATAAGGCAAATTCAGTTAGTCCTCCGACGATTCTTTGACTTTTCCATCGAACTTAATACTCGAGTCAAACGGGGAACTGACAGGATTGCAATCTTCCATCCCAAATCGCTTAAGCACTTCATCAATATAACCTGGCTGACTCAACGCGATGCTATTTTCACCGCGATACTATTTTCACCAAGGCTCTGGTTTACTTCTCCCAGGTTTCTGATTGCGAATTATTGTGAGATAAAATCTGCTAAGCTCTCGATTTATCCAACATCTCGTGACGCTATGAGCACGTCGTCAACATACACAGCGATAAGCGGTATATCCTCCCCCTGACCAATTCTGTAGAAGCAGGTGTCAGCTTTCGTGGCGACTGCACCGTACCTCTTCAAAACTTTGTCGAACCTGTTGTACCAAGATCGGCCGGCTTGTCATAAGCCATGTAGAGCTTTCCGGAGTTTGCAAACTCTATGTCCGGCCCTTTAATTCTTGAAGCATTTTATGTGCTTTATCACGAATATGGACGTCGTCTGAGACGATGACAATCTGTTTCAACAACATGTTAAGTTCTTTGGGTGGTTGCATGAGAACGTCTTCTTCCAGATAGCCATTAAGATACGCTGTGGTAATATCCAATTGATGGACATTCATATTGTAACAGGCTGCCGAGGAGATCATCAGACGAATCGATCCTAGACGGGCTACGGGAGCAAATCTTTCGTTAAAATATACTCCCGGTTTTTGACGAAATCCATGAGCTCCTAATCTTGCTTTACGATGTTGAATGCTTCCATCGGTGTTGATCTTATTTCGAAGGATAATTCTGCTACCAATGATAGTTTGATCGCCCGGTCGAGCAACGAGACTCCAATGCCCGATTTCACCAACGCGGATTGCGGATTAAATCTAGTGTCAACACTTAGAATATGACTTACCACTACGTTGTCTAACCTCGAATGTCACATTATAAACACTTAATCCGAGTGCTAGTGTTAATCCGCGTTGGTGAAATTCATCACAAGTGTCGTTTCTGATGTTTAATGTCAATTCTTCAACCATTGCTGAGCGGTATTTTTCTCCTAATTCCAAAAATATATGTATGTACAGGCTGACTACGCGAGAATTCCTACCCCCTTTAACTCTTTTATTTTTTATTTTAGGAAAAATGTTTAATACAAAACTTATAGGGACTAATTCAAAATTTCTCTGTGTGCTCACAGAAAAACAATTGATGGTCGGATAAACGAGGTATAAACTAAACTTAGGTTTTTTTAAATGGAACACCCTGTATATTATTACGTTTTTCGATTCTAAATTAAATTCTAATGGGACTACATATACAGGGTGTCCCAGCGAGACCTTTAATTAGAAGTTTATGGGGTTCTGGCCAAAATAAAAACTTGAACATTTAGAATTAGATACAAGTGATTGCGTTCTCTTCAGCTAAAATATTTTCAGATGTCTAGCACTTCCGGTTATACCGGAAGTCGCCATCTACTTTGTGTTATTTTAAATGGAACACCCTATTTATTTTTGCACTTTTAGATGGGAATCATAATTTTGAATCTTTTTTATTGAAACCATACCATGTCTGTCTATTACAGTTTTTGAGATAAAAATTATTTTCCGAAATCATGGCAGATGGTTGACGTTTTCAAAATGGGCTGTAACTCTTATTTGAAACGAGATAGAAAATTGAAATCTAATTAAGTTTGTAGTTTAAAGATCCCTTTATCGTAGGTATTCTTTAAAATAAACATCTTTGCCTGAGAATAATTCTTAAATTAAAGTGGTATTACATGTTCCTATACCTAAATCAAACCGTTTTAGTGTTATTTCCAAAAAACGGAAAATTTTACCATTAGGGCGGGAATGCATGCTAATGAATGGTTGCTATGGATACCAGAAATAATTTTTCAAATGTCAAGTTATTGAAACTCATTCATTAGCATGAAGTTTGGTTTTAAATAAACTTTAAATAAAATTTCGTTTATTTTTTGGGTATCCGTCGCTCAATTGTTTTTTCTGAATATCTGTAGCAAATTCTACAACTTCTTTTATCTTTTTTCTTTCTAAATTCACAAATAAAAAAATTAAATAGGAATTATTTTATAGATACCTTCTACATTATTAGTTTTATTATATATGTATGTAGTCCCATTAGAATCTAATTTAGAATCGAAAAACGTAATAATATACAGGGCGTTCCATTTAAAAAAACCTAAGTTTAGTTTATATCTCGTTTATCCGACCATCAATTGTTTTTCTATGAGCACACAGAGAAACTTTGAATTAGTCCCTATTAGTTTTGTATTAAACATTTTTTCCTAAAATCAAAAATAAAAGAGTTAAAGGGGATAGGAATTCTCGCGTAGTCATCCTGTACATAGTTTATCTATACCGTGATTTTATTTTAATACGAAACATTGCTGTTCATATTACTATGGAAACTAATACCAATTTTTAAAAATGTCGTTGCATGATCGTCGTCATTAGGGTTACTCATGTCATATCAAATTTGTTCATTTTAATTTGGAACATCTGTCAGGTCAGGTGAAGAAAGTTAGTGAAAATGTATCGGGAAGAATTACCCCTTGACAAGCAACTAATATCTGTGGTGGTTGCCCAACGGGATCCTAAGTCATAGACTTGTCAGGACCTCAGGAGCGGGAGTGTATTTGAGTGTGTGTAAAGTGTTCCATGGCTTTGTTACTTCCAAACCTCTTCGCCGTTTAAGGGGAAGCAGTGTCAAATTTTATCCCCAACACTGAAGGGTTTAACAACTTTTATAATCGTTTAGGAAATTGCATGGAGGTAAATGAAGAAATTTTTGAAAACTTCTTGTAGTATTTGTTTTGAATTAAAGGATTTCTGTTTTCCTTATGTTTTAAGTTTACTTACTTTAAACAAGAATAAACTTATCTAATGTAATTGAAAGAGTCGCTATTATTTTGTAGTACAAGTATATCGAAATCACTAATAACAGAACAGATTCATGACAGCTGTCATCGCATGTTCTATTTTAAAAAGGACAGTTTAATTTACAAATTGTAAATATTGCTATGGATTCTCAGATTTGTACGTAACAGCAATGTTTCATGTTAAAACAAATTCACGGTATTTTTAGTTTCATACTTTTCGCGGTATTTAAGTTTGAAATTATTATTGTTCTGGTATATTTTTATTAATTTATTTCATGTAATATGTTAATTTGTCTTAGATATTATAAAAAGTCTTTTAATTAATTTAATATTTGTCACACATAATAAAATTCTTATTAGTCAAAGTAAATACATTTTTTTTTAAATTTTAAACTTAAATATCGCAAAAGTTATGAAACCAAATATAGACAAACTACATATTTTTGGAATTAGGAAAAAATATCTTTCTTAATTCCAGAAAATATACTTCCTTAGTGTTCCGTTTAAAATAACAAAATTGTTGCTCATTTGTTCGGTGTTCAATCGTCATTTGTTTCTTTTTTTAGTAAATTCTAGCGGTTCAGGTAAATCTCTAAAATTTTCGTATTTCCTGTTTTTTTGTATGTCTAATAATAAAATGTGTAGATACCATTCATTCAAAATATAAACAAAAACCCTGTACGTATCATGTGTTTCTAAAATAACCACGATATATTATATGACATATTTTTATATTTAATAAAATATTGGTTGTACAAATTGTTACATTGTAATAAATAAGAATTTAATTTTAATTTTCAATGCTTTTTCTACATGCCATTATTTTACTTTTCATTTCAATTTTATTTGGCCGTTTAAATATTTACAGCAATTTTTCTTCACTTAAACACAGATTTCCAACTGTTTAATTCAGCGTTCGTGCATTCTACTCTGGAGCTCTAAGTGTATTACATAATAAATGAGCTTAAATTTTACCGTAAATTGATTAATTTTGCATACCCCTCACCTACATTACAAACACGTTCTCTCGGATGAACCTCTTGAGCAACGCAGACGGTTTATTACTCGAGACACAGGGGGGTTGATATATTTAAAAGATTTGCTTTGGATATGATTCCTTTTTACAATAATAAATAAATTTGTGCTTTAATCCTTGGTTATATCAGAACATGCCATTCACATATTTTTTTTAATTTATAGCGTTTTCGAAAACAAAGTTGTTTACACATCTGAATGTGACATTAATTTTAAGGTCTTTAAATTCCATTATGAAACTGGCCCTCAGAGGTGTAAACAAATGTGTTTTCATATTTGTTTTGACACCTGAAAGTGACTTTACTTTAAGGTCTCCTTTAAATTTCATTGTGAAACTGGCCCTTAAAAATTAGAAAAAAAATTTAATTGGGAATAAATACCTATAAGCTGCACACCAAAAACGAAACACTTCATTCTTTTATTTAATTATTCTGATTCTTGTTCATTGAAAATTTGTATAACAATGCAATAACTTCTTACGGAGAGTTTAAAAATCGCACAATTCTTAACGGTTGACAAACAGTTTATAGAGGTCTAGAGGTCTAGAGCTGGAGCACTCTCGGATTATCTTCAGCCTCTAATATTGCACAAGGTTAAAAGAAGATGAGAATGCTCTAAAAATTAATGTTTTATAATGCGAGACTAACGCTAAAATGGTCGCTTAGAAATTGAAATGTGTGACTATATTCACATAAGTGTGCGGGGAGGATGTTTTTATGTTTTATTATAGCAAGAGTGTTTGTGCTCTACTGTTTTTGCTACAGTTAATATTTTATTTGTACTTCGTTTTTTTAGATCTAGATTGTCCTTTTATTTTCCAATCAAATTTCATTAAGGTCCGGTTGTATGTACATACATACATACATGCCAGTTTAAATTTAAGCTGAAGTTTAAACCCATAGCAACGATTATTTCAACAACTGTACAACTGGGCCTAAAAGATTCAAAACTAAAATCGTTGAAATGCTTCTCAGTTTCGCTAAGCTTATATGTATGTAATCCTATTAGAGTACGAATAAAATTATTATCCTTGAAAAAAATTATCAAAAACTACACTCTTTCAGTATCTCATTATATAGAAGAGAATTTGTGTAAAATTTTATAACTAGAAAAAGCAGATATGAAATTCTACAAAAGGGAGAGATTTTTCTCTATAAATACAAACTGATATGCGATTTGTAGCGGACTGTATTCAGTATGCATTACACAATAATGTGCTTCGCAAATCCGTCGGCGTTTTTCAATCTCTCGGCAGTAATATCCATCGGATCTGGCACTGAATACGATATTTGATATAATATAGCACGACCCGCAATGTAAACCGAGAAAACTTAATTTAAATTTGTCTACTAATATTTGATTACCCGCATTTCGTGACTGCGCCGTTTTAAGGTCTAATTACAACTTAGAGTCACGCTTGTCTACCTGACTCTAATATAAACCGACATTAATTTCGAAAACACTATAATTATTACACCTCGCGCTTACAAGCAAAATGTGAATCTTATGCCCGGTTGCACCAACTTTTTAAGTAGAGCTTAAATTTAAGTTATGTTTAGAATGTGACATTACACGTATGGTCAGTATAATGTCAAATACATTCTGACTGACATTTAAACTTCAACTTAAGTATCAATTAGAATGTGACAAACATTTTGTGAAATCTATAAATAATGTCATAGTCTAAACACCACTTAAATTTAAGCTCTGCTTAAAAAGTTGGTGCAACCGGGCATTAGAGGAACGTTTTTTTTGGAAAATATCTAATAAATGTTTACCTGCCCATTAATTCGGAATAATTATGATCAGTAAATGCAGTAAAGACTGCACAGTAAAGTTCATAACTAGAGCATAGATTCTAATTCACCTCAAGAAAATAATGAAAATAAACCAGAGTATCGAGTAATCCAAGAAACTAATTTCTAGCAAGTTGTGACATCAATAAAAAGTTAACAAAAGACAGAAAGGCATTTCACTTATTTTTGTTTTTTAACTACCATACATCCCTCTTTCTTTACATAACACGTAGGTGTATTAATGAAATTTTATCAAAATACAATAATTTTTATTCACATTCAGAGCCTACTACGCAAAAATGGCGATATTTACTTAGACTTTCATATATCTTTTTAAGAGAATCCTTATAACTAGATAACTAACAGGTTTGGGTATCTGGTAGGCTAATACAAATCAATGCACAATTAAATTCTGCATCCACCAGTTTTGGTGATTTGAAGGCTTGAACAAACGCCATCTCCAACGCTCAAAGTTTTTAGGACACTTTCTAAACATCAACGCTCTGCTACCATACGTGTTAATAAATTTGTGTTATGCTCTGATGGACTCTTAATGGCTATAAAGAATACCTCTCAACAGGTTATGGGCCCAGAGCAGTGTCCAGATTAGTGAGTACTTTGATAGTGCCAGTAAAACTAGAACGATTAAAAAAATCAAAAAAAAAAAATAGACTGACAGACTATTAAAAAACAAAAAAAGTGTTTCTGTGAAAGATGGCCACTAAGAATGAATTTATGGATCTCTCACAAGTGGAAATCCTATCGGGAAATAATAACTACGCTATGTGGAAGTTCGACTTATTTGTTCTGCTCAAAGCTGCCTCTCTACAAGATGTGGTTTTGGGGATAGAAAAGATTGCTGAAACTGATTCGGAAGAAAAGAAAAAAAATTGGATGCTGAGTGACGCGAAGGCACAGAAAATGATAGTCTTTACAGTAGACAAAGTAAATAAAAATACATATCATGAACTGCGAGACCTCGTCAGAAATGTTTAAAAAACTCAGGTCCTTATACGAATCAGACGTAACTCAACAAAAAAACTCAGCCTTAGAAAAGTTCTTTAAATTTGAATTTGATTCATCTGAAGGAATGGCTGCGAATATCAGTAAAATTCAAAACATCATTTTTAGCATTAACTCAATCGAAAAGAAAATTGACAACGAAATGATCATGTCAAGAATTTTGACAGTTTTGCCGGACAAATATTTACATTTTAGAAGTGCATGGGATTCTACTCCGAATGATGAGAAGACCGTAGAAAATCTAATGTCGAGACTTTTGAAAGAGGAAACGCGAAGCAGTTCTGAAGTGGACACAGTGACATCTTCGGCATTTAAAACTACAGAACGGAAAATAAAATGCTTCAAATGTGAAGGTAATCATTATGCACGTTCATGTCCAAAAAACAAAGAACAAAACAGAAAAGGTAAAAAATTCTCACCCTGTCCAATTTGTAAAAAGACCAATCATGTTGAGAAAGATTGTTTCTTCAGGAAAGCAAATGAAGATAAAAAGAAACGACCCAAAGAAAAAATCTCGTTCCTGGCTCATTCGTGGCTTAGTACGGGAAATAATGAGTGGATTTTGGATTCCGGTTCAACATCTCACATGACAAACAATGAAAATTTTTTGTTTCAAAAGGAAAATACGTCAGTAAAAATTAAAACATCAAAAAAAGGTGACTGCATCGAAGCCAAGAAGATCGGAACTGTAGAAACGCAAGATTGTGTGCTAAAAGATGTTCTTTATGTACCTGAGCTGACTACAAATCTTCTGAGCGTCAACGCTGTAACCAGAAATGGAGGTGAGGTGAAATTTAGTAATGAACAAGTTGAAGTAAGAAAATATGGCAAACTTATATTTCATGGAAAGAAAGATGATTCAGGTCTCTACGCCATTAAAATTAATGCCAATAATGAGAAAAACGATGAAACTCATTTAACTTCTCAAGAAGCGTCAACTTATGAAGGTTGGCATAGAAAACTTGGTCATTTGAGTGCAGAGAACATAAAAAAACTTGTTAAAATGTCATACGGAATAAATATACATCTGAGTGACAGACAAACAACGTGTGAAACTTGTCAAAACTCCAAGCAAACTAGAAGTCCCTTCAAGAACGAACGATTAAGAGCGAAGAGACCTCTGGATCTTATCCATTCAGACGTAGGCAAAGTTGAATGTAGAACATGGGATAACAAAAAGTATTATATTACTTTTCTTGATGATTACACTCATTTTACTATGGTGTACCTTCTCGAGAAAAAGAGTGATGTCCCGAAAATTGTGGAATATTATGTGAGCGAAGTGGAGGCTAAGTGGAACAGCAGAGTCTCGAAATTAAGATGTGATAATGGAGGTGAATACCTGTCGCTTAACTTCAGGAATTGGTGTAAAGAAAAAGGAATATTCTTGGATTACACCATCCCTTACACTCCTCAGTTGAATGGCAGAGCTGAGAGACTTAACAGGACATTAATGGACAAAACGAGAGCCTTATTATTCGATTCTGGTCTTGAGAAGAAATTTTGGGGTGAAGCTCTTTATACTGCTACATATCTATTGAACAGAAGTCCTTCATCAACAATTTCATGTACTCCAGCTGAATTGTGGTTCAATAAGAAACCAGATCTCTCTGTTCTAAGAATATTTGGATGCGTCGCTTATGCTAAAAACACCAGAAGACTAAAAAAGCTTGAAAAACGTTCAAGAAAATGCATATTTGTTGGATATGGCCTAAATGGTTACAGACTATGGAATCCAGAAAAAAAATCAGTTAATGATGTCTAGAAACTGTTATCATACGTGTTAATAAATTTGTGTTATGCTCTGATGGACTCTTAATGGCTATAAAGAATACCTCTCAACAACCAAAAGATTCCTCTTTGAAATTTCACAGACTAGATCTTCCATATTTGTGTGAAATAAAAAACATGAGTTTAAAAGGGAAAGAGTGCTAAAACACAAAAATTTACGAAATTAAAAATATTTCAAAAACGATTTCATTTCGACATAGGGATATCTTCTTATTTTCTATTCAAATTTATCTTTAGATCCTAAATTTGCAAGAAAAAGTATATGATTCCATTTAAAATAATGAAGTTGACAGCGACTTCCGGTACAACCGGTAATTCAAATACTTTGAAAATAATTTCATTAAAAATGTACTAGCGGCTGTGGGAGAGTACAAATTTTCAAAGAGAAATAAATGATGGCAAATGCCTAAACTTCTAATGAACGGGTTCCGTGAATCACCCTGTATATTCCTTCCTCTGTTCTGTTGGTAATATAACTCGATCGTTATATGTAAGAATTCTGTTGTGTAGTGAAATATTTTCTTTATACTTTGTACTTAATACGGTAGATAGTATTCTTCGCAATTTTGCTTTGAAGGCCAGCCTCAAGAGACGTATGTTTTTAATTTGCATAAGGTTAAATCTCCGTCTTGCATCTATCCGATTTCTTCGTTATTGTGATATAGTAAGCTACTTATTTCCTTTTGGACTGAGTTTATTATCCTGTCTTCTTTCTCCCACACAATATAACTGTCATCACTACCAGTTTCTAAGGGGCTTCATGACAAAGCATTGGGGCCGGGGGTATAAAATTGTTTACCGAGAGCATACTGACGTAGTCGTTATTTCCTTCTTTAAATTTTCAATGCATGCCTGATGATTGGCGTTCGACATTGAATTTAAATATACAGGGCGATACTTGCAAAAGTTATGATGTCATCGACATTTTTTTAAAATGAGAATGCCGTATTTTTTTTTTGATATTTTAGGAGGTCATGTATCTGTCAAAATTGCCGTGTAAAAATTTTTACCTCCTGCATAAGAAAATTTTAGAGACAACTTATAATGAAATCCAAAAAAGAAAAAGCTTCTTGAGCATTTACTATTTTATTTTTGCATTTTGAGCAGTTAATATTGATTTAACAACATTGTTCTGAATTAGGTATTACATGTTTTTCTACATTTAACCGATATCTTTCAATATTTCTGTTAAAAATGAAAAGTTAATTTTTTGGATTTCAATATAAATTTTCTTATACAAGAGGTAAAAATATTTACACAGCAATTTTGACAGATACATGACCTACTAAAATATCAACAGAAACATGGGGTTCTCAAAAAAAAAAAATGTTCATAACGCTCGCTATTACTGAATTGGTGTTGTTAGCACAATACATTTTTAAATTTATGTCTTTCATGTCTTTCTCGGAATCATAACATTCATTTTTATAACTGAATTTTTTACTGAAATGAACTTTTGTTATATACAAAACTGTGAAGGTGAAGCTTTTTTGTTTTTGTCTTACAGCATAATATCATATTTTTCTTTGTACTGTTATTTTAAATAATTACCTATTTCACTTTATTAAATAGGGTGATATATGGAAAAGCATCAGAAAAAAATAGATCTATTTCTTTTCAGTGTTCAGATTTTGTTAAGTCAGTTAATGTTAATTAAGGCACTAAAGCTCTAGAACTGCATAAATCAAATCAGTATTAATTACTGGAACAAAGTAAAAAAAAATATAATGTAAGAAAATTCTGTAATCAAATGTAAACATATTATTTATCTATCTTCTAAAATACAGAAAGTTTTAAAAAGAGGAGTAAGTTGAGAGTATGGCTTGTAGAAATACAGTAAAGCATGTAGAGATAAAAATCTGTGTCCCCTTGGCGGCATAGGTATTTATTTGTGCTTGGAGGTGCACAAGAAGGTACGAGGCAGAATCAAATGAAAAACCTTAAAAATGTTGCTAAGCAAAATTTATTAAAGCAATGTCAAAAACAAGTATGTCATTTTTCGACGTAGTCCTCATTACGTTCTATGCACCTCCTCCATCGTTTTGGAAGTTCTTAAATACCCGAATCAAAAAAATTCCTCTGGTCGTGTGCATAGCCACTCATGCACTGCCTGAATCACTTCATCATTATTCTGAAATTAGTACTTGTCATTAGTACTAAGCTGACTTAGGCCCGATTTATTCACCTTCAATTAAATTTATCTGGTGATTTATTCCCATGGTAACAATTGTGATCACAATAGTTACTGTGGGAATTAATCACCAGATAAATTTACTTGGAGGTGAATAAATCGGACCTGAGTGACTAGTGGCAAGTATTCGTTTACACGGTGGTGAAAGTAAAAGTAATTAATAGCAAGAATTCCATTTAGGATGGAGCGTCGCCGCCGCCACGTTTTTTTGAAACATTTATTGAAACATTATTTTATCATCGGTGACACTGTGTAACAGTAAAATTGTTTATTGGACTTTGTTTGGATAAAACAATAAAATTAGTCCTCCTGAAACGTACTAGCATTGAATTTAAACCTAATATAGAACGGCAACGCAATGCTTAAAACTGGCAGCCAGAAATTGGAGGTTTACGCGATTAACTGATGCATTATTTAGTAAATAATCTGGTTGTAGGATAATTTGCAAAGGTGTAGAGTCTCTATATTACTATACCTACACCTACACCTTTGCAAATTATCCTACAACCAGATTATTTACTAAATAATGCATCAGTTAATCGCGTAAACCTCCAATTTCTGGCTGCCAGTTTTAAGCATTGCGTTGCCGTTCTATGTTAGGTTTAAATTCAATGGTACTAGGTGGTTTTTATTGTTCTCATGTTGGTACGTTAACAGATACTGCTTTTTTTTTGTTTTACCTAAGATTATGTGTTAATTTTATTCAAAAATGCCTTGCAGCTATCTCCTCATTTATTTTGCTATGTTTGCGGATGTTTAATAACAAAGAACTAAATAAAACATAAATTTGTTCGGGAACCAAGTTTTTTGTGGCCTATTTTAAATTTCAGATGGGCAACTAAAAAAAAAAACCTTGGGCCCCTCACGTAATTTACGAGTAGAAGGGTGGATGCTAGATGACTGAAAGATAATGCATTTTATAATTCTTAGAATTTGGATAGAACCTACCAACTATTATGACAATTGCCATTCTTGTTTAATTGACAATTCACACTTTAAAAAACGAAAGATGCTGAACTTGGCTGCAAGATGTTAATCAAGCTACAATTTCTGCTTTCTCATTCTCTCCCATTTGGATTTTTTTAGACCAAATTTGGGATTAGTTAGTGAAGGACACGAAAAGCGTTTCCATCAGGGCATTAACGTAACTATGAAACTTTACACCCCTCCCCCGCAACTGGAACTACTGCGCCCAGAATGATCATGAATCACTATTTTCTTCCTCTTGTTTGATGCGCCCCTAAGAAGTCTGCGCGCGGCCGTGGTCGCTGGGGCGCAGTGCATCAGGGCATCAAATAGTATAGAGAAACGACATCAAAGACCCTGGTATGTTGTAATGATGGGAGACTACATTTGGGCTTCATTTGCAATCACAACAGTTCCTTTCACAAGCGCAGAAAACGATCCAAAATTAATTTTGAAGTTACTTGCTAATTTTAGTTTACTCTTATAATCTTTGAATTAATTATTTGTTCATAAAATTTTGTTTTTCTTTTGTTTATTGTTAAAATTAAATCTTTTTAACTTAATAAAATTGTGAAAAAAAGATATTTCTTTTGTCTGTTTTTGAGGGTCCTATCGACACAATGAGGAAATATCTTGCATATTCTTACTTAACGGAACCTAAACTTTTAATAAACACCAATAAACTAAAATAAACACGAACTTAATCAAATTTTGTTACCCAGTGTGATAGAAGTAATTGAAGAAGAATCAAAAAGTTGTTTCGGAACTCCATCTATCCGGTGCCAAAATACCTTATACAGAGTGTACATTAATGATT
The DNA here is from genome assembly GCA_033060865.1 of Dorcus hopei. Classification (NCBI taxonomy): domain Eukaryota; kingdom Metazoa; phylum Arthropoda; class Insecta; order Coleoptera; family Lucanidae; genus Dorcus; species Dorcus hopei. The sequence goes on from CM065420.1 coordinate 42,146,428, forward strand.
GAAAGGCGTTTGAATTTGGCGCTTTGTCGAATTAGTAATTTTCGTCTTACAAGATTGGTATTCATGCTGGATATGTTGAATTTCGTCAGTAGCGTGCGTGTGTTGTATTGTTTACGTTTTGATTTCCTTATTTTATTATTATTGAGTTAGTATTAACGAAAAGGTTATTTTTATTTCCACTTTTGCTGTCAGACATTTTTCATTGGTAAGTACAGCCATATAACAGGAAATAAAAATACATACAAACGTTTTAGGTTAGCGATGGTTTTCACGGACCTGCACAATAAATTTATTGTTGAGGCCTATTTTCGGTCGGGGATACGCAATGAACAAAATGTGTGGAATTATTCTTATCAAAGTTGTCACCAACAATTTCAAGAACAGTTCCCTGAAGTGGTGTTCACATATGATTCTTTTATGCAACACGTCCGCCGTATAATTCAGAGATTTCGTGAAACAGGCAGTGTTTCTAAAGGAAAATCTACAGGCCGGCCCACTGTTCTCACCGAAGAAGTCATCGCAGATATTCATCAAAGAATGGATGTAAGTCCGAAGAAGTCTTTACGGTGTTTATCGGCTCAAACGAATTTATCACTTGGTACATGTCAAAAGGCTTGCAAGAAGGTTCTACATTTACATCCATATAAGATAACTGTAACTCATGAGTTGCTACCTCTTGATTTGCCTCGTCGAGTGCAATATTGCCAATGGTTTAATGAGTTAAATAATGACGATATGTTAGACATAACTTTCTTCAGTGATGAAGCATGGTTTCATCTCAGCGGTTATGTAAATTCGCAAAACCGTAGAATATGGTGTGCAGAAAACCCTCATATTTTTGAAGAGACTTCATTACATCCTCAGAAGATCGGTGTGTGGTTGGCAATGTCAAGAAGGAGGATCATTGGACCTATTTTTTTCAACACAATATTAATGCACTTGCATATCAAGAAACAATTTTAAATCCTTTCATTGAAGAACTTCATGACGATGAATTACAACGGGGTTACTTTCAACAGGATGGAGCTACAGCCCACACTGCACTGACAACGTTGAATCATTTGCAACAGTTCTTTGGGGATAGGTTAATAAGTAGGGACAGATGGCCTCCTCGGTCACCAGACTTAACCCCACTTGATTTCTTCATGTTCGGTTTTTAAAAATAAAGTGTTTTCAGAACATCTCCATACGTTAGAAGAATTACAAAATGCTATTACAGAGGCTGTCAACAGCATCACTCCAGAAACACGACACAAAGTTTTCGAAAACATGAAAAGAAGAGTAAATTTGTGTTTGGATTCAAATGGGGGACATTTTGAACAGATGTTATAATTTTATTTTATATCTGCTTTACTTTTTATATTCTCCATATCAATGTATGTAATTAATAAACGTAAAATAATTTCTAATCACTAATAAATTGTTTTAATAATATATAATTTTATGTGCCGCCCATGGTAAAACAGAATAGTATGCAGTACCAACTTTTACAAATAATCTAATGGGCGGGAAATTCAAACACCCTTCAATCATTAATGTACACTCTGTATTAAAACGGAAGAATAACTTCATAACTGCCTGCATTCATATTAAGTTAAATATTATATTATTTGATATTAAAAACTTACTTAAAGAAAGAAAAACAAACAATAAATGAATGTCATTTGTCACTAAGCACTTGTGGCTGTTTACACGACGTAGCAAGCGACAACTGCGTAGTAGAATCGTGATCACACACATAACAACTTCAACAATTTCATAACAACTTTATAAACTGTTGGCACTTTAAGATATTTTGACACTTCTATTGTTCACTCAACCCTTAGTTGGCGAACTTATTTATGCTATTGCTCATTTTCGTTATTTAAAACAGGGCATGATTTATAGAGGTTTTATGTCCGCTCTGTTCTAAATAACTTTCAAAGAAAGTATTAAGTATAAGATTTCTTTTAAAAAAATGAGTTACAATCTAATTAAAATTTCAAGTATTGTAAGGCCCACTTGTATAAAGCCAAGTTAAATTTGGCTATCGGTTTACTCCCATAGTAACAATTGTGTTCACAATTGTGAACACGGACACAACTGTAAACACAATTGTTACCAAGGGAGTAAACCGATAGTCAAAGTTAACTTGGCTTTATACAAGTGGGCCTTAAAATGCTAAAAATCAAAGTACAATCAAAGCAGTGATTTTCTTGAATTACTTGATCGCTTTAGAACGAAAATACACGATTCATAGCTGTCTTGATTGGAAACCAAAATTATCCAATGATAAGTATTCGGACGCGCAATGATTTGCAGTTTCTAAATATCTAAAGATATATGGAGTGTTTCATTTAAAATAAGAAAGTTGACATCACTTCCGGCGAAACCGTAAGCCTCACCGTGCTCAATTGTATATAGAGAAATTTATATTTTCGTGTAACTTATACTTTTCAAATTTCATGTAAATCGATTAAAAAATCAAAATTTTAGAAGGGTGAACATGACGTGGGGCACCCGGTATAATTTTAAAAAATGAATTCCCCGACAGTATTGTTACGTTTTTAGTGTTCGATTAATTTTTATTTTAAAACAAAACACGATATACTTAATGAACTAATTTATTTTAAAGCGACACTAATTTATTTAGAAACTTACATTATAACACTAATTTATTTCAATAGCCGAGCGATCAGTTTTAAAGTCTAAAGACGGGTGTTCACGTTTAGTCTGGCGTCAGTTCAATCAACTTCAATCTGTTGTCAGTCTTACCAGGACTGACGAAAATTATCAAAATATTTAAAAATTATTTGTTACTCCGGTTTATCAGTCCGTCAGTCTATACATTATGTGATCAGTTTGACGTCATTCTGACCACAGTCATGAACTGAACTGATGCCAGACTGAGCATGTAAAGGTGCGTCTAAACATGTATCATATCCGCGTATCTGATCGTGATCGTGTATCATGGTAAGCCAAGTGTGGACGTGTTGCCGTGACGCATCCCCGTATCGTGTTTTTGTATCATTTGAAACGCAGATAAGATAAAATTACGTCACACTTGGAGTCGAAATTTCGCCGAAACATCAAACACTGAATGGATAAGTAGCAGCAGCTAATTTCACAGTGACAAACGTGCAAGCTCAAACAGTCGATACAGTTTTATCAAGCCGGAAAGTAAACGCACACACGGATAAAACAAAACGGATACGAGACGCAATTAAGTGTGGGTGTATCATTCTTATGTATCATATTCATATTCGATCTTCCGATCATGATCGGATACGCGGATACGTCACATGTTTGGACGCACCCTAAATGGGCATACACACGGTCAAGTATGCCTTCGCGCCTAACTGAACGTTTTGAGGCTCGGAGGTAAGTGCGAATGTGTGTACGGTGAACTGATGGTGCGTTCCTGGCCTAAATGAATCTATCATACTTGCTTGCAGACTTGCCTCTCAAGCAAGCGCGAAGACTTGCCCAACCGTGTGTATGCCCATTGACACCCGTCTTAATGCGAACTAACTAACTCATTCTCGGTCGCTTGCTTTTATAAGCCAAGCTGATTTTCGTGGAGCTTCTCCGGGGTGCCAGAATGTCTGTTCCAATATATTCCGCCGTCGGAACTAAGGTACTAAATCAACACTCTGTTCAGGTAACACAAACCCATTCCTCTCGTGAGAACATTAAGAAACAAAGGTAACAAATACAATTGTCGCAAGTGCAATAAGGAAAACAACAGTTTTAGGGAATTCTGTTTACTGCAATATCACTGGTTTCAATTTAAAAGTGTATTAGATTATTACCCCAATTCTGTAACTCATAACAACATTGCTAAGTTAACAATATTGTTAAGTGAGATATTTTGACCAATCAGTACATAGAAATCCGTTGACAAACGTCACTTCAAATAATATTTCCAACTGTTTTTTGTCCCTAGATTAAAACAATGTGCGACAAGGATAGATATAAAAAATCACTAAATGCGTTACCTCTATACGAAGTATGTTGATTTAGTACCTTAGTTGGAACTCTCTCGAAGCGATTGTTTCTACGGAAGCTTCCAGACTATGTCGCGCCAGGCTGTGACGTATGTAGCTGGCGTCAAGTGGTGTTGAATCATCACAGTATTATACAGGTGTCCCCGAATTGAGTTCACTATACGTATAATGGACCAAAAATTTTTGAATTCAGATTTCATGTTCTGCAGTTCACGTCTGCTTGGCATGAAATGAATTTGTACCAAATTTGACGCCGAAAGTCTTCAAGGTGGTGGAATTAACACAAGAAGAAGTAAAATTTGTGTAGGTAAAGTGGTCTTCCTTTTGAATTTAGGAGAAAAATTTAATATGATAAAATGATTCTCATTTCAAATTAGAGAGACATGCCAAGTTCCAATATGCTAGAAAACAAAATGAATTATGGAAAATCACTAATTAAATAATATTTTACAGTAAAGTTGTAAAATGTTAACGCCATCTACATATTTATTGACCAAAAACAAATAAAATTTGATTATTTAAATAACACTCTGTCCATATCAGCACCTGACAGTGTTAATGTCTTACAACTGTACTGAAATCTTAATTTTCAGTAATTCAATTTTTTTTTCTAGGATGTTAAAATTTGGCATGTCTCCCTAATTTGAAATGGGAATAATTCTATTTTACTAAATTTTTCTCCTAAATTCAAAAGGAAGAGCACTTTACCTATACAGATTTTACTTGTTCTTATGTTAATTCCGCCACTTTCGGCATCAAATTTGGCACAAATTCATTTCACGCCAAGCAGATCTGAACTGCAGAATATGAAATCTGAATTCAAAAATTTCTGGTCCATTATATGTCCATTAGAGCAAACTCAATCCGGGGACACACTGTATATCTAGGAAACAATTGTTACTATTAAAACCAGGGATGGAAAATGTAACCGTAACTGTTCCACAGTTCACGTGCATACAGGGTGTTTCAGTGAAGATGCACCAAACTCGGTATGTTAGTAGATATCGTGAAAAGAAATAAAAGTTTCCTATATATTTTTTTAAATGAATAAGTTTTGAGATAATCGAAGGGAAAGGAGAATCGTATATTTTAAAACGTACAATAGATGAGAGCGGCCCGAATTCTTAACCTGCCTTAACGTTCGTGTTATTGCTTTATTACCCCATAAACTGTCGCGCCTCAGATGATATGATGAAACACATTTAGTTCATTTACTCCGTTCTGGTTAACGTTGTAGTGACGAGTAATTAGTTGGTGTAGTTTATACTTTTCATTTTTAAATTTATTATGTAAGTGTGTGTGTGTGTGTGTTGGTGTGTGCGATGGGCGATTACACGTTTCCAGAATACGCAGATTATTCGAACACATGTTGTAAGGTAATTGCCGTTTTCGTAATTCGCCCGCTTCCGAATTTGTTTCTACCTCATGTGACCAAGTTCAGTCTGATAGGCAAATAATAATTTGGCAGACCGGCGCGGCGGAAGCAATAATTCTAGTTACTAATTTTCCCGATTTTAGTCAACTGTTCAATTACTTAGTTGTCGTCGGCCTAATTTCAAAACCTTGTAAGTCCGAAAATGGACAAAATTGAGTTACGAGAATGTTATTGTTAAGGTGATTCAAGGCTACAGTATGTTAAAATTTCGTAAGTTGTCTTCGATCATAACAACATCTGTAAGACTTTAATCAAAACTCGTAAGTCGGCAGTTTATTGGAAAATGAGATGGTTTTTATGCTCCCCTGTAAAATGCCTTTACATGACTTACGAGATTTTAAAATTAGGCCGACGTTGTGTACATCATATTATGTAGATGTTGGATACAGGAATAACTAAAAACCCGTTACAAGCGTTAATTATCGTACATTATTAAGACTCGGCAAATTTGATGTAATTACGGTTTGCATAAATGTTAGTGCGACGAAAACGCATGCTAAATGCACATTCTTTCAAAGTGTTCACCTTTAACACGAATTACGGTCAAGGGCAGAGTTAAAAGCCTCTCATAAATTTTTTCGTTTTCGATACTTATTGTCTTATTAGATATGTTCTCCATGATGTTTGCAGTAATAATTTAATTAATATGTGATAAGAAAAGTGTTGTACTGCAATAAATATGTTATACACTGCGTTCGTAAAGTATGGAATAAATTCATTTTCTACGAAATAAACGATTTTTATGTGAAATCCTGAAACAGGTCGATTTTTAATTAAAAAATGACACTATTTTAGCGGAATTTTGCGTCTCCCCCTCCAACCCCCTCCGAGTGACAGTTGCCCCTTTAAAATTTTTAAATAGAATGGGGGTCATGTGATACCTCATTTGAAAGGGCTTTTCATTCTCTATTCAGTAGTATAAGAATTTTTTTTTAATTCCTATTTTTTCTAAAAAGAATAATACATTTTAAAATCAACACACTAAATTTTAAAAGGGATTATTTGGATGACGTTTTCCCCAATAGATGGATTGGTCGAAAGGGGGGGCAATTGAGTGGCCGGCTAGATCTCCTGATCTAACATCTCTCGATTTCTTTTTATGAGGATTTCTAAAAAGTAAAGTCTCCAGAACTAAACCAAACAGTCTTGAAGAACTAAAAGACAGAATAAGAAATGAAATATGAGGAATCAGTCCGGAAATAATCGACAATGTTTTGTATGAGTTTGAATTTCGTCTTGGTTATTGTCAAGAGGTAGGAGGAGGACATTTTGAACAGTCTTTTTATTTTATTTGTACTTTTTAGTTTCCCAAGAACAAATTTATTTATTATTCTAGCAAATTTATTTATTATTCTAACAAATTTAAAAAAATTGGAATTAATCAAATTACCCTGGAAATGAAATGTTTTAGATGAACGTCAGCAACGTTTGTACTGTTGTCATGAATCGAACGGTTCTCAGTTCGAACATTTCATTTAAATTATTTCATTTTAAACCTTTGTGTGTTGATTTTAAAATGTATTATTCTTTTTAGAAAAAGTAATAATCTAAAAAATTCTTATACTACTGAATAGAGAATGAAAAGCTCTTTCAAATGAGGTATCACATGACCCCCCATTCGATTTAAAAATTTTAAAGGGGCAACTGTCACTCGGAGGGGGTTGGAGGGGGAGATACAAAATTCCACTAAAATAGTGTCACTTTTTAATTAAAAATCGACCTGTTTCAGGATTTTACATAAAAAACGTTTATTTCGTAGAAAATGAATTTATTCCATACTTTACGAACGCAGTGTATATGTTATATATAATTACAAGAAAATTAAATACTTAAAAGTAATAAAGAACTTACAGTATCCTCTAATCTAATTTATAATAAGCATGTGTAGAGTATTGACAGATGTTTTTTTTAAATAAATAAATAAAATTTGAAAAGTTGAGGAATGTTATTTAACTGGTACGGTACTGTGCATGCAATAAAATATTTGATACATGTTGAAGAATCAAATGCAATTCCAATTAATGGATTTGAAAAAATTATCAGTAGGAAAAGATGTTTGTTCATTAAAAACGGTTTTGGAAAGTACATGATAATTTAAAAATATTTCTAAATTTTCTGCTATATCTAATTTGTTTCCTTTTTGAAGATTATGTAATAATTTAGTATTTGAGGAAGAATCAAACGTATATGGACTGTCAATAAGATGATTAGCAAAGCTTGAATCCGATTTATTTAATCGTAATGATCTTAAATGTTCTTTAATACGTGTTTGACGACTTCTTCCTGTTTGTCCAATGTATATCGCTTTACAAGAATCGCATGTTAAAGAATAAACTCCACTTTTTAACAAATTATCAAAAGTATCTTTGTTATTACAAAATAAATTTAATAAATTTAATTGATTGCTGAAAGAAATATTTAAACCTAAAGATTTTAATAATTTTTTAATTTTAATAGACAGACTTCCAACATATGGAATAGAGAAAAAGTTATTATTAGATAAATTTGAATTTACTATTGATTGTGGGTAAATAATATTATTTAATAGTTTGTTTTTAACTCTATTAAAAATATTAAAAATGATATTAACTGGAAAATTATTAAGATAACCAACTTGTAAAATAATATTAATTAATTTCACTTCTAAAATTTGTTTCATTCATAGGAATAGAAAAAGAACGGTGAAAGAACGATCGAAAAGCAACAACTTTGTGTTCAAATGGGTGAAAAGAATTAAAATTTATACAATTATATGTTTGAGTAGGTTTACGATAAATTTTATATTGAAGATAATTATTACACTTAGTAATAGTTATGTTTAAATAATTGATTGAACTATTAATTTTTTTTCTAATGCAGCCGCGTGCCATTCATAAAACAATTTAAATGGCTCCTCTTGTTTCACGGCGGCAGAAATTTAAATCGCTACGGTATTTATGAAAACATTGACTCAAAATAATGCAAATTTCAAGTTGCTCCGATTGCAAAATTGTATTATAATATTTTGTTTGAAATAATGTCAGAAACGTTTCCCCGAAGTTTGGTGCACCATCACTGAAACACCCTGTATAAGCGGAAGAGAACCGGTCCAAGGAACCGAATTCATGTTACTTTTCCATCCCTGATTAAAACTGCAATTGCTTCGCACACTACATCCCTTACGGAAACATATAATAACAAAACTATTCGCGAGTTGTAAGAATGTCCATATAAAAGAAAACTAGGTCATGTAGAGAGATAAATGAACGAAGTGTTTCAGAGATATAAACTTTGTTCCTGATAACTAGCGTATCAGTGCGCTGTGGTACGTTTAAAATGCTCACATTAAACCCTACATTATTGTATATTTTACTGCTCTCTATAGAAATGGCTTTATCCTGGAAGCAATGAGTTTTACTGTGAAGGTATAAATGAGTTCACTTGAGGGTAATCCTGCTCGCTCTCAATAACAAGCAAACTTATTTTCATTAATTTTCCGTTCCAAATTAATTTATAATTGAAACTGGCTTTCTTTTAATTTGTTGGTGTTCGTTTACTGCTACACAATTTTAAATTTTTCTGTGAATTTTAAACATAAAAGTTGTTTTATTAATTTAACATTTTCCGGGTATTAATTATTTTCGTATATATTTTTACTCTGTACATTAAATTAAACTTTCCAGTGAACAAAAATTAATAAATTTAGTCAACATGTTTCACTTCGAATTAAAAAGCCATTGATTTTGCGCAACCAGGTATCGATTGTGCGGTTTAATACAAATGCAATTAAAATTAAATCTTTTTCAGCATAATTCAAATTGTTTATTTCGACATTATTTTAATAAAAAAAAGAAGCACCAGAACGCTGATGCGTGTAACAGACAAGAGTTGATGGGTTTAATACGATAACGGATGAGCCAAGGGAATGATTCTTGGAACGCCCTCGTCGAATTGGCAGGATGTGGTACAATTACAAGGTATTTACATATCAAAAGCGATCTTCAGAATTGCAGCAGTCGGTTCGTGCGTTGTATAATATATAACCTCGGGACACCAACCGGGGTTAAAACTACCCCATCGAAAATAAGATTTGAATTCGGGGAAAATTACATCGAGGTCCGTAATAATCCACGGCAAAGGTTTATTCACGTGAACAATGGAAGCCCTACAAAATATTACTTTGTGTTTCGCATTTTTCGGCACCAATGTATACATTTGCTTTTCAAAGTATCCATGATTGCAACAAATTGCGAAATTATATAAAATACATTTTACATCCCTGAGCACTGTTAAGTCTCTTGAAAATTGCGTGTCATTTAAACAATACTCTACAATGGTCTTGTATATGAAAAATATTATTCGAAGTTGAAATATTTTTAATTATATGGTGAGTTGAATATTAGTAGAAAAACGTTGTCGCAGAGCGAGCTATGTAGTTTAGTTGACCTGAAAACATTGTATCCATTTTGGAACATGTGTGTGATACTTACAGCTTGATTCGACTAGCAAATTTTGATAGTAATTTCTTAATTTGTAATTGTTCTTTTTTCATTTTGAATACATACACTTTTTTAGCAAAACATTTCTATTTCCAACTAAATTTTCTTAAAAGAAAGAAATACAAAATGAGACGAAGAGGCGTAATTTTGATTTGATGATCCCGAGTAATGTACATATTGATACGTTATTCGTTATTGAGAAATTAATTTGTTTATTTTTCAATAATGTAAGTACATATTCGTCTATAACATGAAATTCTTTCAGATTCAGGGCGTAATCTATTTCTTTTGTTTTAACTTAACAAAACCTATGAATGCTTTTGGGTTCTTTGCACGCTCGTAGATTATTTCTTATGGTCATTAATAAATTAAAATAACTCTAGTCAACTTAAAATTCTTTGAACATTTCAAGTAGCGAAACCGATTTGCACAAAACTTTTTTAAAATTCTTTATTAACAATTTCTTTTAATGCAACAATAGTGATTGTTTATTTGTTTTAGCTGCTTTATATGTACAGGGTGGATCAATTTCGATGTCTCTTATGGACAACTCTGTAACTATAAGAGATAGAAAAAAACTAATGGCCAAGTCTCGATCTCTTTTTTAGAGATAAAGTCAATAGTGTAAACAAAAATTGGCTATCTTCTTTTGTTTTCGAGTTATAAGCCAAAATTGAGATTTTCGAATTTTCGTCAATCAGTCATATCTCGTTTATTTTTCCAGATATTAAAAAACTGTTTTGACATTATTAGGACACTTTTTGGAATACAATTCAGTGGTGTAGTTGGTTTTTTGATATTTAATTAAATTTTCGAGTTATAGCATAAAGTTATATTTTTTTAATGGAAATCATAGTTGGCAATGTCATCATTAAATAGAGATTTTTTCTCTGTTTTCAAAAATATATACTTTGTTGGGTTTATTTCTTACAATTAATAGAATAAAACGCCTTTTTTATTATTTTTGGGTGCATTCTTTTCTTAGGAGGCTAGTTTCAACAAAAGCCGACAATTTTCTTTTGTTTTTATTAAATATTAACAAAGATTTGAAGATTGGGTAGCACAAGAGTGAGAGGTATTGCGATAAACATAAGAGATAGAAAGCTAGCACCGATAGAGCTGGGTTGGGTTGCAACATGAGTTGGCTGTGTATTTTAGCGCGGCAGTGTTGAAATTGTGATTTATTTTGATATTATTTTCTGGGTTTTAAGTTATTTATTGTGATATATCAAGAGTTGTGGTTATGATCTACTTACATTTCAATATTCTTTAACTTTTTCTGCAATAATTTCTTATTTTTAAGATGTTTTTAATTTATACATATAATTTAGTTCATTATCCCATGAAATGCATATTTGATCGAAAAAAATGCGTTTTAAATTTAAATATTAAATGAAGTTACAAAATTTCGAATTTCACCCAAACCACATGGTATCGGTATTGTTGTAGTCTTTGTGACTCTTAGAGGATGCTCGTTCTATCTTTCTTTCTCTTTATGCGGTTGCAACTGTCAAATATTTGAACAAGAGATGATATTTAATAAAAACAAACAAAAACATTGTCGGCCTTTGTTCAAACCAGCCTACTAAGAATAGAATACACCCAAGAATAATAAAAAAGGCGTTTTATTCTATTAATTGTAACAAATAAACCCAACAAAGTATATATTTTTGAAAACAGAAAAAAAATCTCTATTTAAAGGTGGCATTGCCTACTATGATTTTCATTAAAAAAAATATAACTTTATGTTATAACTCGAAAATTTAAGTAAATATCAAAAAACCAACTACACCACTGAATTGTATTCAAAAAAGTGTCCTAATAATGTCAAAACAGTTTTTTAATATCTGTAAAAATAAACGAGATATGCGCGATTGACGAAAAGTCGAAAATGTCAATTTTTGCCTATAACTCGAAAACAAAAGAAGATAGCCAATTCTTGTTTAGTCTATTGACTTTATCTCTAAAAAAGAGATCGAGACTTGGCCACGAGTTTTTTTCTAACTCTTATAGTTACAGAGATGCCCATAAGAGACATCGAAATTGATCCACCCTGTACATCGTACATCAGCTAAATAAACGTTACTTAATTGAACCGCGATAATAGATCGATACGTTCAACCTCGCAGGATTGATTCGACTCTACCCCGATTGAACTCGGTTCCTATTTATAGACTACTATTGGACACGTCATACAACGATGAATACAATTTTTTATGAAAACGCGAATTAATAGAGTATATAAAAAATAGCTTTCTTATTATTTGTCCCTGATATTCGCGCTTGAACTTAAATGAATCGCCATGTAATTCTGATTTTAGTTATGAAACAAATGAAACCGTACACGTTATAAAATCAGTCATATTGGACTTGCTCCTGGTCTGAGAAGTCTTCGGAGGTGCTTTCAAGAACTGCAAATCCTCCACGATGGTGTACATCCATCGGAACTGCTTTTAGACTGGTGTGTGTGTGTCAGTCTGGTGATAGCGATTGCATCCTTTAATCGTTCCCCTCACGTTTGTTTTTCTTAACAAAAATTTATGTTTCAGTAATACAACATTTTTGTTGAAGTACCTTGGGATCATAATTTTTTTTCTTTTAATATGCAAAATTTTTATTGATGTATGAAGAATCACGAACTAAATTACAATTAATACATCAAAATCACAAGTACAAATAATATTGTTACAACAATTTTTAAAGTCCAAAACTAAAATAACATAGCAATATGTAGCGACGGGCAACGGTCAAAATTTCAATCAGTATAAAAAGAACACTGAAGGAGATTTCTGGCTTCTTAAAACTCAAACCAGAAACGTACAAACAAAACAATTGCTATTTAGATCTTTTAAGGTTTGACTAAAATTGTAAAAAGGGTGAGAAGAAGGAAAGAAAAGAATTTGTTCATTTTCTTAAATTTTGAATTAAAGTCAGAGATTTTAAAAATCAAATCTCACTCTTACTCTTGCCGAAACTTCCCGAGTTTCAATGTAAAGAGAAACAGTTGATAAACTGTCTAAAAAGAAAATGTATGAATTATCTGTGTGTATTTTTTATTATATAAATATTTATAATTATAAACTTTTTTCTGTTTACATTCTACACAGAGAAAAATGACAAAGTGACATTTTACACAATATTGTGGAGAAATTATTAACACAATTGTAGAAAATTTTTAAAAAAATTCAGACATATTTCCAGCTCTACCTTAAAAAAGTTTACATTTGTTTGTCGCAAAATTATTGCTCCATTTTGGAGTAAAAAGTTCCATACTAACTTGACTTTTGTACTACAACTAAATTCTCGTAAGTGTGAAGAGAAGAGAAAGTTTCAACACTTTGTTTTATAAAATTCTACAACTTATGTAAAAATTTACAACAGACTCTGAAGATTTTATTTTCACATTTTGTTGTAAAGTTCTACACATTGTGTAAAACTATAACAGAATCGCAATGAAAAGTTTTCTACAATTTAAAAATGATTAAATTATTAACTCGTTAGAATTGGATATGTTAACATCTTACACAACTTGTTGAGTAGTATTGAAGTGGGATGCAATTACGTGATTATTTGCGTCTTCTTATTGGCCGTTTAATGCGGATGACGATTAGCTAGCGTACGTGACTCTGCGACTAAACAAGAACATACTTATCTGTGTTTGACTGCGCCTGTTTTATGAATTTGTGAAAAATAAACCGTCTGAACTTGAATTCAGTACAGTGCTGCAGAAATCATTTGAAGGTAAATATGAATGTTTCTAAATTAAATATTCCTTTTTCTTATTTTTTAACGTCTATAGATAACCAACGCCAGAACTTGTCAGAATGAATTCTGCCGTATTCCAGCCTGTGAATTTCTTCGCAAGATATACACGTATCAAGACAAGGTCAAACCCACATCTTTAATTGCCCGATCAAGAGTCAAAATTCGTTATCAGCGGCTCCGAGCATTCCAGTGCGATCTTTTTCCTTAGAGATGTGTACAGAATCACACCATTAAACTGTAAAATTTTCACAAATTTTCATATGAAGCCAGTAACACAATTTGAGTGATTGTTGAGAGGTATCCTCGCGGAATTACCCCTCTCGAGTTGATATTTTAGTCGCTTGCATATCCCCACCAAAGTCACATTTAAGGAGAAATGTTTCGAATTTTATAATTGGCTGGCCGAAACTAACGTGTACTTAAAACGTTTCATCGGTTACTTAGGCGGCGATTACACTGAAAGCGAATTCGTAAAGAACCATTCGTACGAACATACATATTTTAAATCGCAGTTATATTGAATGCGAACTCGCACGAAAATTTGTACTAAAACATTTAAAACAAGTGGTTAACTCTAGAGCAAATCGCAGTACCTACATGTGTCATTAAATATAATGAATCCAGCTGCTTTGCTTTACTTTTCTGAAACACCTTTATTAAAGTTTCTTTTACTAGAAAACAACCGACATTCTTGGGTTGACGATTACTTTTTATCAAGAAATGAGAACGGAGAATTTGGAAGATCATACGAAGAACTTCGGGAAAACGATCAAAAATATCATATTCTCAACCACTTCCCTCCATAACTTTTTATTTAATTCTTTGTTATGATACTGTTTGCTTTTCTGATCCCATAAAGATTGCCTTTCTTGTACCAGCGTGATTAATTTGTCACTATCCATTCTGCACTTTTGTCAGTATTCGTACGAATGACTGATCAAAAACAAAATATTTTGGTCGTATACGAACAATCGTACGAATTCGTAGGAAGCGGTAGTAAGCACTGTAACCGCACACATACAGGGTGTCCCAGCGAGACCTTTCATTAGAAGTTTATGGGGTTCTGGCCAAAATAGAAACTTGAACATTTAGAATTAGATACAAGTGATTGCGTTCTCTTCAGCTAAAATATTTTCAGATACCTAGCACTTCCGGTTATACCGGAAGTCGCCATCTACTTTGTTATTTTAAATGGAACACCCTATTTATTTTTGCACTTTTAGATGGGAATCATAATTTTGAATCTTTTTTATTCAAACCATACCATGTCTATCTATTACAGTTTTTGAGATAAAAATTATTTTCCGAAATCATGGGAGGTGGTTGACGTTTTCAAAATGGGCTGTAACTCTTATTTGAAACGAGATAGAAAATTGAAATCTAATTAAGTTTGTAGTATAAAGATCCTTTTATCGTAGGTATTCTTTAAAATAAACATCTTTGCCTGAGAATAATTCTTAAATATATACTTTTCATCAAGAGTTAAAAATGTAAAAATATCTATTTTTTCAAATGGAATGGCAGATTTTTCGTTGCGTAATCAAATTGGTGATAAAATTTGGCACAAAGTGGTATTACATGTTCCTATATCTAAATCAAACCGTTTTAGAGTTATTTCCAAAAAACGTAAAATTTTACCATTATAAAAAATAATTTTTCAAATGTCAAGTTATTGAAACTCATTACTATTAGAGTGCCTTTACGAAGTTTCATTTCATGTTGCAAAATGAATAAAAGCAACGAAAATAATGTTTATACAAATCAAGAAACTCTTAATTTATTTTTTATATACGGAAAATGCGACAAAATTGTTAGCAGAACTTGCAGAATATTTAACGAAAACTATCCACACTTATTTACAGTTGGTTCTTGTCCGATGAAATTTGTATCACAAAATCTTCTAAGCGGACACTAAATCGCGCAAATATACACTTTACGTTTCGCAGTCGTTCGACTGCGAAACGTAAAGTGTATATTTGCGCGATTTAGTGTCCGCTTAGAAGATTTTGTGATACAGATATCCACACTTACTTCAGATGGCAAAAAATGGATATAAAAAACTAGAAACAAATTATAATAAATGTTCGAAATGGTGACCGTTCGCATTCAACCACTGTGTTAAGCGTGAAGAAACACCCTCAAGTGTCGCTGTTCGTACTTCTTGAGGAGAGAGCCTGTTGAATGCTGCTCGCACGCGTACTTCCAATTCTTCCCTCGTGTTCACCGGTGTCTGGTAGACCTGATTTTTGATATGTCCCCAAAGGTAGAAATCCAAAGGTGTCAAATCTGGAGACCTTGCAGGCCAGTTCCATGGTCCTAGCCGCCTTATCCACCTGTCTTCGAACATTAAGGTGAGTTCTTGGGATACTTCCTGGGTGCAATGAGCCGAAGCTCCATCCAGTTGAAACCAAGAGCTTCTTTGCAAGTTCAAAGGCAGGCTGTCAAGAAAATCTTCTACTACAGTTCGTAATAAATGTAAGTAACGCCCCGACGTTAATACGCCATCGTAAATGATGTAAGAGAACCGATCATCCATCATAAGGCAAAAAACATTGAAACTAAACCTGCTCTGATAGTTTCTTTGTCGGATCTTATGCGGATTGGCTGACGCCCAGACATGGTTGTTATGCCTGTTAAAAATCCTTTCACGTGAAAATTTAAATTCATCCGTCCAGATAATTTTTCTCAAAAAGTTCTCTTCCTCTTGACTTCGAAGATATAGCATCTCACAGAAGTTAACTCTGTCGACGGGGTCTTGAGGATGAAGGTTTTGCACTAACGAGAACTTGTAATCGTGGAAGTGATGCTTCTTCAAAATCCTCTGTACTGAATTCCTACTGACTCCCAGATCTTCTTCGGCAGCTCGAAGTGAGGCGTTGGAATTGGCCTCGAAATAAGCCTAGGTATTCAACTCACCCTCTTCATTATCAACTGTAGTTTTTGGTCGATTTAACAGTTGACCAATTCGTCCAAAACGCACAAAATTTGCTTCTATTTTTCTAAATTTATCTTTTGTCATCTTAGGTAAGTGTGGATAGTTTTCGTTAAATATTCTGCAAGTTCTGCTAACAATTTTGTCGCATTTTCCGTGTATAAAAAATAAATTAAGAATTTCTTGATTTGTATAAACATTATTTTTGTTGCTTTTATTTATTTTGCAACTTGAAATGAAGCTTCTTAAAGGCACTTTATTAGTTAATGAGTTTCAGTAACTTGACATTTGAAAAATTATTTTTTATAATGGTAAAATTTTTCGTTTTTTGGAAATAATTCTAAAACGGTTTGATTTAGATATAGGAACATGTAATACCACTTTGTGCCAAATTTTATCACCAATTTGATTACGCAACGCGAAATCTGGCATTCCATTTGAAAAAGTCGATTTTTTTAACTCTTGCTGAAAAGTATAAATTTAAGAATTATTCTCAGGCAAAGGTGTTTATTTTAAAGAATACCTACGATAAAGGGATCTTTAAACTACAAACTTAATTATATTTCAATTTTCTATCTCGTTTCAAATAAGAGTTACAGCCCATTTTGAAAACGTCAACCACCTGCCATGATTTCGAAAAATAATTTTTATCTCAAAAACTGTAATATATAGACATGGTATGGTTTGAATAAAAAAGATTCAAAATTATGATTCTCATCTAAAAGTGCAAAAATAAATAGAGTGTTCCATTTAAAATAACAAAGTAGGTGGCGACTTGCGGTATAACCGGAGGTGCTAGACATCTGAAATATTTTAGCTGAAGAGAACGCAATCACTTATATCTAATTCTAAATGTTCAAGTTTCTATTTTGGCCAGAACCCCATAAACTTCTAATGAAAGGTCTCGCTGGGACACCCTGTATAAATACATATATTTGATTACTTCTGTTGATTTCGTACGAACTCGTACTAATTCGTACGAATGAATTTTCGTATGAATTCGCTTCCAGTGTAACCGCCGCCTATAGAGCCTTTCTTGTATCTTTGTCTATCATACGTAACTTTTAACGAAATGTTTTTTTGGGAAATATGCTTATTCATCTAATGAACAGCGCATTTATAAATATATGCATAATGCGTTTTCTTTCATATGTAATTATGTATACACATTTTCTTACGGTGAATTATTGATTATTTATTGATGCAAAAATCAAATGAAATTATTAAATAATATTGCTTTATTGATTTATTATTTATAGGTCAGATAACAGCCATCAATAAACTTGACCAGTAAAGAAATTACGTCCGACCTAGTCCACACTTCAAGAGAATTACATATTGCATTGCAGTGACATTTGGAATTTTTTCCTGGTTTTACAAAAAAATATCCTTAATGCTCTTTATGTAATAATGTTTTGGTACGAATTTCAGATTAAAAAAAAATTACAAATTAATTTCGATGTTTTCTAAATTTTTGTTAATTTAAAAACTACAAGGTATACAAAATTACGAAAAAACGACATTCAACTTTTTATTATCTAATGGACACCATCTTGGATTTTTACACCACTAAATGAAGCCCTTTTCTCTAATTACAATGATGTATCACATTTGATGGTTTTAATAAGATACAGGTCAAGATTTCGAAATTATCTGTTCTGCAAAGAGTGCCATGGAAACAAAACCAAAGTTTTTGTTTCAAAAGAAAATTTGACGGTTGTGTACGTTTGCACTTTATTATTGAACATAGTTTATAATAAAATTTAGCTCTGTGCACAATTCCACACGTCTTTTTAAATTAATATTCCTTTTTCTTATGTATTTTAAATTTGTAACAATACTTCTAAGCAATTCATCAACATCGACAGGTACAATTTTGTTTTCATAGTACTCTACAAAATATAATTTAAAGGATTCAATTCTGGTGACCATTTAGTTTAACGTACTCGTTCGGTTGAAGTCTTTAGGTTAGGCTGCAGATATACATTTTTGAACTAATTTGCGAGTTGATGAAAGTCGTAAAAATTTCAAGCATTTCTCGTTTTCTCTAGTTCAAGAGCGACATTTTATTACAGCAATTCACAATAAACGTAACTATCACACCTAAAATTGAACTGAACTGTCAAATTTTCTTTGAAAACAAACAAAAGTGTTGTTTCTTGTTTCCAAAGCACTCTTTGCATAACAGATGATTTCGAAATTTTGTCCAGAATCTAATTCAAATCATCAAGTGTGATACATCATTGTAATCAGAAAAAGACTCTTCATTTAACAGTGTAAAAATCCAAGATGGTGTTCATAAGAAAATAAAAAGTTGAATGTCGTTTGTTCACAATTTTTAACGGCATGACAAAGACAAGGGCATATTTAAATTCCTCATAAAAATGTGCCTTAACAATGTCTGGCCCAAAAATACATTGGTTTTTATAGAAAAAAATAAAAACGAACATTTTTTCAAAAATTTTGAAAACCGTAAAAAATAGGTGAAATTTGTTTGAAGATTATTGATTGGGTTAAAAATACGCAACTTTCTTCTAATTTAACCAACTTCGTATCTCTTATAAGATAACTGAGATCCCCATGGTTAAGCTCAAAAAACGAACACCCTGTATAGTGAATATAATATTTTGGAAAGACGTTTTATAAAAACGTAAAAATTAAAATGTCGGCGAATTTTGTTAATAAACAAACGGATTATGCTAATTTAAATTTTGTAGTTTTCTAGATTCATTAAACAGGATATACATAGATCTGACAATAAATTTTAATATTTATTAAATCTTAAAAAATATTAAAAAAATTAATATGGAAAATAATTTTTAGATTGAAAAAGACATATTACCTTTGCCATTACGTTTCTTCTTACTTTCTCTTGACAACTTTGTTAATTTTGTTTTATTCCTAACGAAGCTATCAGGTATCAACAGATAATGAAACTAGAGGGAGAGATAGACAAACCTAAATTCTAGAAGGGTGAGCACATGGCATGGGACACCCGGTATGTAACTTTCTTGTGTATTTCTATGACAATGTAGTTATTGAACTTTGCACACCCTGTGTTGGTCAAAAGACATGAATACATAAACAAATAAAAATATAAACCACATTATAAATTCATATTTTTAAAAATTAATTCGTAAGTGCATATGTAAATGTACTAATAAATAACAAAAAAATTAGACTTTTCAAATACTGAAAAATACTATCTATTGACTAGCAGTATTCATCACATTGTTCTAATAGCAATAAGTACATTATTATGTGCAGTATATTTTTTTCCCATTACATTATTTTAAGAGTCGCAAGTCATAAAGTTGCCGGCAATTTTCGCTGTAAACATTTTTTAGACTGAAAGACAAGGAACATATACATATCTGTACCACAGAGCCAGACTAGGTTAAGTCAAAAACACGATTTTACGGTGGAGCGGTTTAAAGTTTTAAGTAGTGCAAATTTGACTATTGCGAGGACAATATTATCATAATTTTTTAAACCTTTATATATGTTATATTTTAAGATAAATACAAACCGAAAAGTATATAATAAAATTAGGCTAAAAATGTATGTTACTTATCATATTAGCCTAACATAGGGATGTACAGGCTGTCTTACGAAAAACGCCCCAAGCCATAACTCCGTTATTTATGGACTTATCTTAACAAACAAAAAGGCAAATAAAATGAGACTAAAAATACTATAAAGTGAGTCCAGTTTCAATTTTTTTTTTAAATTACCTTCAAGGTCAAACGACTGTCAACTGTTATTTTTCAAATGGCTCTGTATATTTTTTATTATTATAACTGGTAGAGATTTTTTTCCTAAATCCAATAATGTGCAACACTTTGACATTTAAAAAATATTTTTCATAAAAAAAGAAATGAACTAGTCTATTACGCAAAACGTGCTTTTCATAAAAATGTTAAAGTTTGTCGTGAAAACAATGTCACAGGTTATTTTTCACAGATGTTTTGAACTATCAAGTTCTTCTACTTGTACGACTTATTGTTTCCTAAAAAAAAAGCCGATTATGGATAACAATCACCTGACTGACTTATTGCAAGTATATATTGAATGCAATAAAAACAGCAATCAAGCAGTACAGAAAACATTAATGAAATAATTAAAATTAAGTCTACAACTGTATAAGTTGCTTTGGGAAAAAATCCCTGTCTATAGAGACGCACTGCTTATGTTTTTATTGCATTCAAAATATGCTTGGAGTAAGTCAATCAACTGAGTATTATCCATAATAGGCTTTTTTTAGGAAACAATAAATCATACAAAGAGAATAACTTGACAATTTGAAACAACTGTGAAAAATAACGCTCAGTGACATTGTTTTCACGAGAAACTTTAATATTTTTATGAAAAGCACGTTTTGCGTAATAGACTAATTCATTTTTTATTTACAAAAAATATTTTTTAAATGTCAAAGTGTTGCACATTATTGGATTTAGAAAAAAAATCTCTACCAGATGTAGTCATAAAAAATATACAGAGCCATTTGAAAAATAAAAGTTGACAGTCGTTTGACCTTGAAGGTAATTAAAAAAAAAATTGAAACTGGACTCACCTTATAGTACTTTTAGTCTCATTTTATTTGCCTTTTTGTTTGTTAAAATTAATCTATAAATAACGGAGTTACGGCTTGAGGCGTTTTTCGTAAGACAGCCTGTACATTCAAAAAAAACATCGATGTTTTTTCCGATGTAATACATCGTAATGCTGCATCGATGTTTTTCGATACATCGCAAAAAAACATCGATGTTTATCGATACATCGATTGTTTTGGATGTTTTTTAAAATAAATAAAAACAATAGTAATTATGATAAATTTTGTCATAAAATTTCCAGACAATACTTTTTTTTGTCGATACCATTGTGAATCAAATGGAGCTAAAAATCAACTTGATTAAAACAATAATTCAATAAAAGTCAATAAAAATGGTTCATTACTCTGTTGTATAAAAATTCAACTGTTAACAAAATAAAAACTAACACACATAACGTTGACGCAAAAATGTATCTAACGCTGGTTATAAGCGTAGTTATAATCTTATTAGGGCCGGTTTATCAATCACAAGACAACTCTAACTTTCAGTTTGTTCCCATAGTAACCACTACGAAGATAATTGTTGTTATGGTAATTAACTGAAGGTTAACTTTAACTTAAAGTTAACTTGTGTTTGATAGACCAGGCCGTAATTGCTTGTTTAAATACTGAATTCGTCTTCTTTTAACTAAATAAATATATAATAATTTACGTTTCCTATTTTCGATGCTTCGCTTGAAAAACATCGATGTATCGAATAAATATAAACCCCTACGATGCATCGGATTGATTCGATGTATCGAACCTCAAATATCGATGTTTTCGATGCATCGATGTATATTGAATATCCCTAGGCCCTAACAGCAATATTTGGACTTAACCTAGTCTGGCTCTGAGGTACAGATATATGTCTCCTGTTTTGTTACCGCCTCTAGAGTTTGTAGTAGGGGAATCCGATCCACGCCTAATAAAAATAATTCATCAAAACATGCAAATCGCGCGAACTCATAACTAAATCATGTTTACATATTTTTGAATGCAGTTTTCGCCGTTTTGTTAACAAAACTTCAATCTACAAAGCGACTGACGCGTTTTCAAAAATATGAACTAGAAGTAGGTACCTAATTTAATATCAGTGTAAAGTTCAACTACATTTTGAAATATTAATTATTTTTTTCTTAATTATCAAACGATCTTAGAGAAATTTCCAACAGTCACATTGTAGTTCTAGTCATTAAATATATGGTGTTAAAAAATGGAATAAATTGATTAAGAAATAAACCCTCTACGAAGTCACGCGTTTTAATGTATTTCGTATATGGAATTATTCGGTGGGATTCCTCTTAACGCAAAGTGTACCTATACTTCGCGCACACAATACCAATAAAAATATACTACAATTGGGTAAAAATTTACTATCCTTTGCTGTGTTAGCATCCAAAACTGTGTTAAATAGTACTATATATTTGTCAATTTTTACTAAATAAATGGAAAATCTTCTATATGTATAAAATAGTATTTATTTCAACAATTTGTATAACATGTTTACATTTTGTCTATAAAATTAATTTACACAATTTATGGTAACACATTTGCTACACGATTTTCTTAAAAATGTGTAATATTTTACTACATACATTATTCTACAATGAAATGTAAACATTTTCTATTTATTGTAGATGTCTTCATTTTAGTTACAATTTGTAGATATAAAATTCTACAATTGTGTTAAGAAATACCATTGTTTTTTCACTGTATAATATGATTTCCTAAGAAAAATGAATCTTTTATTGATAGCATTATCTATCATCCAAAATGAAGGCTGCTTGTGTACATTGTAATGCCCGGTAGCAATACAGAAGTATATTGCCGTTGCCGGCAACAATAATCAAAATCGACGCCAGCTACGGCGGCATTTCCTAAAAAATATTCTTATGCATTCGTCACTGTCGTCTTCAAGAAATTGCGCGAGTTCGATTTTGCCTGCCCTTTTGCGCGATTCGTTAGTCCCGATAGACTGGAAAAGAGCAGGAAGTTTTAATTTGAGTCGATAATAATTCATTTCTAATATAATGTAGCTACGACTTCGGGGAAATAAGCACAAAAATTACGATGTGACAATCTATAACAAACTTTATCTCTTTTATAAGATACCAACCACATAATAAAATATACTCCAGAGACATGGAATCTGACAACAAGAACAAATAAAGTTTGTATCAGATGTACAGATTTCTGCGTTTGTACAGGGTGTCCCATTATCGATGGTATTCCATAGGTATCTTCGTTAATAATGGAAATAGAAAAAACCGAGCACGCAATATTGGGTCAACTTTTTATGCTAATTTGAATGGCCAACTTAAAAATTTGCTACTATTTGAACTACATATTTTTGAAAAGCAGAAAAAATACCCTTTTTAATGATGTCAAAGCCAACTATGACTTCCATTAAAGAAAATATTAGTTGTGGTTATATCTCGGTTATTATGAACTTTTGGTGCGATTTGATTAAAGAATCATGATCTACGTTAAAAATTGAATAAAAAATGCCTTTATCATTTTTCGATATCTTTAAAAATAAAAAAAAATATGCGCGTTTGAGAATTTGATGAATTTTTGGTTTTTCAACTGTACCGCGAAAATGGCAAGGAACAGCAAATTTTTAAGTTGGCCATTCAAATTAGCATAAAAAGTTGACCCAATATTGCGTGCTCGGTTTTTTTCTATTTCCAATATTAACGAAGATACCTATGGAATACCATCGAAAATGGGACACCCTGTACATACCTACACGGTGGTCCCGCACCAAACTCATAATTTGTTTATTTAATGATTTTTTTCCAAAATCCTGAAAATCAGGTAAACTTTTAATTTTAAAGACACATTTTAGTGCAAAAACCTTTCCTTGATCGGCACTTGTTTTTCCGCTGTGACGTCATCATTAATTTTTTAAATAGCAACCCTAACTTTTTATGCAAATTTTGATAGTCCTTCTTGTCAGCAAAACGGTAACGTGAAAAAGTTAGTACTTTCCACAACAAATTTTTCGAATAAAATAGACATTACAATTCAAAAATACAATGTTATTATATTTTATTTTAATGATAATCTTTAAATTGAATACAAAAACAAGTAAAAATTAACAATTAACAAGAAAAAAATAATGAAGCGATTCCCTTGGAACCAATTGTTCCGATTCAAATTCTTCAAAAAGATTGTCTGGCTCTTGTCTATTTTTTTTTTTTTTTCGAAAAAGTTCTGGTCACAAGAAACCCCTAAATGTTTTTTTTTACAATGACCTACATGAGGAGAGGTTTTCCTTATGTAGTTTAGTGGTAAAGCCAATTAAGCAGGCAGAAATATGAAACGGCTATGAATTGTTTTAGTGTCAAATAAAATTATGTAATTTTTTTCATGTTTCATAATTCTTTTTGGGTTTTTGTGTTGAGAATTGTGAAACATGAAAAAAATTACATAATTTTATTTGACACTAAAACAATTCATAGCCGTTTCATATTTCTGCCTGCTTAATTGGCTTGACCACTAAACTACATAAGGAAAAACTCTCCTCATGTAGGTCATTGTAAAAAAAAAGATTTAGACGGTTTTTGTGACAAGTTTTGTCCAAAATTATTTGAAATTTAAAATTAAGTTTTGATGTGAAATTTTGTGAAAAATTCAATTTTTGCAGAAGTTAAAGAAATTTGACATTGTTCAGTAAGCTAGAACTAATACACGATAAAAATGTCTTGTTGAAATCTTGATGAATTTCCAATTTTGTTATGAGAAAAATTAAACTTTGAAGTAGGGATATAATCTTGCACGACTTTAATAAATATTCTACATAAAATTCCATTCAAACAAATATTTTTCTAAGGTTGTGTTTTCTGAACACATGTAAGTAGTTCGAACAAGTTTTCTAATCAACATAAGTTCTGTAATTCTCTTATGGTTCATTCGATTTGTTACTTTTTAATATAGGTATAAGAATTTTATTTCGCATGTACCTACTTTAAAGTTTGCTGTCATAATCTTTCTAGATTTCCTTCGAAATATAATAATATTGAATAAAGTATTTTCATATCAAGACCCAACTTGAATTTTTATATAACCAATACATTTCAAAAATTTCCAAGATTGGAAAACACGTCGCGTTTTACAAATCCTTCTTTACTATGTCCCTCACGTAGTGCGGTGCCAACAGCAAAAGTTCTTAACGCCCTCGGTTTACGTTTGTTTTACCGAAGCTATTTTGTTCAACTTCTTTGTTGTACAACTTCGAGCCCCATGCTCTCTCTAAAATCGACAAGCAATTTTGAAACGGCTTAATAAACTCCTAAATGATTTAATGACCCAACTTCTGGCTCGCTATCTGAAGTCAGTCGCTTTCTCGAATCTCCAAGGAACAGTTATCTTACGATTTACGCCGCAAAATGAATCTGAATGAATATTAAATATGAATCGCGACCTAGAAAGTTTCGGGTTTCTTTTAAATTTTTAATTAGAGATTAACTGTAGCGAGATAATTGTCTTCTATCTCCTCTGTTTCACACATTTACTGCTAAAAATTAGTAAAGGAGGCTGTGGTTTAAGGAATAATTGAAATTAACCTCCGCCCACAATATACGGATATAAAATTATTGTGGGCGGAGGTTAATTTCAATTACATTTACTGCTGATTTTGACAGCAAATCAAATCTTATCCGTTGAAAATTTTCAAAATAAGTATGTAATTATAAAAATGATCCTGAGCAGTGTTAGGGGTATATAATATACAATGTACATTATATACTGTACATAATCTACTTTGTAGGTATATTGTATCTGTACATAATATACTACGATAAAAAAGTATATTGTATATTGAATATTTATACAAATTCTAGGATATTATGAGTAAATATCCTTTTCCCCACTTGGGAAATAACTCGTGTCTAAATAAAAACCTGGTCAAGTAGGCTACATTTAATAATTCTGCTATGTAAATGCAATGGATAAATTCTCGTTCACAACCCACTTGACCAGGTTTTTATTTAGACGCCATATACATATTGTATATTATGTACAAATACACTTTCATTTAAACTTAAAGTTTCAACAATCTCTGTTGCTAGTTGACATAAACATAACGCGCAAGCATAACGAACACTGTCCTTTTTTGAATTAAAAAGGACAAAGCTATGGAACAGCTGATAAAGTGACAAATATGTTGTATGTTTCATGGATTTAAGACATTTCAACATTTATTATATTTTTTTTTTAAATGAGCTTTAATATTACTTGATTGAAACTCGTTTTATTTCATCATAATTAACTTATATACATTGCAATGCACTGACTCGTTCCTTTTAAAATTGAACATAGAAATGTTTATCTTGTATATTCAAAGTTAAAAAAAAAACTCATGGTATATGCACACTGCACAGAAGGGAAGGAAACTCAGTGTATATGTATATTATATACATATCAAATATATTGTATATGTATATATATATATATATATATATATTTTTGTAACTTTCGGTTAGGACAGTGATACTATGACTGTGATAGAATTATTGTATTCTGTGATATACCATGTGTCTTTTATGTTGTATGTGATATATGTATTATTGTTAATTACATTTAACCCCACAGCAATTATGTTCAACCCCACGAGGCAATGAATAAACGTACTTTACCTTATAAAATTTAAATGCGTGGTTTTGTCCATTCTGATCACCATAACAAGCAGATGGACAAGCAAACATTGACAAAATTCGATGCGTGCATATTTCTTTACCTGCCTACTCGTAGTAGCGGTCAGAAGGGGTTAGGCCGCAATTTAACTTTTTATAAGACGACATTACTTTTAATTCTGACTGTAATTTTCGAATCAAGTTTTTCTCTACGAGTTTTATGAAGAACATCACGACGTGTAGTTTTTTCGTGAATTTATGCACACCCGGTATAGGTCCGTTAGTAAATTTTGGATTTCAGAATTCAAAATTATGTAATATATCCTGTACCTAAATTCAATTGTTTTGGAGTTATTGACTACTGCTTAGAAATTATAAGAGGATAGATTTTTATTAGTTGGCTAAATGTTGTGCAGGAAGACGGTTTATTAATTATAGTAGTATGATCAAATAAGGCCCAGTATTTCATTCGGAGTTTAACTTTGAGCTTCGTTTTATTCCCATAGTAATAATTAATAATAATTAAGGACAATTGTTTCCGTAGAAATAAAACAAAGCTTAAAGTTAAACTCAATGAAATACCAGGCCTAAGAACCGTTTTTTTAATAATGGTTGTAAACAAACTTGGAAGTTTAAATAAAAAAGATTAACAGTGAAATAATAAATTTTAACAAGAGCACTCATTCACGAAGTAATACATCTGCCATCTGGCAGTAATATTAATTATTACTGTAAAAGTTAGCTTGAAACACTACACGCACCGTAACTTATAAACAATAATTGAACTTAGGTATAAGATATATTACGATATTTCGGTCTAAAATTGATTCTAGAATCGAAAATTGTAAAAGTGTACAGGATGTCGTATTGACATTTTTCACTTTGAAACTAGATTCGCTTTAACTGGAGCATTTCATAATGTCATATAATTTATTAGTAGATCTCCATTATTCACTCCAAATTCGATTTTCTTAGGAATGGAAATAAAAGTTACAGGGGTGCAAATAATAACCTAAATCATTCGGTATTGGCGTTTTTCATCTCCGCTAGATGCCCCGCTATATATGACCACTTCTCCGCCATTTTTGTTTTAAAAAAGTAGGGATACATAGTTTTTTGCGATTTTTACACTGCGGTACGGAACACAATACTATTTATACGAAGCCATAAGCGTAAATAAAACACTTTTTCACTGATTTGACTTAACAGCTCGCTCAATCTTAACAGCTCGCAGCTACAACTGTCACGACACACGTGTTTTTTCATGATCAGTTCGCAGTTTCCGCATAATTCCGCCCGCGGCGACTCTTTCGTCCAAAGGCGCATATAGTAGTATAGTAAGTAAAAATCTTAAAATTGACAATGGAAAATTGCAAAATTTTATGTAAAAAAACTGTTGTAACAAAAAATATGAACTTATTTTTAAAGCTATACGAAAAGAAAAATATGGAATATAAAAATTTGTTCTGTTATGTGCTGCCACCTTATGATCAAAAAAAGATTAATGCAATTAGGCAACGTTGTTAATAAAAAGATAAAAATGTCCATTCTGATTGCGTTCCGGTTTGTCGCTGAGCTTTTAATTTTTAGAACAAGCTGTTCTAAAATTCTAAAATTGCTGTCATACATAATTTAAGCGTATTTGAATTTCACTATGGAGAAACCTCGAATGCACAGCTGAATTAAAAAAGCCGGAAATTAAATTTTTTCAATTGTAAATTTGGTTCTATTTGCCAATTAATTGTCTACTTGACAATACCTTTCAAAATATTTTCTATTAATGTCATTAAATTTAGACCAACTTAATTACTTTACGTTTATTGAATTATAAAATGGTGTTTACATTAGAGCAGAAAACATTTGTGATTGAAAGTTATTTTCGTAATAGTTCAAAAATCGATGGGACATATTGAGTACGAAACTGCTTGGAAGAGTTTAGAGTTGAATTTTCCCATGTCATTATTGATCACAAAACACTCGAAGACAACATTGGTGTGTATAGTTGTTTCGTGAAACTGGAGGTCTTTCCGAAGAAAAACAGCGGGTCAACCTCGAAAACGTACTGCTGAAGTTATCGAAACTGTAAGACAATGAAAAATGCTTCTCACACCTCTATTCGCAAATTATCATAACAGACTGTGCTTTCTGTGGGAACGTGCCACAAATTGTTACATAAAAATGTTCAACTTTATCCTTACCGCATGAAATTGGTGCAAGAATTGCTGCCCGGTAATCCCATACCAGATCCCATACAGAGATTGTTTTTCTGTGAATCTTATAGAAATAAATTATTTAATCTGCGAGTGAGTAGTATCATGCGACCAAATTAATTTCAGATTAGAATATGCTATGGATTAAGAGAGGTTGTCGTCACAGGTTGTCGTTACTTTAGCCGTCCTCCATTTACAACGTATTTGAACACGAATCGATTCAGATTCACTTAAAAATCACTGGTCGCATTCCATTTACTGTTATTCAATTGGCGATCAGTGACGAGGAAGTGATCGAGTTTCCCCTCCCGCACCCCGTACTGATCAAGCTAATTTTCTAATTCTAAATCAGTTATCAGTTTCATATGATTTCATACGTATTTTGAGGTCATGTTAATTTTAGTTCTAAAACATCATTCCTTTAATAGTCTCTTTGTTCTCTTTTAAATTAGTTCAGTTCAAAATCAAATCGATTTGATTTTCAGTGAAGTGAATGTGAATGGAGACGGCTATTATCATAAATTCAGAAATGTGCGTCTAAAGTCTGTGACAGGTGACCTAAAATTTAATAAACGAGGCAAAGAATTGTGAAATTTATGAAAACAATTTGAGATTGAAAAGCTTTAAGAACATAAAACTGGCAATAAAAATAAACAATCAATTTATAAAAGGTGCTGGAAATATTCACTTTCTGCCTCCCGGCATTTTCTAATCCTTCGAAAAAGTTTTGCAGTAATCTTGGTGAGTTATTAATTTCAACACATTTTTCAGTTATTCTTTCCATTAGCACATTCAGGTAATCAACCGGGGGTTTAAAAATTGAATCTTTTAGATAGGGCCAAAGAAAAAATTCAATGGGGTCAAATCACAGGATCTTGGAGGCCAAATGTTTGGCATGTTTTTATTAATTATCCTGTTATCGGAAAATTCACCTAATAAATCCAAAGTAGCCCTGGCAGAATGAACTGTTGCTCCATCCTGTTGGAAGTACCCTTCCCGAAGTTCGCCATCGTGTAATTCATTCACAAAAGGAAGTAATATTACGATATCGTTCAGCTGTTAGTATGCCTTGAAAGAAAATTGACCCTATCAGCTTCCTTCTGCTTAAACGTACCCAATGACTCCACAATAAAAGCCCTTTGTTGTCTTGTAAAGACCATTTTGAAATGATTTTGAAATAAACGTTTTAATGACATTCGCAAACATATTGTAGTGATAAATTCTTTAAATTCTTTAGTTATTGATTCTTTCTTTTTCTTTGTCGTTGATTCTTTCGATAGGATTTTTCTTTTTTATTTGTGAGGCTTAATTCAGATTGTGGGTACTTATGTAATTTAAAATTTTGAAAAAGTGTGTGTATTGTAATTTCTAATAGTTTTATAAATCGATTACGATTGTTGCTAATCGTCTCCAATTTACTTTTAATTAGGAATTTCAAGGATTTGTATGTATTAAAATTTATTCGGTTTATATGACCCAACTACGATTGTTGCGAATCGTCTTTTGATACATCTGTTGAATAAATTTCAATATGACTTTAAATTTTTATCAATAGGTTTAAATACTTCGCTTACGATTGTTGCGAATCGTCTACGAATAGTATTCGTTAATTGACTAAAATTTAACTATTATGTTTTGACAGTTATATATTTTTCTAACAATAATAATATAATTTTAGGCTTTCTTGGTACTTACTTTGACACTTCTTTCTTTAAAGCTCTTTACTTTATTAAATCATAAATAGAAATCCAAATTTAAGAATTTATTTAAATGAATTATGTAAAATGTCAAAAAGAAACGAATGATTGTTAACGTCAAAATTATTAAATACAAATTAACGAGAAAACTATTTATAACCGACGGATAAATTGAATTGAACGAATAAATATTAATGAATGTATTGAATGCAATTAAATTGAATTGAACTTTGTTTGATATTAGAGAGGATATGCTTTTAATGTTATTGATTGAGAGGTTTGATCAGATTTGATAATGAATGAAAATTTTGATTACTTTTGCTCTAATTACAGCCAATTACAACTCGTATAAATATTATTCTCCATGTTAACCGTTTATATGGCAACATATCGAGCTTTTTCAAATCGGTTTTTAATTTCATCTCGCTTTATTAAACTTCAAAATTTAATTCTGACTATTCTGACGTTAATCAATGTCAATATAGAATGTTGTGTAAATTTTGTCATAATACAGTTTTTTCTTAATATATTAACAATTTGTAAGTATGTATTCATTATTTATCTAATCTTTATACACCGTGATTCAAAAGGACCGCACCACCACTTAGGTGGTTTTTAGACCCACTTATTTGTTCTCAAAAGTGTAAATAAAAATTTTCTAGATGATTTTTTTACGAAGATATAGGCTTTCAAAGTTACGAAACTGATGTTGATTTTATAGTAATTAGATAATGTAACTTTATGTTTTTATTAATGAAAGGTGTAGATAAACGCCTGTAAAATTATCCTTGCTAATAAAACATAATATTTATTAAGTAATAAAGCAGGAAAAGTCTTTGGAAATGTTAACATTATTTTAGAAGTCAAGCCGGCAACGGTGCACCGAAAATTCGGTTTTACTATGGTTACCATAGCGTGACCTGACAAATAAAATTTATCAATGATGTTCACATTTTGAAAGTCAAATTTTTTGATTGATTTGAAGAATTTATTCAAATTCAAAATGTTTACTTTAAATGAATACTGTGATATGTATCTTCTTCTGGGAGAGAGTGGAGGAAACTTTCGACGGGCTGCAGCAGCTTATGCTGAACGATACGGTGAACGTAGACATCCAGACAAAAATGTTTTTCAACGGCTTGATCAGCATGTGAGGGAAACAGGTCGATTGGATGTAATCCATGAAGTGATAGGTAGGCCACGCTCCGCCAGAACTCCCTAAGTCGAGGAAGCTGTTCTACAAGTCGTTGAAGACAATCCTAACGTCAGCATTCGAGATATTGGACGAAATTTAAACGTAGATTACAATGTTATTCAGCGTGTATTAAAAATTCTTTCCACTATACAAAAGTGCAAGCTCTGTGTGAAGCTGATTTTCCTCTTCGTATTAACTTTTGCCATTGGATGCTGGATCAAATAAATTTGAATCCAAATTTTCAAAATCTGATTTTGTGGACGGATGAATGTACCTTCACTCTTGACGGTGTGTTTAACATGCACAATCATCATTATTGGGCAATAGAAAACCCTCATGTAATACATCGACGAGCATTTCAACAACGTTTTTCCATCAATGACATTTATTATTATGTCAAATTTTATTTCCAAAGATTTTGACAAACCAGCGCATATGCAGTTGTCAACAAAAAAGAGGGTACCCATGATCTATGATTTCAAATTTGTAAGTGCATCTACAAGGTGCAGCGTTGCCTATTTGCGTTATTTTTAAACAATCATATCTTAAAAACTATTCATAGCAAAAAAATTCTGAAAACATATTTGTGCTCCTGTTAATGGTCTGTATTTACACCAAAGCGATGGTGCGACCCTTTTGAATCACGCTGTATAATATAAACTTTTTCTAAACAGATATCCCAAAATAATAAATCCATGAATAATTTTGACATCCCAAACTAATATTTATAATTTTAGGTGTTGATCCAAAGTTTTTAATAATCCGACGTCCTCTTCATCTGCCGTCTTCATCCACACGCCGTCAGTCCTTGGTATCTGTCATCTTCAGCTGCATGTGCCGTCTGTCCACAATTTGAGGTGAGCATCGGATGTAATAGGCCCCATACACTTGCGAACAAATTGCGCAACAGAGGCTGTCGTGCAAACAATTGTATAGTGTATGGTGTTGTTTGGCGTGCTGCGCAACTAGTTGCGGAAATTCAAAATTGTTTGAAATTAATTGCGCAACGAGTGGCGTTGTGCAACGATTGCATCGTGTATGGGCTTTGTACGACACATTGTGCAGTAATTTTTGAATGAGTTTATTGATTTATACCGTCGTCAGGCGGCATGTTTCCGTAGGTGCACGACAAAAGCAACTGGAGTTTGCACAATATTGCGTATAGTGTATGGGTGACCTTGTTTGCACAACAACTTGTTGTGCAACGCCAGTTTGCGCAATTTGTTCGCAGGTGTATGGGGGGCTTAATGCCCAAGGTGATGTCGTTGGTCAAATTATTCAGGAACCTTTCGTTCGTACACTAGAGCACCTCCTTGTTGTTCATTACTTTGGTAAGTTTAATTGTTTTACTTTCTTTGAATTTGGTTTTTGATAACAATTTTTTATTTTTCAGATAATTTGTTTGTGATGTATTTGGAATTTTGATGAATTAAATAATTTTATATGAATTAAAGAATCATTGATTGAATTTCTCTCCTTGATGGTATGGTATGTATGAAACTTTTATTATTTTGGGTAATATCACAGCAATATGATGTAAGTTACGATGTGAATTTTTTTTCATAGTCTACCCTAATCTGAAATTCAATTGATCACATGTTAATTACGAGTATCATTTTATGATTCATGTCATGCTGGCATATATAAAAGTCACGTTATGTTCAATTTTAACACTGCGACATACTGCGGTGTTAATTCAGGGCATGGAATCTTAAATGGTCAAGGCCATGCCTGTATGTTTAGTTCTGCACTAATTTACTAGATGACACTAGATTGTGTTGTTTAGAAATCTGTAAAAATGCTGAGAAGTACAAATCCCAAATAACAATGCGTGGTGCATTAAAATGGTTAATTAAGTTTATAATTGCATTTTAACATCATACTTTGCGTACGAAGGTACTCAACGAATCTATTTTGCGGCCTGTTTAGATCTAACTTTGAATGTAAACGCCTGAATGAATCAAAGCTGTCATTGATTAATAATTACTTTGCTTAGATACGCAATACATACATATTAATGACAACGTCAAATAAATTATGGCAAGAACATGTTGCAAAGAATTTTCTTTTCTTCCTTTTTAATGGGCGAAGTATCGCATCGGTTTGCTCTGCACCTCTGGATGTCAACTGGTGGGGTTACATTTTGCCGAATCCGGAGGAATCCCACCTACCCACGGTAGGATTTTTTAACGTACTGAATTGACAACGGGTGAATGGGCCTACGGTTTTACTTCCTATCCGAGAAGGCAGGATTTTGACTTTTCATTCGAAATTGAAAAACCGACACAGGTTTGCAAGTTTGTAAAGAGTTACCTACTTACTTTATTAGCAAGTAAGTTTTTTTGTTATCATGTTCTACGTTTATTTATTTTTGAAATTTTTGTAATTAATCTTATTCAAAATGCTTGTAGTTAGACAATAATGTTCAAAATTTGAAATTTTTTATTTGTATTCATACCTGAATTGTTACTTTAAATGTTTTTAATATTAAATAATTACGTATTCTCGGCTCGTTAATTTATTCTTGAATGGCTGTGGATCGTATATTTCAAAATTTTAAACAAGAAAAATGAACCCATTATCGCCATATCCTTGATTATGATTTGCACTAATTTACCAGAGGGCGCAAAGATACTAGCCTTAGCCAGGAACCCTAACATTCCTATCTTTTTTGTTAATCTTTGGTGTTAATGAACAATACTTATTTCTTTGGAAATTTCTTTAACATTAAAAAAAAAATAGAAAATAATAAAATGAATTGTAAGATAGTGTATTAAACGTATTTTAAAAGAATTATTTAAGAAATTTTTTAATTCAGGTTTGTCTTTTTCAAATCTCATAATTTTAAGTAAATATTTTTAGAAATAATCAATTTAAAATTAACTATTTATATTATAAATAAATTATTTAGATTTTTTTTTATTAAAGTGTAAATACGTAGGAATTTAGTTTATAATTGTAAATATTAGGATGATTTATTTAACGCCATGAATACTTCAATGTGTAAAGGAATTTGTAGGTTATAATAAGAAGTTAGGACAATAAACAAGTGACGCCGCTGTGTTAGTTATCACGTGAACATATGGCCCGTCACGCTTATAAAATCGCCGCTGCGAGTAGTTCGTGATAACCTTTGCTGGATCAACGTATGGAACACAAGTGAGTAAACTTTAGTAGGAAGGTTTTGTGAAAAACCCGACCTAATATTATAAATTTCCTTTAAAAACCCGAACTTCTTCATGCGGAATAATTAATTGGTGAAAATTAATTATATAGAGTGCTATAATAAACTGTGTTTTACGTTTTTCTTCTACGACATTTTTTTATTAAACACCCCCCCACACACACACACAACTCTGACATTAGATATTTTTGAATGTGAAGGCTCGCGAGTGCCATCTACATCCAAAAATTATTACATAAAATACACTCCATAACAAAGAAATTGGTCTACGAGATACACTGCAAAATTCATCATCGAAGAAGAGGAAAATCAACAAAGTAAGAAAATAAAATAATTTTAAACAAAGAATTGTACAAAATACCCTGAGAGAGCACAGCACTAAATTGTCGCCCAAAGTAACGATTTAACACAGCATTAAATTGACACCCAAAACGTGGGGCATATCAATAAATTTGCAAAGTACCCTGAGATCACAGCGATACGTTTTCCAAAACAAAATATTTCCAAAGGTAATGATACTGGATTATTAAATGAACACATGTTAGTTTCTTAATGAAAAAATAAATAATTATCAAATGTTTGTTCGGGACAAATCTTCTAGTTTCCATAGACACCACAGTCTAGTCGGCAACTGTAGCAGTGCAAGTTTTCAAAAATATAACTATGAAATTAGAAATAAACGTCAGTCAACTTCCTGATAAGTATATTTTTTAAAGATACCAACAAAAATATCACCTTAAGAGCTCGCGCACACTACAGATTTACTATCGGCCGATGGTTTATTCTGCATCAAGCTACGAGAAATGTGATACGTGGCTGTACATTAAATTATTATAGGCCACGTAATCACACTTCTCGTAACTTGATTCAGAATAAACTATCGGCCGACAGAAAATCTGCAGTTTGCGCGGGCTCTAACATGGACTATTAGATTGCAAAAAGATCTTGATTATATCTAAAAAATTGCTTAAGTAAATGTAATATGACTGATATGACATTTCTAATGGGAAACTTTAGAAAATAATTCGTAATATTATGTACTATGAATTGTTTAAGAACACAAACTAGAGCAACCCCGTTATAATCAGCTTCATATGCTTGTCGGCTCTGATGTTTAGAATGTTGAAAAAATATTGTAACTGATTGAGGATTTCCATGCAGTACTTTACCTGTGGGATGTTTCTTCAGTGGATTATAAAAATGGCATAAAAGACAGTCGTAGAAGATTTAGCTAAAAAATATGTAATATCATAAAGTTGAATAAAAAAAACGTGGTCCTAAAAGGTCAATCCCGTATAAAAAAGTTCTCGCATCCAAGAAAACTGGTTCCTCTCCATCCAATTCCAACCTCGCTGTCTTTGGCTTTGTAGCCGTTGCACGACTAGTCAAGGAATAGCATATTTATTCTAGACACTTTGTCTCTCAACAATATTTCCAGACTTTTATAGGCAATTGCATGACTTATGGTTTAGAGGATTATCTCAGTGCATCTCTATTTGAAATAGCCGGTATAAAATTCAAAATTCAAATTTAAATTTTATACAGGGTGTTAATGAAATGTGGCACCAAAAGTACACCACACTGATCAGCAGTCCATGAAAATGCCAAAATCGAAAAAATTATTGTCTGGTCTGCTTTAGTTTTGAAACTGCAAACTGTTAAAGTTACTGTTACTGTAAAATGTGACGAATTACAGTAACGCGCCTGATTAAAAATATTACTAGCATTATTAAGAGTACCGCTCTAACATTTTATGAGGAATAAAATTGTCCTACATATTAGTCTTTTTAAGAAGTAAAATCTTTGCTGTTTACCAGAATTTACAAGCAGACAAAACTGTTTTTTGATTGTTTCATAAACATAAATCATGTTAGATTAAGTGACCATTCACAATAGGGAGCTTTTGCAATTACGTTTCACGTGCCCGTCATCCTTTAACGTTAACTTTATTAACCCCGTTGTAGGAATTTACGTAATTTACACTTTGAAAGTTTTTGCATCATATTACGTCGACGTAAACGTGAATGTGAAACAAGAAAGTAAATCATAGTATTTTGTCTTGTCAGATTTGGTTTCGGTCATTGTCATTTAATTTATATACCAAATCTGAGTTTTGTGACTTTCGATAACATATTCCAACGCTTTGTAATGTCAAATTTCATAAATTGACCGGCCCGTCATTGCATACGTGATGAACTTAGGTTTCACGTAGTCCGTCATACAAAAAACGTGAACGTAAACGTTAAAGCTGAATGTAACTAAGCAACTGGTCATTTACGTATACGTTTAATATGAAAACGTAATTGCAAAAACTCCCTAATATTTAGACGTAAGCGTAAAAAATACGTAAAGATAGTAGATATGTACATAAATGTAAATTTTTGGTATATTTGTCAATTCATACATCAATCAGTACTCTGTAATGGTTAATGATGAGTCTCGATCCTCTTTTTTGAAGTACATATACAGGGTGATTGAAATTCGAGGACCAGCATGGGGATCTCGCTTATTATAAAAGATAGAGGATCGGTTAAATGGAGGCAAAGTTGCCAAATTTCATGCTGATTAATAATCTGTTAAGAAATATCTCGAACGGTTTCTTCACAATCGAAGAAAAACGAAAAATTGCGATTTTCGAAAATCGGACATAACTTCTTTATTTATGATTTTTTCCAAAATCTGTGAAAACATTCCTGAAGCAACGTACTTTATTTCTAGAGCGATTCTTTTTTGTTTTTCCAGAGCCAACTTCATTTTTTCTTATGAGCGCGATTTTTGTCGTTTAGACAGATAGATAACACATTTCTTTCTGAATACATTGGTAAGCCACACATGCTATTTTCTTCTAATTTTCATTGAGAAATATTGAAAAAACTGAAATTAGATTCATGTATACACATTAACTTAGCTTAGGTTCAATTGTATGCTGCGTATCCAAGGATACGTATACCTTTGTTTAATTGGTCTGTCACTAAATACAGAATCGCATATTCAAATGAAGAAAAACGTGATATGTTGCGCATTTTTTATTTGCCACAAAAATTCCACTATAAGTGCTCGGTGATATTTGGAAACCTATCCGAAGATAATTCAACCAAGTACATATTAGATATTTTTCCAAGTTGGATAACAATTTCATTCAAAATGATACATTTTAAACTCCAAAGGAATGTATAGAAATAGAATAGAGAAACAAAATCACAGCATTTGTTCGAAGACATTTCCATTTTTCGCAATACTTAGCCGTTGTATCATTTTGTATCAAATTGTTATCCAACTTGGAAAAATATTTAATACTTGGTTGGATTCTTTCCGGATAAGTTTTTAAATACCACTGAGTACTTGTAATGGAATTTCGTTGTGACAATAAAACATACGCACCATATCACGTTTTTCTTCATTTGGATACGCCATTCTGTATTTAATGACAGATCAATTAAACGAAGGCTGGCTACGCAGCGTAGAATTGGATCTAAGCTAACTTAATGTGTGAAAATAAGCTAACTTAGTGTGTGCACATAATGTAATTTCAGTTTTCTTTTAAATTTCTCAATAAAAATTAAAAGAAAATAGCAAGTGTGGCATACCAATGAATTCAGAAAAAAAGGTGTTATCCACCTGTCTAAACAATAAAAATCGCGCCCATAAGAAAAAATGAAATTGGCTCTGGAAAAACAAAAACGAATCGCTCTAGAAATAAAGTACGTTCGCCATTCAATCAAGCGTATAAAGTTGCTTCAGGAATGTTTTCACAGATTTTGGAAAAAATCAAATAAAGACGTTATGTCCGATTTTCGAAAATCGCAATTTTTCGTTTTTCTCCGATTGTGAAGAAACCATTGGAAATATTTCAAATTTCTTAACAGACTATTAATCAGCATGAAATTTGGCAACTTTGCCTCCATTTAACCGATTCTCTATTTCTTACAATAAGCGAGATCCCCATGCTGGCCCTCGAATTTCAACCAACCTGTATAAAATTGATTGAAAAACATACCGAAAATTTGCAATTATGTATCTACTATCCTTACGTATTTCTTACGCTTACGTCCATTGTGAATTGGCACTACTATTGGCCAATAAGACATGTATTATTAATCTATATCATCTGTTTATCTCCCTTTATTTTTGAGATCCAAGGCCAACATGTGTTTTTTTAATTCACAACCTCCTATTTTTTAACTTTATTTAGTAGTCCATTTTATTCTCTTAACGGCCATATAAAAACGTTACATAAGAAAGTTTTTGAGAAAATTATACTATTTTATATTATATTATAATAATATTTTCCAGTTTTTTTCATATCAGTATGTATCGTAAAACGTTAAATGTGTAGAATTGGACGTTTCTTCAGGTGTGATATAAATACACTCTGAGATTTACTTCTCTCTCATTTACTATACAAAAATTATAAATGAATGGCTAAAAACTTCAAATAGTAGTGAAAACAAAGTTTCTAATGAAAGAAATGCTAGAAATATAGATATATGTATAACCTGATATCTGTAGAAAGCTAAGTTTAAGAACTACCCATTTCTGAAATAAAAAATAGGTCATTTCATTAAAAAAAATGAGATACTGAGTGCTTCGCAAGTACTGTTTGCCCTGCATAATGCTAAAAGATATTTTAACTTTTTTCATATTTTTATAAATTTATAAATTATTTATAAGTCCTATGAATATTTTGTTATATTTTCTTAAGTCTGTATCATCTCCATAGTCAGAAACACAAGTTCAAAATTTGTAAATTTTTCGAAGAAGAAATTTTTTCTTACGAAAATAACTGAGCGAAACCAATATTCAGGGAAGGCCAAAAGTATGGAACCGGCTTAATATTTCGGAAACTGTTTGACGTATCAGAATTAAATTTGGTATGTGCTTTAAAGTCAATAAGACCTACATTATCAATTTATACCATCTGTTTATCTTCCTTTATTTTTGAGATCCAAGGCCAACTTGTGTTTTTCTTTAAATCACAACCTCCTATTTTTTTACTTTATTTAGGCCCGTACCTATAGTCAATACTCGGCCTCGTGCTTGAGATCTTCTTGGCGGAGAACGACTCCAGCAGAGAATACTTGAGCCAACCTATAATGCAGCCTTCGTGAATGCTCGGTCAAGTAGTAAACGGCGCCGGCGTATGAATGGAGGTAAATTTGATAGTTGTTAGGCTTTATCATAGGAAATTTTAAGTGGATTGCTAGGTTTTGCGGTTGATTATTATTTATATAACCCCAACAAATTATGTCGTCTATTTTAGTACCTATATTGTGTCACAAGGGTAGAAAGTGAGCATTAGCAGCTCATAGGTAAGTGTTTTTTTTAAATCACAACCTCCTATATCTTTACTTTATTTAGTAGTCCATTTCATTTTCTAAACGGTCATATAAAATTTTTTATAAATATTTAAGAAAGATATCCTTTTCTATAATTTCAAAAATTCTTCTATTGCAATAAAAGAATTTTTGAAATATAGAAAAGAATATCTTTATTAAATATTTATAAATATTTATTGCAATAAAAGAATTTTTGAAATTATAGAAAAGAATACCTTTCTTAAATATTTATAACAGAATATATAAACAGCATGGAGAATTCAATCAATAAAAATTTTTTACGTTACATAAGAAAATTTTTGAGAAAATGGCAGTTGAATATAAAAAAATTTAGTTGCAATAAATCTGTCAAAATTCAATAAAAATGTCCTCATATGCTCCCTATGTACCATTTGTCTTAAAACTGAAACAAAATAATACTCTATTTTGTAAAAAAAATAACAAAACATGACAAAAGGAAAAATGAACATACAAAAAATAACGAGTATGGTGCAGTTTTTACTTGTGATATTAAAATATGGAAAAGAAAACAAATTCACATCGAGTAAGGTATATTTAAAGTACTACTTGATGTTTCGCGAAAGTGATATTATAATATCACGAGTAAGAACTGCACCTTATTACACTCGTTATTTTTTCAGTGTTCACTAGGGTGGGTCATTTTTATATGGAAAAAAACGAATATTGCACTTTTGATTTTTAATAGCAAAATTATGTTGCCTTTACATGAAAACAGTGTAATGCTAGAATTTAAAGTAAATAGCACCTCATCTTCAGGTTGCGCTTTGCCTTGGAAATACGAATAACTTGAATATATTCTGGTAGTCATACAACATAAATGTCTCAAGGAAAATAGGGTTTTTAGAATAAAATAATCATTTATTAATAATTAAAAAAATAATACAACAGAAAAATTAATGAAAATCATTCAATATTGAAATCTTTCTTGCTATCGAATTTAGACATTGCTGCGAGATTCGAGTTTTAATTTTATCCATCTTCTCTTGCCCTTTTAATATACAGTTTTGATGATAACTCTGTTATTATTATTATTATAAATACGAACTTTTCATGGCATACTATATGGCCTTTCTTGTATAATTTCAAAAATTCAAACGTAAGGCGCACCCTCTAAATATTAATTAAATTCAAAAATATTTCGTAGGTGTCATAATATCACTAAGAGACAACATAATTTTGCTATTAGGTAAGATTATCTCAAAGTTTGGTTTTTTGACCCACCCTAGTGTTCACTTTTCGTTTTGTAAAGTTTTCTTATTTTTTTTACAAAATACAGTATTATTTCGTTCCAATTTTAAGACAAATGGTAAATAACAGCTTATGAGGACATTTTTATGGAATTTTTACAGATTTATTGTGATTTAAATTTTTCATATTCAACCGCTATTTCAAAAAATGTTCTTATGTAACGTTTTAAAATTTTATATGGCCGTTTAGAGAATAAAATGGACTACTAAATAAAGTAAAAAAAAATAGGTTATGATTTAAAAAAACACAAGTTGGCCTTGGATCTCAAAAATAAAGGGAGATAAACAGATATAAATTGATAATGTAGGTCTTATTGACTCTAAATCACATAATTGAAGAAATTAAAGAAATTTTGGTATGCGGAAAATTATTCATTTTAATTAAGGAAATTAATAATGATGATGTTTTCTTACATTTATTTGTTGTTTACGTACACATTAGCTAGTTATCATTACAAATTATTTAGGCTACTTGATTGTATACATGTACATGGCCTACTTATTCGAAAATGATTCTCGTGAATTATTTAGTTACTTTGTAAGCAGATTTAAGAAATTTTGGTATCCCCGTAAAGAGAAGAAACAGTCTGTATACAGTGACCGGCAGAAAGTTGGACACATATGGGAAACTTTTTTATTATTGAGTTCTCAGAAAAAATAATTCTTTATGAAAGCTCCTTCACCTTCCCAAACTCAAATATATCAAAATTTGGAAACCTCTTGTCATATACTGAGAAAATAAAAATATTTGAAATCGACATAAGAGTAAAGTGCCTTTATTTTTCAAAATATGTACGCGAAAATATTATTTGAAAAAGTTATTTAGAATTGCTATATGCAATATGAAATTATGGCTATCTACGATTAAAAAGAAAATTTTCGATTTATCAACAGATATTCAAATTTTGACATGCGCATTTTGAGTTTGGGAAGATGCAGTAGCTTTCACAAAGAATACATTTTTTTGAAAAACCAATAACAAAAAAGTTTCCATATTTACAGTTGGTTCTTGTCCGATGAAATTTGTATCACAAAATCTTAGAAGATTTTGTGATACAAAAAAGTTTCCCATATGTGTCTAACTTTCTGCCGGTCACTGTAGAACAGTCTTTCTCAAAGTGGGCGATAACGCCCCCTTGTGGGCGCTAGAGGCCTACAGGGGGGCGGTAAAGGGCACAGAGAAAATTGCAAGAAACAAGATAAGACTCATATATGGCAGCCTATAATTTAACTAAAGTTATTAAAGTAATGATTGCGATTGTGATTTTTAAGATGTGGTAAAGTTAAAAAGTTTCGGGGGCGCTAGAAAATAATTGATTCTCAAAGTGGGCGGTAGACGAAATTAGTTTGAGAACCTATGCTGTAGAATAATAAAATTTAAGGTATCGCCTCAGTACGACGGCGATGTATGGTACCACAGGTTAGTTTTTATTCTGAGTTTTCTGTTAAAGATTTCAAGAACAAAAAATCTACTTACCAGTTACAACAACTTCGACAGATAAAATACTTTTTATAGCTTCCAGTCGGCGCAAGGAGTCCTTGCTGGCCGCAACGCATCGATACTCTCCACCCTCCTGGTAAATAACGTGCTCCAGCCTCAATTCCTGCGATGCGCCCAACGGTTCGAGTCGTCCCGAACTCGAGTCCATCCTTGACCAGCAGCCCGTAGTACCTGACAACGAAAACAATTTGATTTACACTTCAAACGCAAAACTACCCCGCCGTATTTGTTCCGCAAGTTTCGGCGTCCCTGGCGGTTCAAGTGTAATCGCATCCGCGAGCGTTTACAAATAAAACAGACCGCGACACGGAACGGCGGTTTTACCGCACAAACGCCCGCTCAGACTTAAATTTAATTTAGAATATTTCATTGTGCAAGTTTATATATCGATCACTGCGTACACAATTGCCGCTGTGAATACATCAAAAGATTTCAATGATTTGAAACTGAAACCGGAATTTACATTTATTTGTTTCAAGCTTGCGGCGTTGTAACATTTCTCATAGCTATTTTTTTAATATGCAACGTGTCCCAGGAATAAATGTTAAGACGAAAATGGTAGAAAGTAGACGAAATTTCATCGATAAAAAACCTGTTTTGTCAGGGTCGGAACGGCTTATTATTATTATTTTTTTGTTGAATTTTATTTACAAATTCATTCAAAATTACCATATTTGTCAAAAAATGAACAAAAGTGCAACTTTTTCTCTTTAGTTCTCGGTCATGTTTTAGAAAAAAGAAACCAAACCACTTTTTTGCATCTATAAATCATATCGAAAACCCACCGAATAAAAATAAAGTTCAGTGTTCTTTCCTTGTTAGTTCATAAGCAGTGACGGTATGAAAAGTACCCTGCACAAGTGTAAGTTTTACAGATGTAAAAAAGTAGTACCCTTATAAGTTTTCTTTCTGAGTGAGAACTAATGAGAAAAAGTTGCATTTTTATTCAATTTCTGTTTCAACCTGTCTCAACAGGTTCATATACGAGGTGTGTAAATAAAGTACTGAAACTGGAAGCGTAACATTCTACGCGGCAACACTGTGGGCATGTCTTTTAGAGGGGTGATAGGTCAACATCCAATGCGTCTTCAGTATGAGTTTCAACTCCCTAGCGTCATTAGTTGATCCGTAGCAATTCTTTTTGTAAAGTTGTTTTTTCTAGTGCGTTCGGAAAATTTAACTCTTCCCCAATCATTCTTGTTGTTAGCCGACGGTCAGAGCAGATTCTGTCGACATTCTGATCAGTTCGCGATGTTTTGAACAGTTCTCGATGGCTTTTCACTATGAGGTTCGTCTTCAATCAATTCTCGGCCTTTCGAAAATGCCTTAAACCACCTGAAAATCTGTGTTCTTGATAAAACATTCTCTCTATACGCCTGCTGAAGTTTTGCAAAAGTTTCA
This sequence comes from Dorcus hopei, assembly GCA_033060865.1. Classification (NCBI taxonomy): domain Eukaryota; kingdom Metazoa; phylum Arthropoda; class Insecta; order Coleoptera; family Lucanidae; genus Dorcus; species Dorcus hopei. The sequence continues at coordinate 42,191,046 of CM065420.1, forward strand.
CTCGCGGTGTGCCCGAGTCTGAAGCAAAACTTGATAGTATACCATTGTTCGAAATTGTTACCACTCATTTTCGGAACGCACTAGAAAAAACAATTTTACAAAAAAATTCGATGTGGATCACCTAGTGACGCTAGGGAGTTGAAACTCATACTGAAGACATGATACTACGAAGCTTAAAGGTATGCTCTTGCGCATCGACCACGTCATCCTGTGACAAAAGCGCCGCGAATTCGTCTTAAAATGAGAAAATAAGAAAAAAGATTCGCACATTTAATGAGATCGGAGACCTAACTAAAATATAAAGCTGACGATAAAGTATATAAAAGCATCATAAATGGACATTTATTAATTTTGTTTCTTTCAGTTATAGCACACAAAGTTTGATTTTTGTCACTCAGTGACGCTATGCGCAAACGAAACGTAAACTCGTCTGTTTACGTATCATACCTTTAAGGTCGTAGTATCATGTACTGAAGACGCATTGGAAGCTGACCTTTCAGCCCTCTAAAAGACAAGCCCACAGTATTGCCGGGTGGAGCGTTACGCTTCCAGTCTCATTACTTTATTTACACACCTCGTAGTAACTCTGGCAAAACGTGTCTGTATGTCGTTCGTGGTTGGGTTACAGCAAACCGTTACACGGTCTTCGTAATTTTGTACTGGGTGTCCCAACGGTGTGTATTTCTTCTGTGGAGCCTATAGAAATAACAAGTAAAAAAAAAGAGGTGAAGAAAGTTATAGTAGACATCACGCGGCACATTTTCAAATTATTTTTAACTATACAGGGTGTTCCAGAAAATGGTGGTGTATAGAGAGATAATTTTTTTAAATAGAACACCCCGTATACTTTTACAAATTTAGATGTTCCGCGGAAAGCTGATTACAACAATATAAATATATATTGGTTTCACTCAGTTATTTTCGTAAAAAAAAATGTTTTCTTCGAAAATTCCTTAAAAATTTACAAATTTTGAACTTTTGTTTCTAACTATAGAGATGACACAGACTTACGAAAATATAACAAAATATTCTCAAGACTTTGGACTTTACGAAAATATGAAAAAAGTTAAAAATATCTTTTAGCATTATACAGGGCAAACAGTACTTGCGAAGCACTAAGTATCTCATTTTTTTTTTAATGGAATGACCTATTTTTTATTTCAGAAATAGATAGTACTTAAGCTTAGCTTTTTACTGATATCAGGTTATATACCTTTATTTCTAATATTTGTTTTACTAGAAATATTGCTTTTACTACCATTAGATTTTTTTGGTTTTTAACCTTTTATTTTTTGAAAATAAATTATAACCATAAGTTTGAAAGTTCCTAGAACTTCCCAAACTCAAAATGCAGATAGCAAGATTCGAATACCACTGGTCACATACCGAGGAAATAAAAATATTTGAAGTGGACATAAGAATAAAGTACCTTTATTTTCCAAGATATGCGGAAATATTATTTGAAAAAGTTATTCAGAATTGTTATAAGATCTCAAATATGAAATAATGGCTGACTACGATGAACATTTTTTTTCACATATTTACCTGTTTTTCTCGTATCAATGTGAGTATTGTAAAACGTTAAATGTGTAGACCTGGACGTTTCTTCAGGTGTGATATAAATACACTCTGGGATTTACTTTTTGCTCATTTACTATACAAAAATTATAAATGGAAGGCTAAATTGTTCAAATAGTAGTAAAAACAAGGTTTCTAATGAAAGAAATGATAGAAATATAGGTATATAACCTGATATCAGTAGAAAGCTAAGTTTAAGAACTACCCATTTCTGAAATAAAAAATAGGTGGTTCCATTTAAAAAAAAATGAGATACTGAGTGCTTCGCAAGTACAGTATGAGCATAAATGTTTGAGGACAAGTTGAATTTCCCGCGTTTCAATATTTTTCTTAAGTTGGTCAAATGCATAGCTTACAAAAAAATAGGCAAGTAATTTGTTTATTTTAAATACAAGAAGCGGCAATAACTACTGACAAGTACATTAGGCAAACGCGCCTCATTTTGTCTTATGAATTCTTGGAGTCGGCTGCAAAATTTACACAGGCGACACTGAACAAAAATTAATTTCTCAGGACGGCCACACACAAAGAGTAAAAATTACTAGATAGAGACGCGGGAAATTCAACTTGTCCTCAATCATTTATGCTCATACTGTACTGTTTGCCCTGCATAATGCTAAAATATATTTTAACTTTTTTCATATTTTCAAAAAGCCCAAAGTCCTAAGAATATTTTGTTATATTTTCGTAAGTCTGTGTTATCTCTACAGTCAGCAACATAAGTTCAAAATTTGTAAATTTTTAAGGAATTTTCGAAGAAAAAATTTTTTCTTACGAAAGTAGCTGAGCGAAATCAATATTTCTTTATATTATTGTAATCACCTCTCCGCGGGACATCCAAATTTATAAGAATATACAAGCTGTTCCATTTAAAAAAATCGCTTTGTATGCACCAACACTTTCTGGAACATCCTGTATAGTTGAAAATAATTTTAAAATGTGCCGCGTGATGTTTAATATAACTTTCTTAATCTTTTTTCTCTACTTGTTATTCCTATAGGCTCCACAGAAGAAATACACACCGTTGGGACACCCGGTACATTAAATTTGGACCGGAAAGTTACGTTCTTCGAAGTGATCATACACACATAAAAATCTGGAGTTAATTCTAACACTTTTTCAACTCCTTTTCGGTGTTCCTTCGCGTCCATCCGTTTCTGGTGTTAAAATTAACGGAGTTAGGACGCTTAACTTTAAAGAGTGTTAACTTGTCTTCAAAAGTGGCTTTTTAACCTCTTAAGTGGCTATGATGGATATAATCGTCATCACTATACACTGCGTTCGTAAAGTATGGAATAAATTCATTTTCTACGAAATAAACGATTTTTATGTAAAATCCTGAAACAGGTCGATTTTTAATTAAAAAATGACACTATTTTAGCGAAATTTTGCATCTCCCCCTCCAACCCCTTCCGAGTGACAGTTGCCCCTTTAAAATTTTTAAATGGAATGGGGGGACATGTGATACCTCATTTGAAAGGGCTTTTCATTCTCTATTCAGTAGTATAAGAATTTTTTTTAATTCCTATTTTTTCTAAAAAGAATAATATATTTCAACACACAAAATTTTAAAATGAAATAATTTAAATGAAATGTTCGAACTGGGAACCGTTTGATGTGAGGAACTAGCTCTTGAAATTTGCCCCTCATTAAAGTTACACCCTATATTATTAATTTTAATAATAATATATTTATGAAGGTTTCGAGCTAAAATTTACATTCGGATAGAGTAGTACTCATATTTAAAAATAATGTCTCCCCAATAAAACGTTAAATGGCGCTCCAATCCCTTTTGAACGTTATTACAAGTAGACGAGCAAGCAGGTAAAGAAATACACGCTGAATTTTATTTTGAGACAATGCATCCGCCTGTTTGTTATAGTGGTCAGAAGGGATTAGCCCGCATTTTATTGGACATTATTTTTCATTCTGACCGTACATACACAGCACACTCAAACAAGTAAAAAGTATGTATGTTGTATATTTACAGTTGTATGTTGTATAGTCGTGCATAGCTTAAGTGCTACAAATTGACAGTTCTGTGAGCCTTGTACCGCATGGTTTTAAAGGTAAGGTTTGCGTGCAGGAGGTACATTTTAGATGCGCATGACTGTACTTTCTTTCCTTTGGAATTTGTTTTAAACTCTTTTCCACCTTTGATACAAGTGTATCTTAATTGATGATATTTAAGATTTGTCTCTAAAAATCTTGATGTTTCCTTTTTAGCGGCAGCAATTGTTCTTGCTTCTCTTTTATAGAAGCAAACGCACTTTACATCGCTATGTACATTTGTTAAACCCTTAAAAATAATTGAAGGTGTCGCCTACTTTTAACATGATGTAGATACGTTGTACGTTTACTTCGAAATTATAAATGAAATTGTTAAAATAGTGAACTACTTTAACATTACTACAACAGAACTGCGGTTTAAGCATTCTATTCGATAAAGTCCGCCGTTCGGCGGTATTATTACTTTCTGGAGTAGTGTTCCGCCGTACGTGCGCAAATCAGTTGAATTTTCGGCGGAATTGTGAGCTAAGATTATTTAAATCCCCCAGACGGCGGAATTTCGAAATACAATGCATAGTTCCGTCGGCAGACATTTAGCTACATCGATTTATTTAATATACTATCGTAATCAGAAAAACCGACTACACTCGAAATTTTAGTTAATTGAAGCGTGCTTCAAAATGAACTTCTGTCATTTTGACATTAATATTATTTTGACGAATTCCTCAATTAAAAACAATACCCCAATTAAAAACAATTCAGAAGGCAATAATTCAAACGCGATGGAATCAGTATTCAAGGAATTGCATCTGAATTAACTGTCAGTATTACTAATCACAGAGAATATTTATTCTTTGGAATCGAATGAGATGGATGAGATTTTATAGGTTGACAAATACATGACAAACCTAATGTTACACAACTAAATTTTTTGAAAATGGAAGTGTCGATTTCACTTTGCTGTAGTCGATTTTTATGATCACGATGGTACTTATAAGCTGCTTTCCCGTAACCCACTTTGTGCACGCAAACGAGCCTAAAAGCCCAAGAATTCGCGAAACGTACTTTCCAGTTGACGTTTCTACGTTCGCGTTTTGCGCTCAATATGTCCTTCCCCTGCCCTCTCAAGCACCACGTATTATTCTTGTGCTCGAAACACATGTTCCCCCACCCTTGAATTCTGCCCTGATACGGTGTCTAGAAGATAACTACAAAACAAATACGTATTATTGAAAAATAATTAATGTCAAATATTTTAATGAAACGTTTGATTAAACAATTTTTGAAATTCATTTTCAATTTGTTGTATGTCACACCTCTACAAATACGTTCCCGTTAGTATGTACTCAAAGCTCATGGGTTTAAAAGTCAACTGTGTTTAGTGCGCAAAATTCAGAGCTAACGGGAAAACGCTTATAATATTATGTTTTCTTACATTTAAGATTTGTTTTTTTTTTCATGAATACAAACTATAAAAATTGCATTTAATACTTTAATATTTAATATAATGGCATTTTTCATTCACTTGTTTTTAATCACATGTAAACTTTATCTATTTCCAAAAATTTTTGTTAAACTTTCATTTCTTTTGGAGTAATCAGGTGCTATTCCTGTCGTAGTTATATAATTTTCTGGTGCATTGTCCTCATTATTTATGTTTGTTATAAGAAGTGATCAAATGAAAAATGAATTAGAGTTGGCAATGCAACTAAACAAGCATATGTGTATTGAATCCATCGTTCCAACATTCCTTCAGTCACTTTGACGTTTCTACAAAACAAGAAAACCGTTTTATTAAAAAAAAAAAATAGATGCGTAAAATGACCGCTGCCTGCTGCATCAAGACACGCTTGAACTCTATGAAAAACTGCGTGAGTAACGTTAAACAACATTTCCGGCGTGTTATTTGTGTTACAATTGATTGACAATTAGTATCTATTAATATGACGTTATCCAAGACATGCATTTAAATTCCAACGCCTACCCTAATTCATTTTTATATTGATCGCTTGTTACAATCCTGAAGATCTACACAAATGTTATGCAGTACTCAAGCAGCTATAACACATTTGGTCACAAAATTTAGGTTGCTACTTCTTTTGAGAAGATCAAATGCATTCTCAATCACTATTCTACAAGTGTATGTTTTTTATTAAATAATTTTTGTTCTTTAGATATGTTAAATTTGGAAATTAAGCATTTTAAGCATGGATATGCCACATCACCTAAGAGAAACCCACTTAAACATTTTTCATAAAGTGATGATTTCTTGAAAGTCTTGAATCATGTAGGGATCCAGGCTTCACCATAAAAAATGTCAATAAACTTTTTATCACAAGTTGCAACTGCTTGTAATAAAATGAGCATGTTCAGACTTGGGTCGCTTAATTTTATTATGGCTCCAACTATGTATTTAATTAATTGATTTGCCTTCTTCTTCTTTAGTATTCATTAATTAACAATAAATCTGGTAATTATACGCCATTTTTTTATTAATGTTTCCCTTTTTCATCGCTATGTAAATATCAGTTTTCAATAATACAATTCTCTTTTATCAGTATGCATGACATTGCATTGTTAGATTGGCGCTTATTACAGCAAATTACAGTTCTCCAATACGAATCAATAAGATATTACTTGAAACAACATCATCGTTGCTTTCATAGAAGTTTACAACAGCGCTTTCTGTCAAATTAAATAACAGATCTCGCTTAGGGCTGACGAATATGCTACAAATCATTTCGACGTCTTCGCATCGGAGCAAACATAATGGACACGTGCTCGCAGAAAGTAATACGTGCTATGATTCGGTGCTTGTTCTCATTTTGTGCGCTCTGAAACGTGAACAGAAGAGAGGATCTGATGTGTGTCAATTGTAATAAAAGAAAACACAAATATGATATAGCTCTTCTGATATAATAAAGTTATGAGCGTTCAGTGCTTCGACTTCCTTCCAGAAAATCATCGTAGCATCTTCTTTGCAAAAGTAATTTGTGCCAAAGATGATTCTACTTAAATTTTACTTTAATTTGCTTAGTAGATCACAGAAATATTATTATAATGCATAAATAATTTTTCTTTTTATGCTTTTTGTTTTTTTTTTTAATTTGACACAACATGTATACCTCAGTGTATCTATGGAAATCGGGTTGTGTTTCAAGCTGCGTGGCACAAATATTGTGCCTCAGCACAGTAGGATGTCACAGAACTTGTCTGAACTAGTATGTCTAAAGCTTAGAGTGAGGAATAGACGCTGAAACTTGAAGTGATCGTGTTTGTTATAAATGAGGCATTGAACTGATAGGAAAATTTTATCACCTACACATCAAGCAAAAATATAATTCTGAACCCAGAAAATATTATCAGTAATACAAGCTGGTGAAAATCTGTTTTTGTTATGTGCCTTCCAACAAACACTAATTATTGGTCTAAGGAAATAATACAGTGAGCCTCGAAATCTGGAATAAAATTCATAATTTCTTTACTCTTGACATTTCGAAAAAACGCTCGGACAGGTAAATTTGTTTTCAAAAAGTTTCTACAATCCATTCCTTATCTATTTGTTATCGCAGTATGCCGTGAATGTCTAGTGAGAATGTGGTAGTCATGATTTTAAGGTGACTCCTTTTCGTCAGGAGGTAACGAGCGTCTAAATCACAGATTTAGACAAGATTAGAATGTCTATAGTACCTACCGACAACACAATCTTCAGCGCCACCTAGTAGAGTAGTAGAGTAAACAGTTGCTAAAGGCGGGATTTATAAAATTGTATTACTTTTTCACCAGAGGAATTTACAATTTTCAAGTAACAACAACACTTAAGTGCCGTTTGTACAATTATGGTTTAGCTTTAAGCTTCGCTTTAGTCCCATAGCATCAATTGTAAATTCAAGTAATTAAGCAAAGTTTAAAGTCAAACCATAATTGTACAACCGGCACTTAGTTTCACAATTAAATTTATCCAGGGTGTCCACCGAGTGCCGCAGTCTTCTCTACCGTCTATAGTATATAAAAATTCAAACGAGCTAAGATGTAACTCAGTCAGCTCTACTTCATAAAATTATTTTTGGCCATACAGAGTGTTCAGTAACTGAGAGCCATACCAAAGTTATATTTTTTTAAATGGAACACCCAATATATTTTTACATATTTCGAAAGTACGCATAACGAATAGGTAATAACCAAAAATTTAGGAAGTTTTACTTAAGAGTTTGTAAGATATTGATGTTTAAGTGTAAAAAATTGCCATAATATGAGTGCTTATATCTTTGTTATTTATTTACATTTCGTCTTGAATTTTTGTAGGTACTCAACACAATATCTTTTCTACAGAAATTTCAAAACAGCTTCCGTCTATCAGTTATTATGTGTACCGGGTGTTGAGTTTTGCAAAAGAGAAATTTTCTCAAAATTTTCAAATGGAACACCCAGTATATCTAGACTCTCGTGAAACACTGTTTTAATAAGCTTTCACAAAACGCCAAATCTATTTGTCTAAACTGAAGAAGTCGTGAGACAAAAATTAATAATTTTTCTTTCATTCAATGTTGACGTTATTTAGCCTTTCCGACCGGTTCTTCTGTTTTGATTTGGTGATAAATCAATGAAAATGTTTTATTTTTAAAAGTAATTGAATATATTCCTGTTAAAATAATTCCTATTTTTCTTTACTTTGAAAATATCTAAATAACGTTAAAATAATACATACTTTGATAATCGGATGACAGATTATTTTTAATTTGAATTATCCGATCACTACTTGAAAGCCTAGAGTTTTAAGTTTACTCAGTGCACCTCAGCATGCATAATCGAAAGCACCTATTATGCTGCTAATTAGACGAGACACCACTGATCGTATTCGTGCAATTGAAGGCCGCATTCGATATAATTCTTGATGCACGCAATGAGCAGAAGTATGAGGGAGAGCGACTGCGTGTCAGTGCATGTAAGAGGAAGAAAAATAAACACTCCGTGCGTCCAGTCGAATGCGCTTTAACAAATCACATGACAGATTTTCCATCCGGAATATGGCGACTCAGTTTGCGCGGGAAATATTCCCGCCAAGGAGAGTGAACCTGCTGTATGTATTTATGCTGTGGCGGTAGAGAAGACCGCGGCACTCGGTGGACACCCTGTATATACATGTTTAATTTAAAAAGTATTTATTTTTGTCGTTTAATTTACATTAACGTGTGATATGAATGTAATAGGATTTCTTCAAACGTTGATCCTCAACAGGAAAAAAATGAAAATTCTGTTCCTGACGAATAGTTGAAGTATTGCAACCGGAGCTTTGCAATAACAATAACATTTACTAGCCATGTCCAACGGAAACTACATAAAATATGGAAAACTATGAAAAAGAAAGAAAGCAAGAGTAAACTCCGGCCAAGAAAATGATCCATCGCATTAAAATAATGACAGCGTCAATAATTTACTTGTTGTGGTGCGGTCACATTTACGTTTAACGTAACGTCTAACGTGATTTTCAAAGTCTAATTTGACTAGTTTGGTGTAGTCGGTGTAGTTTTTACTTGTGATAATATGATAATATGATAATATGATAATATGGAAAAGAAAAAAATTTGATATTAAACTTCAGTGCAACCGCAGATTTATGTCAAATTAGGTGTTAAAAATCACGTTAGGTGTTACATTAAATGCATATCTGGCTGCGGCATTGAGGTGATCGAAAACTAATTTGCAATACAAAAAGTCCGCAAGAAAAAGAAGCCGCAAGCAAAAGGACATACAAAGCATCTACTTACAAAAATGAAATATAAATGTCAGTAATATGCATATAAAATGGAAACAAACATCACAATTTGCTCATGCGCGTTTTGATTATTAAGATTGTAATTGTTCTGCCACCTATGAGAGTAGTAGGGTAATTACATTGCGAAATGACCTTGGCCATTGAAGATCATACCCCCTGGTCTAAATAAAAACCTGGTCGAGTGGGTTGTGATCGAGGATTTATCCATTGCATTTACATAGCAGAATTATTAAATGTAGCCTACTTGACCAGGTTTTTATTTAGACACGAGTTATAACCTGTGAGCAAATAAAAATCAGATTAGAGCATGCGGTGCAAAGAAAATGTATGTCTGTGATTAAATAAAATGTCAATAAATTTGACAGTCCATGAATGTATTACATTAATTAATTCAATTAATCACAGACATACATTTTCTTTGCACCGCCTACTCTAATCTGATTTTTGTTTGTTCACTTTTCTGTGAGCAACTAAAAATCAGATTAGAGTTGGCGATGCAAAGAAAAAGTATGTCTGGTATTAACGCGGCGTTAGGCTGATTTGACAGTTCATGAATGTATTAGATTAATTAATTCAGTTAATCATAGACATACATTTTCTTTGCATCGCCGACTCTAATCTGATTTTTAGTTGCTCACAGGTTATATACCTATAGTCTGTTTTTTTTTAAGAAAAAAGTAGTTAGCGCTGCGAGCGGAGACCGATTTACACTCGCAAAATTAATCGTAGGCGGTAAATTTGAATTTTGAATTCATTCATTACATTTAAGGGCAATGGCTACGACTCCAAATTCATTATTTGGAAATAACTGAAAACAAAACAAACCAGATATGTAGAATAATAATATATTGTACATACAAATATTCAATATATAAACTCAAATAGAATGTAGAAATAAATTAATTTGAGAGATCGAATTGTAATATATTCAAATTGAACATAACCTAACTACTAATTGTCAGCATGATATATATCATAAAATAATAATTAGAACTCACTCACAAATCAAATAATTTATTGTATAAGATTCACTGATCACAATCTCTCTATGGGATCACCAGGCAGCAATTCCTGCAGCAATATCATGCGGTAAGGATAGAGCTGAATATCTTTACATAACAATTTGTGTCACGCTACCACAGAAAACTCAATGTGTTGTTATAATTGGCGGATAGAGGTGTGAGAAGCATTTTTCATTATGTCTTGCAATTTCGATAACCTTGGCACTACATTTTCGAGATTGACCTGTTGTTTTTCTTCGGAAAAGACCTTCAGTTTCACGAAACAACTGTACACACCACTGCAGATTGTCTTGGAATGTTTTGTGGTTAATAATAACATCGGAAAATTCAACTCTAAACTCCTCCAGTTTCATACTGTACTGTTTTTCAAAAAGCATGTAATTTCTACCTCGTTTCTCAAATCGAAATCCTAACTCTTTTCAAATCTTCCATACAGTGGACCTGGACATTGATGGTATAGTTTCGTTTTCAGTTATTGCCTGCAAACAACATACTCTCAAAGTAATCAATAATAAATAATAACAAAATTACAGCAATATCTATGAAAGAAAAATAATAACTAACTTGAAGAATTTTATCCAACGTTGGAATTTCATTTCTTTGAAAAAAGTTGTGCACAGTGCAAAGCATAGATTTTTTTTTATCTTCGTCTAAGCTTGTAAACAAGGTTGCACGAGATCTTTTCTTGGGTGGTGATGAAATAGTTCCCTCATTCTCTATTTCCTTAACAATTTTCCATACAGTGCTTTTTGAAATACCACAGTCTTGCAATCAATGCCACTGCCTGAGACTTCGATTTTCCTCCAGTAACCAAATGCTTGTTATACACCTATATTTAATGCCATACGCCGTTGTCCACTACTAATACGCATTCCTTGTGCACCTTTTTACAGGCATAAATGCATGTTCATCTTGTTCATTGGCCATAGTTAACAGGTTAACAGCTGATAAATAAAATATAAATGTATTACAACTATTGACTGTAAAACGGAAAACTTACCATATACCTTCAGAAATAAGCAGCGTCGTGAGAAGAATGTTTGTAAAGAATTAAAAGTAACTTGGAAATACGGCGATTTAACTTTTGTAAACAAGACCGATAAATATTTTTATAGGTTATGACAAACAATCAGCTGTTTTAAGGTTTAGGCGGTCACATATGCGGTCGCCTATTCTAGTGTAAATCTGGTCGCGATTTTGACCAATCATAAGCAAGGACAAATACGTCCTATCTCCTCCACACTGTTTTCTTAAGGCCGTTTTACATTGACAATTCATGAATTAATTCATGAAGTCGCTTCATGAAGAAGTTGGACAAGTGTAATGCACCAAATTTGACGTCAAATAAATTCATGAATTTCTTCGTCAACTTATTCACGAATTACAGCAAGTTCTATTTTTCGTCAATATTTGCGTGAATTTCAGGGGTACCAACAATAGAAAACGAAGGTTATGGTATTTATTTGCGCGTGGCAGTGTTAAATCGTCTGTAAATTCTTTCGCTATGTTGGTAATACCTATAAACGGGCATTAGAATCAAAGAAATTCATGAATTTCTTCACCAATGTAATACGAAATGCGTTCATGAATAAATTCACGAAGAAATTCATGAAGAAGTTCATGAATTAATTCATGAATAAATTGTCAATGTAAAACAGCCTTTAGGAAAAACAGACTATAGTTAGCCCATACCATAGCTTTGAATGGAATCCAATAAAATTGTACCGATACATGGCGCAGCAGCAAACACTTGTGAATTCAAGCTAAACAACAGTAAATTCAAGGAAATGAAACAGAGCACTATATGCTATTATCGTGCCATCTACATTTCAATAGTGCAAGCAATCGCAACTGCAGTTTTTTGAATAAAACCAGAGAAAAAGTATTAAAACATCACAAAAGCGGGTAAGACCTCCAGCCAGTCGGCCGCCAAAACTGCGCAAGCGCAAACGCGTGTCGGTATTTCGCGTTTTTTTCTTTTATTTAATAATTGAATCGGATCGGATATAACCGAAAAAATTTCATCGCATAACTAGAGTAATCAAGAAAACCTTTAAAACTTTAGAAAAAAAATCCAAAATAAAAAAAAATCAGTCTGTGACAGAAAAATACACAATTTAAAACAATATTTTTTGCAGTTCTTACTCGTGAAATTGTATTATTGTAATAACCTGTGAGCAACTAAAAATCAGATTAGGGCAGGCGGTGCAAAGAAAATGTATGTCTGTGATTAAATGAAAAGTCAATAAATTTGACAGTCCATGAATGTATTACATTAATTAATTTAGTTAATCACAGACATACATTTTCTTTGCACCGCCTACTCTAATCTGATTTTTATTTGCTCACTTTTTATTATCGTAATATGAAAAAGCGAGCAAAAGTATATCAAAGTACTTACTTGACGTTTTGCGAAATCGATTGTTCAGTTTATCAAAAGTGGATGAATAAAATAAAAGAGATATTTTTTTATAAATTAAACACAATGAAGAAAAAAATTAATAATTTATTAATTAATAATTATTTTATAAATTAAGGTAGGATGAAAATAAACATACTTAGTACATAAGGTCTGTTCGATAGCTCTGCACTTTCTACACTTTTAACACCTTTACTCTTTTTTTCTCACTCCTACTTATGTTATATTATTGCGACGATTCCGGCGCCAGCCCGACTCCTGCGTCACCGCCGACGCGCCTTAGACTAGAAACTTCGGGCATTTCGAGATCACGCCAGCGGTGGAATCAACCCTAGACTCTCCGTCGCCTTCCAGGCGCTTCTTGAAAAAAGAGCCCGGGTTATAAGGAAGCAAGCCGTCCGGGAATGGGAATTCGGCATTGGACATTTCGGCATTAAAGTTCGAGTTAGTCTTTCGCTCGGCTGTTAAAATAAATTAGACATAAGCTTGTAAACAAATTATTGTTTTAGTGTGAGTTATAAATAAATTGGTATTGCTTTTAAATAAATTAGTTTATTAACTATATCGTGTTTTGTTTTAAAATAAAAATTAATAGAACCCTTAAAATCGTTACATTATGTACATCGCACTCTCTCAGGAGCGGTTGGTGCAAAAAGTTTAGAAAAGTGCAGAGCTATCGAACAGACCTATAATATGTATGTCAGTTTTATAAATATACAGGATGTCCCAGAAATGCATATAAAGCTTCAGGTATTTCTTTCCTACATTCCATAAGGGTCCCAAGAAAGCAAAAATTAATTCTCAGGGTTTATTAGTTTCAGCACACGAGGACGAGACAAAGTAGGAGGCAAACAAAATTGGTAAACTTGGCAACGTTGCTTATACATATACAGTATGTCCCCGTATAATGGACCAACAATTTTTGAATTAAGATTTCATGTTCTGCACTTCAGGCCTGCTTGGCATGAAATGAATTTGTGTTAAATTTGACGCCGAAAGTCTTCAAGGTGGCGGAATTAACACAAGAAGAAGTAAAATCTATGTAGGTAAAGTGGTCTTCCTTTTGAATTTAGGAGAAAAATTTAGTAAGATAAAATGATTCCCATTTCAAATTAGGGAGATATACCAAATTATTGGAATATTAGGATTTCAGTACAGTTGTAAGACATTAACACTGTCAGGTGCTAATATGGACGGACTGTTTTTTGAATAATCATATTTCATTTGTTTTTAGTCAATAAAAATGTAGATGGCGTTAACATTTTACAACTTTACTGAAATATTTATATCACAAAATCTTTTAAGCGCACTATACATTTAACGTTTCGTTTTGACGAAGCTGTCGAACGACTGCGAAACGTTAAATGTATAGTGCGCGATTTAGTGTCCGCTTAAAAGATTTTGTGATACAAATTTCATCGGACAAGAACCAACTGTAAATAGAAATATTTATAATTTAATTAGTAATTTTCCGTAATTCAATCTTTTTTCTAGGATGTTGAAATTTGGTACATCTCCCTAATTTGAAATGGGAATCATTTTATCTTACTAAATTTTTCTCCTAAATTCAAAAGGAAGCAGGCCTGAACTGCAGAACATGAAATATTAATTCAAAAATTTTTGGTCCATTATACGTATTGTAAACTCAATCCGGGGACATACTGTATGCAGTTAATTTTTGATTTATATAAGAACTTTACACTAAATAAATTTCACATATATAATTGCAAATCCAATAACTCAAAGAGCAATTGCGGGACGGTGAAGAGTGCGATTGGTTAATATAGTCATTATTTGAAAAATGATTCGCACATTTGTTTGTGCGAATCATTAGAAATAAATTTTTATTTCTTAATCTTGAAGGTGATAATTGCAGTAACTCCACGTTACTCGACTCTACGATCCATTTTTCAGAGCGTTCCGCATTATTAACAGGAAAACGATGCATTCGCAGGTCGGCATCATCTCTTCGAGTTTTACCACAAGTAATAAACACACACTTATTACTGGGTGGGTTCATTTTTTCAGAGAGCATTAATTAAGAGCGATCTTTCTTATTCAGAAGCGACTGATATTGCCATTTTCCCATTTTGCGCACGCGAACGTATAGTCGTGCGCAGCTACAACTTGACAGTTCTATGAGCCTTGTATCCTCACACCTCACCCTTAAAATCTTATGTGTTTTAAGGGTGAGGTTTGCGTGTAGGAGATGCATTTTAGGTGCGCATGAATGTTTCCAAAAGCGCAAGGAATCGCGTAGCAGATATTAATGTTTATGCAGGTTTCCATACATTTGATCACTTCTTTAAAAGCAAATTTGCTTGAAAATCAGAGCTGACGAGGAAACGCCTATTTTTTGTTCCTGAAACATATTTCTGATGATATGGGAAGTGATATATTTTAAAATCTCTGGAATCTATAACGCGTAAATAATTGGATGCTGACTACTGGAAATTATTTATTTTAAGGTGATTTCGTTCGGAGCGCTTTGATTGTTCTATTTTTCTCACTCTTAATTTTATTTTGATTTTATTGTGAAATTCATTCACATATTAGCTGCTTTGTTTCGTTGAAAAGTTTGAATCGTGATTCGAATAATTCTCCATTACCCGTTCTGGATCTGAATGCATTTCAATCCAAACGGATCGTAAAATTGGAAGACTGAAAGGGGAAATGGGAATACCGACCGGGATTGAAATTTCATGAAGATCCATTTGCAAGAGAGCATCCATCTTTGAATCTAAACGCGTTATGGTGCGTTTGGATCAAACGAAAGAAAGCAGCTAATGTCGAGCATAATGTGTTTATTTAGCAATTGTGATAAGTAGTACATGTACACGATACATTGATATGTTATTACAGACTTTAGTTAAAAAGTAAATGATTTTTAGGTTAGTTTCGGAATTTTTCGATGTTCAGTGGTGCAGCAAGTGTAATATTAGTATAAGTATAAGTTCCTTTCAAGTTATTTTAGTCATAGAACTCCAGCGTATAGAACACAATTGATATTTCTCGAATCTTATTTAGTTAAATTTAGGGTCGGTTTATCGATGCTAGGTTAAATTCATCTTTCAGTTTGTTACCAATGGCAACAATTATGAAAGTATACGTTGCCATTGGTAACAAACTGAAAGATAAATTTAACCTAGTGTCGATAAACCGACCCTTAATGTAGTAAGTGTGTTATAAACAATGATTGGTTTGAGGATGTTCCAGAATATTGTAAAACGCTTGTGTGCGTTTATGACTTACCGCGGCCACATTTAGTGACCAGATAGGATAAGAAACTAATGTTACTATAACTCCTAATATTCTTAACACGTTGGCCAAAGCCGTATTTCAAATTTTTGTTGAAAACCATTTATTTGCTAATAATGCATCTATTATTAAATAGTACTACCAATTTTTCGCCGCCTGGTATCCGTTTCCAAAATTAACGCATCAGGATCCTTGATTTTTAATAAATAATTATAAAATCGGATTTGATTTGGGGTTTTTCTCAATTTTGGGCAGTTGTAGATAAAATTTTATATACCATGCGATTTATTGAAAACAGGCAAGGGAATGTGCAAACTTACGTCCTAGATAAGATTACTTTTAAAACAAACGTCAAAATAATTTTACCTATGTGATTGACAAAACGTCACGACAAATGTTCGAAATGTCGTCCTTCACTTTCAAAACAGAATTATATCATTCTTTTTATATTTAAACTTTCTAATATAAACTATTTTTGTTCATTAGAAAACATTCTAATCACAATTTTAAATATATTTTAACGTTTGTTCTTTGACAAATCTGGATATTAATTGACATTAATTATGTATGTAAAATTATTTAAGACATACGTTTTGAGATTCCAAAGCCAACTTTAGCTTGTTTTCAGAAAATCGTGGACTAGACTATGTAGAGCATAGTGTTGTAAAAATACGGTGTTTTAAAATATTTTATACAAACCTATATTTTATGATAAAAAACGGTATTTTATCATAAAATACGGTATAATACATGTCGATAGTGTAAATCGCAAAGTGCGTAATTCCATTTAGCAAAATTTTACAGGAGAGCTAAGAATCATACGTATTTTGCCTGCCAACAATTTGAAACTTCAGGATAAGTATTTTTCTGTACCAGCTTCTGTTGCAAAACGGTGTCTTAGGTATTTATCAGACTATAGATACGCTATTATATTACTAGATGATGCAATAAAAAATATTTTAGAAAAAATGTAGTTACGCACTTCGCGATTTACACTATCGATATAGGACTGTACAAAATAATGCTTCTATCACTCTATAACAATACAAATAACTACAGACTGATCTATAACGTCGGGGAAAGACTTCACTGGTTGATTCCTATGAGTAATTCAAACAAAAACTTCAGTAAACATGTGTCCGATAATGCTTTTTAACGGAAGTGTAACTCTTGAAAGTTTATAACATGCAACGTCAATCAAACAAAGCAATAGCAGTAGGCTTATTTCTTATTTCATTTGTTACTTATGAAAACAAAAATTAGTAACTGTTCAATATCTAATAAACTTTGAAACGTTACATTTCCGTTAAAAAGCATTTCGGACACATGTTTATTAGAGTTTTTTGCTTGAATTACTCATAGGAATCAACCAGTGGAGTTTTTCCCCGACGTCATAAATCAGCCTGTATTACTGGTATAAAATAAAGGTTTATTATACAATTCATTCGAAAGTCTTCGAACGAGGAAATGATCAGAAATCATAAATGTCATTTTCAAATAATACTTTTTGTATAACATCCTTCTTAAATGTTGAATACGAAAAACTAACTAGAAATAATCAATTTATTTATAAGAAATAATAGTTACTTTGGATCTTCTATTTTCTTTTTTGTTTTCAAGGTTTAAGATAATGGTAAGTAATATCATGAAAACAAGACGACGCTACTTTCAGTTTAAAATTGCGCGAAACTCAAGGTGGGAAATAAATGGCTGCGAATACGGTAACTCTATTAGGTGAGGAAGCGCTAAAAACAAAACGTGCGCTCACAACAAAAGGAAGAACTAACCTGGAGGGCAAGCAAGTTGAACGGCTCCCCCAAGAGCAACTTCTAATTGTCTTCCGGTAGAACTGAGCTCTCCGATATCGAAATCGGGTTCTTGAGTCACTTCGATGTCACCTAAAATATAACATAACACAATGCAGATGCTCGAGCCGAGTCTTTCATTAATAAATAACGTAGTAGGACACTTTATAAAACGTGCTCGGAGGGTTTTAACTTAATTAACTGGCGTCTGCAGTTGAAGCTCTAACTCATTTTCAAGTTTGCCAACTAATCCTCTCACCATAACTATTTATAGCCGAACGTGAATGGCTTAATTGTAATAATAAAACTGAAGCCATCATACCGATCGTAACATATAATGCTAGGTAAACTTACTTGAAAATGAAGACATAATTCTGCATTTAAGTTTATAATTAAATAAGGCAAAGTAATTTCAGATAATTTTGTTGGGAAATAAAGGACACAGGGGTGTGTTTTTCATTTAACGACGAAGACAATGAGCAGGTACAGAGATAACCAAGCGCAGTATTTGCATTGCCTGTACGTGCCCCAAAAATAAGGTTACATATATTTGGCTTAAAATGGACGTCTACTACATAAATTGCAACATATTTTATGCAACACAAGAGGGTCGTGAATTCACACAATTGTCTTCATATCATATTGATCCTTACATTCCTTATACCAAGTGATTTTTTAAATTTTTTATCAACTCTTGCCTTGAGATCTGGACGGCATGTCTTAGCTTAAGTGAAAAGTACGTCATTGCACTCCTTTATGCTGTTTTATAGTAAAGCTACGACATGCCGTCCAAATTCCATGACAAGAATTGATAAAAAAATTAAAAAATCGGGCAGTATTATATTACTACAATACATGTATGATTCATATAATATGTGGATCAAGAAATGTATTATTTATTAATATTACTGAAAATTTAACAAATAGCTTAATTATGGCGTTATTTTTTAAAGACTACTTTGGATTACCTTATTTTTTATTCATGATTTGGTTCAATTTCAAGAACAATTTAAATTGTGCAGTAAATTTAATTGAACTATCTGAAATAATTAGAATGTATTCTGCTTCCGGACACTGTCTGCAGTCTAAATATTTCTTGTTCCGAATATTTATTGTCAAAATTGTCAAAACGGCCTAAGACTAGTCACATAGTTCAACACACTTGCTGACCAACTAACTCTATGTTAAATAATAGACTTACTTCGAACATTAAGATAGTAGCCGATGCTAGAAAACCTGCCCAGAAGATGGCGTGATACACATTTGTACCAACCACTGTGTTCCTTGCGAATTTCTGTGAAATTTAGGAAACCATCGGAGCTTTGCTGTACCGGTGGGTCACTGTCGTCTTTCTGCCAAATTGGGGCGGCCTTAGGATTCGCGTCCACGTCACATTTCAAAGATACCGGCATTCCTTCGCGGATGGGAAATCCAAATCCTGGTTCTCTGGATATGGCGAATGAAGGTGTATCTGCAACAAGGTTCAACTTTGCTAAAAAAAATATTGTATCTGAATTAATTAGCGACAGAGAATTTAAAAAATACATTTTATTATAAAACTAACAAATATAAAATGTTAAAAAGTTAATCTACTTTTTACTTCTTACTTCTTCTGCTTTTATGTATTCATTCTCAGTTTAGTTCTGTGTCTATTAGTCTACTGTTTCTTACATAAAACAAGCATTTCTGTTTTTTTTTTTAAGTTTAGTTTAGTTATTTTAAGTTTATATCTTAAATATTTGTTAGAGTGCGTTTACTTTCACTTTTTTCTAGATTTCGGTGAAGGAGTATTAAAAGATAAAGTTATGTACAATCTGTTTCAAATTCGATCCTCACATTGGAATCTCGCTTATTTGAAGAGATAGACGGTAGGATTAAATTTGGCAAAGTTGCTAAATTTTATGAGCATTAATAATCCACAGAGAAATAATTTTTATATTAACTCTTATTCGAAGTAATTGTAAAAAATGAAAAGTTGTCATTTTCTTATTTTTCATCTATCTTCTTTATTTGAAGAGATATCAAAAAATAAAAATACTTTCTTAAGACACTTTTGAATTCTCTACATACTGATTTTTTTTTTATTAATCTGTGGTGGTTGCCCAACGGGGTCCTAAGTCAAAGACTTGTCAGGACCTCAGGAGCGGGAGTGTATTTGAGTGTGTGTAAAGTGTTCCATGGCTTTGTTATTTCCAACTTCCTCGCCGTTTAAGGGGAAGCAGTATCGAATTTTATCCCCAACACTGAAGGGTACCTGAAGTCGATACCGACCAAGCCCGAGAAAAATCCCGAGTTCGGTTCGAACCGACGACCATGCGATTGCAAGGTCGGTCCCTTACCACTTGGACCGTTCAGGCGTTAACTGATAAATACCATTTTGCTATAACACTTTTCATCAATTCGATGTCATCATCAAGTTCACTTTTCCTTATGGGCACCATATTGAAATTTAGTCGCAGAGGAATCTTCCCTTCCTAACGATTACGCCAATGTAGCACATCTTATCAAAAATCTTTAAAATAAGGTCAAAATTAAAATTTATTTTTGTCAGACAAGATAATTGACAATTAATGGAAGGTGGCTTTGAATTCAAATCAAAAACAGTATAATCGTCGTACTAATACATACTCGTTGCTAAATATTAACATAATAACAATAGCATAATGTTTAGCAATGAAGAAAAACGAGATGTTACGTGCCTTATATTCTGCCATACAAACAAAAAACAACAAATGAATTGTATTTTGAACATTCGAAGAGCTGCATTAAATTTAAGCAAACAAGCGCAATTATGTGTAAATGAAAATGGAAAGCTTGAACATTTAATGTAAATATCTTATTTTGAGTGCCTTTATTTATTTGTGTTATTATTATTTCTTCAATTTAATTCTAAATTTTTGTTACTATAAAGAGTAGGTACGTATTCTAGTAAATGACTCCTGCTCTTCAATTTTTTTGTCTAATTGTAAAAATATTATTCTAATCTGTTTCTTTTCCGAGTAGGTTCGAAAGTACCAACAGTTCACTTGCTGTATTTGCTTTTCTGTTGTACGAATAAAACACACGAAATATTGCTTTACCGGTAGTATTGCTGTACCGGTAATATTTATTAAACTAGTGCGTATATCAAATAAACTGCTTTTGATTTGAATCCAAAGATATCTTCTGTTAACTACAAAGTTACCTTCTGTTAACTACAACTTTTCTTATATCATATCAAACATTTTTAATTCTGACATTATGTTAAATAATTTTGATAACATGTGTTAAGAGTAGATTCTTTTGCGACTAAATTTCAATATGGCGCCCATAAGAAAAAATGAACTTGATGATGGTGATGATCAATTTGACGAAACGTGTTGTAGCAAAATGGTATTCATCAGTGTGTAGAGAATTCAAAAGTGTCTTAAGAAAGTATTTTTACTTTTTTGATATCTCTTCAAATAAAGAAGATAGAGGAAAAATAAAAGAAATTGACAATTTTTCATTTTTTACAATTATTTCGAATAAGAGTTAACATAGAAATTATTTCTCTGGGGATTATTAGTGCTCATAAAATCTAGCAATTTTGCCAAATTTAAACCTACCGTTTATCTCTTCAAATAAGTGAGATCCCAATGGTGAGGGTCGAATTTGGAACAGCCTGTATATTATTAATATTGTAAAAGGCGGACGGGGTTGCAAAAAGTGATGACACAAACAATCTCACGATCTCCTAAAATCTCAACTATGATGAATTTTAACTTCGAAATCCGTTACCCTAATTTCTCTACTAAGCAGATCTCAATTTATTCAATAATCCTAAAATTTCTCATTTTCAAAATTTTATCCAATCTGCAAATTTTTTTGGCTGCAAGTCGGCTGGATTGCAACGGGGTCCCTGATAGCTACTTCGGCCCTATTTGGGGCCTTATCAGCAAAACAGTAGATCTAGAAGTCCCTTGCAACCCTGACGACTAACAAGACTTTAAAACAATAACATAACATAGCAACGAAAAACCTTGGTACTTTGCTATAAAGAAGGTGTTCAAATTGTTTTTAAAGCTCATGTCGACCAAGTAGCGATTTTTTGTTATGAGATATTGAAGATATTAAAAAAAAAATTTCGTACTTTAACATCCTGTATCTTGAAAACAAAAGGCAATCGGACATTAGTGTATAAGACCTTTTTTTATTATTTTGTGGTCCTCTATCGCGTGGTACTATGCATTGTAGTTTTTTCAATGTTACCCTGTATAAACGGTGAGCAAATAAAAATCAGATTAGAGTAGGCGGAAAATGTATGTCTGTGATTAAATAAAAAATCAATAAATTTGATAGTCCAAATGTATTACTTTAATGAATTCAGTTAATCAGAGACATTGCACCGCCTACTCTAATCTAATTTTGTTTGCTCACTTTTTACTTTTTGTTCAAATTGACCTCTTCTATCACCAGCTATTGTTTGGCACACATGTCCTAGATTACCCTGTATATTTTGTAGAATAAATCTGAAAGTGTTATTACACTACAGCCATGCTATTTCTTCCCTTCGTCCCCACTTTTTCCAACTTCACCACATGATATCCGAAAAGCTCAATTAGATTTCTGCAGTATTGCAAGATTTCCAAAAGTATTGCTGCAATGGATCGCAGTTACATACATTAAAATTAGTTCCCGAGGATTGGAAAATTGGAGTTATATCGTAACAGAAAAGGATATTTTTCACTAAATATCCAGACCATTTCGAATGCTGACCTAGAATTTACAGACATCGTAGCAAGATGCACAGGGGGTACGCATGACATCACCATATTTAACAATTGCTATCGAAGGGCCATGTTTGAACAGGAAAGATAACGGGACTTTGTTTTACCAGTTGATTCAGGTTATGCTTGTAAATCTTATCTAATGCCTCCCGTGGAAGGACCAAGAAGTCTACAGGAGCAACTTTACAATGAATCACAAATATGATCAAGAAAACCTGTGGAGCGCCTCTTTGGATGCGGGAAGAGACGTTTTCCAGTTTTAGCATTAGGGCTGCAAGTGCATCTGGATAACGTATTTCCTATAGCTGTGGCTACAGCAATATTAAATAATATACTACGCCTAGCTGGAGAAGAAATGCCTCCTGACGATCCTTTTCTGCATCTTCATAGACTATGGGATATTTTGCTTCGAGAAGGAGAGATGGGAGAGCATGTGGCAGATAGAGTGAGGCAACCTAGACACGATGCTGTACGTCGCGTCGGTCGATTACAGAGAACTATTTCACAAGCTTTCTTTGACCCACGACTGCTTTTTGGGTTACTGTTAAAAACAGCAGTGGAGAGAACAGTAAAATAAATACCGTATGTCCGTCTGACAATGAGACATAGGGATTTAACATGGGAAAACAGAAATTGCTTTATATTATCTACCTGAGTACATATATACGAAATTCTGCGTTATAATCGGAAAGATTATTGCACTCAAAGTGTTTTGATACTAAATTTGTGCAATTTTAGCTGTTAATTATTTAGAAATTAAGAAAAAAAGTTATAATTTTTTCTGTACAAGATTAGTAGGTATTTAAAGGAGAGTTTTTAAACGGGTGTCGTGGCCGAGGTAGATTATTCATTTTTCACAACCGTAAGACCACGAGTTCAAATCCGAATGAGGACACTTTTTTTTTCTTTTTTTTAAATATTTTTTCAGATTTGAAATCACTTACCTAAACTCTTAAAGTAAGTTTATTATTTTATTTATAAGTTTTATTTTAATATTAATTATGTAACATAGTAAAATTTTGCAAACGAAAAAATAAACATAAATGGAACATAATTAATATTAAAATGAAACTTACAAATAAAAAAATAAACTAGTTTAAGAGTTTAAGCGATTTCAAATCTGAACAAAATATTTAAAAAAAAGAAAAAAAGTGTCCTCATTCGGATTTGAACTCGTGACCTTACGGTTGTGAAAAATGAACAATCTACCTCGGCCACGACACCCGTTTAAAAACTCTCCGTTAAATACCTACTAATCTTGTACAGAAAAAAATTATAACTTTTTTTCTTAATTTCTAAAGTATCAAAACACTTTGAGTGCAATAATCTTTCCGATTATAACCCAGAATTTCATATATATGTACTCAGGTAGATAATATAAAGCAATTTCTGTTTTCCCGTGTTAAATCCCTATGTCTCATTGTAAGATGGACATACGGTATATGAAATTCTGGGTTATAATCGGAAAGATTATTGCATTCAAAGTGTTTTGATACTAAATTTGTGCAATTTTAGTTGTTAATTATTTAGAAATTAAGAAGAAAAGTTATTATTTTTTTCCATACAAAATTAACGGAAAGTTTTCAAACGGATCTCGTGGTCATCTCGTTTGTTCATTTTTCACAACTGTAAGGTCACGAGTTCAAATCCGAATGAGGACAATTTTTTTTTTCTTTTTTTTAAATATTTTTTCAGATTTGAAATCACTTAAACTCCTAGTTTATTATTTTATTTATAAGTTTCATTTTAATATTAATTATGTAACATAATAAATAAAGTTATAACTTTAACATAATAAAATTTTGCAAACGAGAAAATAACCATAAATTGAACTTAACTAATATTAAAATGAAACTTATAAATAAAACAATAAACTAGTTTAAGAGTTTGTGATTTCAAATCTGAAAAAATATTTAAAAAAAAGGAAAGAAATGTGTCCTCATTCTGATTTGAACTCGTGACCTTACAGGGGTCTATTCTTGAAATCATTCGACATCATGTCGTATGCGACATGACGTCAAAATCCTAGAATTTCATATACAGGGTGCCCAGATTACGTAGGGACAACATTGGTAACTTTTGTATTAGAAGAGATAGAGATGGTTAAATTAGCAAAGAGGTGCAGGTTCGATAGCTCATTAGAATTCATTTTCAAATTGTACTTGTCATGGCCATCTTGGTTAAAATAAAAAAAAAAAAAAATCTCATAATTTCTTTTATTTGCCGTAACTTTTTTTTTACTTAAGATATTTAGATGCGGTTTGAACTAATTTGCAGTACTTGAGACATTTAATAGTATTAGTGGCAATACTATCCGTAAAGTCATTAATAGTGTTCAGACACGGTGCCAACTTTGCATTGCAAACAATGGTGGCTTATTTGAGTGATTTAATATTTTTTATTATTATTCTTGTAATTCAGTTTGGTTTTGTTTTGCCAATAAAAATATTTAAATTACCATACAAATTAATTCAAACCGCATCTCAATATCCTAAGTAACAAGAAAGTTACGGCAAATAATGGAATTAATTATGAGCTGTTCTCACATGACTTGCAATGCATTCCTTTTCAATATATATTTCACTTGGATAATGTTAATGACAAATTGAATTTTTTCAATACTCATAATATATATTAAATCTTTTTAACATACATGCACCTCTAACAACTCGACGCTTTACGAAACGTCCTATCCCGTGGCTTACAGATAATCTAAAACTATTAATGAAACTCAGAGACAAAGCTAAAGCTAAGTTTCGTAATAATTGAAATTAACCTCCGCCCACAATAATTTTATATCCGTAGATACGTATTTCGGCAGCTAAGCTTCCATCTTCAGTACAATTTAAAAAACACTACATGAAATCTAACAGCTACCTACCTACCTGATCATACTATCTATACTACTAATACTATCTAAAAAAATTAACACTAAAAAAGGAGATTGTGGTTTAAGAAATAATTGAAAATTATCTCCGCCCACAACAATAACAGTCAACACCTACCAAAAAAAGACAAATCAAATAAAACGGAAATGAATATTTGTCTAATATCCTAAAAAGGTTCTTATTCTCCCGAATAAAGAACTTTTGTAAGCATTTAATTCCCTGGAGAGGAGAGGATTCTCCGAGATAAATATCGTAAAGCGCTCTTAACTTGTAGTGTGTGGGTGTGATCTGCTCTAATCTGTAGGTTGCTTTTTGGCGATTTGTGCTATATACAGTGACTTTCATAAAGTTCGTAACAAATGGAAAACATTTTTATTATTGACTTTTGCCAAATTTTTTTACTACAGTTGGTTCGTGCATCAATCAAAATAAAAAACAACATAATTCCATCTAACCAGTCATTTAAAATATGGCTAAAATTTTGAAAAATGGAAATTCGCGAAAATGAAAAATTGCCATAATTCAAAAGTTATTAATTTTTTCCTACTAGAATCGATGCACTCAGATAAAATTAAGTATAATCAACAACCTACAGCGTCTAAATACAATATTTTACTAAAATTTTGACCAAAAATCATTTTTTTTAGAATTTCATTTTATGTGGTTTTAAAATTAAAATACTTTTTTAAATCCTTCAAAAACAGATATCATCTCTTTCTTTGATCTGTGTTAACTAAGATAAATACCACTAATATGAAAGTATTACTTCAAATCGGACATCTTTCACAAAAAATAGAAATTTCGCTATTAAAAACACGTCTTTGTTACATTGCATTTTTAACAAATAAGAATAAATTGTTTCCGTTTCTTTTTTGCGTAATAGAAAGGCAAGATGTAAGTATGCTCTTTTGTACAAAAAATGTCATTTACAGCATATTAAATGCATACTTCTGGTATTTTGAAAAATATTGTGAATTTTCAGCGATAATCCGTAAAATAATATTAACGTGAAATTAACGTCAAGCGAAAACATCAGTTGGTTCGTTGATATTTCTTGTTGAGTCAACTTTGTCTTTAACGGAATATGTATTAAGATTAACTTTGCTATGAACAAGAAATATCAACGAACCAGCTGATGTTTTCGCTTGTTGACGTTAAGTTCAACGTCATGGCTGACACTATTTTACGAATTTTCGCTTAAAATGTACAATACTTTTCAGAAGGCCAGAAGTATGCATTTAATATGCTGTAAAGAACATTTTTTCTATAAAAAGAGCATATTTAAATCTTAGCTTTCTATTATGCAAAAAATAAATTAAAACAATTTATTTTTATTTGTTAAAAACGCAATGTAACAAAAACGTGTTTTTTAAAGCGAAATTTCAATTTTTTGTAAAAAGCGTCCTATCTAAAGTAATATTTTCAGATTAGTGATATTTATCTTAGTATACACAGATCAAGGAACGAGATTATATTTGTTTTTGAAGGATTCAAAACAGCATTTTAATTTTAAGATCACATAAAATAAAATTCCAAGAAAATGGATTTTTGGTCATAATTCTAGCAAATTATTGTATTTAGACACTGTAGGTTGTTCATTACACTTAATTTTATCTGAGTACATCGATTCTAGAACAAAAAGATTGATAACTTTTGAATTATCGCAATTTTTCATTTTCGAGACTTTCTATTTTTCAAGTTTTCAGCCACATTTTAAACGAGTGGTTGGATGGCATTGTGTTGTCTTTCATTTTGATTGGTGCACGAACTAACTGTACTAAAATTTTTTCACAAAAAACAATAATAAAAATTTTTCCCATTTGTTATGAACTTTATGAAAGTCACTGTATATATATATATATAGGTGTATTGTATAGATATATAGGTATATAATTTCTTTTCAGGGATAAATTCAAGCGGTATCAAATAATAGGGAATTAAATGCTTACAAAAGTTCTTTATTCGGGAGAATAAGAACCTTTTTCGGATATTAGACCAATATTCATTTCCGTTTTATTTGATTTGTCTTTTTTTGGTAGGTATTGACTGTTATTATTGTGGGCGGAGATAATTTTCAATTATTTCTTAAACCACAATCTCCTTTTTTAGTGTTAATTTTTTTAGATAGTATTAGTAGTATAGATAGTATGATCAGGTAGGTAGGTAGCTGTTAGATTTCATGTAGTGTTTTTTAAATTGTACTGAAGATGGCAGCTTAGCTGCCGAAATACGTATCTACGGATATAAAATTATTGTGGGCGGAGGTTAATTTCAATTGATTTAATATGTTCCATTCTCAACTGTATTGGTCTTGGTGGTAGCTCCACTGATCTGATTAAGGACTACCTTTGACAGAGGAATCAAACTGTTGTCATTGGGGAGTGTCGATCAAAAGCCTTACTATTACAACAAGGGGTACCCCAAGGCTCACTATTAGGTCCGCTTCTATTCTCTATATACACATTTAAATTTTTATCATCGCTGAAATATTGCAACTATCACGTATACGCTGATGATATTCAACTATACTTTTCTTTCTGCCCTTCTAAATGGCGGGAAGCAGTGAATTGCATAAACGAGGATCTTAATTCTCTATCGGTTGTTTCTGCCGCTCATTCGCTTGCTATTAATCCTGGAAAGTCTCAGATCCTGCTGCTTGGTAAGGCTAAATGTTGTTTAAACTTATCCAATATAATAAATATTATTATCAATAACGTTAGAATTCCCATAGTAGAGAAAGCTAAAAATCTAGGTCTCTCAATGGACAATAGTTTTCGATATAAAGATCAAATATCTAAATACATTAGTAATGCGTTCTTTTATTTAAGAAGGCTGTATGCTTTGAGATCCATCTTGAATATAGAAACAAAAAAACGTTTATGTGAAGCATTAATTCTTTCTCAATTTACTTATTGTTCACCTTTATATCATAGTGCAATAGATTGTAATACGATTAATACAATACAAAAGATGCAGAACTCATGTCTGAGATTCACGTATGGCATCAGGAAATACAGTCATATTTCTCACAAATTACGTGATGCTAACTGGCTCTCGATGATGAATCGTAGAGAACTTCAGATGCTATGTCTATTTAATAAAGTTTTGACTCTTAAAACTCCGCCTTATCTGTACAATAAAATTCGCTTTCGTTCAGACGTCCACAATGTTACTACTAGATTCCGCGTTCTAATTTCACCTCCTCTACACAAAACTGCCCTCTATGAAAGATCATTTTCTTTTTCCATTTATAGCAAATTCAATGCTCTTCCTAATGAGCTAAAAAACCTGAAACCTATAGCCTTTAAGAAATTACTAAAGTCCCGTTTACTATTTACACAATTTAGTCAGTGATATTGATTTTTTACATCGGTATAGGAGTTTATGAGATATGAAAAATTAATTAATTTTCTTTTATTTTATTGTGAATTCTTTCTTGTATTTAATTATTATATGCTTGAGCAATTTAGTTGTTGTTATATTATTTTGTTTGCTTCCTCTTCTCTGCGAGTGCACAATTGAATAATTGTATTGATAATTATAATCATATTTGTTACTGTTTTTTTTTGTCTTTTTTTTCTTTCTCTTATTATTAGTTCAAGTAGTAGCTTTTTTGCTTTTCTTCTTTCTTTTTTTTTACAACTTCTCTTTCTTTCTTTCTTTCTTTCTTTCTTTCTTTCTTTCTTCTTTCTTTCTTTCTAGTTCTTGTTTGTAAGTTAAGCTTTTGTTTTAATTTTAGATGGC
Organism: Dorcus hopei; assembly: GCA_033060865.1. Lineage (NCBI taxonomy): Eukaryota > Metazoa > Arthropoda > Insecta > Coleoptera > Lucanidae > Dorcus > Dorcus hopei. Next base: position 42,220,294 of record CM065420.1, read on the forward strand.
TAGTTATTTAGCGTAGGTAGGGCACTACTATAGTATGTTTTGTTTCTTTTAATTCTTAATTTTTATTTTTATGCCTTCTAGTAGGTAGTCATCTAGATTATCTTTTCTTCTCTCTCTCTTCTCTCTTCCTTTGATTGTATATTTAATTTAATTTAATTCAATTTAATTTTTGTTTATTTAGTTCTTAGTTCCTAGGCATGTACTTGCATTTTTTTCTTTTATATCATACAAGGTTAAGTTTTAAAGCAGACGGGCGAGTCCCAAGTCTGAACTTCGCCTTGAGATTGCCCAGTTTAATGTTTAAAAATTATATTGTTAAATTTATATTCTTTTTCCTGTATTTAAAATTTTTTTTTTTGTAACTCTTGGGCAATAAAGACATTTATTATTATTATTATTTATATTGTGACAGTCGTTATTTAAGCCAATTGGAAGTTTGTCCTATATAAACCTGATCACATTCAGTACAAGGAATAGAATAAACAACACCATATTGAAGAGAAAGCGGAATTTTATTTTTTGTGTTACTAAAAAGATTAATTATTAATGGTTTTTAAATTATATTTAGCAATTTTGGCATTAATATTTTTGAATTCTGTAGTAATCAAATTTGTATAACCGGGTATTTGTGGAAATTTTTTGTAAATTAAAATGTCTAAATTTTGATTATTTTGAGTATTATTATTGTTTTGAGAATTTTTATTTTCATTTTGATCATCTTGAAATAAAATTTTATTAACTAAATATAAAGGATACCCATTATTACAAAAGAGTTTAATTAAATTCTTTTCTAAAAAAAATAGGATGGCATAAAGTGTTCATTCTATTCCTGAAAGAAATTAAAACATTTAATTTTTGATTCAAAGGATTACATGAATAAAAATTAATGAATCTACCTGAATGTGTCGGTTTTTGATATCAATCTAATATGGTTGTATTACTTTCTAATCTAATTAATTTAACATCAAAAAACGGAACTGAATTGTCAGTTTCTTCTTCTACGGTAAACTGAATTTGTGTATGAAAGTTATTAAAGACGTTAAGAAATTATCAAATTATAAGAGTTCAAAGTTACGTTTTGTAACAACAGTTTCCAAGCGGCGTGTCCCATTCGACAAATTATCACTTTGACCCTTTAAATCAATTTTAATGCAAATATGCAGGTAATAAACAACAAACTATGTAAAACACCTGTCATATTGAATGAATGTTAATTTTACGTAGCTGTGCAACAACAGCAACCGTTGCTTAGCTGTGCGAAGAAGTGACGTCAGAAGTGAGTCGTTCCTGGTTAAAACATGACAACTTCAAAGTCATATTTTTCCGTTATTAATCTTTGAATTTTAAAAACATTTTCACCAGTCAGATGCTTTTGGTCTATATTTTACAATTATTCAAAAAAATATTCTATTTCGAATATGAGTAAACTTCTCCATTGTTTCCAAAACATAATAATATACTGGTATCACATTTAAAATAAGAAAGTTAGGATGGACATCCGGTAGAACCGGATTATCGATTATATTACCTTGTGCAAATTTTAAATAATCTGTAAGGCGTAGTCTCCAATACAATCTAATAGGGCATTCACCGTGAATATCCCTGTATAATTTTCGAGAAAAATAGGATACCTAATTGTTTTATTTGAGTGCCACTGTTTAGAATTAGTTTTTAACTTATCGGGATTGGTTTTCGATTGTCGGTGACGAAATTTAACGATCACGACTTTTACTTCACTGATATTTGAATTTTTACTGGGAGGAGGTTTCTTGCCGGAAAAACCACTGAAAACGGCTGTTTTCAGCTGCGGTATCAGGAGGGAGTGTATACAAATCCGTATTCTTGATCGGTCCTTTAAAAAGTTTTGTATAAGGCATTACTGAACGAGTCGTGATGTTATGTCGTTATCTATTACTAGTTCAAATATTTGCACAACTGTAATGGAATAAATTTAAATAATTTGCGTGTATTGTATATAAAACTACAAAAGAATTAATTTCGTTTACTTATTCCTTTAGTCGGTTTAATGTATCTGTATTTTTTCTTGCACCGACCGAATCTAAACGGGACCACTTCGAAATAATACAAAAGCAGAAAGGTTAAAATTAAAACAATCAGCGCAACTATTAAAATAAATTTCAGTTTCAATTTGGAAGGACCTTTCTCTTCGTTGCAAGTACAACACATACAAACATCGTCCTTGCAGCAGCAAACAGCCGGAGTTATTACGGCGCACATGGGTTTGGTAAACGTCAAATTAGTTTTTCTTAAATTGTTCGGACATTGTGGACAAACGACACACATCGGACTGCACGCCTTCAAATTGCAACAGCACCGCTTCTTCTTTTCGCATGAACAGCAATTACATTCTAGATCCTGCTTGGTGCAGCACGATTTCCTAATGGACCTCAAAATTTGCGCAAATATGTCTTCGATAGCCCGATTTGTTGTAACATATTGCATGGTGAGTTTAGGGGGTTCCTGTCTGCAACTGCAATTGGTGTCTGATGGTACCCATGCTACTCCAAACATGCCCTTTAACTTTTTTCCAGAGTTTTCACAAGAGCAACAATTACATCGAGTATAATTCGACCATTTTCTTCTTAATGTTTGAAAACTGTAATCACTCTCACAACAGCACGGGTTATTGGTACATCCTGAACATTCCAGTACATCACAAGGCGGAGTCATACGCGACATGATATTTTTAGTGTGTTTATATGTATATAAATTTGATACTAGGAATTTTGACAAACATTTTAGTGACAACTAAAGTAACGTCTGCCTCCTATGTAATATAGAGTGATTACTTAAAAAAGGTAATTGAAGAGGGTAGTGCCCGTTTGCACCACTTTTCCTTAAATGTTCAACTTAACAAAGTGATACTTAGCTTTAAGTTACACTTGCAAATTAAATGACTTGCACCACTAATATTATGTAGAAACTTAATTAAGTGGGAGTTAAATCTGTCAACGCTGTAAAGTTTTAGTTAGTTTTCATAGTTTTATGTTGTATGTCACTTTCAATTCCATAAATTTATATAACCGAAGAGTTTGTTAGTTTTTAAAATACTTATTAGTGCTTATTACAAAATAGTAAATTACCTGAGGAATTGAAACTGTCTTTTGAAATAGGTAAGTAAGTTTTTTCAGACAATAAATATTTGTATAGTTATTAATTTATAAGAATATGTTTCAATAGTAAGAAAATTAATGTTTGGTTTCAGAATGGAGAAAAAACGAAATAAATCTGCAAATTATACCAGTACAGAGATTAATACTGTTTTAAATATTATGGTGCAATTTAAAAATATAATTGAAAATAAACACACAGATGCTGTAACTTGGAGGGAAAAGGAAGCTGCTTGGAAGAACATTGCTGAAATATTCAATTCATGCTCTCCAAGTGGTATTTGTAGGACTGTAGAATCATTGAAGAAGGCATACGAGAATAAAAAGAGAGATGTCAGGAAAAATGTGGCAATGAAAAACCTGTCGTTGTTCAAAACTGCTGGAGGCACAGAAAATGTTGGTCCAAAAAATCCAAACGAGGCATTAATGTTATCATTAATAAATACAAAATCTGTGTATGGCTTGCCAAACAATACTGACTCTGATGCCAATTTGACGAATGTCAGTAAGAAAAGTGGTAATGTGACAAATGTCATTAAAAAACCTGACTCGGATGTTAGTCGGTTAATTATGGATAATTCTATGGATGAACTTGATGAATTAGAAGAAAATGCAATTATTCTACATACAATGTGTTTCATTTTTCATCTACACACCCCTGTAGTTTTTATATTTATTAATGGATCGATTTCAAATTTTCGCCAGACGAACATCCTCTTGAAACACACATTTTTCAAATTTGAAACCTTTTATATTGCAAGCCATGACCTACTGCGATTTAATAGAAAGTCGAAAAAATTAAGAAAACATAGTAGGCCTTGTTTGATCAAAAAAAGTTATTAGAAAAAGTTGTTTAGAATTACGAAATAACCCCAATTACCAAATTTGGTTGAAAAATTTTAATTTTTAATTATTAAAAAAATTGAATTGCAATTTAATCTACAGTTTTACAAAACGCTAAAACTAACCGACTAAAACACTAAAACGACTAAATAATAATGCAGAAGACCTACGCAACAGGATTCGTCAAGCTTGTCTTGAAATAACACCCCAGGAACTAAACAAAGTTGTAAAGAATAATAGGAAACGTATCGAAAAATGCATACTGCACGATGGGGGCCTGGTAAAATATTGGATTAAGCTGTTTTTTCATTCTGTGTGTTTTAGTCGGTTAGTTTTAGCGTTTTGTAAAACTGTAGATTAAATTGAAATTCAATTTTTTTAATAATTAAAAATTAAAATTTTTCAACCAAATTTGGTAATTGGAGTTATTTCGTAATTCTAAACAATTTTTTCTAATAACTTTTTTTGATCAAACAAGGCCTACTATGTTTTCTTAATTTCTTCGACTTTCTATTAAATCGCAGTAGGTCATGGCTTGCAATACAAAAGGTTTCAAATTTGAAAAATGTGTGTTTTAAGAGAATGTTCATCTGGCGAAAATTTGAAATCGATTCGTTAATAAATATAAAAACTACAGGGGTGTGTAGATGAGAAATGAAACACATTGTATATGTAAAACTGCTATTAAAAATTGTAACATCATTGGAAGACCCTGGCCAACATGCTACTATATTTAAAAATGTTAAATCTGCACTTGATACAGCCTGCACATTTATTGATTGTTATTGATATATTAATTTTCATACGTATACTTCTAAAAACTATAAAATTGCAACAATTATTTCTTTAACAGATCGAGCTATTTTACTTTCAGATAAACTTTTCATTTATGATAATTTAAATTTAATAAAAAAGACTCTTGTTCAAAATTCTTATCCAATAAATCTTATAGAATCAGTAATAAAAAATCGTGTTAAATATTTACAAAATTCAAAAATCCACAATATCAATAAACAAACTTCAAACAAAAAATACATATCATTACCTTGAACCACTATATGACACATTTAAACACATATTCAAAAAACACAATTTAATTTTAGCTAGCAAATCTGTAAATAACAAACAGTATTTTCTCAAATTTAAAAACCAAAACACCAAAACTAAAACAACCTAACGTAGTTTATGAAATTAAATGTTTAAATTGTAATTCATGTTATATTGGAGAAACAAGCCAAAATTTAAAAAAAACGTCTAGACCAACATAAATATCATATCCAAAAAAATAATCAAAATCATTCAATGCTTGTACAACATTCATTAGAAAATGACCATAATTTTGATTTTGAAAATACTAACATTTTATATTACGAGTCTAATATTTTCAAAAGACGTTTTATTGAAATGTGTAAAATAAAAATGTCGTCGAATTCTATTAATAAACGTACTGATTTTGCAAATTTAAACGATACATTTTGTAGTTTTCTCGATTCCTTAAATAGAACATAGATCTGTCAATTTTTTAAAATTTGTAATGTTCAAATTATTTTTAGATTAAAAAATAAATATAATATATAAAAAAAAATCATGTTACTTTTTCAGTTTCCGTTGACAACCTTGTTTATTTTGACAACATATTTTTCACTTCTGACGAAGCTGTCGAACGACTGCGAAACGTAAAGTGTATAGTGCGCGATTTAATGTCCGCTTAAAAGATTTTGTGATATACCTGTAACGTAGTGTTCAACTGGTTAACTTTAATCTTTGGTTTATTCCCATAGAAACAATTGCCTTTCCAATTGTAGTCATGGGAATGAACCAACGCAATGCAATGGTTAAAGTTAACGACTAAAGTACCAACCTCAAAAATCGAAAATGCCCACTGAAACCACTGATTCATATACTGGTACGTCGCCATACATGTTTTATTAAATAATTAATTTTTGAGATTCATTTGAACTGACAATGAATAATTTAATCATGTTCAGGAATTAACTGGATCAGTTAAGAAATCAGATGAGCAGTTGACTGTGGTATTGTAAGGCACGGTTAATTATGTCGTTAACTACGACAAATCGCACCTTTAGGTAAACGTATTCCACTATATTTCCTGAGACTAAAGGTGGATTTCACCAGAAATAAGAGCTAACGTGAAAACTAAAATTTTCAATTTAAACGCATTTTTCGTTTCTAAAATAGCCAGTTATATAATGGCGTTTGTTCAAAAACCGGTACGTGGCAAATGCAAAACATCGTTCACTAGTGATTTGTGTGTTACATCATGTAAATCAAATCAGCTCAAATGCAGTAAACTGTCAAATAAGATAAATGTGCCGTGTACGCGGGATAATTTACTGCAGTTATATTTTATTATGAAAATTACTTCCGACGCGAGGATCCCAAGAATACGGAAAATTTATGTAGCTTTTGAAATTACAACAGCGAAGTTTGGATTCATAGTATTAGAATGTGTAGAAAACCTGTCAGTCTTAAAGATGGAAGCATGTTCGTTTTATATTAAAGTTTAGTTTAAAAGATTTGTTTCATTTTAATGTGGTCACTAATTTGAAAAATTACACTAGTTGAAATAAATCTCTTGTTTACGAATTTAAAATAATTACTTTATTTTTAATCGGAAAAATTTAACATAAAAAATATATTAAAAATCAATATTTTACTTTCTTAAATAATTTTTACTCCCTTTTTAACCAAACGCTTTCTCGGAAAATAATCAAAGAAGAAAGTGACGGAATTTATTGGACAGAAACCTCTCAGAAACCTGCATTTTGCATTTTTATGAGCGCAAATTATTTGGGATAATTAAAAGTAAAGAATATTTGTTTCAGAACTTTTGCCTATTGAGTGATGTTAAAATATGTTGGAGCTGGCAGAATCAGATCTAGTAAGCATTACTTCCAAGGATTACGTGACTAAGGAGTAATTATGTTGTTTGTAAAAAAATGTAATAAAACAAGTTAGTCAATAAGAATGCGTTATGACATGTAATGAGTTTAGTTCTTCGAGAGCTTATACATATGTTAGTAGAGAATATTAAAGGACTCTACAGGTTATGGGCCCAGGCTCACGTGCTACATAATAAAGAAAAACTCTTCGTGTTTAGTGTATAGGCGCCATGCACATCTCTGCGTTCAGCGCCGCCTGGCGTGGTGATTTGTGAGTTAGTGATATGAACATATTTCTTGAGACTCATTGCATGGGAATAATATCACTCTTATGACAATTTACGATTGTAGTACATAATACTTGAGCTTCCTGGTATTGAAATACTTTACAATATTCAAGTTCAAATGTTCACTAATAATTTTAAACAACTCGTATTTTCATACCACTAATGCAGAATATGGTCATTGGTGGCGCTGGCATCGCATGTGCATGGTCCCTATAGTTGTGCTCGATGTTATTTTTATCTGAATTGAACTAAACTGTTTGTACAGGGTGGGCCAAATTTGACACTTTTAATAGGAATCACCTCTTTTTAGAAGAGTTAGACAAAAACTGACCTCGGTGCCTAGAGCTCGATTTTTATTAGAAACTCAATGATGAAGACCGCATTTTGATATCTTGCACCGTTTTGGAGCTACAAGGAGTTTTTCAAAATTCTGCAATTTCTATAAACCATCGTAGCTCTTTTGTTTATTAAAATTTCTGATTTCTGTAAAAACTTTCTTAAAGCACTTTTTGACGTACAATTCATTGCTCTTAGATTTCCGAATTTTTATATGGAACATCCTGTATATTTTTACATTTTTAAAAAGAGCATAAAATTACCTTTACAAAAATATAATATACTTGATATATTAATCGAAGCATTTGCAAGATATAAGCTTTTCAAAATTTTTGCAATATTTCAGTAGGCTATGACTTATTAGTGAAACAAATGACGTTCTTTTGCATTGTCACAGTAGACGACTGTCAACGTTCAACGCATACTTTAAAGCGATTGTGAGATTTCTTAAATTATTTTCCTAAAAATCAATGCAAAATGTAAGAAGTACGATATGTTAAAATGATTTAGAGAAGTAGATGAAAATGTAGATGCAGCTTATAATTTCTATCAGGAACGATACCCTGAAAGAAGGCAACCCTTCACAGACATTTCCTTCCGCCTAAAAATGATGGCAACCCTTTAAAGACATTTTCTTTCACCTAAAAGTAATCCAAAATTTACTAAATTTTTTTTTAGATGAAAGAAAATGTCATTAAAGAGTTGCCATCATTTTTAGGCGGAAGAAAATGTCTGTGAAGGGTTGCTTTCTTTCAAGGCATCGTTGCTGATAGAAATTATAAGCTGCATCTACATTTTCATCTACTTCTCTAAATCATTTTAACATATCGTACTTCTTACATTTTGCATTGATTTTTAGAAAAATAATTTAAGAAATCTCACAATTGCTTTAAAGTATGCGTTGAACGTTGACAGTCGTCTACTGTGATAATGTAAAAGAACGTCAATTGTTCAATAATAAGTCATAACCTACTGAAATATCGCAAAAATTTTGAAAAACTTATATCTTGCAAATGCTTCGATTAATATATCAAGTATATTATATTTTTGTGAAGGTAATTTCATGCTCTTTTCAAAAATGCAAAAATATACAGGATGTTCCATATAAAAATTGGGAAATTCTGCTTATATCTCGAAAACTATGCACTTCAAAAATTGTAATTAAGAGCAATGAATTTTACGTCAAAAAGTGCCTTAAGAATGTTTTTACAGAAATCAGATATTTTCATAAACAAAAGAGCTACGATGGTTTATAGAAATTGCAGAATTTCGAAAAACTCCTTGTAGCTCCGAAACGGTGCAAGATATTAAAATGCGGTCTTCACCATTGAGGTTCTAATAAAAATCGAGCTCCAGGCACCGAGGTCAGCTTTTGTCTAACTGTTCTAAAAAAAGGTGTTACCTATTAAAAGTGTCAAATTTGGCCCACCCTGTACTGTGATCATAGACTGGTACGTAAAATATAATGAATTCGAATGTCGCACGTATTGAACTCTCCAATCGTTCGGATTACGATACGTTAAGGTATTCTTGGCGAATAACCAGTTACAAAAGCGTTGGTTAGCAGTAGTAACGTAACGGTGACATGGTAACGTCACGGTTAGTAAGAGTCGCCAAAACGAAATAGTTACGGAGTGAAGCAGAATCCTATTAGAAATTACGGATATCTTAAATACTGAAATAAATAATCTTAAATAAATAAAAAGTTGAGTCTGTGGTCGAAGTTGACATTGGCATTGACAGATACAACAGTTGACAAAAGGACAAAACTAATTGAATAAGAGAGAGATAGCAATGTTCCACAACTCTCTGACCGAGTTAGGAAAATAGTAACCGAAGTAACGAATGGGACGTCATAACAACAGTTACCGGTAACTCACAAAAATGGAATGGTTACATATTTCACCTTACCACACATAACCGGTTACTCGCCAAAAAAACCTTATAAAAATTGCAAATGCAAGCAATACTTGTCAAGGATGACGAATACGGTTACGTCAACGGTGAAATTCCAAAACCGGAAGAGACGGGTACTAATCAAGCAGTTGTAAGTGCATGGGTTAATGCTGATAACAAGGCGAAGCTGTCGAACGACTGCGAAACGTTAAGTGTATAGTACGCGATTTAGTGTCCGCTTAAAAGATTTTGTGATACAAATTTCATCGGACAAGAACCAACTGTAAATAGATATAAATTACCGTAATTTATCCGTAATTTACCATTTTAAATTACCATTAATTAATTAATTACCATTAATTACCAAATCACATACCACTAATTACAAAATCTAAGATTAAATAAACAAAATATACAATTTATAGCAAAGGAACAAATATATTGACAAATGATTGAGCTGCAAAGCTACTATTTGTTAATTGAAATCTAAGTGGACCCAAAACTTTGTTGCCAAAGATGAACCTTGCACTCCTCAGGAATCAAATGTCTTTACTTTAAACGAGTTAATAAGTGGACTTTAGTTTTCCATCCGAAGAAAAATAAGTGAAGAAAAGGTTTCACCCATACATTAATTTTATGTTATGCTTATTTTTTAATTGTAATTTGTGTACTCAATTGAATTTGTGAACTCAATGCTTTCTTTAACTAAATTTTCTTATTTGCAAGTTACAAATTATTTTTTATTAAGTTTACATTTCTTTTTTTGAAATCGTAATTTGATGTTTTTAATCGAAGTTTTTTAAATTTTCAATAAAAGTTTAACTTTTACATACACACAGTTTATTTTCCTACATATTACATAGAAACGTGGAAAATGGTAATTTACCATGGTAAATTATTACAACAATAAATTACTGGAGAATTTAAAATGGTAATAAAAAACGGTAAATTACTCCTGTAATTTACCAAAATTATAAATTACGGTAATTTTACATCACTGCTTAAAATACATTTACACATAAAGGTTTCCTTTTCCTTTTTAATTTAATATGTTCGCTGTTCATTTAAATACACCTAACACACTACCTCTGAAAGCCAATCCCATAAAAATTATTTGTGTAATGCCCAAATAACTATAGAACTATAGATACATTTTCATGACCAACACCCGATGGGCCAGCTCACTTTAACTAACATATACAGATCCATCCATCGCCAAATGTGCCACTGTCGCCTCTTTAAGAAGAAATAGCGCCTGAAATTTTATGATTAGTGCTGGCATGAAATTTTGGAGTTTTCACGAACGCTCAAACTTAATTTCTCTACTTCGCAACATTCATAATCTTTCAATATCGGAAAAAAGCTAAATAGAAAATTGCAGAATAAAATCTGTAAATCTAGAATAGATTTATCATGCGTTATCGGCTATTGCAATAGAGTCTCATAATTTGCCGGGTATGATGGGCAACATAATATAATAAAATGTATTTATACAAAAGTTTCTCTTCCCTTCAATTAACAGCACTTTTTAAGAATAACTTATTCGAAAATATTGATGTGGAACATCAAACATAACCTAGAAATCGTAACTTTTAAAAGGTGATGATTTCGAAATTTACGGATAATCCGCAAATTTTATTGCAGAAATGCGTTCAATGTAAGGTAAATTAACATTTATGTCACAAAAAATGTTGAACGTTTATGGACATATTCTTTACCAGACCGAAAATATAAAATCGGAAGAGGCAACTCAGGAGGCATTCAAATTTCGATGTCATAAATGTCATAACATTGGACACAAAGCTGCAGATTGTAACCAAAAACGAAGAACTTCAGCCAGAAATGCAGAAGATATCACATTTTACGTCAATGAAGCACTTCAAGTCAAAAATAAAGAAGAATCGAGATGGTGTCTCGATAGCGGCGCTACGTCACACCCAGCTAAAAACGGTGACTTGACGTGTTCGTAGATTTTAATAAACTACCATACCGGACCGGTTTATTTATATTATCGGTCAGTTGTTATTCATTCTTCAAAGTGTGAATATCTGTTTATGTGTTTAGATAAACTTGCAAATTATAGTGCGTTAATGTTTTATTCATACATTGATTAATTTTACGTTGTTAAATTTTTATAAACAATTTTATACGATGGGTCGTACAAAAGACATAACAGTAGAAAAAAGACAAGAATTTCTGCATTGTTAGAAGGGAGGTATCACAAAATATTAATAAAAAGCTTTTATATTGTATGTGTGTGTTCTTATTTACAAGACTTTAATAAAATTTTCATGAAAATCTAGTAGTTATTCCACATTATATGCATTAAATTTTCAAATTCAGTAATGTTCCTAATACGAGCCCCGTCAACTATAGGTTCGGACATTTTAACTTTTTGTCTTTTTGCAACGTAACTGACCAAGTTCTTAATAAAATGAAAATATGTATTAACATGCTATTGGAAGTATACATCATATAAGTACGTTACAACAGAAAAATTATTAAAAAAGAAACTAAATTTGGTTTCAGTAGCTATAATACATTTTACTCAAGAAATAAGTAAAACCGTAATGTCCGAAGCTACAGTTGAGGGAGCTCGTTGGAGTAATAATTTTAGGTTTTTAAAAACTATTTTGCCCTATTACCAACTATGAATGACATGGACGATGTTAAGCAAAGGATAGCCAGGATAACAAGGATACTAAAGAATGTTTTATAATCAGTCCAAAGAAGAATAAAATTATGTAAAGATAAAGATATACGATGACATTTCTTATTTAATAATAAATAAATTTGCTTTCAATAGCTATAATACATTTTACCCAAGAAATAACTAAAACCGTAGTGTCCGAATCTATAGTTGACGGGGCTCGTATTTTGGCCAGGGACTGTAATATCAATACCTAACAAAATATACAGAACAAAGCATGACAATCACACTACAACTGCAGAGACTAAATCTAAGTCAATTGCTACTGCTATAAAATTGCATATAATAAAGGAAAGTGTGGCACTGATAAGTCAGACCAGATATCTTCGTACAATGGTTGCGTCAGGAGAACAATGAAATGGTGTCGAAAACATGCCTTTGAATTACTTACTAGCGGTGCTGTAGTAAATACTTATATTATACAGGGTGAACTTCACCGGTTGATTCTTATGAGTTATTCAAACAAAAAACTTCTAATGAACATGTGTCCGATAATGCTTTTTAACGGAAGTGGAACCCTTCAAAGTTTATAACATATAACGTCAATCAAGCAAAGCAATAGCAGTAGGCTTATTTCGTATTTCATTTGTAACCTATGAAAACAAAAAGTAGTGTCTTAATATCGCCTTGAAATTGTAAACAATCAACATGTAATAAACTTTGAAAGGTTACACTTCCGTTAAAAAGCATTATCGGACACAATCATGTTTATTAGAAGTTTTTATTTGAATTACTCATAGAAATCAACCGGTGAAGTTTTTCCCCGACGTCATAGATCACCCAGTATACAATAAAATTGCTGCACACCCTATGAAAATCCTTGAGTTTCGTGAAAAAATTTGCAAATTAATTTGAAACTCTAAAACGGGTACTGAAAAGAAAATTTATTCGCGTTGGCAAATTTATAACCAAACTCCGTCTGTTATTGAAGTAAAAATTTATTTATTATTAGGTATTATTAAAATATTTCGAAGTACAAAAATATATGGAACCTCGACCATTTATATTAAGGACAGCCACAAGTGGATTCGGCCGTTAAAAAAGTAATATTGACTATCCGTAAGGATCCCTTTATGGTTAATTCAACAGCTTAGGTTATATTTCAGCGTCTCCTTGACAAGTTAAGCGATCGAAACCTCAAAAAGATGCTTTGATGTGTTTCATTGTGTAACCAGAAGTTTCTGCCTTCCATAAATTTAAACAAAAAAAAATTAAGCGTTTCCTGTTTTATTCATTTCACCCCTCTCGTTTTGCGAAGCCATTTCAATATTTCAATGTATTTTCCTTTATTCATTTTAAATTATTTTGACTCGGTTTCATGATTTGTTTTACTACGATATGTGCGCCTTTAAATATACAGTGTGATTGCTAAATTGACGTATTCCTTTGAGAACGTGTTAGTAGAGCTCATCCGCAACTGATTTATTTATAATATCCGTTATACCAGGACTTCTAAACGGGATCAATGGAAATTGAAAAAGGTCGATGGATCCATAGAGGTCGGTTGATAGTCGACATAGGTCAATTAAATATTTATTTCTAAAATTTGATAAGACATTTAACGTACAAAAGATGTAAAAATTTTCTCTGCTTCTGCTTTATTGCTCTTTGAATGAGGTATACATTTTTAGAAAACATCTTTCACTCGCATAAATAATACAATAATACTAGTCGAAGCTTTTGTAAAATCTAATTGATTTTCAAAAATCAGTACCTCAATTTCTCATGCCCAGCAACAGCCTATGTTCTTATCTTCATTACTGTAATTCTATTAGAAAATTTGGTTTGTATAAATGCTGCCGCTTCTCGTATTTCAGTAATTATACTTCTTGCATGTCCATTTCTGTTACATTCACATTGTTGGATAGAAAATTCCAATAATTTACATTCTTGGATGGAAGAGAATTCATAAACAGACTAGTTTCTAAACAAACTTTATTTCTGTTAAACACACGATTTCTTTCATGTGCCTCCATAGATAAAAATCTAAGAATGTTAAATTAGTATTTTTGACAGGCCATGTTATTGGCTCTTTCCTTCTATCATATGTCCAAATAAATTTTTGATAAAGGTAGGTCATGGAAGTGTAAATGTATATCTACTTCAGTTTTAAGATAAATAGTAAATAGTAGCATATGAGGACATTTTTATTGAATTTTGACAGATTTATTGTAATTTAATTTTTTGACATTCAACCATTATTTTCTCAAAAATTTTCTTATGTAACATATCAAAATTTTTATATGGTCGTTTAGAGAATAAAATGGACTACTAAATAAAGTAAAAGAGATACGAGGGGTTGCATTTAAAAAAAAATGAATAGGAGGGGTTATATTTAAAAAAATTGAATAACGGCTGTTTGAAAATCTGAATATTGCACAGGCTTGAACATTTGAAAAAACAAAGAAAACTAAAAGAATTTATATCTAGGTTATTCCTTATACTTTAATTTATAACACTACCGATTTTTATTGTTGTACGGCAAACAATACGTTTACAGTAAGTATTTCAAAAGAAATAGAAATCATTTTCAACAAAATATTAATTTACTCTTAGTTGTTTAAATAAATATAAATATTTTATATGCTACTGTTTAGAGGATCAAGTGTTAAGTCTTTCTATAAAAAAATGCACAGGATGTTCCATTTAAAAAAATCCCGCTGAATGCTGATGTTAGTTTACGTAACAATCTGTATGTATCAAAATAATTTTAAGTTATAGTGTTCAATAGGTAGAATTCCTTTATGAAAGAAAAAAGATTCTACCTCGTTCTATAAATGAGCTATGGAAAAAGGGGCGCTTAAAAACTTACCCTGTATATTAAAGTCTTATTTTGTATATTCATCTAATATGCTTATGTGATAGATTTATTACTTATTTTATGCAAACGCTTAGCACAGGATCGTAATTAAAATAATATTATTTTTGGTACACGCTCCGCAAAATGGTCGCTTAGGGGACTATTTTTAGAACGAAAAACGTATCTTTAGCAACCTCAATCGTCATAGTAACACTTAGAGTCCGCTAAAAATTTTTAGCGACCTAGTACTTAAAGCTGCCACGGCAACACTTTAGCGGATTATTTTTAAGCAAGTTTCAATGAAATAAATCAAGTAACTAAGTATAAAATTCAACTCGTTGCTATGATTACCGATCATTGCCATGTCTGATGACAGGGACAATTTAGACTTGCTAATTCGAAATTCGAGCAATTTAACATTAATGTTGGTGATTTGGCGAGCGTGTACCAAAAAATATTGTATGTACCACGTACGCAAAATGGTTTTAGGGGACTCATCTCATTAAGGACTCGGCTCCTTCGTCGCCTCGTCCTTAATTGCTATTCGTCCCCTAAAACCTTATTTTGCGTACTTGATACATAAACTACTATAAAGTAAGTTCTCACTTTTTGGATTAAACACCCTTGAAATATTTATACTTAAAAAATATATTGCTGTATATTTTTATGTCCAATTTACTTTAGGTAATGAATGCTCCCAGAGATTGCAGAAGCCTTTCTTTTATCTATTGTTTCTAAAAGGAAAAAATATTAGATTTCATATACGCAGTAAATCAATACCATTATCTTACAAAAATGAATAGCTCAATTTCAACGCTACCACGCCCAATTACACCGGACATTAGATTACACTCTCCAAAAACAGAGTCCTTATTTTACTGTTTATATTAACGAAAGAAATGTTACAAAGAAAATTTTTTATTCCTTCTGAGTAATTTCAATGTAGGTAGTATGGAGCGCATTTCTAAGAAAAGCACAAAAACTAAAATGTCTCTCAGAAACTAGTGTGTTTTGTACAATGGATGTTATGGTTAAATCAATTGCAAATATGCTCAATTGACACATCCTCAAAAGAATAGATCGACTTACCAGTCACCCTGTAAGTAATTAATTCTTAAAAATGTTTTCACTTTTACATTTTACATATTCTTTAATTTCAGTCAAACTGAAAATTTTGGCTTATTCTTTCTATCGACAGATTCCTTACGAGCTCGTATGAATTACGAACTTCAATGAGATCCCAACTCTAAAAAGATAGAAATCCGTCTTAAACTGCTGACTCCACATTTAAAGACGGTTATTGTGCGCTATAGATGATCTATAATAAATTCTTCCATTTAGATTCACGTTCTGTATTTATAACATGTGTTTTTTTAAAAATGCCATAAGGGGTGGCTGTGGAAAAGAAAATTCATGTCTTAGCTCAATTCATTTACTTTAAATTTTCAGATTTGGCATGTGTTAGATGCCAAGCTACGACATGAGTTTTAATTTTCATGGCCAACCTTTTTGGCATTTTTAAAAAAACACATAGTATGATTTATTATACGTATTCACTTATGTTTGTTTATCTTTGCACCTTATCATTTACAATAAATATATCTACAGCAAGCTTTGGACTTTAAAACACGTTGACATTTACAAGTTTTTAGCGTCGTCTTCAGTTTTTTCATAGAGACGTATACACAAGTTAACAACTTACAGGATTTTAGAAATTCATGGTTATTAATTAACAACTAATATAGTGTTCCTCTTTTATGCGGAAGTGGTCATGTTAAGCATGTAGTACAAAACTTAAACACGAAACTGATGGTTAAGGTCGACCGCGGCAACGGTGAGATAACAGGAAGTGAAGAACAAAGTTTGTTAGCGCTTGTCGATAATTTTAATAATAGAAAGTGCATACTAAACGACAGAAATTCATAGATGACCTACAAAGAATATTAATTTTATTGAGTTATAAACGGTGAGCAAATAAAAATCAGATTAGAGTAGGCGGTGCAAAGAAAATGTATGTCTGCGATTAAATAAAAAGTCAATAAATTTGGCAGTCCATGAATGTATTACATTAATTAATTCAGTTAATTACAGACATTGTATCGCCTACTCAAATCTGACTTTTTTGCTCACTTTTTATAAAATTACCGAGTAAAAATAAAGAAATAAAACAAATGGGGCTCTAGATTCCAAATTTAGCCAACTGTGAAACGTGAAAAAAAAATTTTTCTAATATGTCGAATAATTCCAAATTATAACATTTTTAAAAAATTTCATACCCAAAATGTATATCTGTATATATTAGAGGTATGTTTCACGTACATGTCAGTACACGTGTATACGTGTAATACACGAATCATGATCTTAGTCCGTGTAATTTTAATTTTTAGTTTATAATAATAATATCTTTTATTGTACTGGGCCAAATACATAAAATGGATGTACACGTCAGAGTAACACACTATAATAAGAATATAAAATTTTGACAATACAAAATAACAAATTTACAAAAGGGTACAAATTAAAATACTAAATAACTAAAACAAGTTATCGGTCATGGTGTCGTCAGCGAAAAATTCAGCGACTGAATAGTATGCCTCATCGGCAAGAATTTTTTTGATAGTAATGGTGAAGTTTCTAGAATCTAAAGTCTGAATTGATTCCGGCAACCTGTTAAAGAGCTTCCTCCCCATATAACTGGGTGAGTGTTCGAATTTAACAGAACTGTGGCCTGGGATAGAAAACAGGTTCTTGGACCGCGTGTCGTAATCATGATAGTGGGAGTTGGTATTGAATTGATTGCTATTTGCTTTTACATACTTAAGACATTTATATATGTATATTGCCGGAAGCGTCAGCAGACCATGTTTCTTAAAGGTATCCCTGCATGACTGTCTGGGTTTTAGATTGAATAGCAAACGTATGAGCCTTTTTTGTACAATAAAAACACGTGAGTAATTAGGGGCATTACCCCATAGAATAATGTTGTAGGTGAGATGACTATACCCTAATGCATAATACATTGAAAGTTGTTGATCTTTGTTGACGGTATTTTTTAGCTGAAGAATGGCATAATAGGTTTTATTTAGTTTCTTACTAACATTATAAATCTGTTCCTCCCAGTTTAGTTGGTCATCGACACAAATGCCAAGAAACTTTGTAGAGGAACTAGAGACAATGGGATTGTTGTCTGCGTTGAACGTTACCCTACCAGGATTTTTTTTGTTGAAGAATTGTATAATGCAGGTTTTGCTAGCGTTTAGGATTAGTTTGTTTTTCACACACCAGTTGCCAAATTGTGCAGAAATATCAACAACCTTGGCGTTGAGTTCTTCAGGGGTCCGTGCAGTAACCGCCATTGACGTGTCATCAGCAAAGATAGTACTGTGATCAGCCGTTACATGTTCGGCAATATCATTGATATACAATAAAAAGACGAGAGGTCCCAGTACAGAACCCTGAGGAACCCCGTAACTCACAACATGTTCAGATGAGAGAGCATTGTTAACTTTAACGCAAATTTTACGTGCGTTTAGGTATGATAAAAACCATTCGAGAACGTTGCCTCTAATACCCATGTTATATAATTTATTGGCTATAAAACTGCCATCCAAACAATCAAAGGTACGGGTAACGTCGAAAAAGAGACCCGCAACAAGGTAGCCCTCATCGACTTTTTTATAAAGAAATTCAATAAAATCAGCCGCGGCTCCCTCTGTCGACCTACCCGCGCGAAAACCATACTGGGAATTGCAGAGTAAATTACAACTGGCAATAAAGAGCATAAGCGATTATACATGATCCTCTCAAAAATTTTTGACAAGCAGCTAAGAATAGCGATGGGGCGATAATTGTCCACATTGTGTACATCATTTTTTTTGTAGATAGGTACAACGACTGCAGTTTTTAGTAGGTCGGGGAAGCTGGCAAGTTCGACCGAGTAATTGATAATATGGGCCAAAGGTGCAGCAATGAGTTGAACAATAGTTTTCAGCATGCGGATAGAGATGTTGTCTCTACTACACGTGTAGTTACATTAGTACATTACACATATATTTTAATACAAAAACACATCCGTTGCTAGGTAAACTGGATATGAACGTACCGAACGGATCCGTATATTAAAATACACGTGTCTTTATATCCGTGTACACGTAGAATAAAAGATAATTACACGTGAATTAATAACACGTATATTTAATTCGTGAATGTCGTTACACGGATTTCCGTGTTGATGTGTACCTTCAATTCACGTTCAACATCGCAGACTCTAGTATACGAGTATATCAACATTTACATGTAATTTATACACACGCAGTATTTTTGTCTATTCCAATGACTATTTTTAATTTTTTTTTATTCTTAATTTTGTTTATAATTTGTGTATTTTTCACATTAGTATACCCATTCTTGAAAAAAAAAATGAACAAAAGTTTTTTTCTGTCTTGGTATTAATTAACACATTAAGGCCCAGTTTTTCGATCTCAGTTTAACTTTAAACTTCAGTTTATTCTCATTGCTTCTATAGAAATAAGCTGAAGTTTAAAGTTAAACTGAGATCGAAAAGCTGGGCTTAAGGGGTTAAAGAAAATTAGAAAAGGTTACCGAACAGGAATAGCACTCTTTAAAAACTGCACGTGTCTGAGGTAAAGTAAAGAGTACTTCTGATCAGTCTTATGTAAAATATATTAACTAATAAATTGACCCTCACCTGAGAAAACAGACACTAGCATCCACAGCCTGGGGCCTATTTCATAATAAAATACAAGCTAATAATATTAGTACTGAATAAAATGTTTGATGATTGAATTAAGGACGAGGTAAAAAACTATTCGTTCATTCAGCTGACAGTATCGGTTTTTAAACCGGAACCGTCGGTTTATAAACCGAAACTGTGAGCTATAGTTATTTACTTCGCCCTTAATCCGGTCATTAAACGTTTTATTCAATACTAATATTATTAGCTTGTATTTTATTATGCAATAGGCTCCTGGTGTCTAAATTAAATTAATTAAATGATACATAACAAAATCAGAAAATGATGCTACATAGTGCACTTAAATTATGTACATATATTATGTAGTTATCGATCGAAATTACGAATAATATTCTGCCAATGGGCATTTTATTTTCCACGAAAAAAGCAGCTTTCTCATTAAAATGACGAAGACCTCTCATTTCTTACGGCACTACTGATTTCCGCGTCTCAAAAACTTAATTTATACTTCATCCGTTGCACTAAATAACGCAGAATTTTCCAAACAATTGACTAATTTTAGCGCTTTTGTTTCAAGGTGCCAAACAGCACGTTCTTAATTAGCGTTTAATTAAAGTAGCGTTTTGTTAAATTATTATTTTCGCGAGACCTTATTGACTATCATTTCACAGAGCTTATTATGCGTAATAGATGATAATTATATTCGCAATAATCAAGATCGCGTTAAAATCAATTATGAGAACGTTGTTGATAGAAAATGTTTTTTTTTCTGATTAGGGATCAGCTATAAAATTCAAGTTTTAAAAAAGTGCTTTCGAGCGGAACTAAATTTATCTTCGTTCTATTTTACTTCGGAATTACCTGCCAAATTTATAATAAACGCCGCAATTTTAAAGAAAATTAAGATGAGAAAGTCCGAAAAGAGCTCGGCATATAGCCAAATTTTAGGAAACATTTCTTGAGTAGTAGAAGAGATAAGTACATAACGGCTTATTTAACGTATTGTATCACGATACAATATATGTAAGTGTAATTAGCAATTAGCTAAGATTTATTCCCAACATTTGTT
Organism: Dorcus hopei; assembly: GCA_033060865.1. NCBI lineage: Eukaryota > Metazoa > Arthropoda > Insecta > Coleoptera > Lucanidae > Dorcus > Dorcus hopei. The sequence continues at coordinate 42,240,983 of CM065420.1, forward strand.
AAAATCTGGGTGAATTTAATAGTTGTGCAAATTTGGAGGAAATTTGCACCGACATTTTAGTAAAAAGGAGTGTGGAATTCAATGGTATAGCTATTTTCGCATGGAAGGGCTCGGAAGGGCTCGGGCCAGATCCGTATTCTATAAAATGTGCCTTTGTGAGCCTCCAAAATTTTTTGCATAGGGCATTATTTATAATTTTTAAAATTATCTTGACATAATTAAATTGCATATTAAGACCTAGTTCAGACAGGACGGTTTCCGCACGTTTGTGTCTGAACGAGTGTATACACGCTGGTGATAAAGTCTCGCAATAAGCTCATAATTTGTTTATTTAATGTTTTTTTCGCAAAATCCTGAAACAGGTAAATTTTTAATTTTAAGAAGACACCTTTTAGTGTAAAAATCTTTTCTCGATAGGCATTTGTTGTCATCATTAATTTTTTTAAATGGCAACCCTATTTTTTATGCAGATTTTGATAGACCTTCTTGTCAGCAAAACAGTAATGTAAAAAAGTTAGTACTTTCCACAACAAATTTTTCGAAAAAAATAGACAAAAATACTATGTTATTTTATTTTATTTTAATGATTATTTTCAAATTGAAAACAAAAACAAGTAAAAATTAACGAAAATATTGAAGCTGTTCTCCAGGAACCCATTGTTGAGATTTTCATTGCAGCAAAATTCCAGACGATGGTCTGGACTGTCTATTTTTGTTGCGTAAGGTACTATTTTTTATATCACCATTTTGCTGACAAGAAGGACTATCAAAATTTGCATAAGAAAGTTAGGGTTGCCATTTAAAAAAATTAAAGATGATGTCACAGCGGAGAAACAAATGTCGATCGAGAAAAGATTTTTGCACTAAAAGGTGTCTTTTTAAAGTTAAAAATTTACCTGTTTCAGGATATTGAGAAAAAACATTAAATAAACAAATTATGAGCTTGTTGCGGGACTTTATCAACACCCTATATACAGAGTGTACATTAATGATTGAAAGGCGTTTGAATTTGGCGCGTTGTCGAATTAGTAATTTTCGTCTTACAAGATTGATATTCATACTGGATATGTTGAATTTCGTCAGTAGCGTGCGTATGTTGTATTGTTTATATTGTTTTGATTTCCTTATTTTATTATTATTGAGTTAGTATTAACGAAAAGGTTATTTTTATTTCCACTTTTGCTGTCAGATATTTTTCATTGGTAAGTACCTACAGCCATATAACAGGAAATAAAAATACACACAAACGTTTTAGGTTAGCGATGGTTTTCACGGACCTGCACAATAAATTTATTGTTGAAACCTATTTTCGGTCGGGGATACGCAATGAACAAAATGTGTGGAATTATTCTTATCAAAGTTGTTACCAACAATTTCAAGAACAGTTCCCTGAAGTGGTATTCACATATGATTGTTTCATGCAACACGTCCGCCGTATAATTCAAAGATTTCGTGAAACAGGCAGTGTTTCTAAAGGAAAATCTACAGTCCGCACCAAAGAAGTTATCGCAGATATTCATCAAAGAATTGATGTAAGTCCAAAGAAGTCTTTACGATGTTTATCGGCTCAAACAAATTTATCACTTGGTACATGTCAAAAGGCTTGCAAGGAGGTTCTACATTTACATCCATGTAAGATAACTGTAACTCATGAGTTGCTACCTCTTGATTTGCCTCGTCGAGTGCAATATTGCCAATGGTTTAATGAGTTCTTAAATAATGACGATATGTTAGACATAACTTTCTTCAGTGATGAAGCATGGTTTCATCTCAGCGGTTATGTAAATTCGCAAAACCGTAGAATATGGTGTGCAGAAAACCCTCATATTTTTGAAGAGACTTCATTACATCCTCAGAATATCGGTGTGTGGTTAGCAATGTCAAGAAGGAGGATCATTGGACCTATTTTTTTTCAACACAATATTAATGCACTTGCACATCAAGAAACAATTTTAAATCCTTTCATTGAAGAACTTCATGACGATGAATTACAACGGGGTTACTTTCAACAGGATGGAGCTACAGCCCACACTGCACTGACAACGTTGAATCATTTGCAACAGTTCTTTGGGGATAGGTTAATAAGTAGGGACAGATGGCCTCCTCGGTCACCAGACTTAACCCCACTTGATTTCTTCATGTTCGGTTTTTTAAAAAATAAAGTGTTTTCAGAACGTCTCCATATGTTAGAAGAATTACAAAATGCTATTACAGAGGCTGTCAACAGCATCACTCCAGAAAAACGACACAAAGTTTTCGAAAACATGAAAAGAAGAGTAAATTTGTGTTTGGATTCAAATGGGGGGCATTTTGAACAGATGTTATAATTTTATTTTATATCTGCTTTACTTTTTATATTCTCCATATCAATGTATGTAATTAATAAACGTAAAATAATTTCTAATCACTAATAAATTGTTTTAATAATATATAATTTTATGTGCCGCCCATGGTAAAACAGAATAGTATGCAGTACCAACTTTTACAAATAATCTAATAGGCGGGAAATTCAAACGCCTTTCAATCATTAATGTACACTTTGTATAAAAGCTAATAATAATAGACACGCGTGGATGCACAACGCGCGGTTCTATCCGCGCGGAAACCGCCGTGTCTGACTTTCACTACGCTTTAAAGCAGAGGTTTATTAAATGTCAGCAGACTTAAAAAGTAATACCTCACTAATAAATGTAGTTATCCCGCTTTTTGCTGTTTTTTTAAGTATTCCAGGATTCGTCCATCAACAACTTGAGTGAGACGCTGAAAAACCCGCTTTTCAACGATCAGTGATTATCTTTTAAAAATTAAACGGCTTAAATATCAAGGTCTAATGTAGTAGCGCTATGAGCAGTGTTGCCAGACACGCGGCAAATAAAATAAAATCTTTGGCCTTCCCTTTGAAATGAGGAGAATATTTTAGTAAGACAAAATGTTTCCCATTTAAAATTAGGGAAATATATCAAATTCCAACATCTTTGAAAGAAAACTCGAATTACGGAACATTAGTAATTTGAAATAATTCAGAGAGTTGTAACATGTTAACGCCATCTATTTATTGATAAAAAACAAATAAAATGTGACTATTCAAATAATGCTTCACCCACATTAGCACATAACTCTTTCCTTTTAGAATATCTGAATTGTAATTGGTAATTTTTCGTAATTAGATTTTTCTTTCAAGGTATTGAAATTTGGTATATCTCTCTAGTTTTAAATGGAGAAATTTTAACTTTAACAGCCCATACAGATTTATTTTTTCTTGCATTAATTTCTCCACCTTAAAGACTTCAATATCGAACTTGACACAAATTCATATCGCGTCAAGCAGACCTGAACTAAAGAGTGTAAAATCTGAATTGAAAATTTTTGCTCCATTATACGTAACGCTAAGTTAATGCGGGGGACACGTATACAGGGTTACAACTAATTAAAGGTTCACCATGGGAATCTCGTAAACTATAAGAGATACAAAGACGGTTAAATTACAAGAAAGTTGCGCTATTTTGGGGTCTATAAATATGTGCAAAGAAATCTCTCCTATCTTTATTCATTTCCGAAATATCTTCAAAAAACTGAAAACTCTCAGTTTCGAAAATCTTGAATATCTTGTTTATTTATCAAGATAGAGTCACAAAATTCTGTAATTTTACACCAAATTCAATGGACAATCTAATACAGTCAAAATAAATAGGTTAGGATTGATAGTTACGCAGATACGACTGTCAACTGTTTTTTTTCTTATGGCCGCTATCTTAGATTTTCGTACCATGTGATGCAAAAATAAAATCTGAATACGACGATATGACACATTTATGCTTTTGTTTTGAAACAAAATATGAAATTACTAAGAACTATTTTAGAAAATTTTTAATCTGGTAGGCGGGTGTTTATTGCCAACAATTGGTATACGGCATTTGCATGTCAACACAGAACATTCTCATACATTCACCTACCAGATTAAAAATTTTCTAAAATATTTCTTAGTAATTTCATATTTTGTTTTAAAACAAAAGCATAAGTGTGTCATATCGTCGTATTCAGATTTTATTTTTGCATTACATGGTATGAAAATCTAAGATAGCGGCCATAAGAAAAAAAAAAAAGTTGACAGTCGTATCTTCGTAACTGTCAATCCTAACCTATTTATTTTGACTGTATTAGATTGTCCATTGAACTTAGTGTAAAATTACAGAATTTTGTGAGTCTATCTTGATAAATAAACAAGATATTCAAGATTTTCGAAATTGAGAGTTTTCAGTTTTTTGAAGATATTTCGGAAATGAATAAAGATAGGAGAGATTTCTTTGCACATTTTTATAGACCCCAAAATAGCGCAACTTTTTTGTAATTTAACCGTCTTTGTATCTCTTATAATTTACGAGATCCCCATGGTGAGCCTTTAATTAGTTGTAACCCTGTATACATAAATAAATTATTTCAGTTTACTGTGTCTTTACTTATTATTTTTTTAATGTTATAATCTGCATCGGAGACCACAAAAAGCAATTATTGCCATAGTTCAGGATTATTATATCATGTTATGTTACGTTATGAAAAGTATCAACTTATGGCTAATAATTAGCTTTTCAACTTTTGATTGAAACCTTTTTTTGTACAACGTATAAGAATGCCTTTACTATCGACTTTCCTTACTTTTTATTCAACCTGTATAAATTACAAAGTAAAACATTGAAGTTACCTTTTGTAAGGTCGGCCGAAATTACCAACATATTTTTTTTTCTATTTATTATTAAAATGTGGTAACGCGTATACATAAATTTAAGTAATCAAAACGCTCACCCTTTCCTTTGGCTACCGGGTACCGTTCGCTACCATCACCTCCCTTGACATGATGCGATCATGCAACAATAATATGTGTTTACAATCATTTGCAAGAGACAACAGTTATTTACTCACCGGGGACCCCAGTCCCCTGGCCCCAACGGTCTCAACCCCTAGGTCAATTCACAACTCAATCTAGTGCCTCCACCATCTCTCCTGATGATGTCCAACCTTGAGCCTTCAGTATAATATCTGTTGCTCTTTCATAAACTATTGCTCTGAAATGTTATTTCCAGAAACACACGCCACATGCAGCACAGATAGCCTCAATGACATGCAAACATACTCTACCCTACGTCTTTGTCATCTCCGACCCGTGGATTCTCTACCACCAATCCACTCTTCCGCCAGGTGGCACAAATCAACGTCAACGTGGCATCCCACCAGGTTACGTCCCCTCCACCTGGCACGTAGGGGTGGTGACAATCTAATAACCTTAGGGCTCCCAATCCGCTGCATCGGATAGAGAAAAGATTGAACAGTACGTCGTTCACTCTCGGTAGCGCTTTCCGCCTTGTTAGTACGATTTCCCTTACTGAGTAACCACTAATCATGCAAGTGACGTCACAATCCCTACGCCACCGTGGTTACCCCAGTCGACCTACTGGCCAACGGTCAGGTGATGCAGCACCTGCCATGACAACTGAGCCTCACCCGGGGAAATCGCTTCATTCATACACCATGCAGGAAATACTTCAAGCTAATTCTATACATATCATGCATTAGCTACAATTAATAACTTGTCTCCAGATACCGCTTTCCTGCTTCTACCAGCGTGGCGCACAATACTTTCCGAACACACCCTGTATACGCACGCCAGGTATATAATACACGCGTACTATACAATTAGCGCGAGTTGCGCGTTGCAAACGCAAGTTACAAGTTGGCCAACTTTAAGCGCGTGTATTAATTAATTACTTTCCGTACCTTTCTATCATATTACTTAACACCGCAAACTCTTATTGATGCGCCTATCGATTACGTATCATAAACTCGACTGTCCCGATCTCCCAAGCAAACCATTTGAATTGAAAACTGTTTATTGTTTATATAAACTCAAGAGGATCCCAGCATCTTAAACCGTCTGGGTGAAAGTAGATAAAACTCGATGCGTTGCAGGCAAACGTTTATAATTCTTTAATTCTAAACGCATTATATTTTTGCTTAAAAATGAATATCTAACACTTTACGTTTCTGATTTAAGTTTCGCTGTATTATTCGCATTTAAAACTTGTATCATTTTTTAAATCATTTTAAAATGCGTAAAATACAAGTTATTTACTACTGTTGGCTAATAAATTTAGGTAAAGATTAAGATATTGTAACGATTTTTAAAGGTTCATTAATTTTTATTTTAAAACAAAACACGAAATAGTTAATAACTAATTTATTTACAAGGAAACTAATTTAACACTAACATTTAACAATAATTTATTTACAACCTTAAACCTAATTTATTTATAACAGCCGAGCGAGTCTTATTACGCGGACTTTTGTGTCGAACTCTAACGCTGCATTCTAATCGAACTGTGTCACTCTCGGCCGCGTGCATTTTTATATATCGGGGTTGTTTTTCGGGAACATTCTAGACGGAGAGTCTCGCTTGTCTGCCGAACTTTCTCGTGTAAGACGCGTCGGCGATGACGCACGCGATAGGCTGGCGCCGCAATCGCCACACTGCCCCCTTCTTAAAAACGTTTCGTCTCGGAACGTTCCTCGTGATATCCTTGAAGGAGAATGTCGAAATCGGCATGCTGGCCCCTCTTTACAACTTCCGATCTGGAAGAAATAGCAGTCCACGGTTTTCTTACTGCCGACAGCTGCCTGTGGGTGGTGACTGCAGACTAGGACTTCAATTCCCGTTCCGTTGAAGATGACTTCTATCATGCTTCGAATGACCCTCCAGTCCAGTCCGTCTAGTCCGCAGCCCAATTTAGGAATGGCTAATTTCGTTTCCTTGCCTTCTACCAGCTGTCTCCTCAAGCTCCATAAAGCTTTCCAAATACTGCGGTAGTCAGGCTTACCGCTTGATGTCTTCTTGGTAACTAAGTAGTACACGTGTCGTCTTTGTTCCGCCTCCGTGTGGATGATCTGCAGGCTCTTGCCCACCATGGGGTGCTGTCTTAGGAGTTCCTCGACCTGACCAAATTTCTTCCGAAAGACTTGGGCTATCCTTGGACATCCTTAGGTCTTCTGCCACACAGTGGGCCAGACTGTACTCTGGTGACACTTGAAAAAGGTCTTGCTGTCTCTCTGTGGTCACTCCGAATCGCGCCTTACTTCCTGTGGCGTGATGAAACATGAAGGTTTCGAAGTTCACTTCGGAACCTTGCGTCCGTTGTACTGTCCCTTCTTTTTCTTCTCCGTTGTAAGGAGCCATTCGGTTGAAGTGGATAACTTTGGGTTTGCCATGTGGAATCTTCCTGATGCGATAGATGACATCGTTGATCCGTTTCATCACTTTGTAAGGACCTTCCCAAGATGTCTGCAATTTTGGGGACAGACCTCGACGTCTTTGAGGATTGTAAAGCCAGACCAGTGCTCCAGGTTGGTAACCCCCATTCTAAGCATTGATGTCATAATGCTCCTTCATTCGATCGCTGGCCGTCTGTATATTGTGACGCACTTGATTGTGAATGTCGTCCATTTTCCTGCGTAGATCGCTCACGTAGTCTTCGTCGGCAGGGACCTCACCAGGCTTCACGCCGAACTTCAGGTCGCAGGGCAGTCTTGGCTCTCGCCCAAATACCACTTTCGCTGGTGTCTCTCCTGTTGTCTCATGAACGGACGAACGGTATGCCAGTAGAAAAAGGGGAATGTACGTGTCCCAGTCTCTCTGATGATTGGAGACGACTTTGGACAAATGGCGGTTGATGGTTCTGTTGAATCTTTCCACCATTCCGTCCGACTGCGGGTGAAGTGCAGTGGTTCTAGTTTTCCGGACGCCGAGCAGAGTACACACGTTCTTAAACAAAACCGATTCGAAGTTCCTTCCTTGATCTGAATGGAGCTCCATGGGCGCGCCATATCGACTGATCCATTCACGGACAAGGGCTTCAGCAATAGTCATCGCCTCTTGGTTTGGTAGGGCGTATGCTTCAACCCACTTGCTAAAGCAGTCCATCACCACGACGATGTACTTACTTCCACTATTCGTTTGTGGAAATGGGCCGGCTACATCTATGGCAACTCTCTCAAAAGGACTTCCCACGTTGTACTGTTTCATAGGAGCCTTGCCTCGTCTGTGGGGGCCGTTACTAGCTGCGCAGACCACGCACTTCCTACACCAGTCCTTTACGTCTTCCTTGCAGTTCACCCAGTAGAATCGCTCGCGCACCTTTTCCATAGTCTTCTTGATTCCCAGATGCCCTCCCGAAGTTCCATCGTGAAGTTCCCTCAGAACTTCCGGCACCCTATTCTTGGGGATCAGTAACTGTGTCTTCTGTTCCGTGCCTTCCTGGTTCTCGATGGTTCGTTTCAGAAGACCATGATCCAGCACTATGGAGTCCCACTGCGCCCAGTACGATTTTACGGATGGTGCACACGGTGCTATCTCTTCCCAAGTAGGCCTTGCCTCCCTACTTTTCCATTCCAGCACCAATTTCAAATCCTGATCGTTCTCCTGGTCTCGTCGCAATTCTTGACCTTGCCATTTGTCGTCTACGACGGCCGTCCTCGCAGTCGTGGCTACTTTCTCCTCCAGACGACTACAGTGCTTACAGTCTTCGGCACAAGGTCTTCTCGACAGAGCATCGGCATTTCTATGGCTAGTTCCGGCCCGATGCTGGATTTCAAAATCGTATTCCTGAAGTCGTTCGATCCATCGTGCGACTTGTCCTTCAGGATTCTTGAATCGGAGGAGCCATTTTAAAGCGGCATGGTCCGTCCTCAAGAGAAAGTGTCTGCCGTACAAGTACTTGTAGAAGTGTTCTACCGTCTTTACCACGGCTAGCAATTCCCTTCTAGTGACGCAATAATTCCGTTCCGGCTTTGACAGGACTTTACTGAAATAGCCGATCACCTTCTCTTGCCCATCTTGTATCTGGGAGAGTACGCCACCGATACCAACGTTGCTAGCATCTGTGTCTACGACGAACTTGCCTTCTGGGAGAGGGTAGCTCAGAATAGGAGCACTTATCAAGTACTGTTTTAGTTGTTCAAAACTAATTCGGCAGTGTTGGTCCCATTCAAACGGACGTCTTTCTTCGGTGAGTTTTGTCAACGGTTTAGCAATGTCCGCAAATCCGGGAACATAGCGACGATAGTAAGTGCATAGGCCTAGGAAACTCCTTATCTGGTGTTTATTCTTTGGAGTTGGCCAGTCTTTCACGACTTGAATCTTTACTGGGTCCACGGCGATTCCATTTCCATTAACAATATGGCCTAGATAATTAACTTCCTTCTAGAACAGGTGGCACTTCTTGAGACTAAGCTTTAGTCCAGCCCCGCGAAGCCGCTGGAACACTCCTTCCAGGTTCTTCAGATGGTCGTCGAAAGATTTCCCCACCACAATTATGTTGTCCAGGTATACCATGCACGTTGTCCAAGACAGACCCTTCAGAACCGTCTCCATCAGCCTCTCGAATGTCGCTGGGGCATTACATAAGCCGAACGGCATCACCATGAATTGCCATAGACCCATACCAAGGGAAAACGCCGTCTTTTCTCGATCTTCGGGCGCTAGTTCCACTTGCCAATAACCACTCTTTAGATCCAAGGTCGAGAAGATCTTTGAACCAGCCAGGGTGTCCAGGGTGCCATCAATCCGTGGCAGAGGATAGCTATCCTTTTTTGTGACGTTGTTGAGCAGTCGATAGTCTACGCAGAACCGTGTGGATCCATCCTTCTTCTTCACAAGCACCACCGGTGACGCCCATGGGCTGCTCGATGGCTCAATTACATTATCTTTTTCCATCTCACGAATAATGCGTTCTGCTTCCTCCCGCTTCGCTAATGGTAACCTCCTTGGAGCTTGACGGATGGGTCTTTCTTCCCCGGTCTCTATCTTGTGTTTGACGACGTCGGTTCTTCCCTTAGGTCCATTTTCCACCTCGAACACATCTTGATAGCGACAGATCAGATTCTTTGCTTTTGACTTTTGCTCTGGAGTCAATTCCTGGGTCGTCGACATGACCATTACCAACAACTTCTTCGGGACTCTCGTCTCTTGCGCGTTTGTTTCTATTTGGCGGGAAATGGAGGACACCATGGCGCAGCTTCCCAAGATCGTTCCTCTCTTGATGTTGACAGGAAAACAGTTCACATTCATTAGGCGGACTGGTATTTCCTTCTTTGCTGTCAACAACGTTTTCCCAACGAGAACTCCTCTTCCAATCTTCTGATCGTCAGTATTAGGTTCGACCATAATGACTTGCCCATCTTGGAAAGCGCCATTCAGGTTTCCGTCGACTATAACCTCGGTTCTGCTGGGCAATACGACATCTTCGACGAGAACAACTCGAGCAGCCACGTCCTCTCGTTGATGTAGAATCAACTCCTCGTTGTTAACCGCCATCACGCCACGCTTCAGATCCAATTGGAATCCATGGGCGCACATGATGTCCATGCCCAAAATCGCCTCGTCCTCTATTTCCGCTACCAGCGCACGGTGCTTGATGGGGGTCGATCCAATTGTAATAGTCACCTCAACTTCACCATGGACAGTGGCTGATGTTCCGGTTGCTGTCCTCAGCCTCCACTTAGTCGGCTCGGTACGTTTTGATGATTTGATAACGTCGGGTCTTAAGATAGTCTTCGTCGCACCCGTATCCAGTAACATGGTGTGAGGGATGTCATCAATGTTGGCATCCACATTGCTGGTTAATCGACGCAGGGCTATTACTTTTGTGGCTTTTGTCTTTGAGGGCCTTTGAATACGGGTCGACGTTTGTCCATCTGCAGCGACGAGACTTGGTTTTCCTTGGGGCTTCCTTCGTGGGGGACCCTGCATGGCCTTGGGACATCGCCTGCGAACATGTCCCTCTTCCTGACAATTCCAGCACACCAGAGGATTCTTCTGCCTCAAGGCTTGTTCCACAATGCGGCGAACATCCTCCGTGGTGGTACAATCCTTGGGCCGCTCCTCTGCAGCAGATCGCACCTGGACGCTGGCGGGTTCTTCTTCTGGGGTGTCCATGGCAGCTCGTACCTTGACGTGTCCTCTTGAAACTCGCTTCGTCGCCTCGTATTCCAAGGCGTAGGCCAATGCGTTCTTGGATGTCTTAGGGTGGGACATTCTCAATGCCTGCTGATTGTCCGGATCACGGATTCCACCCACGAAGGTCTGCAGCGTCAAACATTGCAGGAAATCATCAGGAGCTGCAGGATATGCCAACCGGGCTAGGCGCGCTACATCAGCCTCGAATTCCTGAAGACTCTCTCCGGATTTCTGGTAACGGTTTCTCAGCTGCGCATGGTACACGTCGGCCAGATGCGCCTGGCCGTAACGCATCTCCAGCCGGTTCACCAGCTTGTTGAAGTCTTCTTGTTCCTCTAGCGGCATCATTTGTAGCACATCGATAGCGTCCCCCCTCAAGGCCACAATTAACGAAGTGGCCTTTTCCCTGGCCGTCCACCCATTCGCTTTTGCTGCAGCTTCAAACTGTTTGAAGTAGTTAGGCCAAGAAGACTTCCCATCGAACGTCGGTGGTTTTATTTTCAATTTAGAAGTTTCCGCTGGTCCTACCACAGTTTGGGCCTCATTATTTTCTGGCATTCCTGCTGGTAACGGATCCCCGAACACTCGCAACCCTGCCATGATTTGCTCGAGATTCTTAATTTTATTATCCTGCTGGAATAGTATTTCTTCGACATTTTCTTGCAGATTCCTTGTCTCTTCGGATATTTTTACTACTAGTTTATCTTCGAGCCCTTTTGACTGCTCTAGAAATTCATCCTTCAAATTATCACACTGTTCTTGTAATTTAGTTTCCAGATTTCTCGACTGTTGTATTAATTTATTTTCAAGTTTCTCTTCTATGCTTTTAGAGTATTCCATTAATTTACTTAGGTCGTCTTTCAAATTTCCAAGATCGTCTTTCAAATTTCCGAATTGTTCCATTAATTCATCTTTGAAATTTCCAGATTGGTCTCGAAATTTCTCGTCTAATATTTTAGTTAAATCTGCAGGTCCGCTCGAGATTTCAAAAAGAAAGTTTTCCGGGTCCTCTCCTGCTTCTAGTAGCGCTTGGTGGAGTCTTTGTTGCAAAATCGATTTCTTTCCGGAAATTTCCAATTCGCGCTCTTCTAATTCGGTTTTTAAGTCGTTCACTTTTAAATCTTTTAACGGCACTTTCTTTGAAGCCATTGTTTCTTTATCGACACTGCACTTTGTTTAATAATTTGTTTAAATTCAATTTAATTTTAATTGTTTATTTATTTTCACTAACCCCAACACCTGGCACCAATGTAACGATTTTTAAAGGTTCATTAATTTTTATTTTAAAACAAAACACGAAATAGTTAATAACTAATTTATTTACAAGGAAACTAATTTAACACTAATATTTAACAATAATTTATTTACAACCTTAAACCTAATTTATTTATAACAGCCGAGCGAGTCTTATTACGCGGACTTTTGTGTCGAACTCTAACGCTGCATTCTAATCGAACTGTGTCACTCTCGGCCGCGTGCATTTTTATATATCGGGGTTGTTTTTCGGGAACATTCTAGACGAAGAGTCTCGCTTGTCTGCCAAACTTTCTCGTGTAAGACGCGTCGGCGATGACGCACGCGATAGGCTGGCGCCGCAATCGCCACAATATAATACACGCAGGGCTGCACAAAATAATTTAAAATACCGTGAAGTTATACCTGCATACCCAGCGACTGATGACTTCCTACAGTGCTTGACTATGAGCACATTTGATGATGGAATTCGAGACTCCGAAACTCAACAGGCTTTGAGAATGGTCTATCCTAAAATATCGACGAATGCGTTGGCATACGCGTTGGAATACGAGTCAGCAAAACAAGCTTCGAAGACCTAATGCCGAGTACAGATAATTTGGAGGAAGAGGCCAAGGAATCCATCGAGGTTGTTCTAAGATACCTTAAAGATCTGCTTCCGAAAAAAATAGTAGTATATTGTAATTGCCAAGAGGTAGGGCATGCTTGCTTAAAACCACGGCAAGATCCCCAAAAAGAATCATTCAGGAAAACTAAGTTGGGTCAATGCAAATGGTCAAACGTCGACCCGTATTCGAGAGCCCCTGAAGAAAACTATTATGTAGCATTTCTGTGGCGAATAGAGAACAGTGTCTATATAGACGCCACACCCTGCCATTAGACAAGGGTGCAACGAAAACAATTTTAAGATCCGTTGTCATCAGATAACCGAGGTGCCAAGAACTGACAAAATGGAAACATAGGACCGCAACCGGTAAAACAATTAAAGATCGTGGAGAAATAGGTGTCAACATCACATATTTAAACATAACTTATTTAAAATATGAAGGAAAAAATAAAATCAACTTTTTAACATATCCAACATCATTCTACACTATAATTAAACTCTAAATGAATGAAGCAATTTATTGTGTATCATTAAAACTACATCAGCAAAACGGGAAACCATTGTTACTCGATATGTACTGTTCAAGAAATCGGTATAAGGCGATAAATAAAACAAAGAAAATAGCGAGGTTTATCATCTTCCCTAATTCAACTTTTTCATAATGACGGCACTGCTGCTTCCAAAACTTTTTCTGATCATTACATAGTGGTACTTCAGCTTGATATTCGCGCAATCTATCTTCTAAAATGTACTTACGTCGATAATACTTCGATTTAGGGCAACCTCCCTGACAGTTTAAGCACAGGTCTTTACATTTTCTACCATCCCCTTCGTACTCAATCTCAAATTCTAAACTCCCGTAAGGCGGTTGCATTTTCATTAAATCTTTCTGTTCTAATTCTTTTGAACAAGATTTTCCGTTAAGCGGTACTGAACTGGGTATTGAATTCGATATTTCCAATAAACCTTCTGCAGTTTCTTGAAACGTATTAGGGAAAATGTCGGATATTTTATCGTTCTTAATTTGATCTAAATTCCTAGAACCAGATTTTGTATTAAGTGGCACTAAACTGTGTGTCGATTCAGAAACGCTTTTTTTCGGTGGTTCGGGTAACTCTTGCTCAGTGATACTTTCGGGAATGGTACTCAGTTTTTCCGAACTTTTTATTTTGGTTGCCGATGTGCTTTTACATCTGGTGTTCAGTTCACTTGGAGGACTCAATATTATGCTGGTGTTTTGCAAATGCAGCGGGTTTTTGCAGAAATTGTCAGTACATTGGGTACTACATGTCTTAATTTTTGGTTTGTTCCGTACACAACTTCTTCTGAAAAATACCAGTGATTTACTTGGTATGCATGCGAGAGGTATTTCCTTCGATTTGCGATCCTTAACTTGAATACACACGTCATTTTTAAAGCTTTTACAAGTGTCTTTGTTTATGCAATTTGCAAAAGAATTTTTAAGCTTGCTATGTTTTTCCTCCCCGGAAGACGGACATTTGCAGTTTACACCTTTGGCGTTGGCTTTCGATTTCTCCAAAGAAGATTTATTTGCTTGGACTCTTCTATTGCGGTACTGTTTCTCAGAGGTATTACTACTGTTGTCTACGGTCTGAACTGGAGATTTATCTGGAAAATTTCTAAATTCTGCACGTTCGATGATTATGACGTCGTTCTTTTTGAAATTTTCTCTGAAGGTATCTCCTAACGAAAGTATTTTTTCCATAATTGGTTGTTTATTGTTAATGATGTCAATATTGTTTTCTTTTATTCTTAACTTGTAGTCGTTTTCTTTTCGTTTTAAACTGCAACTATTTTGTTTCTCTTTGTAACTGTTTTCTTTTTCTGTCAAACTACATACGTTATCTTTTTCCTTAAAACCGTTATTCTTTTTTTGGGTTCTGGGTATCTTAGATGCGGGCTTCGTTTTTTCTGGAGTTTTCTTCAATTTATATTCAAGAGAAATTGGTATTTGAGTCTGGTGTGCGTCTTGATCTGCCCAATGCACTTTTAAGTCAAGCTTCTTCTTATCAATTAACGCTTGAAAATTATTTTTGGCCACTTCCTGAGGATCAAAATTCAATGTCGCTTCTAGTTTCTTTAATTTTTGACTTTTCTCATTTCTCTCTGGTTGTCGTCTAGTATATTTTAGTACTGCATGTTTAATCTTCTTCGAAACTCGATTTTCTAAGGTTCTAATGGCAGAATTCAAATATTTTTTGTACTCTTTTTCGAATTTTTCTTTTTCTAACGTGCTATCATGCACATGATGGTAATCAGGAAAGCCACATCGTGAAAATAAATCATGCAAATGAACAGATCCATCGCTGATGCTTTGTTTAAGCGGCAATGGGTGCAAATTTGTTTCCTTTGGCTGACTGTTTACAGACTGTGACTTGTTGATACTTTTGTGAATTTTCAGAGGAACCTTATCCAACTCTATGAAAGAAACCTGCTTCATAGAATCTTCTTTTTTTCTGTTAATCTTGGAAGAACTTTTTCGTTTTGCCTCAAAATATCCAAAATTTTGAGGTTCAATACGGGTTATTTTCAAATCAACAGATTTTTTTAACGTCAGCTGATGAGTGCTGTGCATTGAAGCGGTTTTTTCGTCTCTTGTTGTGGAAATTATTTCGTAATAGCCGGTGTTGGTCGTTCGAAGATCTTCATCTGCCAATTCCTTTCGCTTGTCGTTGTTGCAAGTTTTTGAGTTAGGAATAGTTGCAGTTTCTTTGGTCGTCGTACTACTAGAGCAAACATTCCGATTGCTTTGAAAGACTGACTCGACATCCGGATTTGATTTTAATTTTTCCGGCTCGAAATTATCTTTAGTCAATTCAGCCTCACTCCTAACAAAGTCGTCATGATCGTTGGAAAAATAGAAATAATTTGGGTTTGTAAAATATTTGTGATGAGCTGGTGGTGCAGAAAAATTAAAACCATTTTCAGGAGACGAAGTGCAAGCATGACAACAATGATTGTTAACTTCTTTACACAAACAGTGATTACTTGAATCACAGTTTTGGTGATAATAATTAGAATCTCCATGTACATTGAAATACCTCCAGTTCACATCTTGTTTTGGTTCGTTTTCCCAGTTCCATGGTGTTTCTTCGTATGTCTCGGTATGATCGGAAATGCAGTTATCCCAATCGCTGTTTACACTGTAATTCTCGGCGAAGTCGAATTGTTCGATATCTTCTTGCAAACTGTTTAAACATTTATGCAAAGCAGCCCCATTTCCCCCGTTGTAACATCCATGGTGATAACATCCGCTCATGTTTTGAATTTTGAGATACTTGTAATTTTGCTTTTGACAGAAATTGACAGTGAGATACTTCACATATTTTAGACAGACGTCAAAGCTACATTTGTAAATTAAAACCACGTGATCGAAAATAAAATGATCGTGTCGTTAATAATAATTATAAGTTGTATTCTGTACATATACAGTGAGCCTCAAAAGTCTGCTACAAAATTCGTCATTTCTTTATTTTTACATTTGGAGAAAACACTTGAACAGGTAAATTTTGTGTTTAAAAATACGGATCTTTTTACATCATGAAGCTTTAACCACTATGAGTACTTTCAAGCCAAGTAATAAATCGTAAGTTTTACTGTACAAACATTCATTTAAAGACGTTCCTTTTTCAATCCTAACGAGTATTGTACACTTCTGTGCAATAAACTTAACACAGTATTTATTTTATAAACTATTGGAAAAAATCAGGGATATTAAGAAAAATTTATGGAATGCAAATGGAGACTCGTCGGAGAAGAGTATAAAAAACGTTTGTCCGAAACTTGATCCAAGTGTTTATTAAATAATATATCAATAAATGCAATATTAACATATTTCAAAAGTTTTATCTTTTATTCATTTTTCTCTAATATCCTTTATTTTTTCCGGTCGTTTAGTTTATACATTTCAAAATTAATATTTCTGCCAACGTGTAAATCAAGTTTCCGTTAGGTATAGTTTTTGGGGCACTTTTTAGGCTTTCATTTGACTCTGCCTCGTATTTTATTCTGACAAATGTATATTTTTTCTTTACTATTTCAGTGTGCTTAACTTTTTATTGCACAGAAGTGTACCTAGATGCAATAATTACATATAAAAATTGTTTTTATCCACTATCACATTATAATTGGACTTTTATCCACACTTATGAAGCAATTTAAATGACCTATTATCCACTAGTTACCTTATTCCACTAGTGGATAATAATAAACAATAAACAACCAATAGCAACCAGTAGGTATGACAAAGCCTGTAACGTTTCATTTTACGAATACGAATATTTTTTAATTAAATTTCGCTCATTCTGATTCCGTAAATATGGTGATTGTGGAACGTTGTATTGCATGAGTTTTTTAGGTGCATTTTGTATCTGACAAAAAAAATAAGTTAGAATTTTCCAAGATTCATTCTTTGTAAAGGACACTCCTAGTCAATTTCTCTTGTAAATAAATAAAAGCAACCACAACAAAATTGTAAGCTTGCTTGCACCTTTCGTAACGTTTGTCATTATTATGTTAACTGCACGGTTGATTATTGTTTGTGTAGACATACTTAACAAAAATGAAAGTATTTTATTAAACGAAGAATTTAGGATAGAAAAATATAGGGCATGCTATTTAAGAAAATTGAGTTTTGTCATTTTGAAATTTCTGAGATTTTGTTTATTACCATGACCACCCTGTAGCGATAAAAGTACATTTAATAATGGCTTATGATAAGCTTATGTATCAACTACATCTATACCAAAAATCTTTTTCTGGGAGTTAAAAATAAATAAAATATGAATAAATAAAATAGTGGCTGCAAAAGGCAGTTTTTAGACAAAATGTTAAACATCTAAAGAACGGTTAGGTTTAGGTATAGGCAGTGGTATACAGAAAATATGTAGAATTTTATGGAAAATCCAAATTTGGTTTCATATATAGGGCATGCCATTTGAAATAAAAAAGTTGTATCCGGCATCACTGTTTTGATTCACTCTGTGTAGATGAAAATAATTTTGTGTTGTAGATCTCTTAAATTAAAAAAGAAATTGTGTTGGAAATCTTTTTGCATCTTCAGTAGTTATGGAGATATGGTCCGAGAACACTGTTGGGACACCCTGTACAGTTGTTTCAGGCCTAGTTGGGCCTTCGTCAGCAGAACCGTAGCTCGAGAACTCCACTGCAAACCAAACCGATCTGTTCAGGTTATTCGCTAATGCGATGTGAAAGTAATGAACATTTTAAGTAGCGACATCTTTCGATCGCTTTTTGACCTGACGTTGCAGTAGGATTGACGAATTGAAGCCAGTTCGCTATATAATAAGTCATCCCATGCAAGGCGGCCATGCTTACTGTCAAAGCATATGAGAATTTTAAAAAGTTTTGTGGAAATCGGTTTTGATTATTGCGAACTGGCTTCAATTTGTCAAATTTGTCAGTCGTAAAACTTCCGCATTTCCGCATCAGTGTTTCATATTTCACTATCACGGTCACTTAGTTCGCGAACTGGTCACTGGAGTCGGTGTATCATCGGTCGCTGGAATCGGTGTGTCATCGGTCACCGGAATCGATGTACACTCTGGTCACTGGAGTACTGGAATCGGTGCGTCATCGGCCAATGGGATTGATGTTCACTCTGGTCACTGGAGTACTGGAATCGGTGTGTCATCGGTTACTGGAATCGATGTACACTCTGGTCACTGGAGTCGGTTTTTATTCTGGTTACTGGAGTCGGTTTTTTAAACGGTCCATGCTCCGTTTTTTTCTTTTTTAAAACGGTCCCTCCTCGGTTTTTTCTTTATTTTAAACGGTCCCTGCTCGGGCGCCATGTAACGATACGTCATTTTCGGGTCGTCTGGTGTTGCTGCTGATCGTTGCTCTGCTTGACGTCGTTTCGGCGGTTCGGGTGTGCTCGTCGGTGTCCGGGTTCAGCGGAAATAAAAGCGTCGATCACTTAGCAACAACTTTATTTACAAACTTTGTCTATATTTACAGGTCTTTACAAATTGTGTCTTACGGGCACTAATCGCAGGACGGTAGTTTCGGAAACGGTGATATACGGTGTGTCTTAAGAACACTAATCACGGGACGGTAGTTTTGGAAACGGTGTGTCTTACGGACACTAATCGCAGGACGGTAGTTTCGGAAACGGTGTGTCTTACGAACACTAATCGCAGGACAGTAGTTTCGGAAACGATGTGTCTTACGGACACTAATCGCAGGACGATAACTCACTGTGCATACGTTCCGGTACAGGCTCCAGGGATCGGATCGGTGGTATGGTTGTGAGTGAAATTCCCACTCAGGGTCAGGATGTGCGAGACACCTGCACTGGATAAGAGAGAGTGAGACACCCACACTAGGATGTGCGAGACGCCCGCACTAGGTAAAAAAGAGTGAGACACCCACTCTAGGATATGCGAGACGCCCGCACGGGATAAGGGAGAGTGAGACACCCGCATCGGATAAGAGAGAGTGAAACACCCACTCTAGGATCAGGACAAGAACAGGAGGAGCGGTTGTAGGTAACGCGAACGTAGCACGCGTTTAAGTCAAAACATCGACAGATGAATCACTCCGCGAGAAACTGCATTCGAGTCACGACCGGTAGTTCGGAATACCGGGCGAGTCACTATCTTCAAGCCACGTCCGGTGGCTTGATAGCGCGGCGAGCCACGACCGTCGGCTCAACGAGCCGGCGGATGACTGATTAAAGCGTGCGCCTAGCGCGCTTATAAAGGCTGGCGCGTGGTGGGGCGCCCCACTCTTTTGGAGTTCCACCTAAATTAAACTGCATAAACACATCCTAAAAATACAGGCTAATTAATATATACAAAACCCAACTAAATATGTACAAAAATAGTAATGGAGTGGTCACTTCGTTACAAATGTTTAAAAATTGTCATAATTTTTTTCAGTTTTCTGGATGCGTGTACAATTTTTTAGTAAGAAATAAATCATAAACTTCAAAAACAATAGTTTGTCAACTGAAAAACTTGATTACGGCGATTTGCAAATGTTTTGCTTCCAAAGCACAGGCATCTTTGATGATTTTGTAAAAATGAAAATATCTTCTTTATTTATTAATTTACGATAAAAAAAGAATAATTTTAATTAAGAATTTTGTTCTCTATGGATTAGTAATATAATATACAGAGTGTTCCATTTAAAAAAGTGTCATTCTCACTTTATCTCATAAACGCGACGCTCAATTGTTTTTTCGACTACGTCATTGTAATCAGCTTGAAAATTACTACTAGTTTGCTAATTTGACCGAATTTGTAGGTTTTATAATAACAAAGTTAGCGATAGTGCCGACTTATGTTTGAAAAGCCTGTATTTAAAGGTGTAACAAATTCAATAGATTTCTTTATAATTAGTTTTAAGATTCTATTTTGCAAAGTTTGTAGTAAATTTCTGACATTATTATAAGCTCCACCCCAAGCGATGATATCATAGTTGCAATAACTGTGAAAAAGTGCATAATAAATTAACATAAGTAATTTTGCTGCCATAATTTTAGAGAGTTTAGCAAATATGAAAAGCAAATATTTATTTCTATTAATAATAAAATTTATGTGTTTATCTCATTTGAGACTGTAATCTATTTGAATACCTAAACATTTACAATATTTGCTCTTCATTTGTTTCCAAATTTATGTGATGAAGCACACTATCACAATACTGGGTGTCTCATAACGTACCGAGGAGATTGAAAGGGTGAATAGAACATCAAAAAATAAGGTAACCTTATCATATAGGAGTAAATTTTTTTCCAAAAGTCAATAATAAAGGAATTATAAGCCCTGAAAGAGGGATGGGAAATATTGTTCTATTGGCAATATCTTCTGGATCCTTTAAATCATGAAACTAACATTTTAAATTCAGGAAAAGGCACCTAACTGCGTATATACAACGTATTTGTTAGATCCTCCCTCCTTTTTAAAGGGTAGTTTTAGGGGGTGACTTTTCAGTATTTTATTCCTAATTTTTTATTTTTACATATTTCATCAAAAATCCGTCTTTCAGGGAATTATAACTCCGTTATTATTGACTTTTAGAAAAAATCTGTATGAAAAGTTACCTTATTTTTTGATGTTCTATTCATCCTCTCAATCTCCTCCGTACGTTACGAGACAGACACCCAGTATGTTCCAAACGTTATGAAAACTGATTTAGACAGGCTGAATGACAATTAGTTTAAAGCTTAAAAGTTACTGACCTTCTTATGGAAAAGAAACAGTTTTGTGATATTGTATTAAATACAAGTTATCGTGCTCCCGGCTATGATTTATTTCGGTTGTTAATTGATAGCCCTACGGTGGAGGACTTATTTGGCAATGTTAAGGTTTTCCAGGGTCAGTGATGTTCGCCAGTTTTGAGATAGTAATTTTAGTTTTTGTTAGTTTAAGCTGGGTATCGAATCATAAGCAGATCCTCGAAATGACCCCAAGTCGCGTCCACAATTCGATTGGTGCCACTCCCTCCTTTCTTTGTTAAGATGGGATTCCCTTTTCTTATTTAAGAGGAATCCTACAAAGTTACCCCTCAGAAGTTCGCATTTTATTATCCCTACTTTGCTACGTTAAGGGGAAATATTTGTGATATTATGATTGGTTGGTTGGCAGTCGCCTTCCGACTATGCGGCTATTGAAAACCACCAACATTAGTTGCTTAGAGCTATCTCTGTTCAACACATATTGAGAAAGAACGATAATAACTCTCGCGTGTGCACCGGCATGTCGGTGGTTCCGTCATCATGAGCAACTTACTAGGCTGCGTTCGGTCATAATGTTGGTACATTCGACGAGTTCAGAAATACACATACATGTACATAATTATATTCAAATACTTACACATTTTTTACGGTAAATTGTAATAAGACGCAATTATCGTTCAAAGTAGACTTTATTTTTAATTGCACATATGCGTCGTATAATAGAAAAGGAACAAGTAGTTACTTATATGTATTTGTAAAAGTATTGAAGAGGATTGGAGCTGCAAACCAAAAATTTTACGTATAATCCTATTTCATGCGCATGCGCAATTTTAATATTACCTACAGCTCAACACTGTAATGAAATTTATTATTTTATTTTCTTTAATTGTAAACATGGGTAAATTAAACTCCATTAACGAGAAGGTCACATATAGGAAGAGAAAAATCGGCGGTAAATATGTTTCTTTGTAAATATGTATCTATATTTTTTCGAAAATTGTTAAGAAATGTTAATAATTAAGTACATGATACATTACGAACATCATGACGCGAAGTGACTGTTTTTTGTTTGCATAATGTAAAAGTCTTTTTGCGCTAGCGTCACATCTTTTGATGTCATCGAAACGCCAGTGTCATTTATAACGTACTATAAGGTAAATGAAATAAATTTTTCAAAAATTTACGAAGATATAAACATAGATATAAATCTGCAAGGTTTGAATATTTCAAAATAAATGGTCGAGTATGTAGTAATCGAAAAAATATTATATGCACCACGGCAGCAAAGTGTCTTTATCGACCTCGTTTGCTTGCTCACCGCGGCTTCGCCTTGGCTCGCAATTTGCAAACTCGTTTGATAAAGTGCCACTTTGCCACCTTGGTACATAAATAACTATTAAATCCAGAAAGTAAAAGTATTTCGCATCTTGCAATTTTTGATTGAAGAAAAGGCCACAATTTAAGAAAATATCATAAAAGTTTATTTCTTTTGAAACCGGTATGAAGTTAGCAATAACTTTCAGTGTCTTTTTATTTTCAATTACATACTTATTTTGAACAAGTTTCCAAATCACCTCAGATTTTTGAGGTCCTGGAGTATGCGGCACGAAAGTTTAAGATTTTATTGTGGCCGGACAAAAAATATGTCCCTTTTTGTTTTTAAACTATCGAAAGCCCGTTATTAATAGATTATTTTCGTCTAAAAACATTTGATTTAAAAATAAGACAACGCTGTCATTTTTGAAGAAGTTAAATACGCCTAACGCAAAATTACTTGATAGGTCAATTTCGAATCTAATCAATTTCTAAAAATATTCATTATAAGTTATTGAATATTACTTAATTAGTAGATTTTTTAGTTTTTACAGTTGATTCTTGTCCGATGAAATTTGTATCACAAAATCTTTTAAGCGGACACTAAATCGCGCACTATATACTTTACGTTTCACCGTCGTTCGACAGCTTCGAACGACGGTGAAACGTAAAGTATATAGTGCGCGATTTAGTGTCCGCTTAAAAGATTTTGTGATACAAATTCTTTAGCTTGTACAAGCAAAAAAATACCGTTTTCATGCAACGACCTCCTTGTGCAAATTTGTGTTCACAAGCACATTTGCGCAAATTGCTTGAGCGTGAAAACGGACCATAAGTGTCCCACTTCAAATTTTAAGGAGTGCATTTAAATTAATAACGAAAAAAAGGAGTTCATGCAAAAGTTAGTTACACGAAATAATGTTTTCGAAGTTAAATGCGTATCAAATTTTTTTTTAGGTTTAATCAACGAAGAATGCCAGGACGCGAAAGTTCACACAAAAAAGTTGTACGTCAGAATAGGCAAAACGATAATTCTATAAAAATGTAATTTTCCTAGTGATGAAATTTAGCCGGCTAAAAATACCTTTTTCTCCAACCGTGGAAAAAGCCGTACCTTTGAATACTATTTAGAGATAGTGAACTTGATCTTTTCTTGACCAACAAAGAAATGTACTTGTTGCTAGACCTCAGTGTATGTATAAATAAATATTAAAATACCAAAAACGTACTGGAAAAGGCAGTGCACAAACTTAAATACATTTAAATTACCCGCCTTAATCCTATCTGAGATCATGTGCAATAACTCCTAAAAAATCGGAACGCAAAATATATTCTCAGACCGTGAAAAAAGATCACGTGATTGTCTATTTTGTTACCGCCCCGAGCTCTTAAGGTGGGGAGAATATATTCACGCCTTACAGAAATAATTCACTAAAAACATACAAATCGGGCGACTTCATAACTTAATTATGGTTACATATTTTTAAAAGCTGTTTTCACTGATTTGTTAACAAAACTTCAATCTACAAAGTGACTAACGCGTTTTTCAAAATTCGATCTGGAAGTATTTTTACTATCGCTGTAAAGTTCAACTACAATTTTTCAATGTTAATTATTTTTTTCTTAATTATCAGATGATGATAGAGAAATTTCCTATAGTCACTTTGTAGTGCTAGTTGTCAGGTATATAGAAAAAAAAATGAATTAATTATATTCAGAAATAAAGTCTCTATGAATTCGCCCGTTTTAATGGTTTTCGTATATGGAGTTATTTCGTAAGATTGCTCTTAATAGGTTTAGTCTCCGCATTCACACGTCATAGACCTTTCCCTTTTATTTTTAAGTTTTGTTTGTTGGATAGATATTATTTTTGTTTGAAAAAGCAAGATTTTAGCGCGTTCATACGTCGCCACTGTCCAATTATTCGAAATTTTAACATTTCATTTTAAAATTATTAACAAATTAAAAAACTTGAAACCTCGGTCAGATTTTCATTTATTGGCTTTAACGTTTTCGGGCCGGCCGGGTCCATCATCAGAAGCTACAATGATACAATTTTTTTTTAAATTACAATAATTGATCAATTAACCTAATGTTAAAGTGTAAAATTCATAAAAATTGGATTAGTTGTTAACAAATAACGTTACAATTTTATTTAATACTAACCTAATGGATGAGTGAGTGTAGTTTCGATCGAGAGCGAGAGAACACTGACGAATTAAGAATTGCAAACCGCAAATTGTACTTAGGTGGGGAGGGGGAGATTCTTCAATACAGGGTGGTACAGATTGTGTAAATTGTTGCAGTCTGTTCTTTTATTGACCGTCTCAGGATTGTTGGTGATATAACACATTTCTAATATATTACGTTTTAGGTAGTTTGTTTCTTGTTTTAAAATTTTAACATTGTTGAAATCAAAGTTGTGGTGAAATTTTAAAGAATGATTGGTTAGCATGGAGTATTCTACGTTGTTTCGAGTGATATTGTATTTGTGATTATACATTCTGTTTTTTTATATAATTCTTAGTTTGGCCGATATATTTGGCATTGCAATCTTTACAGTTTACTTGATAAATGACATTGGTTTTGTTTTCAATATTAGTTTTATCCTTCAAATTAGTGTAAAATTTTTGCTTATAGTAATTGATAGGTTTGCACGTTATGTTTTATGCAATATACAGAAACCAACATTTTCAAGAATTTACCCGACGTTAAACCCCTTTTATACAAAAGATATGTAGATGACATCCTAATCTTTCTACCTTCAAATCAATTATCCACAGTTTTTGACAGTTTCAACAGCTTTCACCCCAAACTCAAATTCACTTTAGAAAAAGAAAAAATAATACGATCAACTTTCTTGATATTTCTATCATCAAAGCCAATAACCTCCCGGTACGTACCAATTGGTATAGAAAACCTACTTGGACAGGTAGATACCTAAACTATCATTCTTCCCACCCAAGAAACCAAAAAATTTCTGTCATCACTTCCTTGGTAGACCGTGCTATCCTCCTGTTCAGCAACGAATTTCATAAACCAAATTTATTACTTATCAAAAATGTCTTAATTAACAACCAATACCCCTTACATTTAATCAATTCTGTCATCCATAATAGAATCAGAAAAATTACTACAACTGTAGAACATCCAATTTCATCCAACCATAATTGTAATGACACCATCACCAATCAACCTGAAAACAATCTCAAATATTTTTCTTTTCCATACATACCCAATACTTTTAAATTTAAAAAAAAAAACTAAAACCTCATCATATAATTTTAACTGGCAAACCTATCAATTACTATAAGCAAAAATTTTACACTAATTTGAAGGATAAAACTAATATTGAAAACAAAACCAATGTCATTTATCAAGTAAACTACAAAGATTGCAATGCCAAATATATCGGCCAAACTAAGAATTATATACAAAACAGAATGTATAATCACAAATACAATATCACTCGTAACAACGCAAATTACTCCATGCTAACCAATCATTTTTTAAAATTGCACCACAACTTTGATTTCAACAATGTTAAAATTTTAAAACAAGAAACAAACTACCTAAAACGTAATATATTAGAAATGTGTTATATCACTAACAATCCTGAGACGGTCAATAAAAGAACAGACTGCAACAATTTACACACTCTGTACCACCCTGTATTGAAGAATCTCCCCCTCCCCACCTAAGTACAATTTGCGGTTTGCAATTCTTAATTCGCCAGTGTTCTCTCGCTCTCGGTCGAAACTACACTCACTCATCCATTAGGTTAGTATTAAATAAAATTGTAACGTTATTTGTTAACAACTAATCCAATTTTTATGAATTTTACACTTTAACATTAGGTTAATTGATCAATTATTGTAATTCTAAAAAAAAATTATATCATTGTAGCTTCTGATGACGGACCCGGCCGGGCCCGAAAACGTTAAAGCCAATAAATGAAAATCTGACCGAGGTTTCAAGTTTTTTAATTTATTATTACACACACCGGTCAAGAACTTACATTTGGAAAATTATTAACTTTATAAAATTTATTTCATATATTGAGAAAAGAGAAAAAATACAATTAAATTTCATTTCAAACATTATTTTATTGATTTATTTCATTTCTGTCATTTTTTGTCGGCCCATACTCGTTTTAAGGTGATGAAAATACCTTTTAGGGATTATTAGAGAGAAATACCCCATTTGATTATGAAGGGAATGGTAGAAAATTTTTTTTAATTTATTTATCACCGCACTTTTTATTAGAAATGAAAGAAAATAAACCGTAAAAAAAATTTCTTGGGATGCAAAAAATGTTTACTTCCAACTGTAAGTCTTCATCGTCCGAAAATCTATGTCCATGTAGATTTTTCTTCAAATGGTGAAATAGAAAATAATCGCAGAAAACCAAATCTGGACTGTTGCTACCTACCTGAAGGCTGAAAGTTTATGGGAGGGCAAATTAAGGAGAGCAAAGCCGGCTAACTCAATGGGACGGGCAGGTTCAAATGAATGAATACGAAAAGGGGACAATTAAATAAAGTAAATAAAATCACCACTTGTCATACTCTTGTCTTTATTACAAAAGTCAAGCTAAATCGATAATCCGTTAAACAATTGCAAAAGAAAACAAATATAAACAAAGTTAAAGGTTACTACGAAGTAACGAGACCCGTTTTTCGTTTATATAAATTACAAAAAAAAAATAACTAAATAATTTTACAACAACGCATAATCGCCACTATTCGTTCCAGTGCGATAAAATTATCGCCAGGTAATAAGAAAAATCATAAATAAACCATCCGACCTTAAATTAACCTAGCGGACGTCAAACTGTACTTCATTTCTGTTATAATCGTGCGGTTATAATGGCTAACGAGGGGAAGGTCAACAAGCGATCGAAAGATGTCGCTACTTAAAATGTTCATTACTTTCACATCGCATTGGCGAATAACTTGGACAGATCGGTTTGGTTTGCAGTGGAGTTCTCGAGCTACGGTTCTGCTGACGACGGCCCAACTAGGCCTCAAACAGCTGTACAGAGCCTGCTCGAGTAATCCGTTGTAATCAAAACCGATTTGCACAAAAATTTTTAGAATTCTCATATGCTTTGACAGCAAGCATGGCCGCCTTGCATGGGATGACTTATTATGTAGCGAACTGGCTTCAATTTGTCAATCCTACTGCAATGTCAGGTTAACAAGCAATCGAAAGATGTCGCTACTTAAAATGTGCCTTAATTTTTCAGTTTATGTCAAATTTTGATTGGTCATAAGGTAGGTATAACTTTAGAAATTAAGGCAAAAATAAACTTTTCCTTTGAAAATGTTTGTGCAACGGGCAATTTAACATGAAGTTAGCTTTAAGTATCACTTTTTCCTTAAGTCCACCTTAAGATTTGTCTGTGCATACGGGAATAAATAAAGGAATGACGAACAATGGTGGGCTTGTGCACAGGAACATTGTTGTGCAAAATCGAAAGTTTTTGTCCGCTTTTTTAGGCTGATTTTATTTGATAGACTCCTGCAATTTTCTTAAAAGGTTAGTGTACTAAGCCCATTGTACCGTAGTTTTGTCACAGCAGAAATAGACACAGCAGGTTTACTCTTCTTGGCGGGAAAATTTCCCGCGCAAACTGAGCCGCCATATTCCGGGTGACCTGTTAGAGCGCATTCGACTGGACGCACGGAGTTTTTCTTTTTCTCACTTTTACATGCACTGAAACGCAGTCCCCCTCACACTTCTGCTCATTGCGTGCATCGAGCATTATGTCGAATGCGCCCTTGAATTGCACGAATACGATCAGTGATGTCTCGTGTAATTAGCAGCATAGTAGGTGCTTTCGATTATGCATGCTGGGGTGCACTGAGTAAATTAAACTCTAGGCTTTCAAGTAGTGATCGGATAATTCAAATTAAAAATAATCTGTCATCCGATTATCAAAATAACCTAAATAATTCTATTATCAAAAATATTTTTATTGCGGCACTGGTTTATCCACCCGCAAAATGGCGCCAAGGTCATAAATCCTTGCTCCGCCAGATCGAAGATGCCGACAAACAGTTATGCTGTGGTTTTGTATTCTGCAACAGAATGTTTATCGTCGCCCTAATATCGTCGCCAAACTGCAAATTTTACAGGTGACACATAAAATTAAATTTTTTTGATAGTCATATTGATAGAAGACTTCAATTTGCACAATTGTAAGTCTGTGAAACATTATCTATCATCATACAATTGTGCAAATTGAAATCTCCCATCAATTTGACTTACTAAATTTAGTTTTACGTGTCTCCTGCAAAATTTGCAGTTTGGCACTTAGAATATGTGATTTCCGAATTAGGGTGACGTTATGTAAATTTTGTTTTACAAAACATTGTACGCAGTCGAACTAAACATATTACCACAGATTAATATCATAGTAGATACGAAACTGTTTGTCGGCACCTTTGATGTTGTGAGTCGAATTTTTTTGACCTTCAGCCATTGTGAAAAGGGTGTGCTGCCATTTGATTGAAAATATTTTGCATAAGCTCATATAGTAATGTTTGCCGATGACTTATTTTCAGTAAATCTGTTTTGGGAAGGCGTATTAGCCACTTTATCATTACCCACTTTGCACAAGCAAATGAGCACAAAAGCGCAAAAATCGCCATAATAGGACTATTACCTTTCGGAAAACTAAATAACGAAGTGGTTTCTTCTTTTCAATTTGTCCCATCGTTTATTACTGCATAACATGTAAAAAATATCACATTACACTGAGAAAAATGGAATTTTGCGATTTTGATAAAACATCATTTCCTATCGACAAAATAAAAGTATAATGTAAAAGTATAATGCCGTCATATTATAAGACCCATCTTACTCTAAATTAATCATGATTCTTAGCACAATGAAACTGTTTCAATTTAAGAATGTAAAATTATCATTCTACATAATACGTATTGTTAAAATAATAAACCATGTAATGAAATATTATGTTGAATAAATTAGTAATAAAATGTCATGCCTGACTTTTTGTTAAATATTCCGGTAATTTTATCATGACGGGAAATGATACTCTAAACAACAAACCACGTAGTGTTAATTTTGCAGGAATACGCTGAGTCGGTTTTTAACGCGAATCCGAATAAAATGTTCGGAATTCTTGATAATATAAACGTACTCCTTTGTGCCATTTTTCTCAGTGTAGAAGTTAATGTTAAACTGGCACACCTTTCTACAAAGGTGACTTGTTAAAAATAATCAAATCGGCAAGTTCCGTATCTGCTATAATATTAATCTGTGATATTACTGTCATTAGTTTTGTGCACGTTTTGTGCAAATGTCAAATATTCCACGAAACTTTGAAAACCTTTGAAAATGTAGTAATTTACAGGAAAAAGTGTCTATAAGACGAGCGGAGCGTGCAATTTTTAATTGATAATTTGTGCTATGTTTGCGGTTATTACATACCTCCAAGACAAGTCAAACATAAAATAAAACCTGACACTAAATTTACTGCTGCTTATGAAGGTTTCTTTGGAATGTCAGTTTTGCATCAAGATGTTTCGTCGGCTCCTCATGTTACCTGCGGAAGCTGTTGGTCCAGTTTAGAAGTTTGGTTTCGTGGCTTAAATAGGAAGACGTCTTATTTTCATCCAAGAACTTGAAGGAAACCATCAAACCATTTTGATGATTGCTATTTTTGCAATATTGATTAGTCTGTGTATAAAAAACAGGCTGACCGTAAAAAGATAAAGTATTCATAACTTCCTTCCACAAGTGCCCCAGTGTCGAACTCTGATTGTTATTCTGGCCCACTTTGTTCTTTACAGTGGAATTTGTTGGACAAAGATTCCAGAGATTCATTTTTCAAAAAAAGACCGAGAATTTTCTTCATTTTCTGTTATTGATGACTACTTGTGTTACCGCAGTGATATTAACGGACTTTTCGAAGCGATTGGTTTAAAATATGAACCTTGCGATTGGCTATTCTATATTGATAGCTCAATTAAAAGCTTAAATCGGTTCTCTTGTACAATGGCAAGGTACATATTACTGTCAATTCCAATTGCAAATTCAATTCTTATGAAGGAAGAATATAACAACTTTAAAATATTACTAGAGAATGTTCAATACAGCCATCACAACTGCACTGAGAAAAATAGGACCAAAAAGTACGTTTATATTAACAAGAATTCCGAACATTTTATTCGGATTCGCGTTAAAAACCGACTCAGAGTCCTAGGTACTGCAAAATTAACACTATGTGGTTTGTTGTTTAGAGTATCATTTCCTGTCATGATAAAATTACCGGAGTAATTAACAAAAAATCAGACATGTCATTTTATTACTAATTTATTCAGCATAATATTTCATTATGGTTTATTATTATTTAACAATACGTATTATGTAGAATGATAATTTTACATTCTTAAACTTAAATAGTTTCATTGTGCTAAGAATCATGATTAATTTAGAGTAAGATGGATCCTATAACATGACAGCATTATACTTTTACATTATACTTTTATTTTATCGATAAGGAGTGATGTTTTATCAAAATCGCAAAATTCCATTTTTCTCAGTGTGGGAAGTTCGTGTCGATCTTAAAATGTTGGGTTTCTTTCTTGGCTATACAAGGCTATACAAAATATTCATGCTTTCTCTGTTTTTGGGATAGCCGTGCGGACAAGGGACATTACACAAAATGCATATGGCCTTCTAGAAATGAGCTGATACCGGGCAAACAAAACGTACTACATTCACCTCTTGTTTTCAAGGAAAAAGTTTTGTTGTCTCCTCTGCACATAAAATTAGGCCTTGCCAAACTGTTTGTTAAAGCTTTAGATAAAAAGTCCCCTGCTGTCATATACGTAGTATGTTTGTTTTCAAAGTTTTCAATCGCAAAAGTGCAAGCGGGAATTAGGGAAACGCTTAATTCAGAAATTTTTGAATCGAAAATGAACAATGTGGATAAACGCGCTTGGATTGCATTTATAAAGTAGTAAACCACAAAAGTCCAAACTACGGAGAACTTGTAGAGCAATTAATTGAAAAATATACAGAAATGGGAGGTAGCATGTCTTTGAAAGTACGTTTTCTTCATTCACACTTAGATTTCTTTCGAGAAAATTTACGTCATGTCAGGGAAGAACATGATGAGAGGTTACACCAGAACGTTCAGAAATTCGAAAAACTACGACGAAAAATGGACGTCACTGATGGCAGACTACGTGTGGAGCTTAATTATTGAAAGTAATGGCGCTGTTCACAAGCACAAAAACAGGTCAATATACATTTTTAATAAGAATAAAATATTTTTTGAATATATTTCAGTTAAAATATTTGTTCTTATTGTTCTTTTTATTGGTCTTACTCTTGTTTAAGTTTTTCTATGTGCCGAACAAAGTCGTTTCAGTAGAATTTTGAAAAAATTTCTAAAAATTTTACAATACCATAATTCCTAACATGGAATAAGTGAGAGATTGATAATTTGAGAATGGACATGTTTGGTCATTGCAAACATAAATACTTCATAAAATTTACATAAACAAAAAAAGTTTCAACCAGTCGTGTGAAGGCACGCCTTAGCGAAAGAAAGTTTCAGATTGTTGCACAGTGATAAGTGATAATCTGTCGGCAAAATTCCTTTGGAATCTCAAGAAATCTTAGCCATCATTTTGCTAGCGGATGCTAACTTTCTTTGGTATTGGAAAATGAGTGTGCTTCAACGGAATGCAATGGCATTGATTCTTGTTTACTCTTAGGGTCAAAATGATGGATCCACGTTTTGTCCCATCACATTTTTCTCAATAAAGTTGTCTTCTTGTTCTTCACAGGCAACCAAAAATTGCAGCGAACCCTCAGTTGTTTATCGAAGGAAGTGAGCATTCGGGGCACCCAACTTGCTCTCACCTTTGACATATTCATGAATTAGGTAAAACATCAACCGTCAACCTAACCGAAAAATAGAAATAACTTGTGCCACAAATGGATACATTTCAAGTATTTATATTATTGTATATGTAAATGTTACACCTAATGTATTGTATATTGTATTATTCACATACATTATTGGATGACGCCGCTAAAGTTGGAAGTTGGCCTACTTTTCGCGTACAACGCCGCTTGACGTGCAATGACATTTGAACCTTTGTATTTAACATTCATTTGTCAGATAACGGCGCATAACAGCGTTGCATTCTGTTTGAGCCTTAAACCGCAGACATCCAATCATTTATTTGCTTTGGAGTATTCCCTTCTTTTGTTAGAACAAGATTTAGCACAACGTTTTTCGACACTTCAAACTCATGGCCTTCTAAATGAAAAGCGAGTTCTATCTGGCCTGGGCAAAAGTGCAGTTCAGGCTTGCTCCGCCAAGCACTGCTTACAGGGCGCTTTCCTAACCTAAAATCTTGACAGTTCTGTCACATGTGAATGGTGGATGAGTTCGTGTAAGAACAATTAATTTTATTATTGTACAAATTTGAGCATACTGTATATTATTTACGTTGGAATAAGGTGGAGTATTTATGTCCAATTTCGACAACTTAATTTAGCATTAAACTATTACGATTTTAGATTAAAATCTTACCTGCATATACTGAGAATTTCTGTGGTAAGTTACAACATTAGTTTCTTTTCTTATTGTGCGTAATTATCAACGTCCTTTTTAACACGTTTTACATTATCAAAAGTCGAAACTCTTCTATGTAACTTGTTGTAATTATTCATAACACAAAAGGTTCTTAAAATGACTTTCTTTATTGCGCAAGCGTACTTCACTCCGACGTGATCAAATAATTTGTGCATGAATCTATAAAGTTTATACCATATAAATTATGTTGTATTACGGTAATTACAATATTAATTAATTTTGCGTGAACTCACTTTGATTGACAGTAATGATAATGCACTACACTCAGTGCCGTCAGTGCCCTGTAACCAGCGCCAAAGTGTCGTTTGTTGGCGTTTTCTCGTGCACAAAAATTCAATGTAAATTTTTCAAAACGCCCAGGCTAGTTAGAACTCGCTTTTCATTTAGAAGGCCATGTTCAAACTATAAGCAAAAGAAAATGTTTTAGATTTCATGGCCTCCTTCTTTTTTTAGATATCAGTAGTTGTCGTAGGTCAACAAACAAGGATGACTACTTTTATTTTTTGAGTAATGTAACAAGCGATCAACATAAAAATTAATTAGGGTAGGCGGTGAAATTTAATTGAATATCTTGGATAACGTCATATTAATATTAATTGTCAATCAATTGTAATATAAAGAATGCGCGGGAAATGTTATTTAACGTTACTCACGCAGTTTTTCTTAAGGTGCGGATAGACATGCGAGAAAACTTGCACGAGTTTCTGTCCGACACTGATGTCGCTAATGTAAATAGGGTTGCGAGTCGACTCGCTGGAATGTCTGAAAGATCTCGCGCTAGATTCTTTCTTGCCAGTCTAAACACGCATAATGTAGATTCGCGATTTATTACTTTACTCACTAGACTTGCCCGACAATAATTGCGACAATTATTGCTAATAGTGTAAACAGACATGGAAGTAACTTGCGCGAAATTTGTCGCAAGTAACTCGCCAGTCTATCTGCACCTATAAAGTTGAAACGTGTCTTGATGCAGCAGGCAGTGGTCATTTTACGCATTTGCTTTAAATGTATTAAAATAAAACGGTTTTCTTGCTTTGTAGAAACGTCAAAATGATGAAGCAACGATCGATGAACTAAATGCACACATATAAATTACGTTACATAAAATTTAAATGATAAGAAGTAAGTACCTATGTACTGTTTTTTGTGATATGAATTACGTTTTAGACTTAATTAATCACGATTCATGAATTTTTGTATATGAAACTTAAACGTTTAAGCGCAAGAGTTCTACAAGAGTCGATTTTCGGCCCGATGTTATTTAGTTTGTTTATCAACGATCTGTCCAATCCCTCAATCAGTGTTCACCTTCATATGAAACAATCATCGAGCCAGCTATACCACTTTTAGTTCTGTAAACGACAGTCAAGAGGAAATTCATACCAACTCTTGTACTCAGATGAATAAGTTGAGTAACTAATGCAAAAACAATGGAATAATTTTAAATTTTGCGAAGTCGGTTGCCACACAGTAAAAATGTAAAAAAATGTTTTACTCGAAGTATCGTCATTGATTAAATGTAATAGCAAATCTGTAGCCTGTGTTGTGAACAATAATTTCTGGGGATTGAAATGGATTCAGAATTAATAGCGTTTTCGTTTAACTGCTCTAGAATTCTCCGAATGTATTCCCATTTTATTTTAACTTCAATAGAATATGGAAATACTCTGAGAGTGCTCTAGTCTAGAGCAGTCAATTATTTATTTATTTAATTAAAGATTTTATGTAGCTTTTAAATATTATTTATATTTAATTTCAAAGGTCAACATCTTTTATAATATTTATAAACAGAAAGTGACAACTAAAGATTTTAATATGAAAAACATAGTTGCTGTGTATAATATTCGTAGTCTCGACGTAAAACTTTTATTTACTCAACGTTAGTACAAATGCTGGTAGCTATTCATGTTCTCCCTTGTTTATCTTCACTGTGAAGTTCAGTATCTGAAGTAAATACAAACATATGAAATATAATACTGGCTGAAACGATTGAAACAGAACGGAGAATGGTAATGTAATATATTTGTGAACACATAAGTTTAAAATAATTTAATTTTATGAAATTCCTATTTAATAACAGCCACTGGTTAAATATTCGGTCTTTAATTACATATTTTATGCAGTACAGTTGCTGATAGATAATTAATTATATTTGATTTACTTACTTGAAATGAAAATCTGTTTTAGTATAAATATTAAGATAAAGAAAATTTCCTGTATCTAATCAATTATATATACAGGGTTAGTTAAAAGTCTGGAAACGGTCATTTATTGCCGTTATTATTCATTTTTCTTTTCTTCAATTGTTTTTGAGTTATGCCCATCTGCGTAATTTTTTTAAACGGAAACTTGTTAATTTTACTCTACCGTTCGGTAGAGTATTTTTTTCTCTTCACAATATCAGTCTTGTTTTTTTTAGAATTGAGGAGCTTCTGAAAAAAAACAATATTTCAAGTATTCATTTCCCGTCGTGCATGCTTATTAGCGCCAGGTCAAGTACATCTAAGTACGCGATAACCAAACTCGAGCGAGTAACTTTATCAGTGGTTATTTTTTACGTCAAATTCAATCGTGCAATTGACTGCTGTTAATATTAGCAATGGCGAGTTTAAATGAACGTCAAAAAATTGAAATAATTATGATGCTGGGTTATGGAGATAGACGTAGAAGTTTACAAGACGTTTGTAATTTATTTAATAATACGCATCCTGACAATTTGAACATTTAATTTAATTTACTTAGTTATTTATTAGTTTTTTTTTGTTGCTTTTGTTTTTAATGATAAGATTGTGACCGATAACTTCAATTTTGTTTAGATCTACCTAACTAAAATAAATATTTGAACCAGAGTTTTCAATTTCACAAAAAAAGACAAATGTTTTTTTTTTCGGAAAATCCTCAATTCTAAAAAAAACAAGAATACTATTGTAAAGAGAAAAAAATACTGTACCGAATGGTAGAGTAAAATTAACAAATTTCCATTTAAAAAAATTACGCAGATAGGCATAATTCAAAAACAATTGAAGAAAAAAAAATTCAAGTATCCTCAATTGTAGATAAAAATTTCCTAAAAAACTTTCATACAGAACATAATTTCCTAAAATGAATAATAACGGCAATAAATGGCCGTTTCCAGACTTTTAACTAACCCTGTATAATGGAATTTAAAGTATTTTAGGATAGTTGTTAGTCGAGTGATTGAGTCCGCTGACAACGGGCGTGACGCTCGGCCGGGCAATTATTAGGTGTGGGTTCGAATCCCACCCTGGTGCTATTGGCTCTATGTGAGAGATAGAGTACTTATGTGTCGGATTGTGTTTCGGATTCATACGGGCTTCTTCGAATTGGGTTTTCTGCGTTTCCCCAGTTTGTAAGGCGAATGCCGAGTGAGAAATTAACATCTAAGTCGGTCGCAGCCGCCACCCCTCCCCTACAAGCTCTGAGCTTGGGGTAAAAGTGAGTGAAAAGGAAAAAAAAGGAGGTTTTCAAATTAAAGTCACATTCAGGGCCAGTTTCATAATTGAATTTAAAGGAGACTTTAAATTTAAAATCACTTTCAGATGTTAAAACAAATATGAAAACAAAGTTGCTTACACATCTGAATGTGACATTAATTTTAAGGTCTCCTTTAAATTCCATTATGAAACTGGCCCTCAGAGGTGTAAACAAATGTGTTTTCATATTTGTTTTGACACCTGAAAGTGACTTTACTTTAAGGTCTCCTTTAAATTTCATTGTGAAACTGGCCCTTAAAAATTAAAAAAAAAT
Organism: Dorcus hopei; assembly: GCA_033060865.1. Taxonomy (NCBI): domain Eukaryota; kingdom Metazoa; phylum Arthropoda; class Insecta; order Coleoptera; family Lucanidae; genus Dorcus; species Dorcus hopei. The sequence continues at coordinate 42,277,797 of CM065420.1, forward strand.
TTGTTGGGGCATGTCATGGCAACGACATATAAATAAGATATGTTGTCAATGTGTCATTAAAAAGTATTCCATGTTTTATAATGTTCCTGAAATAAAACACGTATTAAACGAGGTTTGGTTGAATCTCTTTCCTGGGTCAGAACCCTAACAATTTGGCGCTGCGGACAGGATTCAAGATTCAGGATAAAGGATTCAAGATTCGGCTAGGATATCATGACGGAAACTACGGAACAGATCCAGGCGTTGACGTCAGCTATCAATAGTCTCCTCAAACTGCAAGTACAGAATGAAGAAACCAAAGCCTCAAGTACCAATGTGACACAGGTACGTTCAGATCTCTTTAATCAGTTGCACTCACGCATAGAAAAATTTGTGTATCGCACTGACGACGAAAATCAAACATTTTCAAAATGGTTGAAACGTTACGAATACACACTTGTATCAGAAGCTGCTTCTTTGCAACCAGAAATGCGAACTCGTCTTTTATTAGATAAATTAGGATCAGTCGAATTTGACAGATTAGCAGATCACGTTGCTCCAGAAGATCCGACAAAAATGTTACAAGCAGACTTAATTGAAAAACTCAAATACCTTTTCCGCGATAGGATCTCTCTTACACGTCGGAGAATCGAAATTTTAAACTTCCGATACGATAAATCTGTAGCCATTACAGAACACATCGATCGAATCAATCGCTTAGCCGCAGATTTTGAACGATCAAAGCTTAGCGATGACAATTTGAAAGTTTTATTACTACTTCAATCATTCTGTTTTTCAAAAGAAAATGAAGAATTAAAAAAGATTACTTTACATGTAGTAGAAAAACACGAAAATGCTTCTCTAAAAGATATTTCCGTAGAACTAGAGGCCCATTTAAATATTTTTTCGAGCTTAAAGCAACTAGAAAATCCAGTCGGTGATGCTTCAGTATCTACAATAAATAAAATAAAATTTAAGAAAAAGAAATATGATTCACTTAAGAATCTCTCTAAAAACACCATACATTCATCTGACAACCTGAGATGCAATGGTTGTGGCGGATCACATTACCGTTCAGAATGCAATTTTCGCAATGCAATTTGCAATAAGTGCTCAAAAAAGGGTCATATTTCAAAGGTATGCCAATCAGGTAAGAAGTTCAATGATCACACGAATAAAAATGCAAATAAAAACAGAAATCTTTTGATAAAATCAATAACGTCAACCGATAAACGTAGGCGAATCTACATTCCTGCAGAAATATACGGGAAAACAATTCACTTACAATATGATTCCGGGTCAGACGTTACTACGATAGGGAAAGATGTTTGGCAACGCCTAGGTTTTCCAACTCTCAACAAGTCTGAAGTTGTTGAACATGCAGGCGGCGACAAACTTAAGACTATAGGAAGATTTCAGTGCACAATTGAAGCTGCAGGGCGTAAGGGTAACATAACTATAGATGTTGTTTCACGAAATGGTTTGAATCTTTTTGGTTTAAATGCTATTGACTCACTTGACCTGTGGTCAAAGTCCCTCGCTGAGTTTCGGGATTTAAACTTTAACAAAGACGCTAGATGTTCAGCTATAAAAAACATAACTCGCCAAAACATGATTTCAACATCAGGTACATATCAAAATTACATTTCTAGGAAGTTCCCAAGATTATTTTCTAGTGAACTTGGCCTGTGTAAAGATTTTAAAGCAAACTTTATATTAACCACAAATGCCCGTCCTGTACAGATACCATGTCGACAAATTCCATATGCCATGGAAAAACTTCTGGAAGCAGAACTAATGCGATTAGAAAAACTAGAAATCATAGAGCGCATTCAATCATCAAATTGGTGTTCTCCGATTGTTATTGTGAAAAAACACGATGGTAAAATTCGTTTATGTGCTGATTATTCTACTGGAGTAAACCAAGCTCTGTTAGATAATCGACATCCTTTACCTACAATTGACAGTATCGTTACAAAACTTAATGGAAACTCATTCTTCACCATATTAGATCTCAGTGAAGCTTTTCTTCAGATTGAAGTTGCAGCAGATAGCCGAGATATCACCACGACAACTACACCTAAAGGTCTTTTCAGGTTTAAAAGACTACCCTTTGGTATTAAAACAGCACCAGCAATATTTCAACAAGCTATGGATAATACGTTGATCGGTCTTGATGGTGTTTACGCGTATCTTGATGATGTGGTAGTCGCAGGAAGTACTCGTGAAGAACATGACTTTCGTCTCAAACAAACACTTCAACGTCTTGAAGATAACGGTTGGAGTCTCAAATTAGAGAAGTGTAATTTCGCTTTAGAAGAAATCAAATATTTGGGATTGATTGTGAATGCTAAAGGTATTGCAGCTGATCCAAATGCTACTCATGCAATTGCAGAAATGCCAAAACCTAAAAATATTCCCGAACTTCAAAGTTTACTTGGTATGGTGAATCATTATGGAAAGTTCATTCCTCACCTTCACCAAATCAAACAACCTTTAGAAGATCTAACTAGGAAAAATCGTCCTTGGATTTGGAATTATAAGCATGACTCTGCTCTAAAACAGATCAAGAAAGTCATGCTCAGTCCATTACTGTTGGAACACTTCGATCCATCAAAAACTCTTATAGTGGCAGCAGACGCTTGTTCTACAGGTATAGATGGTGTACTTCTCCAACGAGATCAAGATGGCCACGAACGAGCTGTTTATCATATGGCTCAAAGTCTCAAGGATGCACAACGCAACTACTCACAATTGGAAAAAGAGGCATTAGCTTTGGTTACTGCGGTTGAACGTTTTCATAAATTTGTCTGGGGAAGAAAATTCATACTGCAAACCGATCATAAGCCTTTAGTCGCTTTATTACAAACCGACAAAACCAAAGGTCTTAAATCTACAACAGCAGCACGTCTTAAACGCTGGGCTATAAGACTTCTTGGATATGATTTTCAAATCGAATATGTCCGAACACAAGATTTTGGTCAGGCAGATGTTTTATCTCGTTTGATAGCACAATTCCGACAAGACAATCTTGAAGATTTGCAAGTAGCAAGAATCAAAACTGTGGAATTCGAAATTGGATCTATTAGAAATAATTCTATTGATAAATTCGGATCCGAAATGCGTCAAGAACTGAAGACATTTTCTAGGGAAGATGAAGATATCATGAATGTTATTCAAGCGATCAAGAGCAATTGGTCATCGTCTTCTGATTCTGATATAGTCGAACACTATAAAAAACGTCGAGATAATCTCTCCGTCGTGGATGAAACATTATTACTTGGTGAAAGAGTGGTAATTCCAAAGAATCTACAAAATAAGATTCTCACTGCTCTTCATAAAGGTCACCCTGGTATAAGAAGAATGAAACAACTTGCTCGAGAATATGTTTACTGGCCAAAAATGTCCAATGACATAGAGCAACTAGTTCGACAATGTAATTCATGCGCGTTAACTCGAAAATTACCTGTTAAAATACCTATCAGTCCTTGGCCTATCCCCACCAGACCCTTGGAACGTATGCACATTGATTACGCTGGACCTATAGATGGACAGTATTTATTAATATTCGTAGATGCTTATTCAAAGTTTATCGACGTTGGTGTAACTCAGACGATATCTGCAAAACGTACCGTTGACTTATGTCGTGAAATGTTTTCAAGATACGGCCCACCAGAAGTTCTCGTTAGTGATCATGGCACTCAATTTACTGCTGACATATTTTCCAAGTTTTGCAAAGAAATGCATGTGACTCATTTATTGTCTGCAGTAAATCATCCTCAGTCAAACGGGCAAGTTGAAAGAATGGTGGATTCCGTTAAAAGAGCTATCTGGAAGAACCCGAATGACTGGAGGAAAGAATTACAAGATTTTCTATACACTTATAGATACACACCCTGTACTTCAGCCCCCCATGAAAAATCTCTATTTTTAGGTCGACGGATAAATACACCTTTCTCTAAATTGCTGCCCAAACAATCAAATCAATATTCATCTGAAAAAAGTTTAGAAAAACAAATAAAAATGGAAGCTGAATTTGCTAACCACCATGGAACCCGGCAACGTGAACTACAAATTGGTGACAATGTTGTAGTCGCTTTAGGGAAAGATAAACGCGTTCAAGGTAAAGTAACAAAAATGCTATCTAAATCTCGTTACTTAGTTTGCCTTGACAATGGAAAAGTTATTGAACGCCATATAAACCATATTTGGAAAGGAGGAAGGACCCCGTCCCCGTCGAAAATATCTTCAAACTTAGATGATGATTGGGTATTTTATGATACGACTGATAGACTCCTCAGTCACAATCCTTCAGTCTCGAATGAACGTTGTATTGAAAACTGCTCTAATCTTGATAATCTCAATGTGAATATGGCGATCCCTGTTCATCTGGAAAATCAAGACAACAAAAATACTGCAGAAGACATCGCAGAAACAGTACAAAATGACAGCTCCCATATTACTCCCTTAAGATCTTTACGACCCAGAGTTCCACCTCAAAAATTAGTTATTAAGCCTTATGCAAAATCTTATAATTAAATATTAACTTTTCAAAGGGGGAGGTGTTGGGGCATGTCATGGCAACGACATATAAATAAGATATGTTGTCAATGTGTCATTAAAAAGTATTCCATGTTTTATAATGTTCCTGAAATAAAACACATATTAAACGAGGTTTGGTTGAATCTCTTTCCTGGGTCAGAACCCTAACAAAATTCTTAATAGGGAATAAATACCTATAAGCTGCACACCAAAAACGAAACACTTCATTCTTTTATTTAATTATTCTGATTCTTGTTCATTGAAAATTTATATAACAATGCAATAACTTCTTACGGAGAGTTTAAAAATCGCACAATTCTTAACGGCTGACAAACAGTTTATAGTTCTTCAAGAACGACTATTGTCTTGCATGAGTTAGATGAGTGGTTCTCAAACTGTCTTCATCTGCGAAAAAGTATTTGCTGACAGTAGTATTCAAAATTTCTAAAGGATACTCTACTGTCTTTACAGGGGGTCAAAATTATTCAAGGTAAAAAGGGGAGCGCGAAATACGAAAGTTTGAGAACCGCTGAGTTAGATACTGACGCATGAATTACAAATTTTTCTATCAACATTTTCAAAATGTTAAGTAAATTTAACCCTTCATTTTTATACCGTGTGATTTTTTGAAAACAGGCCAGAGTTGGCTTTGGAATTTCCAAACGTTTGTCTATAAATCTCCAAACGTTTGTCTGTATATTTACTTATGACAATTAATTTCCTGATTTGTCAACGAACAAATATTAAAATATTCTTAAAATTGTGACCATAATGCTTTCTAATGAACAAAAATCGTTTTTATTAGAAAGTTTAAATTTAAAAAGAAGAATGCAATTACGTTTTGCAAGTGAAAGACAACATTTCGAACATTTATTGTGATGTTTTGACATTAAATAGGTTGAATTATTTTGACGTTTGTTTTAAAAGTAACCTTATCTAAGATGTAAGTTTGCACGTTTCATATGGCCCACTCTGACCTGTTTTCAATAAACCGCATGGTATTTTTATTTATTCACTATTGTGTAAATATTCAGCACATATTTATAATAATACCAGATTTCTAGAAAGAATAAGTAATGTAGAATTCAGCTATGTATACACTGTGGAACGAAAGTATGGAAACCTCTAAATATTTTAACAACGGTTAGGGCTATCGAAACGAAATTCAGTTAATTTAGATAATAGCGCAGATGGCAAGATGGTGTCGGCGGTGTTGTCAATATTTCAGATTTATCGCCAGTGCTGCCAACTTTGTAATTTTAAATGAGACACCCAGTATTTTTTTATTTGTTTAAGTTGCTTAAATCATTACTAACATAATAACATGTAACATGTTTAACATGTCCTATACCTAATGTTCACTGTTTTAGAAATATTTCAACATTTGTAAGTCCGTAACATTAAAACGCGCACGTTTTTTTAAAAAGCAAAGTGGGGTTTGCTAAGAATTATGTAAATATCAATTTGAAGTTAGTGTGAAAGTTCTGACTTATAACAATTTAGACAACAATGTTAGAGGTTTCCATACTTTCGTTCCACAGTGTATACAGAAAAATTGAGCTTTTCAATCATCTTCAGAATGAACTATTTTCAAATACATGAGAAATTTGGCGGTGATTCAGTGATGGTTTTGGATTAAATCAGCCTCGAAGAAAGAACGGACTTGGCCACATGCTGCCCTTGTTACAAGGACTTTTCTACAAGAACTATAGATTCGCGTTACGGGTTGACCCTGACCATAAACTTGTTAAGCACTTGTGGAACAGTCTCGAAAAAAGTGTTCGTGAGAGTCTAAATCTTCCTTTAACTATAGAGCACTTAGGGTCATTTTCATAATAGAACTTTAAATTTAAAGTGACTTTAACCGTACGTAATCATCTTATAAAAAATTCCTCCATTTTTAAAGGCGAATCAGATGAGCTCATAATATACTGGGTGTTCCATTAAAAAAAAAACATAACTTTGGGTTGGCACATCCAGACGAAACACTCTGTATAATTGCAACTAATTTTAAATCATGCAGCTATATCTCATCTAAGTCTTAGCGCACACGGATTTTAAGAATATGCAATAATAAAGACGCTATCTTCCGAATACGCACTATTGGCCCACCCTGTATATTGTAGATTTCATTACTATTAATTTTTATAAATCTGATATGCATCTTGTAACGGTAGAAGTTTTATGTGCAGCATGTTTTAATTTAAGTAGTACAGGGTGGATCAATTTCGATGTCTCTTATGGGCATCTCTGTAACTATAAGAGTTAGAAAAAAACTAGTGGCCAAGTCTCGATCTCTTTTTTAGAGATAAAGTCAATAGACTAAACAAAAATTGGCTATCTTCTTTTGTTTTCGAGTTATAGGCAAAAATTGACATTTTCGACTTTTCGTCAATCGCGCATATCTCGTTTATTTTTACAGATATTAAAAAACTGTTTTGACATTATTATGACACTTTTTTAAATACAATTCAGTGGTGTAGTTCGTTTTTTGATATTTACTTAAATTTTCGAGTTATAACATAAAGTTATATTTTTTTTAATGAAAATCATAGTAGGCAATGTCACCATTAAATAGAGATTTTTTTTCTGTTTTCAAAAATATATACTTTGTTGGGTTTATTTCTTACAATTAATAGAATAAAACGCCTTTTTTATTATTCTTGGGTGTATTCTATTCTTAGTAGGCTGCTTTGAACAAAGGCCGACAATTTTTTTGTTTGTTATTATTAAATATCAACTCTTGTTCAAATATTTTGACAGTTGCAACCGCATAAAGAGAAAGAAAGATAGAACGAGCATCCTCTAAGAGTCACAAAGACTACAACAATACCGATACCATGTGGTTTGGGTGAAGTTCGAAATTATGTAACTTCATTTAATATTTAAGTTTAAAACGCATTTTTTTCGATCAAATATGCATTTTATGGAATAATGAACTAAATTATATGTATAAATTAAAAACATCTTAAAAATAAGAAATTATTGCAGAAAAAGTTAAAGAATATTGAAATGTAAGTAGATAATAAACACAACTCTTGATATATCACAATAAGTAACTTAAAACCCAGAAAATAATATCAAAATAAATCACAATTTCAACACTGCCGCGCTAAAATACACAGCCAACTCATGTTGCAACCCAACCCAACTCTATCGGTGCTAGCTTTCTATCTCTTACGTTTATCGCAATACCTCTCACTCTTGTGCTACCCAATCTTCAAATCTTTGTTAATATTTAATAAAAACAAAAGAAAATTATCGGCTTTTGTTGAAACTAGCCTCCTAAGAAAAGAATGCACCCAAAAATAATAAAAAAGGCGTTTTATTCTATTAACTGTAAGAAATAAACCCAACAAAGTATATATTTTTGAAAACAGAAAAAAAACCTCTATTTAATGATGACATTGCCAACTATGATTTCCATTTAAAAAAATATAACTTTATGCTATAACTCGAAAATTTAATTACATATCAAAAAACCAACTACACCACTGAATTGTATTCCAAAAAGTGTCCTAATAATGTCAAAACAGTTTTTTAATATCTGGAAAAATAAACGAGATATGACTGATTGACGAAAATTCGAAAATCTCAATTTTGGCTTATAACTCGAAAACAAAAGAAGATAGCCAATTTTTGTTTACACTATTGACTTTATCTCTAAAAAAGAGATCGAGACTTGGCCATTAGTTTTTTTCTATCTCTTATAGTTACAAAGTTGTCCATAAGAGACATCGAAATTGATCCACCCTGTACAATATTTGTCTTAGAGTAAGAGTTCCCCTAATTTTTTTGAATAGTGTATTAGAGATTGTGGAAAATATCATTTATTTTTGACAAATACTGCAACAGTATATTACACACCTAGGTAGAGAAGTCTACTATTATGCACCGAGGGTCAAGATTAGATTTATATCTAATCAGATATCTAAGCAGTGGCACACCCAGAAATTTGTCTTGGAGAGGGCTTAAAAATAATAATAATTGTATGAACCACATAAGAATATACAAGGATATATTAAATAACAAAGATACGTAATATGAATTTATACAGATGTTAAGAGATTGGAACGAAGAATTAAAAAACCAAGTCTTCTGACTTCTTTCTTTTTATTGATTATTTTCACACTTCACTTTTTTTGATAAGGTAACATTTTTAACATGCTACATTTTTATATGAAATTTGAAGTAAGTTCAAATCAAAGTCCATCCTTAGAGCCGATATAATTAAAAGAAGAATTACACTTCTTCATATTCTCCCCCGTTAATGCTTGTCATCAACAATTAGAGGTATTAAGTTGCGTGTTGACTCTTGTTTACTGCACTTTTTGCAGTTTTACCTTAGCAACTCGAACTTCATTGTCAGGGCCAGGAAAGAGCTGACTGATTTTTCCGATTTGCCAGAAACGTGGAGGATCCGAGGAGCGTTTAATGAGAACGACATCACCTACACTAGGATTCTTTGATTTAGATACCCACTTCGGTTTACGCATTAACGTGCCTAAGTATTCATTACGCCACTTGCGCTAGAATCCTTGGATCGATCAAGTTTCTAATTGTTTCTTATCGAAGTCTAATATATGCAGGAGCATCAAGAGACAACAGTTTCGGGAAAATGTGACATTGATTCACCAGTGAGATGTGAAGGAGTAATGGGCACACCAAATTCAGAGAAGCATAGTGGAGTTAATGGTCGAGAATTAACAATACTCTCAATTTGACATAATGCTGTTTGCATTTCTTCAATTGTAAGAGTTGCTCCATTGAACATACGATTCAGATGGCCTTTTACGGTTTTGATACCTGCTTCCCAAATACCACCAAAGTGAGGGGAATACGGAGGAATAAATTTCCATTTGATGAAAGCATTTGACAAAAATCTTTAAGCTCGGGAGATTCAATGATATCTGAAATGTTGTATAAAAATTATTCTTTCATGACCTTATAACAACCTACAAAATTTCGGCCATTATCACGGCGTGCGATGAATCGCCGAAACCCCATAATTAAAGATTGTACAGATAGATTCATAACAAGTTCTAAATGAAGGGCCTTTGTTGAACAGCAAACAAATAATGCTAGATATTCTTTAACATTTATTTTTCCTCTCCCTTGGTAAGGACGAAGAACGAATGGTCCAGCAAAGTCCAGACCTACTGTAGAAAAGGCTTTGTTTGGATTTACAGGATAAGAAGGGAGATGGCCCATAGAAGAAATGAAGTTTCTGATTTATATCGGCTACAGTTATGCAAGACTTAATGAAGCCTTTTACAGATTTTTGAAGTCCTATTATCCAAAAAGGCCGTCGAATCTGAGCACACACTAGTTTTGAACCTCCATGAAAAGTATCAAGATGTGTTTTCTGAATAAGCAGTGTACTAAATTTACAGTTTGGTAAAAGAATTGGTTTTGGATTAAAAAATTCTATATTGGTGTTTTGAAGTCTTCCTCCTACTCGAAGAACTTGATTCTCATCAATAAAAGGGCAAAGTGTATTAATGTTGCTGGATTTCGAGAGAGAATGATTGGATTTTATTTGTGCAATTTCCTTACCGAAGTAATTCAACATTGAGAACGATAGATGAATAAAAAAGTTTATTACGAAGGCGATTTTTGAAACGAATTATATAAGCAGTAGTTTTAAGAAGACGATTAAAATTAGAAAACCTTTCTATGAAATGAATCCAAAAGTTCGACTCAACAGATATGATATGGAGACGACAAGGGACCTCTTCGTCGGTAGTGGTAAAAGATTCATTTACAGGAGGTGTAAATTTGGGATTTTTTAAAAATTCAGGACCAGACCGCCATAGATCACAATTAATTATTTGAGACGGGAATTGTCCTCGTGAAGCTATGTCAGCAGGATTATGTTTGGACGAGATATAGTATCATTTTATTCTAGGGCATACCTCATGAATATGACTTATTCGATTTCCGACAAATGTACTCCACCGTTTGGGTAATGATTTAATCCAAGCAAGTACAGTTGTTGAATCGGACCACAGAGAAATATTAGAAATATCAGGAAGACTGATTTGAAGATTGTTAACTAATTTTGCTAAGAGTTGTGCTGCACACAGCTCTAATCGGGGTATGCTGATTTGTTTAATAGGAGCCAACTTTGTTTTGGACATCAGTAAATGAATGCTAATGGAGCCATCAACAGCTACACGTCGTACATAAACAGCAGCAGCATAGGCAATCTTCGATGCGTCTGCAAATCCATGTAATTCAGTACGTCCGTTGCCTAAGTAGCGAGGGATTTGTAAATCCTGAAGTAATTCGACTTCATTTCGGAGGATTTTCCATTCATTGATTAAATCACTAGGCAAAGAGGTGTCCCATTCAAGTTATCTGACCCAAGTTTCTTGAAATAATATGTAGTTTAACGACTGCGAAACGTTAAGTGTATAGTGCGCGATTTAGTGTCCGCTTAAAAGATTTTGTGATACAAATTTCATCGGACAAGAACCAACTGTAAATATGTAGTTTAAACTTAAGAATGACAGGTGAAATCCATCCGAGAGGGTCATATAAACGAGCGGATTCGGAAAGAAAACTACGTTTGGTCCAAGAAGACATTTCCGAAAGAGCGAAATGATACGTGAAAATGTCATTGACTGCATGCCAAGCGATACCTAGTGTTTTTATGGTAAGATCACTTTCATCTAAAAAAAAGAAGAGGGTTTACTAAATCATTTGAAAGAATTCTTTGAGCAAAGATGGTTCATTTGATGCCCACTTTTTAAGGTTGAAACCACCGAGTTTGAGTAACTCAATGATTTCAGATTGAAGTAGGGAGAGTTCTTTGACGTCATTATGACCGAAGAAGATATCATCGATGTATCCATTATTAATTAGAATTTCAGCTGCTTTTGGGTAATTTGATCCTTCAAGATTTACTAGTTCTTGAATGGTTCGAAGAGCAAGATATGGAGAGCACGATTCTCCATACGTCACAGTTTTTAAATAATACAACTCAATGGACTCATCTTGTGATTTTCGCCAAAGGATCATTTGGTAATTGTGATGATCTGGATGAATTTCAATTTGTCGATACATTTTCTCGATATCAGCTGTCAGAACATAGCGATTATGCCTGAATTTATTAATCACATGTGTGATGTCATTTTAAAGAGGAGCACCGATATGGAGAATATCATTTAAAGATACCCCATTGTCACTTTTAGCCGAAGCGTCGAAAACAACACGTAACTTTTTAACACTAGAGCCCTGTTGCCAGATTCCGTGATGGGGTATAATATAATACTCAAAGTTTAATGAATCAGGATTTATGAAAGTTCTTTCCATATGCCTAGAGATTCATAATCAGACATAAATTTGATATACTCAGCTTTAAGTTTTATATCTTTATCAAATTTCTTCTCGAGAAACAGAAAACGTCTGAGAGCTGATTGATAAGACGCACAGTGGGGAATTTTTCGTATTTCCTGGCCACAATGAAAATAAAAGAATTAACCGTGAATAATTTTCTTATTATTGATATTTTAGAAAAACGCTTGGATAGGTAAGTTTTAGATTTAAAAAGCATACATTTTTCAATAAAAATTAGTCCTTGACAAAATTTTGTTTTTGAGTAATGACGTCATTGATATATTTTTTAAATGGCAACCTCCACTTTTTTTCCTTGATTTTGGTAGCTTATTTAGTTCTCTCTCCAACCATATCAGAATTTATTATGTTTGTGAAGAAAATTTTGAGAGAAAAATTATTTTAATTATTTTAATAGGAGTATGATATGTTTAAAATAAGCTACCAAAATCAAGAAAAAAAAAACCGAACGTTTGTCTAAAATATTAAAAATAAAAAAAAATTATGAATTTTATTCCGATCTTTATGAACGCAGAGTAATAAGACATGTAAATACATATAACCTCATGAGTTACGCGCAACTTGAAAACCAACATAATACAAGGCTAGCATATATTAGCAGATACTATTTTCATGTTTTGGAAGTACATAAAATATACTTTAATCTAGTGATAATTTGCTAACCAATAACAATCAAGAATACAACTAAATTGCTGCGTAAAATATAAAATTATAAAAGAGTGTTGACGAACTTATTACATTTATTATTAAACATATTAAAATGCTCGACTTAACTCCAGGAGCCGAGTCCATAATGTTACTATCCACCCAATTTATGCACCACAATTTATGTATCACAAATGACACCAGGCTGCTTATATTGGATTATACACGTTCCACTGTAGATATTTAAGTAAAATAAGTGGGGAAAGCGCTCAAAATTTGATCGAAAATTGCAGAAAGATTCACCCTCACAATGGAATGTAATTGAGGGTGAGAAAACAACTTTTATTTTTACTAGTTCTAGCCAAGAAATCGTGAAAATTCCCCACTGTGAGACGTTCCTAATTTTGGTCTATTTTCACGAAAAGGAAGTCTTACACAAAATCTTCCACTAGGCAACCTGGAAGTAGTCGATTTGAAAATTGATTTGCAGTGTTTTTCGTCGCAATAGTCCAAAATCTTTCGAGCATATTATCATATTGTTGATCAATTAAATTTGATGTGACATGATTTAGAGATAATTCAGTGTAACATGCTTCTTGTTGACTACAAATTATGAAACCGAAGTGGGTGTCTTGAATATAAAGTTTATCAGACGAATGAAAATAGCGATCTGACTTTAAAATTTCAAAGAAAGAAGATGCTCCAAGGATCATATTAATCTCGGAAGGAATATGAAAGTCAGGATCAGCAAGATTAAACCTTTTTCTCAATAAACTTACCGAAGAAAAGTTTGTTTCAGTTTGAGGTAACTCACCAATTAATTTTGGGAGTACATGTGCTGTAACAGAAAAACAATTATTTTTATTGAAACAAGACTGAATTGTGAGATTGACCTTCCCTTTTGAATATAGAAATTTGTCATCAGCTAAACAAGAAATGGGCACATGATCTCGTTTTAATCCTAATTTTTTCAAAAATGACTCTGAGATAAGAGATGTTTGTGATCCTGAATCTAACAAAACGAGTGCTTTTATTTGATAACCGTTGGCGTCATTTATATACACAACAGCGGTAGGCAAAATCATTGAGGTGTGAGATGTATAATTAGAGTTCACCTTGACTACAGGCTCAGATAAGCTAGAAGAGTTTGAAGAGTTAAAAGATGATGAAGAAGTTGATGCAGAGTGAATATTAAGTTTAGAAGGACAATTAGATTTGTCACCACAATGAAGTAACCTGTGATGACGTTGGTCACACTCAAAATAATTATGTGTAGATTTGCATTCCTTTAATGAATGCCCTTTACCAAAACAGTTATAACATCTAGATTGGTTTGTAGTAATTTTTTCTCGTTTATTAACAGGAAGTGAAATGAATTTAGAACATTTGTGAATAGGATGATTTTCCTGACAATGCAGACATTTTTTAGTTGCTAGGTAATTAACACGCAATTTCCTTTTGTCATTTTTGCTTGACATTAAATTTTGATTTGAAGTTTGAATTTTAGGGGAATGATTGCTTTGCTTACGACGTCGGTCTAAGATTGAACATCGTTCTCTAAAAAATTTAAGAAACATGTCAAGCGAGGGTTCTGTGGTCGATTTAGTATGGTTAGCCCAAGCCAAGTCTGATTCGGAATCTAATTTCTTTACCATTAAATAAATTAACCAAGGGTCTCGTGAATTAGCAAAAGGCCCTTGATTTTCGAGCATCTCAAAAGTTTCTCTAAAGATATTATAGGTGGCTCTAAGATTAGATTGATTTGAACTTACTTGATCACAATGTAAGAATCTTTCGATTATAGTTTCAACGACCAGATATTCCTTGTTATATTCGTCCATCAGGTTCTTCCAGGCGACTGGATAGTTATCCGCCGAGATTGGAATTGTGTTGATGAGTGATGCTGCATCACCGACTAGCAGACTGCGTAAGTACTGGAGTTTCTGGACTGGAGTAAAATCAGGATTGGCATCAACACTAGATAGGAACATGTCGCGAAACGTCACCCATTGTTTCATGTCACCACAAAATTCTTGAATTTCCAATTTAGGTAAACTGGACGCAGCTAGCTTGTGCTCGTGGTTGTTTCTGGTTATTCACCAAAGCACCTAAGACATCACGCTGGTGGGCAAGAAATTGCTCAATCGTGGAAGTTTCGGAAACTTGACTCTTGATTTGATGTTTTAGATAATGAAAGAAGCAATGATTTATTGTTGGAAATAATTTCATCCATGTCTATAAATTCCTGTTCTAATTGTTCATCAGCGACCGTCGCAATTTCTTCTTCGATGATGCTTCGATAGATTTGAAATTCCTTATCGAGTTCCTTCAATAATACGTCGATTTGCGATTGATTGATAGAATCCACAGGAGCCTGAGCACGATCACATAGCTTCTGTATTCGTATTTTTGATAAGCGTCGAGACGGCATAATGTTTTGATCCGATGGACAAATGCAGAGAGGAGAGATTCAAAGCACAATAGGTCCCTGCTCGGGCGCCAAATATTATGTTAAGAGATTGGAACGAAGAATTAAAAAACCAAGTTTTCTGACTTCTTTATTTTTATTGATTATTTTCACACTTCACTTTTTTTGATAAGGTAACATTTTTAACACGCTAGATTTTTATATGAAATTTGAAGTAAGTTCAAATCAAAGCCTATCCTTAGAGCCGATGTAATTAAAAGAAGAATTACACTTCTTCAACGGAACTAACGTTACCAAACGAAATTAAGTCGGCATGTTCTTTTTTTTGCAAAACTGAATTTATGTTATTAAATTTTAGTACTATATAGCTGACTCTGGCGGGAGGTTCAGCTGCCTTAGCCCCCCTCCCCTCTCGTGGGTGTGCTACTTGATATAAGGGCCGAGGCTTATAAATTTTTCTTCTCTACCGTGGTGTATGTCGGGTATTCAATTTGAACCGTTTTTAATTCCCCAAATTGTTTTATATGTAATTTATACCTCTATTGGGCGGATACCTCTACGAGTACAAGACGGACAGGGACATTTATGACAAAAATTTAAAATTCTTTACAAATTTACCTCTACTACGCGGACACTTGCTTTTGCAAGTGCAAATCTGACTTTTTAGTCAGATACCTTTTTTCGTTTATTTAAAAAGCTGATAAGAGCTATCGGTGCAGGTCTCGCTTATTTTAACTCTAACACGACTTACATAGAGTAGAGTCGTTGTAGAATCTCCTAAATCTGTAAGAAAAGCTTTCTCCATTCCTTTGATGTTTTGGGTTCCAATTTCGATGACAAAATTCAGTTGTAAACAACTAAAATTAGCGAATACGCAAAGCGTACATAAAATTAGTTTTTATTTAACATTAATTTTTAAACCCTCTAATAGACGGACACCTCTACCAGGCGGTAGAGTGTTTAGCACAGCGGGCGTCCGCATAAGAAAGATTTTACTGTCTTATTTTTAAAAAGTAGCACAAAAGGACGTGTCTGTAAAACGTTTTTTCTTTATTACTTTACTTATTTATTAATCACAATAAAATATAATTAAGCTTTCAATATAAAATAATTCTTAGGCCCGGTCTTTTAACTTCCTTTTAAGTCACTTGTAAATTTATCTGTCTTGTAACTGAAAAATCTATCATTTAGCTGCCTATCAAGCATTATGCATCTCTTTCGGATTAACTAGACGAGTGCATCTATCTCAATCACATGAATATGCGTTGCTATAGCAACTAATTTAATGTTCATTTTAGTAAAACGAGAGTTTACAAGGAAGTTAAAAGACCGGCTCTTAGTCTTGCTTTTAATTTAAAATTTACTTTTAGGTTCACATGCACTCCCAACTGTAACGATCTTATTCTAATTAAATTTATTGAAACGAAATGATTTTTCGCATATTTAAGAAATGTTATTTATAAAGTAATACTGTAACAAGTTCAGCGAACACTTTTGCAAGTTTTGGTTAATAATAAAAAGATTAATAAAAACTGTGAATGACAATGAAAATATGGTCAAGTAATTGCGTTCAAGGAAGGAATCGTGTAACACTCGATAAACTTAAGAAAACACCGACTGAAAATTCCTTCTGTGTCCTCAAGTTTGGGAAGCTTTAGTTGCTGAAGCGATTCCGGGCGGGGATCGGTCATTGATGACACAATGACTTCTTTCCTCTTTGCGGATACTTTACTTGTTTATTGAACTTTAACAAATTAAATTGGCTCCCTTGTAATCATCTTATGCATCCGTTCGCATGACCAAAGCTCTTTACTGAGAACTGGAGAGTTTAAAAGCAAGAATGTTTGCAAAGTAAAACAGCGTTTAAAACTAAATATATATTCTAACAATAATTTTAGAACCTTAAGGAATACTTTTTCTTGGTTATAGAGTATGTAACTATTAATCAAGGATGATTCAAATGAAACTGACAGTGTTTATGTTAAGTTATGTGGATAAAAAGAAGCAAATGGATAATATCCAAGAATAAGATACAATGGAGGAATTAATACTTATTTGCATAAGTAAACTTAAATTCGAAAATTTCAACCACACAACTTTGAGAGAATGTAGCATTAGACAATAAGAGAAAAGCTATGCTACCTACCTCAAGGACAGCAAAATGTCAGAGGGCATTTTAAGATCTCCAACACGGCCGGCTAACTCTTAGAGATAGGGGGGCCGTTCGGAACCCTAACAAGTGCAGGGACAATTTACTAATAAAATAAAATTTACCAATACAGTACAACTGTCTTTATTTATTATAAGTTGCACGCTATAAAATAAAAAATCAAAATAAAGAAAACGCAAAGTTAACGCAACGAGGTTGTCAAATATCAAAGCCCGAAAATTCGGTACTGACTTTCCATTACAAAGCCAACGTAAATTTACTAACCTAACGAACAGAAGGTTGCTTAATTTATAATTGAATTAAAAGCGTGCATTACAGCAATGTCATATAGGCGCCATGCACTTGCACATATCTGCGTTGAGCGCCTCCTGGCGTGGTGATCTGTAAATTAGTGATATGAAAATATTTCTTGAGACTCATTGTATGGGAATAATGTCACTCTTATGACAATTTACGATTGTAGTACTATCGCTGACACTATAAACAGAACGAGAAGCAATAAAACTGTGCGAAACTCGACCTTATTGCACCGGCATGATGTGAGCCTTACGCTCAGGTCATAAAATGTGTTAATCTAGGATGCCAGGTATAAATCTTGGACAGGAAAAATACGCTTTAGGAAACGGGTATTAAAATTGAATATTGAATTAGCAAATATAAATTTGGGGTCTCATGTTCGTATCTTTTATTTCTGCATATTCAGTCAAACACAAATAATTTCGGTTTCAACAATTCCTTTTTTGTAAATAAATATTTCTAGGATTTATTTTTTATAATAAATTTGATGTCATTACTTTGTACTATTATTTTTTTGTCGGATAAGTAAACTACGATCAAATTCTTTTGTTACACTAAAATTAGCATACACATACATGTGAGAATTCATTATATTGGGCTTACTTTATTTTTTTTTCTGAGAAAGATTGGGTCTGCTTATACTGTAAATAATACTAAATCTGTTTATATTTTTGGAAATCGTTTAAAGAAATAAGTGAAACCGAATTAAAAATATTCCCAGAAATTATGTTCTGGGTTTTGCCACTATAATGAATTATGAGGGTAAGTGAATAGGATTTATCCCGACTTTTAAATGAAACAATATAAATTGGTAGAAGAATTTTTTGTTTCTTCATTTCTATACTAATTGCGTTCGATGGTATATACCGGGTGCTGCACCCTGTATACATATATAATATAATTAGTATGTATTTTCAAAATTATAATTATTTTCTAACGAATGTTAATGATTTTCATTACTTTTTTGAACACAATATTTATATTGGTTTAAATTTTTTCTATGTGACCTGTATTAAAATTTAAACATTTGATTTCATAAACCACGTTAGGTTGCTTTAATTTCGGTGATTTAGTTTTTAAGAATTCTCAAATAAAATACTAATATTTTATGTTGTGTGCAAAATTAAGATGTCACTGAATTCTGTTAATAAATATATGAATTTTACTACTTGCTATTTTTTACTACTGGAAAAAATGCAGAAATTGAAAAGAAACTTTGAATTTTCAAAATTATTAGCTTTTGGAAATTTAGAAACACTTTCTAAGGGCCAGTTTTATAATTGAATTTAAACGAGAATTTTAAAATGAAAGTCACATTCAGATATGTGAACAAATGAATTTTTGCAGCTGTTTTTACGCTTGAAAGAGATTTTAAATTTAAAGTCTCCTTTAAATTCGATTATAAAACTGGCTCTAATTCTTTAATAATTCTTTTTTTTTCAAGTGTAAGGAAATCATAATTTACACAATAGAGTTTCATTATTTATTCATATATTTCAAATATTGTAATTAATTATTTCAGAAATCTACCATTCACCGATGGATACTACGTTACAGAAACGAAGGTCTCGTAGAGGAAACGAAGACCACTTGGTCTAAATAAGAAAACTACAGCCAATGAGGATGAACAAATCTTAAATACAATAAAGAAGTAGTCCTTTTCTTTCCAGTCGGCAAGTTCTAGACACAACGGAATTGCTTGTTCGACGAGGACCGTTATAAGAAGACTTGCCAATGGAGGGTTACGAAACCGCAAATCAGCTAAAGTTATAGATTTCACACCGCGCCATGCCGAAGAAAGAGTCAATTTTGCAATTCAAAATCTGTACAGAAACTGGGAAAATGTAGTGTTTTCTGACGAGAAAGTGTTTAGGTCGGATGAAAATATTCAAAAACTAGTTTATCGTCCAGTAAATACACGATATGCTACACCATATGTCAATAAGACAAAGAGAAGTGGTAGAGTGTCAGTCGCTTATTGGGGCTGGATGTCAATATACAAACATTCTTGAACAGCATTTATTACCTTTGGCGTGTGCTAATGATAGAGGTATTGCATTTGTCCAGGATAATTCGGCCATTCATACTGGCAGAGTTGTTCAAGAATGGTTTGAAGAACAACCAGAAATTGATGTGATTCCCTGGCCTGCTAAATCTCCGGATTTAAACCCCATTGAAAATTTGTGGGCAAATGTTATTCGACAATGGGATGACGGAAATGCAAATTTAAGGAATAGGGAATTTTTACAAGAACATATAAATGGCATTTGGAATCAATTGGGGTTAGGAAATTTAGGCCTTACTACATTTAGTCGGTTCTATGTCGAGGCGATTAGAGGAAGTCATTACAAATGGAGGATACTATACTAAATATTAATATTTTCAAGTATTTATGTAAAAACGAATTGTATTATATGTTATATAAAGAAAGTTATTTTGAAATGTTTTTCTTTCTAAACAAAAGAACAATATTGAAATTAGAAATTAAAAATTATATTCCACAGCTTAACGTATAAAACTACTGAACATGTCTCTGGAATTACTTGTTTTTATTCAGCAGATCAAATAAACATTATTATTATTATTATAACGATAAGAAGTTTTATTTTCCACTGGAAGTGCGTCGCCAAGAACCAGCAACTCCATTTTTAATGGAGTAAAAAATTTGTCAGTATGAACAAAATTTCAAAATCTCAACTAAATGTTGGATAAGTGGATAGTTATTTCTTTTCCATGTTTTACTGATTATTGTTATTGATGTTTAATAAATTTTACAATAATAATCATTTGTATTTAACAATTGTTTACTAGTTTTTTTGTCTGTTCTAATTGTTGCTGTTTTTTAAATATTTGTATAACTGAGATTAATTAATATTACCTACGGTATCTTCGCAAAGACTTTCAAAATTTAGTAGCTTAATATTTTAATTTAGCTTTATTCATTTTGACAAAACGTCTGTAAATTCTTTAAACAAATATAGTTTTACTGGATAAAAATTTGTTTTCTTCTCCACATAATACTTACAGGCTATCCTAATTTTTGCAAAATGCTTAATATGCATTAAATAAATCAAAATGGAGTGCCGTTTCAGAAACTAACTATAAATATTATTTCTAAGTATATATTTAACTGGAAAATAGTATAGTCACTGGCTTACTAATCATTATAACATTGGTTTAATTATTTAAATTCTTAAAATTAGCTCCGAAATGTTTAAGCTTATAGTATTATGCTGGCTAACATAATTTGTCCATTTCATTACTGACTGAATATAAACGAATTCTTATATATTTATGAAATATTAATAAATTAATTGAAAATGACTTTATTATTTAAAACGAATAATTATAATATTAACATCAGAAAATTAATTCTAACAGGATTCTAATATAGGAAAACAACTGATTTGCTTATTTTAATTTCAAATGAGCAAACCAGAAGAGAATACTCCAGATGTTTACCCCTGCACCGGCAGGTAATGCAATAAAATGTGCTATAAGGCTCAATTTCGCTAGGTCGTAAGAGGCATTAGTGCCAAGCAAATTTTCAATCGTTCTGTTTATAGTGTCAGCGATAGTACATAATACTTGAGCTTCCTGGTATTGAAATACATTACAATATTCAAGTTCAAATGTACACTAATAATTTGAAACAACTCGTATTTTCATGCCACTAATGCAGAATATGGTCATTGGTGGCGCTGGTTTCGCATGTGTATGGTCCCTATAAAAATATTCCGACCTTGATTACATCGTCCGCACCTCACACGGCAACTATCGTCGTCGATATCCAGCGAGTATCGAATCCGACGGAGGATCGCTGAAGCCAAGAAGGCATGTCGCTATTCCCAGCGACCTCTCTCGTCGAAAGTCACCAACAGCGGTTGGGTGAATTAAAGTCTGGACCGACGGGGAATCAGTGGCGATGAATGTAACCGTCGTTGTCGAACTGAGCATGCGGTAACTTCAAGATGATTGACGTTGACGAAAATACAACCACAGAAATATAGAACCAAAGGAAAAATCTAAAAGAAAAGAAATCATGCGTTACACTCTTACACTCTGAACCACGCCCAAATACACGCCATATTTACCTAATCTCAATCTGCCGGGATTAGACTTCGACAAGCATTAAATAATGCTTATAAATGCAGGAGTGACGATTTTAAAAATCCGGTAACTAATTTACCGTTAATCTTCAATCAAGGCGTTTTCAGCCTGTTGAATTTTCTAACACAAAACCACAACGTCCACTTTCTGCAACGAGCCACGAGGGTCTGCCAGGCGTGCAGCGTTTCCGACGCATGTAAGATAAAAAGAGGGGGGTTGATAGAAGAAGAGAGTTGACTCCCATAGGAAATGAGAGAGACACAAACAATTCCGTGTTGCGTAGTAAAGACTCTCGTTTATTTGCGCACAAATGAAACGCGCATGGCAGAATAACGGGCTTTTCGTGTTACTATGCGATACAGGCTGACTCGAAAAACTGAGAAGGATTTTAACGGGATATTCACCCGTAACAGCTGGTCGGTGAGGTTGCGGTGAATTTCTTGAACTACTCCTCTGCTGACGAGGCACCAATTAGGATCGAAGTAGTTATATAGAGGATGCTCAAGGATTCCAGTGGAATCTAGCTGACTTACAGCAAAATTTAAAAGAAACTGAAAAGTTATCTTGATTTCAAATATCAAATTGTTTAAGCACTACAAAAATCACAATCCAATTTATGGCATATTTGGAATGTAATTTATGTGAGAATATCGTTTTCACATTTTATATTTATATCTTAAGATGTGAAAATCTAAGATATCGACCATAATGAACAGCTGACAGTCATATCTGCAAAACTATCAATAAATACGAAACATTCAAAAAAATTTTAGTATATCTTTTTGAAATAAATTTAGTTTCAATAAATGGCCCAACTGCAATAATATCCCCAATAAATGCTAAATTTTTAATGTTTAAAAATTCAAGTAGATAGTAAAGAGAATAGTAAAAGGAAGTGAGATTAAAAATAATATTGTTATACTAGACTTATTTACACAAATGACATATTACAATTTTGTTTTTCACATTCATTAATTTCATTAATAATTTTATTAAAAATAATAATAATAAAATATATGAATTATTCCCTTTAGTAATTCTGTAGAATAAATTGAATTCAATAAGGGCCGGTATTATAAAGGCTAGTTAGCTTTAACTATCGGTTTATTCCCATGGTAACAATTGTGAACACAATTGTTGTTATGGCAATAAACTGGGAGTTAAAGTTAACTTGCTTTTATAATACTGGGCCTTAGGGAATAAAATATGTATCGTTAAGTTTTTGAAAAAGAGATATTGATATGTACAGTTGCGGAATTTAAAAAAGTATACAAGTCTCTAGGCTAAATTTTACAATATTAGAATAGTGTAAATCGATCTCTATCTGATTGACATAAACGCTGACAGTTAAATCATGTAAAACGACACAATGCATAATTCTGGTTTCCCTTTTAGGAATTAAGAAGACCATCCTTCTTCAGTTAATGTAATTATTTGCATTTTTTCGGCAACATTTAAATGCGGCACGTTAATATCGGTCTATCACCCTGACAATTATTTTGACTTATAAAATGAAAATAATTTCAAACAAAGCCACGTTCACAGCGAGATATTTTGATATTTTTTTAATTCTGCAACTGTACACCTAATTCCGAATTCTCTAAAAGTTGTCTCTAAATTACTTGCCTGTCGTTTCCATTCGATGTCCGTTACCTCAATACTCCCAGTTCTACATAGTTTGAGGTGAGACCAATTCCATCCGATTAGATATGTATCCGGACGTGCATTCAAATTTTCTTACAGTCGCACTGATATATTATCTAAATTTTATATACCGGGTGCTGCATTGATGAACGCAACATAGGAAATCCCATGCTAATTTATGTGTTCAAATATTGGCTTCCATAATTATTTTACAGCAAAATTCCATTTAGGTTTTTTAAAGTACTCTTCAACGTGAATCTGTCTGTGCAGTAGGGTGGCCCTTAATTTGTGATTAATAATTTTTCGCTGGGACACCCCATAAAATGTTTCTATTTTGCGAAAAAATTATGCCTACTTTTTTTGAAACTGGTCAAATAAGAAGGAATGGTGCCTATAGGCACTTATTGTTTTAAATATTTGCCAAATTATGATACTTCGTAAAAACAAGTTCGATAATTTACATGATTTGTATTTATAAATAATTTACAAAAATTTGAAAATTGACTGCGATAATAACTAAGTTATTTGTAATATTACTTCCATTTGATCGTCATCTTTGGTTAAGTAATTATTGTAATCTGTTATTAGTTTGAAACCCTTTTCCGCAGTATCATTAACGACTTTTAGCTTTTGTACTAACTCAGGTCTGTGTTTAAAGTGCTGTGAACATGTGTCAGTTGAAAGAAAATTTATATTTACATTAAATCTTGTAAAAATGCTTTCGTTCTAGGCGTGAAAAAATGTTAGAGTCCTCTTTCAATTAAATTCGGCATTTCAGAAGCCATAATTTTAGGACTTTTGTATATCTAACAGTATCATCCTCTTCATTTCAATTTAATCTTGCAGTCAAATTTTTCTTCGAAGTAACTGGTCTATCACCAAAGAATGTTAAAGCAACTGCTTCGGGCTCAAATACAATTAATACAATTTCATTGTAGTCTAGAACTTGCTTCAGAAATTCTATGTATTTCTATTCTGGGTGCCTCAGCAGCAGAGATGCCAGTAACCATGCTTTTACATAAGTTTTTACGAGAAGTATTAAGTGACCTATGGAAATTAAGTGACTTATGGAAATAAAATTGTGTGTATTTGAATAGTTCATTATTTCAAATGCTATTTTGCCGGGAGCGAAAATAAGCTTCTAAAATAAATTCTTTTTGTCTGGGTTCAAGCACCATTTTCAAATTTACTTCTTAAGATGCTCTTTAAAATGTAACAATAAACTCTTATGAACAAAGATTTCTGCTAATGAATTAAACGCATTGACAGTTATAAATAATTAAAATGACATTTGAAAAAATGAATTAATCAAAGGCATAAAAATTTCTTTCAATAGGTCACTTGATTAGAAAAGATATTGGTCACTTGTTACAAGTGTCTGTTAAAGCTTTGTATTCTGTTGGAGTTACGTGGAACTGTTAATGAAAGAGGTATACTTTTAGGTAGTATATTGCCTAAAACGAGCATGTTGGCAAGCCTCTGGTACACGAAACGAAGCATCGGTTGCATTTGGCCCTTCAATTCCTCTAAGAAATACAAATTATAATTTCCAAATATTCTTTATAACCCCATTAATAACATAAATGGGATGCAGTAGTGAATAGAAAGTGTCTGCGAAACTATTCCCCAAGATGAAAGGATATTCGAAAGACAAGGATGTGAACCCTATGTACAAATGGAAGATGTAGAACATCTTTTTCAAGAATTTTTTGTTTCTTTGTTGAATTCCATACGTAGATAAAATGTCCGGTTTTTCTTTAAACACATGTATGTATACAGTGAGAGTGTAAAGTTTGGAATAATCAGTATAAAGCGTACATTATTGATTTTTAAGAAAATTCCAAAAATAGGTCGATTTTTGATTTAAATTGCGCGTTCTCTGGCATTGCACCTCAATGTACAGAGTGTCACAGATAAGAGTAATGACGTCACTGACATATTTTTTAAATGACAATCCCGTGACTGTTAAAACGATGCTACAAAAATGACCTCTTTCATAGGAACATTTTTGAGAAAATTAATAATGAAAACTGAAAAACAGAGTTTTAATTTTAAAGTCCTTAAATGCATTTCAATTAAAAAATAAGTAAACTTAGGATATAGAACATCGTAAATGAATAAAATTATTTCAAATTAAATGTTCAAAGTGTCCGTCAGCTTCTTCAGGATCTCCAGTTGAAAATAATCTCAATAAGTGGCGATAGATAGTTGACTCAAATCTCTATCGCGTACCGCGGTGATGAAAAATCACTGAACAATTAATCCAACTATACATAAAAATTGCTATCAAGCTGATTAAGTAGTTGTAGGTATCAGCAGGATGGAGCACCACCACATTATGCAAGACCAGTGCGAGAATATTTAAACAATGTGTTTCCCAATCGGTGGATTGGAAGACAAGGTCCAGTGGAATGGCCTGCCAGATCTCCCGATCTGACACCTGCTACCCTTCCACGGCCTCTATGGAGGTAATCTAATTTGAACGGGAAGGTTAAGGCGAAACACTACACTTACCGTGCGAAAGTCGCAGCTGAACGGTGTATAACACCTGGTTACCCACAGCTAACTCAATGGAGGAGAATCGAGGTTCTCCAACAGTAAAGGATTCGTCTCAGTATTTATAAGGCGCCAGGAAACGAAGAGATTACCTAGGTGTCGTCTGACGAAGCAGTCGTTTCCATCAACTTCGGCACAGCTGATTCTGACGTCTCTCATGCGGTAGTTGCAGGGGTTAGAGTTTAGAGTCAAGGAGATATGGATCATTGACATACACACACACAGCTTAACCAAACATCGTCATCAAATTTAAACATGTAACTTTATTGCTTTCTCTATGTTCAGACACAGCAAATAAATGAGGTATAACTAGCTAAATTTAACAGAATAAACTTGCAAATATTGCAAGTAGGAACAGACCTGTTCGTACACCTGAATGCAAATATGTACGTTTTGATTACGTTAATAATTACTTGTCTAAAGTGGCACATAAGCCTTTGCTGTAATTTTCATTAACAATATATGACCACAAATGAATTCCAAATATACAAATAAAGTTGTCGAACGATAAACGAAATACTGAACGATAATTGAAGAGCTTTATGCGGAGTGATATGCTCACGCCGCGCAAAATGTAAAATACAATAAAAAAATCGTGACCTTTGTTGTCCGGAGTGTCGCAGTCGTTAACTAGGAGTCGACTTCAAAACAGAGGCTAACGTCTAAATGAAAGTCGGAAGCTCCACCAATATTCCTATGGTTGGTTACAGGTTCCTCAAAACTGCTTTCCGCATCGCATGCCGAGGTCTGACGTCACACGGCTTTATCTGCGAAGCACAATGCTGCAGTCGGAGATTCACGCGTTAGACTAGGGAATCCCAAACTATTCGCTGAGGATGGCGGTTTCGATAATGAACTAAATCAAGCAGCAATAGCACGAAAAAGGAACCAAAACAAGAAAACCTAGAAGTAACGAGAAATAGCACGCATTAGATTCGTAATGGCGGATCGAAGAGGGTGCGACTTACCTAGTATTAGGTTTCGACAAAAGTATTCAGAATATATTTTTCACGTTGAAATGCGGGGAAATTCCGGCATTGGCCGTCGACACGGTGGAATTGCCTCAAAACCACCCTTCAATTTCCAACAAAGCACAAAAGCACCAAGTTCCCAAAAACATGACTGATCGTACCCGCAATTTTCAACAGTGACCAAGCAAACATGGCCGAATCACACCCTTCCTTCTTGTACGCCGCATCCATCAATAAGAAACGTGTATTTCAAAAAACGTCACTTCCACCTTAAGGTTCTAGAAGAATCTATCGCCAACGATCTAGATCTTAATCGGCAGCATGCCCACGACATCTAACGACTAAATTACCAACTTAAAATACGAAATACGCGACCAAATCCGCCTTTCAAATTAAAATTTAGTTAATCATTATAAATTCAACGTCGAAAACGGTAACGAAAAATCGGACTGTAACACACCGTTAGATTTTTTCCTCTGGAGTTTTGTTAAGTCACGTGTACAAAGAAAAGCCCAATAATTTAGATCAATTAAAAGATCGAATTACAAGAACAATTATTAGAGCTATACAGCCCGAAACTATTCGCAATGTTCTGCAAGAGTTTCAAGCTAGACTGGACTGGCATATTGCCAAGAATTTGATGACAGACATTTTGAACATTTAATTTGATATAATTTTATTCATTTACGATGTTTTATATCCTAAGTTTATTTATTTTTTAATTGAAATGCATTTAAGAACTTTAAAATTAAAACTCTGCTTTTCAGTTTTCATTATTAATTTTCTCAAAAATTCTCTTATGAAAGAGGTCAACATTTTTATAGCATCGTTTTGACAATCATGGGGGCTATCGAAATATCAACCCAAACTTGGGGGTTGTCATTTAAAAAAAATGTCAGTGACATCATCACTCTTATCTGTGACACTCTGTACATTGAGGTGTAATGCCAAAGAACGCGCAATTTAAATCAAAAATTGACTTGTTTTTGGAATTTTCTTAAAAATCAATAATTTAGGCTTTATACTGATTATTCCAAACTTTACACTCTCACTGTATGTAATTTTTGTATGTAGACCTATATCAATAGACCTAACGCAGAATAGGCACCCTTTCCAGTATTACGATTGGTTTAAAATTTTATAAATTCAAGTTTTATATGAAATGAAATATATCTAGCGGGTGTCTCTATATAAACAAAAACGAAAATATCACCATAAGAATAAAAAAGGGCCACCCTACTGCACACTGTACCTAATTTCTTCTGAGCTATCAAGTCAAATAATTTTAATATTGTTGACCTGCTGCTGACCTGCTTTAAGTATAATCACCTGTGTACTAGGTCATGATTTGAAAAACATGGGGGATTTGTTAATTTATGACTTGTAGACCACGGATACTAATTGTAAACATACTCAGCCTGGGACATTTAAATCGTATCCAGTGCTTCTCAAACGATTTCTATGAGAAAGAAAAATAATTTTTATCCAGGTTATTACCAAATTTGCCAAATGCTATACAGCAAATTTTGCTTCCTTTCAATAGTATTTGTGGTTTTAATTAGTGACATAAGTTTAATAGCACCCTGAATACTTTAAAATTTGACATTTTAATTAGGAAAGGCACGTCTAGATATCAAGTTATTAACATCATTGTTTAAAGAACTTGCATTAGAAAGTATTCCAACAAAAATTAGCTGCCACCACTTGCAACGCTAGCGTTAAAAATGAAATAACCATAGAAAAATTAGATAAGAGATGACACTGAACATACATTTATTTTAAAATATGTACCAAATACATCATGCGCCGTTTTGATTGGTTTTCAAAATCATTGCGTTGAGGGGTTTGCTTTGCTTTTTATTCTTATTTCTCTATGAAAATAGACGCCAACGTCCATATCCAAGACACCCCGTATAGTTCATTAAAGTAAATAATTATATTTTTCTTTTATATTTTGCCCTCTCAAACATGATTTTGGAAGGTTAAATAATTTTCGCCAGACTTTGGCTTATTCAGACAATGTGCGTCGACCATCCTTTTAGTGACACTACCATTTTCAACGAACTTTGTCAGAGTGTCTTGCGTACAAAAGCAGTATTTAAAAACTCGTCAAAGTAGTTATCATCAGAATATGTCCAAATTTATTTTTATTCCGTTTCAGAAATAACTCAATCGTGAACGTTTTTTGCTTAAACCTCTGAAAACCTCTATTCTAAAGTAAGTTTAAAATTAAGAAACGTTGTGCAACATAAAAATCGATCGCCTTTTAAAATGAACGATCTGTGAAAAATTACTCCACTAACAATGAACAAAACGGAAACCAATCCAAAAATCACAATATGAAAATTATTTGACGTGAAATCCCAGAAAAAATTATCATTTCGCCTTAGTAATTTCGTCTTAAATAACAGAAGAAAGAAAACAAATTATCAGTAACAATATCACAAGAGATTGATAATAAATTGAAAATGATTCGATAGATTTTCGAAAATTTGTTGCCAAATGGCAATAATCTCGTGTGGTATTCGAAAGACTATTTTTAATATAAAATGACATCCACGAGAAAAGAAAAATAGTTGATGAATTGACAGTTGTACCTGGGAAACTATTAACGCTAACTTATTTCATCTGACTGTCCACCGAATAAAATGAAATATCTAATTTTGTGACTCTATCTTAATAAATAAACAAAATATTCAAGATTTTCAAAACTGAAAATGTTCTGTTTTTTGAAGATATTTCAGAAATGAAAGATAGATGAGATTTTTCTGGTTATTTTTATAGACCCTAAAATATCGCATGTTTTTTTTGTAGTTCAACAGCTTTTGTATCTCTTAGTTTACGAGATCCCTGTAGTGGTTCTTCAATTAGTTGTAACCCGCAATAGAAATTAGAAAGTAAATGACTTACATTGCACGTCAAGAAGAAGTGAAACGTTCAGGGGTTGCAGCAAGGCAATGTGATGGACAACGCACATAAGCGTCGCATTGTGATGTGCACGCATGACTCTCTCAAGTCGGGCGTCATTTCGGGCGCCGACCTTCTGCTCTCGCACCGTTTCTGTTAGATTAAGTGCTTGATAGGGTACTTCCGGCGCGTCTAACAAGGCGAGAGAACCGAGTGTTAACTCCCAGGATAGGGACGGCCTTGGGTTACCACCGTCCACTACGCAGGACACCGTCAGGTCTGTGTTCTCTTTTACCGGGATAAACAAATTTCCGGGATCCAGAATCCTGTTGTCTATTAGAAGATACGGCTTCTTTGGGGAATCTGAAATTGAAAAATACGTACAATATAAACGCTATACGTGCACTATACATCTAGTGGAAAAAAACTACAATTTTCAACTGACACAGAACTTTGTTTTATTGAGTGACACGTCCTGTAGTACATTCTATATCATTTAAACAGAAAAAAAGTCATTTTACTTTTCAATAATTTTTCATGTGTAAGTTGGTTTTAAATCTATTAATAATACTCTTACAGTGTGTGGTTCATATTTTCAGTTTTATAAACTACAAGAAACTGAATTATCTGACAGCAAAGAAAAATGTTGACATTTATTGTCACTTGTTTGCCCATGATAGAATACCTTTGGGAAAACTCATAGACACTACATTATTTACCGTAAAGCTGTATCATTTATTGATCAGCAACTGTTTATTACGTCATTTATTTAATTTATTTGTTTTTATTCTTTTATTTTCAAAAATAAGTGTTTATTGCAGCACATCATTGAACTTAGAAGAAAAAGTTCCTTAAAAATTTCTTACAATAATAATACCATGACATTTAAAAAACAAAAGTTGAGAATTGACAACTGTCATTCACCCATCTCAAATGCAAGGAAGGGTATCTTGTAGTATTTTTCCTGGCATTTCATTTCACTTTTTGATTGTTCAAATTCGATAATAAACACCAATGCTATTTGGGTAGGCATTATTTGGACACAGCCTGTATGTGTAATTTTTAAAACAATATTTACTTTACCATTTAAAAAAATAAAAATTAAAATAATTTTCAGAATAAATGCTGAATATTATAAAAGTACAGGAAAATAAACGTGTACTATACGCAAAGTTAGTATATGGGAAGTTGTCTCATGCACTCGAATTTACATGCTAAAAGCCGAACGCCAATTCTCGGTGGTGGAGTGCGAGGACTGACGTCACGAGAGTCCGTCCAATGCATTCGTTCCGTTTCAGTATAGGGCATTTCCAATGCATTTTTATGAAACGAAATTGTATGTAGCGCCTTTAATATGAAAGATAACCCGGAAAGAAAATAACGTACGGTTACCGCTGAAAAAAAACTGGTACAACTCGTGTCCGTGTGCGAAGTTCGCGAATAATTTGCGCCGGTGTGTGGGAGCCTTTACTTGACGGGTATCTCGCATACGTCACTCTGCCGAAAGGTGTCGAGTCCGCCCATGTTGCATGAGGCAACTTCCCATATACTAACTTTGTACTATACGTACGTACTACAAATAAGAACATAGGCAATATAGCAGATACAAAGCATGTAGGCACTGAGAGAATGAAGAAGATCTCTGTAATTTCTAGAAAATTGTGGAGGCGCAAGCATACTGTTTTCCTTACTCAGAACCTAACACTATCCCTTTCGCACTTTATAAGTTTCAATCTTCAACGATCTGAGGTATCTATTCTAACTGAATTTCTATTATCTCGATTTAAGTCAATTACCAGTATGTGTACAGGGTTAGTTTTATTAATGTTAACCCCCCTTTATTATTTTAATTATTAACCGATTTAAACAATTTAAAAATGGCTCTTATATGGATTTTTATGTAGATTTCACTTATATTATTAGTTTTACGGTAGCGTTTTATACCGCTTGTCCATCTGACAATGAGACATAGGGATTTAACATGGGAAAACAGAAATTGCTTTATATTATCTACCTGAGTACATATACAGTATGTCCCCCGGATTGAGTTTACAATACGTATAATGGACCAAAAATTTTTAAATTAAGATTTCATGTTCTGCAGTTCAGGCCTGCTTGGCGTGAAATGAATTTGTGCCAAATTTGATGCCGAAAGTCTTCAAGATGGCGGAATTAATACAAGAAGAAGTAAAATCTGAGTAGGTAAAGTGGCCTTCCTTTTGAATTTAGGAGAAAAATTTAGTAAGATAAAATGATTCTCATTTCAAATTAGGGAGATATACCAAATTCATCCTAGAAAAAAATTGAACTACGGATTATTAGGATTTCATTACAGTTGTAAGACATTAACACTGTCAGGTGCTAATATGGACGGAGTATTATTTGAATAATCATATTTTATTTGTTTTTAGTCAATAAATATGTAGATGGCGTTAACATTTTACAACTTTACTGAAATATTTATAATTTAATTAGTAATTTTCCGTAATTCAATTTTTTTTCTAGGATGTTGAAATTTGGTATGTTTCCCTAATTTGAAATGAGAATCATTTTATCTTACTAAATTTTTCTCCTAGATTCAAAAGGAAGACCACTTTACCTACACAGATTTTACTTCTTCTTGTGTTAATTCCGTCATCTTGAAGACTTTCGCCATTAAATTTGGCACAAATTCATTTCACACCAAGTAGACCTGAACTCCAGAACATGAAATCTTATTTCAAAAACTTTTGGTCCATTATACGTATTGTAAACTCAATCCGGGGACATACTGTATATGAAATTCTGGGTTATAATCGGAAAGATTATTGCATTCAAAGTGTTTTGATACTAAATTTGTGCAATTTTAGTTGTTAATTATTTACAAATTAAGAAAAATAGTTATTATTTTTATCGTACAAGATTAGTAGGTATTTAACGGAGAGTTTTCAAACGGGTCTCGTGGCTGAGGTAGTTTGTTCATTTTTCACAACCGTAACGTCACGAGTTCAAATCCGAATGAGGACACTTTTTTCTTTTTCTTTTTTTAAACATTTTTTTCAGATTTGAAATCACTTAAACTCTTAAACTAGTTTATTATTTTATTTATAAGTTTCATTTTAATATTAATTATGTTCCATTTATGTTTATTTTTTCGTTTGCAAAATTTTATATGTTACATAATTAATATTAGAATGAAACTTATAAATAAAATAATAAACTTACTTTAAGAGTTTAGGTAGGTGATTTCAGATGTGAAAAAATATTAAAAGAAAAAAGAAAAAAGTGTCCTCATTCGGATTTGAACTCTTGACCTTACGGTTGTGAAAAATGAATAAACCACCTTGGCCACGAGACCCATTTAAAAACTCTCCGTTAAACACCTACTAATCTTGTACGGAAAAAAATAATAACTTTTTTTCTTAATTTCTAAATAATTAACAACTAAAATTGCACAAATTTAGTATCAAAACACTTTGAATGCAATAATCTTTCCGATTATAACCCAGAATTTCATATATATGTACTCAGGTAGATAATATAAAGCAGTTTCTGTTTTCCCATGTTAAATCCCTATGTCTCATTGTCAGATGGACAAACGGTATATTTTTATCAGGATGACTCAAGGATCAAAAATTTGTAAAAATATACAGCGTTCCATTTAAAAAAATTAAATTCTTTTGTCTACCCGGTACAAGTGAAATCTACATAAAAATCCATATAAGAGCAATTTTTAAATTTTTTGAATCGGTTAATAATTAAAAAAAAGGGGGGTTAACATTAATAAAACTAATCCTGTACATAGCAATGTATAGAACAAAGATTTAAAACGAAGTTTTATGAACAAGCAAAAAATGAATAAGAATTTTCGAAAGACTTTTTATTCATCTGCAGCAGCAAATCTACAATATCGGGTGTACTTAAAATTTGAACCGTTCACTACTGCTAACTTTTTTATGTTTAAAGATAGAAATGTTAATTATGTATGTAAGCTTCTTATACAATTTTTCTTCTATTAAATAAAACGCAGCTCTCTGCCTAAACAATTATTTGTTACGTTTTTCACACAACTCTCACGACGACTTCCATCTTAAGCACACCGTGCATACCTTTACATTCTTATTACAGTTGCGCCATCTATTATAACCAATCTTAACTAAGTACAAAACCAAAGTAGCGCTAATATTTGAATTAAATAAACTAGGCAACAAAAATCATCAACAGTCGGCCATCCTAGGAATGTATTGTCCTCAGTACATGTTCACTAGTCACTAAAGTCGTCATTCATATACAGGGTGTTAATAAAAAAACTGTACACCGTTTGGCAGGTGAAAGTAGAGGTCAAAACAAGAAAAAAATACTAATAAACCCATATCCAATTCTCAATACAGGTGTCCACGCCATGTGTTCACTCTTCTAGAATTTTTATTTTTTACATGAAATTCGGGAGCGATAAATTAAATAAAAAGCTGAATTTTCCGACATACCACTGTCCACCGTAGGACTTCCGGTTTCGCCGGAAGTGATATCAACTTTCTTATTTTAAATGGAACGTCCTGTATATTTTTACATATTTGTAATCTACAAATCATTGTGGGTCCGAATATGTATCACTTGGTAATTTTGGTTTCCATAACAACGAAGAAAATTTTCTTTTGTTTTTCAGTATGCAAAGCTATATATGGTGTATTTTCGACCAAGTAATTCGAGAAAGCAACTTCTTTGGTTAAATTCGTTATTAATTGTTTGATTCTTTTTTAATTAAATCATACTTCAAATACCACTGAATATTGAACCTGGATTTATTACAATTTTTTTGTTTTGTTCTCTGCTATCACGTGCTAAAGTGTGTAAAGTTTTTATATTAACACTTGTATACCGGCGATGGCTTATTTCTTCAGCTAAACTGCAACATACCATCCCAAATTTCATTGCAAGAGTTGATAAAGAATTTGAAAAATAACCCTCTATTTGGTATCAGCGTATTGAAAAAATGTTCTATTAAATTACGCTAAAAAATGCAAGAAGTTCCGTTAAAAAGAAAATTTACGACCTAATGAAAATTTGACATGCTGTAAAAACGTTAATAAACCAGAATGCAACTAAAGAAGTTGCTTTCTCGAATTACTTGGTCGCATTAGAACGAAAATACACCATACATAGGTTTGCATACTAAAAAAAAAAAAATTTTTTTTCGTTGTCATGGAAACCAAAATTACTAAGTGATTCATATTCGGACTCACAATGATCTGTAGATTCCAAATATGTAAAAACATACAGGGCATTTCATTTAAAATAAGAAAGTTGATATCACTTCCGGCGAAACCTGAAGTCCTACGGTGGCCAGTGGAATGTCGGCAAATTCAGCTTTTTATTTAATTTATCGCTCCCGAATTTTATGTAAAAAATAAAAATTCTAGAAGAGTAAACACATGGCGTGGACACCTGTATTGAGAATTGGATATGGGTCTATTAGATTTTTTTTCTTGTTTTGACCTCTACTATCACCTGCCAAACGGTGTACAATTTTTTTATTAACACCCTGTATTGTCACGAAAAGGCCTTCTCCATGTCACCAAAAGGTTCGGGCCTTTTCTCTGTAGTGCGTATTGCCGCACAGGATTCGGGAGTTGGTAGAGCTAAATAGAGGGGATAGAAATGAATACCTTTATTATTCGTAAAGGGGAGCAATAGAATATTTTATGGGTTTTGGCCAAAGTTCAAGGTATGCCAGTCGGGGTAAGCTGCGTTGTCGGCTTAGGCGTTGCGGGGCTGCAGCGTCGAGCGGGTAGATGTTCGTCGGACTCGGCGTTGATGCAGTGGCGTCTTTCGGGCTGGGATGTGTCGTGCTGGTGAATCGGTGCAGTTGGTATCGACGACGATGTCTAGCGACGGAACGTTATCAACGGTGGCGTCGGGACGGTGATGACAACGGCGATGGCGACGGTGCTGGTAACGGCAGCGTCGGGACAGTGATGGCGTCAGCGATGGCGACGGCGACGGCCTTCTAGACCCCAGCGGTTGAGTCCGGAGCGACGACGACTACGACGATTTCGACGACTGTCGACTCCCCTGATGACTGTTTTCTGGGACTGATCCGTGGCTTTTTATGCTAAATTAGTGCTGAGATTAAAAAGGCAAAGGTCATAGCGCATCCTACATGTCCTACTAAACAGTAACACTTTCGTAAATAAAAATAATTACATTGCTAGTTACGAAAATAGTATTACACACATAATTTGTGCGGATCTAGCGTTGTAGAGTTTTTAACGTTCTTGACCTAGTGACTGTCGCAATTTGCTGAATCTATGTTTTCACAATACGCGGAATGTTTACGAATTCCTTGTTACATTTAAAGTTTATATACCCTATTTACTATCGCGACAATATGCTGGTCTTTTATGCACTCTGTTACTTCTTCTCTGCTTCTTGTCCTCACCTTGTTTTAATTCGCTCACGACACTAGGTTGTTTTATTACTTCCAATCTTCCGCTTGATTCTTTTCCCTTTCCTTTTCGTTTCACATCTCCTTCGTTTTCACTATTATCGTCTTCAGATTTTTCAGTCTCGCTCTCGTTACTGTTTCCTCGCCATAATTTCAAAGAACTAACATAAACATTGGTTACAAAAGTTTTACCTCTTTCTTCGTTTAAGTACTTCACGAGGTAAGTATCTTTTGGTAGAATTTCAATAATCACCATTGGGCCTCGATACTTATCTTGAAGTTTACTTGAAGTTCCTGTGGCGATAGCGTTACTCTTAATAAATACAATGTCACCAATATTGAATTCAACATTTATGTTTCGGTTTTGGTCATATCGATCAATCTTTCATTTTACGCTGATTTTCTACAATCTATTTTCGCGCTTCCTCGTGCAATTCAGATGGGTTACAATATGTTTCGCTCGAATAAGTCAGTTCTCTCATTAAACCTTCTTTAAATCTGGGTTAATATCCAAAAACAGCATACCTGTTGCTGCACTCGCTGACACGTTCGAGTCACGCTCAATCGTAGAAAGTAATTGATCCCAATTATCTTTTTCTTCGTCAACTCTGTATCCCAAAATTGGTAAAATTGTTCGATTCATTTCTTCCACAAGTGCGTTTGTTTGGGGATGTCGTGTTGCAATCAATGAATGTTTAATGCCATGACTCGCTAGAAATTCTTCAAAAATCTTTGCAGTAAATGCCGTACCTCGATCTGAGATAAGTCTCTGTGGAGCTTCAAAATTACAAATGAACTCTTCAATTGCTCGGATTGTTGTCTTTGCTTCCACATTTCGTACTGCCTTGATCTTTGTGAATCGTGTAAGATTATCCACAATCACTAAGATGTAACTATTCTTCTTAATAGTATGTAACTCAGATCTATGTGCTCTTGGGTTATAGACTTCAAGTGTTGGTCTTTTCGTTAACTCCTTTTTACCTAATTGTTTGGAACGCTTCTTCGTGTTTCCTCTTTCACTCAAATTTAGCATCCTTTTTCAACAATATCAATAACGGTAACGATAATTTAGCAAATTCTATTATAAATCTCCGGAAAAAATCCTGCTAAACCCAAAAATCTTCTGATTTGGTGAATAACCATTGGTCTCGGAAAGTTTTCAATGGCCTTGATTTTCCTTTCACCTGGCTGAATTCGATATTCACTAAGAACATATCCAAAGTATTCGATTCCAAAACAACACTTACCTAGGTTTAGGGTCAAGCCTGCATCTCTTAGTGCTTGTAAAACTTCAATAAGGTTGCTCATCAACTGCTCCCAATCATTCGCGTACATGCACGTGTCGTCAAGGATATTAATAATAACGTCTTTATTCGGGATTTTAGCCAAAGGCTGTTTTCATTTGAAAGCTATTCCACGTTTTTCAGCTGGACCTAACACTTTGCTCATAATTTTGATAAATACTTTAGGTGCATTTGCTAGTCCAAATATCGTCCTTTCGAACTGTCCTGTTTGGTCCTCAGTAATGAATGCAGCCTTCTCTTTAGCTGATCTCTTCAAAGGTACTTGCAGGTATCCCTGGGCCAAATCCAATGTAATGAAATATTGCGCAGTGACACTTGTACTAACAAAATCTGGAATTAGATAATTCACAGCCTTGGTTATTTTATTCAGTCTCCGGAAGTCAACTATCATTCTAGCTGAACCATCTTTCTTCAGAACAACAAATGCTGGACTGGTGTACTCCGATTCAGTTTCTATCACTAATCCTGCTCTCTTGTACTCATCTACAATTCTATTCAAATCTTCCCTATCTCGAGCATTCAACTTATATGGTTTCGCATTAACTGGTTTCGAACCATCAACAACGTCTATATCCATTTCAGGTATATGAGTTTTTCCAAGTTCATGAATATTTTTCTCTAAATAAGCTCTAAATTTGTTCATCATTTCAAGCAACTCTATCTTTTGTTCATACGAAATACAATCATCGACTAAAATTTTTGACTCTACAATTGGCTCAACTCTAACTTCAACTTTAGTAATATCTTCGATTGCACAAATATTATCACAAGGTATTTTACCTCGTCCGACAACCACATGTTCATCTAACTCATTTCGAATTGGCAATAATTCTATTTCACCATTTTCAGTTAAAACATTTACAAACTTAATCTCATCCCTGTTTACAAATGCATCAACAATCATTGGTTTAACGTCTTTCTTTTCATCGTTAGAAACACTTACATACATCAATTCGAGAAAACATCAAGTGATTTCCCATTCGACAGTAAGTTAAATCTAGTGCCTCAGTGAATGGTCTTCCCAAAATGACATTTGTTCTCTGTTTATCATCAGGTACAACACGAAATGTAATTTCACGTGGTTCCAAATTTTCAAAAACAACTAACTCAGATACAATACCAGGAGAAATAACAACTTGGTTGCCAAAACCCTTTAAATGACCCTTAACTCTATCAATTTCAGAACCTTCCTTTAAAACTATCATTGCAGTTATCGTGTTCACTGATGCACCCATGTCAATCTGAGCTGACATTTTCTTCCCATCAATTTTTCGTAAGAATTTGTCTCCTGCATTCTCATTTTCATAGCCTCGAACGGTATTCATACTATCTCGAGACTGTTTACGTGGCTGGTCACGTTTAGCTACATGACCTGGTTTACCACAATTAAAACAAATGTACCACCTTTTTGGTTGTATACAGCAGAGACCTGCACGAGTAAATACAGAATCGCCCGAGTACGGTACGATTACAACGATACGTATTGATGATACGTATAATCATGTACGCATATGACGAGTAGTAATCGGCATCAGCATCGTTGTGAATAGTAATCGGCATCATCAGGTAATTTTTAGTTATGTAATCATGAAAAACAATCGTTGGCGGCCTTTCGAAGCATTATTGAGTGTGCGCATTGTCATATAAACCCTATGGTTAATACAATTCTGCAACTAATAGTGTTTTCGATTGACTGCTCTAGAGCACTCGCAGAATATCTCCGTTCCTTATTATTTGTTACAGTTCGTTTTTGCTTTAACGTTTTCATATTGTCGTTTCTAAATTTTGGCTTCAGTGATCGCTCTACCTGCTTACAACTCTAAGTTCCTGGTTTGTTCTCTTGCGTGTAAGTTGGCTATTTTGGAATTTGGAGCGAAAAGAGGCGTATCGGCGATTTCCGGCTTAGTAAAAGATCAGCGTTGTTCCGGAGACGCTATTCACATTAATTCACTTCATGGGCGTTAGCCGCATTTTTGTTGCAGCAAATTTTGTAGTTTGCGTTTGAGTCTGACCACCGTGCTGGATTTTATCGCTCGTGAACGTTTGTTGGAAGAGTAATCCAATTCTGTTATAGCAGTTAAAACCTGTGCCACGAATTCAGTCTAAGTTTACCACACGTTGGATCAGACCCGTCGCAGTTATTTATCACTTCAGGCCCTTATCTTAAAAAGGGGTAAGTAAGTCATTTGGTTCAGCTTCAATTTCGTTAAACTCTTTTATTTACTTTGGTGTTTCTTCCATTAGCAAAGTTCGGAGGGTCGAAAACTCTTGAATAATCCGTGTCACTTTTCGTGACCTTGACGTAGTCGTTTGGATTCCCCGAACGAGTTTTGACGCAAATATCACCAGTCCGAGAGCTTGCTCTACTTTCACAATCGTAGTTCGTCGTTTGGAGCCCTGGAAGGAGCTGTCGATGTGGGTCGAGCCAGCGTCGTAACCTGCAGCCCCCAGGCTGTCCGATCTTAACGTAGAGTTGGTGGGACACGAGTGTGATAATTGTACAAACCCTCTGTCTTTTATTATTTTTTTTATATACGTTTCGAAATTGATTATTGGTTACTTGCGGTACCTTGTGATACGGTTCTTGCCCGCCGAAGGCCTAGGTTCCTTAAGAACCGCGTTTCGTGGCATGCGTTCTTAGACTTACGATCTTGTAATTGCGTCTACTGTCCTGACAGAATTGATTGTACGTTATTTTGTGAGCCGTACAGGATATCCTCGCCGGTGATTACGCGTTTGCTGACGCTTTGTAAATTTCCAATTTAATTAAATTTTATGAGACTATTTTTGGGGCACTTTGACACAACTCGCTTTTATCGTTTGCTAAGCGTTCTGCTCCTTGTAATTGCACACTTTTCCGTTACGTTTCTTAATAAACTCCGTGTCACCGTTTGTCGCATTTTTCTTTATGATCAATAAACAGGGTGACCGATAGTTGCGTTATATACAGGGTGACTGACAAACATTTTTTTTTATTGCGGAAATCAGTCCTGAGGGAATTTTCAACGCTTTTAACCACTTGTGCTATCCTAGCGGTGCCACGTTTTTCACCATACTACTTGGAACTTATATAACGCTAGGTGGCGCCCTTTTACTTTACATCCAGGTACCGAGCTACCGACAATCATATTGTAGCCCACCCCGTCTCTACTGAGCTGGGTATAATTCCAGGTAGGTTTTCGCCAACATCGACGAGTTTCCCCCAGCGTTCGCAATTTACGTAAGGTCAGCTAGGTAGATACTAAAAGGTAGGTAGCATATTACGTGAGGATAAAATAAGATGAGAATACTCTGAGAGTGCTCTAGAGCAGTCAATCGAAAACGCTATTAAGTTGCACAATTCAAAATTGCATGACTGACGATTACTAATGAGTAGTATCGTTACGATGCCTGCGATGCGACGATGCCCACGATGTTGTATTTACGATTACATACATCGCCGCATAGGTAATCGGCGATTATAGTCAGTTACATTTTTACTTACTCGTGTAGGTCTCTAGTATACAGCTTTTTTGACATATTGCTACGTTATTGGTTGTTGTTAAATTCGAATTTGTTTTTACTTCATAACGTACATGAATAAAGATTCAGGGCGTAAATCTTTTTCTTTTGTTAAAATCTATATACGTTTTTGGGTACTTTGCACGCTCGTAGATTGTTCTTATGCTCATTAATGAATTAAAATAACTCG
Source organism: Dorcus hopei (assembly GCA_033060865.1). Lineage (NCBI taxonomy): Eukaryota > Metazoa > Arthropoda > Insecta > Coleoptera > Lucanidae > Dorcus > Dorcus hopei. The sequence goes on from CM065420.1 coordinate 42,318,824, forward strand.
GGTCAACTTAAAATTCTTTATTAACAATTTCTTTTTATGCAACAGTAGTGACTATTTGTTTGTTTTAATTTAATTTAATATAAACTAGTTTTTGTAATGGTCATTTGTCTAAATACCTAATTAGTTCAAAATGATTAAATTATTTATTGATATCATTAAAAGCAAATTTAAAAATTTATAAACGATTTGATTAATAGTCTGTTCAATCTTACGGTTTTATATATACATCAACTACTGTTTATTTACACTTCACTTAGCATTATTAAAATGATCCGCGGTGACTGCACATAACATTTTAATATTCTCCCATCAAACATTAAAACTTCTGATAATATTAAGCTATTTAAAAAGAGACTAAGTAATTTCCTTTTAAATAATAGCTTTTATTCATTAGATGAAGTCACTAACATGTGTAAGAGGGTCTCCACTCAGAAATTTTAATGTGTTATTATTATTATTATTATTATTATTTTTAATGTGTTATCTTTTTTGACTAATGTAAATTTACAATTTACTGCAATTGCTAATTAATTAATTACGCACACTGACATGTCCTCTCATATCTACTTATGTATTTGGGACCAAATAAATATTATTATTATTATTATTATTATTATTATTTCGTGTCGCCTCATACATTCAAACCAGGTATTTCAAGTATCTCCCCAATTTTAAACTCAGTCCTATTTAGAGTCTATTTAAAAAGCTCTCATATCCGTCATACGGTGGTGAAATGGAAACAACATTTTTTTGTGAGAATGCCAATTAAATTTCTTTCTAAAAACAACTCCGTAATTATTCAGCTCTCGCATTCATACTTAGTTTTAAATGAATCCTCATATAATTGTGATTGCAGTTATGAAACAAATGTAACCGTACATGTTATAAAATCGGTTATATTGGACTTGCACCTGGACTGAGAAGTCCGGCTTCGGAGATGCCTCGAAAGAACTGCAAATCCTCCACCATGTTGTAACATCCGAACTGCTTTTAGACTGGTGTGTATGTGTGTGTGTCAGTCTAATGATGGCGATTGTATCTTTTGATTGTTGCCATCAGTTTATTTTTCTTAACAAAAATTTGTGTTTCAGTGTTAGCAACATTTGAGTCGAAATACCTTGGGATTATAATTTTTCTTGATATACAAAATTTAACTGATGTAAGATGAATCACGAACTAAATTATAATTAATACATCATAATAATAAATACAAAAATATTGTTACTACAATTTTCAAAACCTTAAAACTAAAGTAACATAGCAATATGTCCACGCTCACCGCAATTGAAACATTTCATTGCTCTCTCAGATGCTCTGCTCTGCTGTTGCTGTTCTGTCTTGACAACTGATCGAAGTGGTGGTGGACACATGTTTGCTGACTCCTTCTGCTTTCCTGCTGATGGTATTCTTTGTCTTCTCGGTCATACTCCTCACTGCTTCGCAATACCTGGTCCAAATCGTTAAATGTTTTAGCTCTAATGAAATCACTCAGTGATCGTGACCTAAGCCCAATCACAATCTGGTTTCGAGTTTCTTCGTCACTCAAGTTTAACTCTCGACACAGTTTAACTTTGTGGTGAAAGTATTCCTCTGCTAGTTCTTGAATTCCTTGCACTCGTGTGGTCTTTGCCTTCCACATCTCAGTTATGCTGCGCATATAAATGAAACTAGCCATAAAAGCAGTCTTAAACGTTTCTCATGACACAATAGTTGCAATTCTGGCCTCGTACCAATGCCTAGCTGCTCCTTTCAGGTGAATTCGTGCTGCTTCAAATGCTATCGAAGGTGTCCACTGGTATAAATCGATGCATGTTTCGATATGGGAAAGCCATACTCGTGTCACTTCAGGTCCTTCAGTTCCATTGAAATCACTTAAACCTTTCACAATATCAGGCATTATATTGTATGCTGGTTCATCATCTGGAGCATGGTTTGGTTTTGCTGTACCGTAGCTGTCACCAATACAAGTAGTTGTGACATTTGATCATTTTGCCCTCCTCTATTGGCCATTCCATCACTTGTACTTTGAGCTGGGTTCCTTTCATCTACCATTGCTACACGACAAAATTCTTCGAAATCGTTGTTACTGATCATTTATGATATCTCGTCAGGAACCACAATATCTATCCAAATATCTCACTTCTGACGTTGTTAACTATGTATGTAAGCTTCTCATAAAGTTTTTCTTTTATTAAATAAAACGCAGCTCGCTGCCTAAACATTTATTTGTCACGCTTTTCACACAATTCTCACTCTCGCGACGACTTCCATCTTAAGCACGCCGCGCCGTGCATACCTCTGCAACAGCATAACCAGCATGGAAACAGTTTGTCGGCACCTTTGATCTGGCGGGGCAAAATTTTTTGACATTGGCGCCATTTTGCGGATGTATAAACCAGTGCCGCAATAAAAATATTTTTGATAATCGAATTATTTAGGTTATTTTGATAATCGGATGACAGATTATTTTTAATTTGAATTATCCGATCACTACTTGAAAGCCTAGAGTTTTAAGTTTACTCAGTGCACCCCAGCATGCATAATCGAAAGCACCTATTATGCTGCTAATTACACGAGACACCACTGATCGTATTCATGCAGTTGAAGGGCGCATTCGACATAATGCTCGATGCACGCAATGAGCAGAAGTGTGAGGAAGAGCGACTGCGTGTCAGTGCATGTAAGAGTGAGAAAAAGAAACACTCCGTGCGTCCAGTCGAATACAGGTTAGACAGATTTTCCATCCGGAATATGGCGGCTCAGTTTGTGCGGGAAATTTTCCCGCCAAGGAGAGTGAACCTGCTGTATGTATTTATGCTGTGCCTCTGCATTCTCATTACAGTTGCGCCATCTACTATAACCAATTTTAACTAAGTACAAAACTAAGAGCCGTATTACATATTTGATATTTTTTATGTAAAATTTGTTACGAAGTGAGTAAGAAGTGCCAATTCAACCAATCAGAATTCACTGTGGTAGCTTATCTCTCTCCATATTTAATTAGATCATTAAATAACACAATAATCGGATCGAGTTTCCTGTTTATATACTGTACAAGGGACAAAACTTCTATGACAATGTTATTTTATCAGGAGTTATGGTAGCCAATTTACCTTTCACAAAAATTACAAACATGGCTTTATTGGTTTTAATGTCTACCATCCTCTTGACATTGTTAGCAGTAACTTTTAGTATCATTTCGATGATATTTCGATCGGCTATATATGATTAAATGTGCAATATTAATTGTTTGAACCTATCAGTACTCGTATATAAATATACAGGGTGTCACAGGAAAACTGTTCTTAACTTTCAGAATAAGTAATTCCTGCGATTTATTTTATACGCATTTTGACGTACAGGGTGGATCAATTTCGATGTCTCTTATGGACATCTCTGTAACTATAAGAGATAGAAAAAAACTAGTGGCCAAGTCTCGATCTCTTTTTTAGAGATAAAGTCAATAGACTAAACAAAAATTGGCTATCTTCTTTTGTTTTCGAATTATAGGCAAAAATTGACATTTCGACTTTTCGTCAATCGTGCATATCTCGTTTATTTTTACAGATATTAAAAAACTGTTTTGACATTATTGGACACTTTTTTGAATACAATTCAGTGGTGTAGTTGGTTTCTTGATATTTAATTAAATTTTCGAGTTATAACATAAAGTTATATTTTTTTAAATGGAAATCATAGTAGGCAATGTCATCATTAAATAGAGTTTTTTTTTTTTGTTTTCAAAAATATATACTTTGTTGGGTTTATTTCTTACAATTAATAGAAAAAAACGCCTTTTTTATTATTCTTGGGTGGATTCTATTCTTAGTAGGCTGGTTTCAAGAAAGGCCGACAATTTTTTTGTTTGTTTTATTAAATATCAACTCCGTAAAGAGAAAGAAAGATCGAGCATCCTCTAAGAGTCACAAAGATCACAACAATACCGATACCATGTGGTTTGGGTCAAATTCGAAATTATGTAACTTCATAATATTTAGTTTAAAACGCATTTCATGGGATAATGAATATGTATAAATTAAAAACATCTTAAAAATAAAAAACTTATTGCAGAAAAAGTTAAGAGAATGTAAGTAGATAATAAACACAACTCTTCATATATCACAATAAATAACTTAAAATCCAGAAAATAATATCAAAATAAAATCACAATTTAAACACTGCCGCGCTAAAATACGCAGACAACTCATGTTGTAACCCAACCCAGCTCTATCGGCGCTAGCTTTCTATCTCTTATGTTCATCACAATACCTCTCACTCTTGTGCTACCCAATCATTAAACCTTTGTTAATATTTAATAAAAACAAAAGAAAATTTTCGGCTTTTGTTGAAACTAGCCTACTAAGAAAAGAATGCACCAAAAATAATAAAAAAGGCGTTTTATTCTATTAACTGTTAGAAATAAACCCTACAAAGTATATATATTTGAAAACAAGAAAAATCTCTATTTAATGAAGACATTGTCTACTATGATTTCCATTTAAAAAAATATAACTTTATGTTATAACTCTAAAATTTAACTAAGTATCAAAAAAAAAACTGTATCATCACTGAATTGTATTCAAAAAAGTGTCCTAATAATGTCAAAACAGTTTTTTAATATCTGTAAAAATAAACGAGATATGCGCGATTGACGAAGAGTCAAAAATGTCAATTTTTGCTTATAAATCGAAAACGAAAGAAGATAGCCAATTTTTGTTTACACTATTGACTTTATCTCTAAAAAAGAGATCGAGACTTGGCCACTAGTTTTTTCTATCTCTTATAGTTACAGAGGTGCCCATAAGAGACATCGAAATTGATCCATCCTGTACATAGGGTTACAACTAATTAAAGGCTCACCGTGGGGATCTCGTAAATTATAAGAGATGCAAAGACAGTTAAATTACAAAAAAGTTGCGCTAGTTTGGGGTCTATAAAAATGTGCAAATAAATCTCTTTATCCTCATTCGTTTCTGAAATATCTTCAAAAAACTGAAAATTCTCTATTTCGAAACTCTTCAATATTTTGTTTATTTATTAAGATAAAATCACAAAATTTGGTATTTTTATATTAAATTCGATGAAGAATCTAATACAGTCAGAAAAAATAGGTTAAGGTTGACAGTTTCGCAGATACGACTGTCAACTGTTTCTTTCTTATGGGTGCTATCTTAGATATTCATATCATGTGATACAAAAATAAAATCTGTATACGATGATATGATACACTTATGCCTTTCTTTTAAATAAAATATTATTAAAAAGTATTTTCATAAAAGTTTTAATCTAGTTGATGGATGGTTACAAATATCAAAAAATAAAATTATTATTAAATTAACAAATCTTATTAAATTATAGAAGGTATTTAAGTATTTACATAAAATATGTCATTTTCTGAAAGTATTTTTTAGTAGCAAAAGCATAAGTTTATCATATCGTAGGATTCAGATTTTATTTTTGCAGCACATGGTACGAATATCTAACATAGCGCCCATAAGAAAAAAAAACAGTTGACAGTCGTATCTGCGAAACTATCAAACCTAACTTATTTCTTCTGTATCTTTGTATCTTTTATAGTTTACGAGATCCCCATGGTGAGCCTTTAATTAGTTGTAATACTGTATATTTTATCGGTTACAAATTTTTATGAGAGTCAGTTAATTAGACTAAATTATATTTTTTCATAAATAATAAGAACAATATAGACCTGTAGTTACCATAACATCATATCCTTTTTAAATACAGCCCTAACTATTGATGATTTTATTCCTTTAGGGACTGTAATAACGCGTGATCAATATCTTTTTTAATCAAGTGACTTATGGAAAAAATTATGTCTTTGTTTGGTTCATTATTTCAAATGCCATTTGAATTATTTTTATTTGCATTCCTATCGTTTTGTATAGGAATGCAATATAAATAAGTAATTCAAGTGGCATTTGAAATAATGAACTAATCAAAGACACATGATTTTATTTCCATAGGTCACTTGATTAGAAAAGATATTGATCACCTGTCACAATTTTGGGATATCCTTGCAAAAACGGTAGCCATTTAGCCATCTTTTGTAAAACAATTCTATTTTATCAATATAAATTTTAAACAGAAGTTGTGAGACTCGAGTTTCAACTGTAAGCACATCCTTTACTTCACAGTCTATCTCTTTAATTACACATCGGCGAATACTTCGGCATTAACATCGAGCGAGTCCATCAGGAAGTCGCCTGTAAAGGCGGTTCATTTCGAATGCTTCTGGGCTAGGTGGTATTATGCTCCGAGATTTATGGACGAGGTTGCTACATAAATTGACAATCGGTTTTCCGATCATTGTAAATTTAAATGCGTATAATTCAGCCGTAAAGCTAAATTACTGCCGATAAAAAAGATTAAATCGTTTCATCAATTTTACCGCTGATATTTCTGGCCGCTGCGCTGTTTCGGACGGTCTAATGTATTAGACGAGCGCTTTTAATGAAATTTATTCATAAATTACAAATGGACTCTAAAAATTCGTTACCTGTGATTGTTTCTGGAAAAAATAAAGATAAAAATGAAAATATCAGAGATTTGTTCGTGTATCAATTTGAAAAATATTCAAGAAAATAACACTAATTGTTACAATGAACAAAACAGTTTTATTCTTTTTATTAAATTGTAGAGTATTTGCACTTAAAGTTCGTTCTCCATAAGCCAATCTTAGTCATTGGTAATATGAAACTTCACCATCTATTTGGAAAATATTGCTACCTGTATATCTCTTTAAAATTGAAATTAGCCGAAGACCTTGAAGATTTCGATAACCGCTTGCAGCATACTTTGGGAGTTACTGATGGTTCAAATTTTTTTTTTTTACTGGCTCCATATGTATTTACAATCTGCAGTTTTCAGTAAATAGGTAAATGTTATGTATTATGTTGTTAATATTTAATATGTACTTGACATGTGGGAGTTATTTCCAGTGAGAAAACTCCTCTACTTATCAACTATCACTATGGAAACATGTTTCAAAATATTGGTCGGGAAATCTGCTCAGTCAGTGGACACGGGGTAAGCGAAAACAATATGTCAGGTAGCAATGACCGCGTTAGTAGAGTGCATTCAGTCTTAGAAGTACATGGTAACTCATCGATATCTGACCGGCGGGTACGAACATCTCATGATCAGTAGTGTAGGGGTTTTCTTGTAAAATGGATAATAGTAGTAGGTAATACTGTAATACTTTACATAGCTTCATTGCCAAAATAAACAAAAATATGTGTCAAATAGGTAGGTCACTTAGAAAAGTTATTTATATTTTAATTTTGAACGGACTTATTGCCGGCAATATTATTATCGAACAATATTCTGTTGCGGGAGGCTGAATTTGTTCCCATATAATTTACGTAAGAAGTTATATACGAAATACTAAGGCCCAGTATTTCAGTCATAGTTTAATTTTAACTTTTAGTTTATTTCCATAGAAACAATTGTTTCTACAATTATTACTATGGGAATACACTAAAGGTTAAAGTTAAACCATGACTGAAATACCGGGCCTTAGTGGTAGGCGTGGCCTAGGTGTTTTATGAGTGTCTTGCAATTCCTTGGAATCTGGTTCAATTCTTATGCCATCGTTAACTTTTTTTACATTTACAATTATTGTGCGATGGAATTGTAACCAAAGTTGCGCATCCGGTGCTTATTCAGCGTCGCGATCGAAACATCGACCGCGGAGCGAAAGAAAAAATGATGATACAGTATCTGTACAGGAAACAAAGATTGAAGGAGTGTAAAGAAAACCTTTTTAGAATAAACACGTAGTTTTAAGAGATAACGTGTTTTAATTTCAATGTCCACAAAACCAAACAATTATTGAGTGATTTAAATTTTAATAAATATCACATGGCGATCCTGCCACTTTAAGTGCTAAGAAAAAAAAAAATACTGCAGTTATGGAAGTGAAAAGTGAGTGAAGAAAAAGAAATCACCATGGGTAGCAGTCAGTCTAAGCAGGAAAAGGAAATTATCATTGCACAAGCAGGCAACAGTGGTGGCACTACAGGTTTAAATGAAGCCAAAATACAATTTACCCTTTGGGAAGTAGCCGGAGTAGCAGTTTTGTTTCTGGTCATCGTTACAATTGGGTGTTTCCTGTGGCGCCAATGCAAAAAAACTTGGGTAAAGAAAATTAGGAAGGAAGTCCACAAGAGCCGCGATCATCTCGCCGTTGCTGCAGCTGACGTGTAAGGATGCGAAAAAGAAAAATGTGTGTGAAGTGAACAGGTCAGTTAAAGGTTTTATTAAATGACTACATTAATTAAGTTTAAGAATTTATATTCAGATATTCAGTTATTTAAGACAAACAGAGTAAAAGACAATAAAACCAGACGTGAAAATTTAGAATATAGTGAAAAGAAATTGTTAGATTTAGATAATTTTTCAGATAGATTAAAAATTTTAAAAACAGAATTTGGCAATGATATTACAAATATTGATGTAACGAACGAAGTTAAGGTTTATATTGACGGCATTAAAAAATTAAAGAAATTCGTTCTTTACTTCAAGACAGATTAAAAAACACTTCTAAAATGGGAGAAAAATTTAATTTAAAAACGGCAGGTTCCTTATTACCAGCTATGGAGGGTAGTGAAGATACCACGAAAAAACTATTAGATTCAATCACATTATATGCAGAATTGTTGGAGCCAGAGAGCGTAAAACATTTAATAAATTATGTTTTAAAAACCCGCCTGTCTGAGAATGCTAAAATTCGTTTGCATAAAAAATACGACACCGTAGATTTGCTCATAACAGATATCAAACAAAATTTTATTATGAGAAAATCAGCAACAACTCTTTCAAATCAATTACATCAATCACGACAACAAAATAAGTCAATTGATGCATTTGGGAGTGAGATTGAACAACTTCTCAGCGATTTGACTCTAGCTCAAGCGGGAAATGACGAAAATTTATTAAAATCACTCCGTCCGGTGAACGAAAAAATTGCGATAAATTCTTTTTGCAATGGCATTAGAAACCATGAACTGAGGACAATTATTAAATCTCGCAATGTTACTACATTAAAAGAAGCTATTAATGTTGCTGTAGATGAAGAAAGAAATAAACATCCCTCCTTTAATACTTTTCATTTCAACACTCGCGGAAATACTAGATTTAGAGGGTCTAGAATGAATCATAATAGACCACATTACAAACAAAATTCGAATTTTCCACAACAATATGTCAAAACATCTCATAATTTCAGACATACCCCTAATTTCAATTCCAATCATGGTAGTCAAAATTATGACAATAATCAGTTGCATAATTTTAATCGGACGCGATCGTCGCAAGGAACGTACCGAGGTCGAGCGAAAAATCAAGCGCGTCCTCGCTACACGGTAAATCGTGGTGTTGCGTTTTGTACAGAAGTTTGCACCGAGGGTTCATCAAACGAAAACAAATTTTTTCGAGACTAAAACCATTGAAAATGTAATTTTAACGCTGAATGGTATGAATTACATTCGACTAAAATATGAAAATCAGGATTTATTATTTCTTTTGGATACAGGTGCAAGTATTAGCATAATTTTTTCAAAAAATTTAAAACATAATGAATTGTTAGATTTTTCGAGACAGCTAACAATCAATGGCATTGCTGGTTCAACAAAATCAATTGGATCAGTTAACATACCTTTATATTTAGGTGAAAACAAATTTAATCATGAATTCCATGTCATAAATGATTTTAGGTGTGATTTAAATGGAATTATCGGATCAGATTTCTTTACAAAACATAATGTAGTTATCGATTTTGAAAAATTTGTATTTACTTTTTGGAACGATACATGCAAATATACAATTCCTTTGGAATCTAAGTATGACGTTTTCACTACAATTCCTCCGCGTTGCGAAATTATTAAACATTTTTGGATTGACAGTAACGAAGATTGTGTTGTTTTACCGAATGAAATTTCTGAAGGTGTATTCATTGCAGGAATTATCGCGAGACCAAAATCACATATTATCCCAGTTCGTATACTTAATACTAATGAAAGAGAAATTAAAATAAAAAATTTTAAACCGGATACTGTTCAATTATCAAAGTTTGAATTGTATAATTTTGAAAGCAACCAAATTTCACTTGACAGAGTTAACAGTTTGTTAGATTTAATTAATTTTAAGCATTTGAATAAAGAAGAAAGAGACTCAATTCAAAAAATTTGTGCAAAATATGCTGACGTATTTCTTTTAGAGAATGATCCAGTTACGGTAACAAATATTATCAAAGAAACAATTACATTAAAAAACGATGCGAGACCTATTTATGTCAAACCATATCGTTTACCACAATCTCAAAAATTTGAAATAAATAAACAAATAAATAAAATGTTAAGAGAAGGCATTATTGAAGAAACTAAATCAAATTAATTGGTCGTCTCCGTTATTAATTGTTCCAAAAAAATGTGATTTGGATGGTAATAAAAGGTGGCGCGTTGTTATTGATTATAGGCTGTTAAACAAAAACATCGAAGATGATCGTTTTCCTTTACCTAACATTACAGAAATTCTGGATTCATTAGCAGGTGCATTTTATTTTTCACATTTAGACCTTTCACAAGGATATTATCAAGTTGAATTAGAACCAACAAGTAGAAAATACACAGCTTTCACTACAAACAAGGGTCAATATCAAATGACTCGTTTACCAATGGGTTTGAAAACTAGCCCTAGTTCTTTTTCAAGAGTAATGACAATCGCGATGTCCGGATTAAATTTCGAATCGTGTTTTGTATACCTTGATGATCTCATTGTATTTGGAAGTAGTCTACAAAATCATAATCAAAATTTAATAAAAGTACTAACAAGGTTACGTAATGTTAATTTGAAATTAAATCCTGTAAAATGTCAATTTTTGAAAAAAGACATTTTGTACTTAGGCCACGTAATTTCTTCTGAAGGTATTTCGCCCGATCCAAGTAAAATTTCTATCGTACAAAATTATCCAATTCCTAAAAATGCTGATGAAACTAAACGATTTGTTGCATTCGCAAATTATTATCGAAAATTTATACCAAATTTTGCTCAAATTGTAAACCCTTTAAATAAATTAAGTCGTAAATCTGTTCAATTTAATTGGGATGAACATTGTCAAAATTCTTTTGAATCTTTGAAGGAATCTTTAATTAAGCCTCCAATTTCCAAATTTTGCAACAGATAATATATTTTTTTTTAAAACTGATGCTTCTGGTTATGCAATAGGCGCAGTTTTGTCAAATTCGGACGAAAAACCAATTGCTTATGCTAGTAGAGCACTAAATAAAGCTGAAATAAATTATGCCACAATTGAGAAGGAACTCTTGGCCATTGTTTGGTCAGTTAAACATTTCCGACCTTATCTTTACGGACGTAAATTTAAAATTTTTACAGATCACAGACCATTAATATATTTATTTGGTATGAAAAATCCGTCATCTAGATTAACGAAATTTAGACTTTTACTTGAAGAATACGATTTTTCGGTAACTTACATAAAAGGTAAAGAGAATGCAGCAGCCGACGTGTTATCAAGAATTCAAATAGAATCGCAAGATCTTAAAGAAATGTCTAGTGATATTTTAGTAGTTACTAGATCTCGTGCAAAACAAAAATTGCAAGAAAATTCAGCCTACAACCTGAACATAACTATCAGAACGTAAATAACCATCCGGGAATGGTTGAATTATTGAAAAAAACAATAAATTCTTTAGAACTCAGGCAGTTACGAAATATTGATATGAAAAATGTTTACAGTAAAGATCTAATAAAATCGGGTAATATTTTATATGATACAAAGAGACAAATAATTTTTATTAAGCAACATTATCGATCAACACTAGCCTTAGACGCAGAGTTGAGATATTTGCAAAATATTTGTCAGAAATATGGAATTCCGAAATTATGTATTTTCAAAACTAAAGAAAAGGAAAAGTTAATAGCCCGTTTGTCAAAAGAGCCTCGTTTGCTCCAAGACTATAATATAAAAATTTGTGTTATTGCTAAGGCAAAACGAATCGACTGTAAACAAACCCGTCAATTAATTCTAAACGATTTCCATCTTCTCCATACAGGAGGACATGCAGGTGTTAATCGTATGTACGCTAATATTAAAAGACACTACTTTTGGGAAAATTTAAGAGAAGATATAAATAAATTTGTAGCCAAATGTGATGATTGTCAACGATATAAATATTCGAGGCCTCATATAGAACCGTTAACAATTACCACTACAGCTTCATCGGCTTTTCAAAAAATTTATTTAGATCTTGTAGGACCATTAAACCAAGACAATGATGATAATAGATATATTTTAACAGTGCAGTGTGAACTTCCTAAATTTGTAGAAGGATATCCTATTAAGGACAAAGAAGCGGAAACAGTAGCGAAATCATTTGTTAATAATTTTATTTTAAAGTTTGGTATACCAAATGAAATTGTCTCGGATCAGGGTACAGAATTTTTATCGAAAATTTTTAAAGAATCAGCAAACATTTTAGGTATCACACAATTAAGTAGTACTGCATATCATCATCAAACTCTAGGGTCATTGGAAAATACACATAAACACCTCGGAGCCTACTTACGTATTCAAACAAAAAGTTTCCATACACATGGAGCTCGTGGGTGCCATTTTGGTGTTTTTCGTTCAATAATAGTGTACACACAGAGACAAAATACACGCCATATGAATTAGTTTTTGGGAAAAAATGTAATTTGCCAAATAATATAACAAATAATGTTGATCCAATGTATAATTTTGATGATTATCCACATGAATTAAAATTTAGATTGCAATCTGCTTGGCAAGATGCAAGAAATAATTTGATTGAATCTAAAGTTAAAAGGAAAAAAGTGTTAGATAAAAGATGTAATAATAGTATTAGTTATAAGTTTAACGATAAGGTATTATTAAGAAGTGAATCAAATAATAAACTTGAACCAATATATAACGGACCATTTAAAGTTATTAGTGAGGATCCACCGAATGTAACTTTAAAGATAAAAAATAAAGTGATAAAAGTGCACAAAAACAGAGTGAAAAATACTATGAATAAAAGCTTATGTTGCGTATTACTTAAAAAAAAAGAAAAGAAAAAAAAAGGAAAGGAGGAGTGTGTAAGAGATAACTTACTATTAATTTTGTTTTAAGCTGTCAAGAATATTACTTTTAATTTTTGCGCGCAAAGATTGAAAAAAAAAATTATTAGTTTAAGAATTAAATACTTTTCAATTATTTTCTTTTTGTTGCATAATACAATTTAAGCAAACAAGATTTCAGACTTAGGTTAAGAGAAAATTATTATCATTTTTGGAAAAAATTTAAATTCTACAAATCAAAATTTTTTCTTTTGCTACAAGGAAGGTGCGATGGAATTGTAACCAAAGTTGCGCATCCGGTGCTTATTCAGCGTCGCGACCGAAACATCGACCGCGGAGCGAAAGAAAAAATGATGATACAGTATCTGTACAGGAAACAAAGATTGAAGGAGTGTAAAGAAAACCTTTTTAGAATAAACACGTAGTTTTAAGAGATAACGTGTTTTAATTTCAATGTCCACAAAACCAAACAATTATTGAGTTTTTTAAATTTTAATAAATATTACAATTGTATGTAAATTATTTTTATGTAATAATTTTTGTCCACCGCTCCTTCGGTGTTTACATTTTGAAAAAAGTGATTTTTTTGTCATAAATGTAAATTATAGACAATAAGTATTGTGTTTTATCAGGTTTTTCGTTCAGGAAGCAAACTGAAAACCCTTTTTTCAGTGCTAAGCTCTCGCAAACATTTATTTGCTTCATCAGAGCATTGAATTGATTATTTTGGTAAAATTAACACGTAAGATTAAATACATAACTGCCACATAACATTATAGGTCAAAAGTTTTATTAGAACATATTAAAATTAATGTAAACGTTAACTATCATTATTATTAATATTATGTTCACCCCTTACGTGTTTTTCTTCTATTTTTAATATTCCAACTTTTCTTTGTGGAGAATAAATGAGGCTTAAAAATATTAAAAATACTGAAACAATTGTGGCGCCATCAGTTTCACATTAGATTAACTGTCAGTTCAGGACTAAGCTAGACCTTGCCATACCTTGCTATTCGACGCCACGTTTACAATAATTGGCGACTGTTACCAGAAACCGATTCGGTTTAATGTTTAATGGGCTCGGTTTAATGATCAGTTAGTTTTATTGTCCGATTAAAATGTCTTTTAGAAACCGGCCCTTAGTGAAGTATGAGACGTTTGTTGGACTTCACGTAGCTGCTAGACACTGTATTCCAACCTCCCCTAAATTTTGAATATGGATTCGTCAGACGAAAACTCGTTTCTGTGCAATGTGTCCTTTATACATTGAAAAATCTCTAAAAGAGTTGCACCCTGCATATTAAATTATGTTATAACCTGTATATCGACATGTGGGACGGTATAACAAACGAAAACATTAAATAAATACAAAATTCCTGGCACGACTCGTTTATTTCTTCACACAAAACTTTGTCGGTCTATTTAATTAGTTAGCAACTGAATTAACAAGTAATAACAAAAAGGGCGCATGTAAAAAACGCGTCCACTAATAACTCTATACTTACACTTCATAAATCTGTGCCATAAAAAGATATCCCTTTTTCGTTTACATAAATTAAATTACAATCTTTGTGTGGGCAAAAAAATAAGAATTCACGAACGTGAGTCAACTACCCAAAATTTAATCATTCTGTAATGTCCCTAGTACCTAATTCACCGAGCATCAGCATTAACGGCAAGCACAGCATAAGGATTAACCAGCAGCGCAATTCTCATGAAAATATTAAATTCGCGCATAACACCCGCGTAAGGTCTGAGTCACAATCAGTGCTGCCAGACTTCCCATTTAAACGGTAGAACTACCGTTTTGGTCAACGAAATACCGCCCTACCGCGTTGATGCCGTTTTTTGCCTTTTTCTACTTGTTTTCTGTTTTTACAATGATAATATAACGGAACAATGTAATACCTTAAGCAGAAAGTTAAGAATATTCTTCAATTATATTTCCCGAACACAGATGGTGTACCTTGGCCTAATTAAAACTAGATTTCAGTAGGTACTTCCCGCGCAAATGTCACTTCCCCAGCTTCCCCTGTGTTCATTCTAGTGATTAGTATAATTAGTAATTAGTGTTGATATGATCGGTGATCATTGGTTCTTGTTCGTTTTTAAGTTTCGGTTTGTGCTTAAAATGAAATAACATAATCGCAGTTTGTTTTATGAGTAATATCTCTGTTTAAAGTTATCATTCTGGACGAAGCAATTCCTAGTACAGTTGCGATCAAAAAATTTCGGATGTCACTGTCATTCATCTGACGTACATATAAAGGAATTTTTCAACTTTTGCGTCAGTGGAATGACAGTGACATCAAAAATTTTCTGTCTTTAAATACAAAATTTATTTTCCTGATCGTGTTAACTTTTTAATTACAAATACATAATCACAACTTTCATCTTGTTTCGAAGATTTGAATTTTCCACGAATTTTCAATCATCTACCGCTTTTTACTGTTTTTTTTTGTATTGCCATCTACCGCTCATATCATCTGGCAGCACTGGTCACAATCTCGGGATGCAGAGCTCATTCCATTCACGGCTCTGGTGCCAAATGGATCTTTAAGCTAGGCGTTCACTTGTCCGCATCATACGCATCGCACGAATCGGATTTTATGCTGCTTATGCGTTCACATCGTAAGAGGCGATCCGTCCGATGCGAAACAGTGATCGCAGATACATTTAAAATAATGAAAAGAATGAGTTTTTATGATCCGTTCGCTGCGTACGATGCGGACAAGTGAACGCCTAGCTTTATAATTATGTTAATACACATTATTTATGCCTTGTTATTCTTTTACTACGTCCACTAAACACTATAATCCGGCCCTGGTGTATGAGCACGTGTGAGTTTACAATTTGCAACAAAATCGCTCACACTTAAAGCAGAACAAACAATTCGACACATCCCCTTTAATCAACTCGAGGTCAATGAAAATCCAGTAAAGAGATCAAGGTACCGACAAGCGAGTTGCGCTGCTGTATTCTTTATGCTGTGCGGCAAGCCTAGAGAAGGAACAAATAAACGCGGAGTCGGTCTTCGTAGCCCAAAATTGGGACAAGGAACGTAGAAAGGTGAGCGGTAGAGGTACGGCAAGAATGCTACGGTACGGCAAAAAGACTACGATACGGCAAGAAGAGCTACAAAGGGTTAATATTTAGCGTTAACTCAAAAATAATTACAAATATAAACCGCTGTCCATAGGCCCTCGTGTTCTGAAATGGTGTTCCACAATGATATCAGGCCTAGTCGTCGAAAATTCACTTAATCCGATTCACCAGCAAGAATTTGAAATTCTACGGTGGCCATAATCCGTAAATACAATGCAAGAAAACACTTCCAAATATTTCACCAAATCATCCATAAAAATCTGCCACCGGCACCGGGGAGAACTTCGAACGACCGGCTATGTTTAACACCTGATACATCAATAATGACCATTCACCATTTCCTTGTCTCGCCGAAATTAAATCGTAGCAACATATTGCTGTGTTATTTTCTTTCCTAGGATTTAATAAATTTAAACTGAAAAGGATACACACGCCGAATTTGTTTTATTTTGTTAAATGATTTTTCTTTCGGCTTTTGGTGCCACATTTCTATCATGTTTGTATAACAGGGTCCTTTAGAGTTCTAAAAATTAAACTTTCATTAAGATTTTTCTTGTACTTATATTTTTAATTTGTTAAATGCAGAGATTACATAACCTGGAAGACGATCCTTTGAGTCTCGACTCACCAAGTACTGCCAAATGGTTGAAGGGCAAATTCCGAGAGCTCTTTGGGGATAACTCGGACACGAGGCCATGCCTGACTTCTTTACAACACCTGATAGGCCTGTCTTGTCGATGCCTGAGGTCCAGAGCACTTCGGTCAGGGAGGTTGGGTTGCCGGATTTTCAAACGCCTGCCCCGCTGCAGATGGAGGCTGCTGAGTTCGAGGAAGCCGTCAAAAAGCTTCCTCGTGAGTTCCTCAAGGACCGAAGAGGGAACAAGCGCCGATATCTACTGCACCTTCCTGATGGGGGCAAAGTAAAGATGCTCAAGGTGGAGGCACTTCGACTGGGACTGATTGCATAGCCTACAAGGAGCTGAATTAGTTGGTAGTACTTTGCATTGTGTAGAATCACGATTTTTTTAGTTAATTTTGTTAAATTTTTGATTTTAATTTCTAATTTTGAGGTTAGGTTTTCTTTTGAGTTAGTTTTTGTGGGCTCATTTTACTATATACAGGGTGTCCACCGAGTGCCGCGGTCTTCTCTACCGCCTATAGTATATAAGACAGAAAAAAAATTCAAACGAGCTAAGATGTAATTCAGTCAGCTCTACTTCATAAAATTATTTTTGGCTAATCAGAGTGTTCAGTAACCGAGAGCCATATCAAAGTTATATTTTTTTCAATGGAACGCCCAGTATATTTTTACATATTTCGAAAGTACGCATAACGAATAGGTAATAACCAAAAATTTAGGAACTTTTACTTAAGAGTTTGTAAGATATTGACGTTTAAGTGTAAAAAAATGCTGTACTATGAGCGCTTATATTTTGGTTATTTATTAACATTTCGTCGTGAATTTTTGTAGGTACTCAATACAATATCTTTTCTACAGAAATTTCAAAACAGCTTCGGTCTATCAGTTATTATGTGTACAGGGTGTTGAGTTTTGGAAAAGATATTTTTTCTCAAAATTTTCAGATGGAACACCCAGTATATTTAGACTCTCATGAAACACTGTTTTAATAAGCTTTCATAAAATGCCAAATGTATTTGTCTAAACTGAAGAAGTCGTACAAACAAAAATTAATAATTTTTCTTTCTTTCAATATTGATGCTATTTAGCCTTTCCAACCGGTTCTTCTGTTTTGATTTGCTGATAAATCAATGAATATGTTTTATTTGTTGTTCAAAGTACATAATTGAATATGTTCCTGTTAAACTAATTCCTATTTTTCTTTATTCTGAAAATACTTACATCATAACGTTATTTTAATAACATTTTTACTGTATTTAATGTTTCCTGGCGTTTACAATCTTTCTTTCAATCCTTGAAAAACTCTATAATCCGGGTGTCTTCTCATAGGATAATGCTGAGAATATAATCTTGATGCCAAAAGACAGTTTTGGTTGTCTTTTCCTAGTAGGTATGTCATGTCACGTAACTCTTCATTATTAAAATGCATTTTGTTATCATAAAAAAATACAAAGCTGTAAAAATAGTGTTATTTACTAATCTTAATAATTGTTCTGTCAATTAAAAATTTATAGCAACTGTTTTCCTATTTTCTAGCAAAGGGCAACGTGATTCTAAATTTTATTTTTTTAAATTATGTATTATTTTAACGTTATTTAGATATTTTGAAAGTAAAGAAAAATAGGAATTATTTTAACAGGAACATATTCAATTACTTTTAAAAATAAAACGTTTTCATTGATTTATCACCAAATCAAAACAGAAGAACCGGTCGGAAAGGCTAAATAACGTCAACATTGAATGAAAGAAAAATTATTAATTTTTGTCTCACGACTTCTTCAGTTTAGACAAATACATTTGACGTTTTGTGAAAGCTTATTAAAACAGTGTTTCAAGAGAATCTAGATATACTGGGTGGTCCATTTGAAAATGTTGAGAAAATTTCTCTTTTGCAAAACTCAACACCCTGTACACATAATAACTGATAGACCGAAGCTGTTTTGAAATTTCTGTAGAAAAGATATTGTGTTGAGTACCTACAAAAATTCAAGACGAAATGTAAATAAATAACAAAGATATAAGCACTCATATTATGGTAATTTTTTACACTTAAACATCAATATCTTACAAACTCTTAAGTAAAACTTCCTAAACTTTTGGTTATTACCTATTCGTTATGCGTACTTTCGAAATATGTAAAAATATATTGGGTGTTCCATTTAAAAAAATATAACTTTGGTATGGCTCTCAGTTACTGAACACTCTGTATGGCCAAAAATAATTTTGTGAAGTAGAGCTGACTGAGTTGCATCTTAGCTCGTTTGAATTTTTTTTCTATCTTATATACTATAGACGGTAGAGAAGACCGCGGCACTCGGTGGACACCCTGTATAAGTGGGGAAATTTTACCTGTAAATTTAAGTCTTCCTTGGGCTGTGACAGTGTTAACATCTTCTAGAATGGTAAAAGTTTTAAAATTTATTAATATTATTATTGTTGATTTTTGGTCATTTGCACTTGTAATTAACGTGTCGTATACAGGTCAGACTGGTTGTCATATCTGATACGTCAAAGATTCCTTTTGGCAAAACACGACAAGGAATAAATATCTGTTGATTTTGTCATACGAAGTTAATGCTTGACACTAACACCACACCTTTGTTATTTTTAACGTGTCGTATACAGGTCAGACTGGTTGTCATATCTGATATGTCAAAGATTCGTTTTGGCAAAATACGACAAGGAATAAATACCTGTTGATTTTGTCATACGAAGTTAATGCTTGACACCAACACCACACCTTTATTATTTTTAACGTGTCGTATACAGGTCAGACTGGTTGTCATATCTGATACGTCAAAGATTCGTTTTGGCAAAACACGACAAGGAATAAATACCTGTTGATTTTGTCATACGAAGTTAATGCTTGACACTAACACAACATCTTTGTTTTAAACGGAACATTATGTTTATATTTGGTTTGACGTATACTGTTCAATATTGCCAACACCACAATTAAATAAATTTGTTATTAAAAATATTTTTTTTACTTACCCATTTCACCACGTTGCTCATAAACTTGCACAACAACAATTCAATACATGCCTTCAGAGTTTCATTACTATTTAAAATTACTTCATTGCCTAGGAACCCCGAGCAGTGTTGTAACGTGTCTAATAATTAAAACAATAGGCCCTGAGATTTCATTTATTTCTAAAAAGGTATATGCTGAATACCACAGCAATATGAATACAGAACACCATAGAAAATTAGATTTATATGACTTAAAATATCTTAAATGTGCGACTTGAAAGTATACCAGAAGTTTAGCGTTGTGATCTGCATATTTTGAAAGGTGATGTAAGAATCATTTTGTAAACTATATCTAACCATTTAAGTGGAAATCCATTGAATGTGTATAAATTGAATCTCGTACACGAAAATTCTTATGCGTATTGATTTCTTTATGGAAAACTATAATTGCTCTTGAATGTAAGAGGTAATTGTTTACATATTGTTTCCATTGTTTACAATGGAAGAATTTAATTTAAATAATTCAAAAAGTTATTAGTCTTTTATGTGGTTTTATAAAGATTAAGTAGGGTCAAGTTGGAAACAGTGGATCAGTCGGGTACAGTGAATTAGTGTAGGTAAATCGAAAGAGCATAGAATTATAACATTATCCTTTAGCCCTTAGAGTATTAATGGGTCGTAAATGTCCCACCGCATATTCAAAAAACTCCAGAGGAACATTGAATCATTACAGAATCACACATCGAGTTCGCAGTGCTTGTCCAGTGCCATTCGCTCGAACCGTGCGTTCGATGCAACAGCAGGCACGTGATCTTTCGCACATAAAAATTGGAACTAAACGCGTTTGATCGGATCAGATCGCATATAAATGCATTACGATATTCGGATCATGATCCTTAATTAGTTAGGAAAAGAACACGCCTAACGTAGCTACTAACCGCGACTGAAAAATATCGCACGGTGCAGTTTTACGCTGAAATTATGAATTTTGTTTTTGATTTATTTGAAATGTTTCTTTAATTAATTATTGTTGTTGATTTCAATTACTCTGCCTTAATATTCGGCTTGGAAAGTGAATCACCGCATTGAAATTTTGCGAAAATTTGACCGCTTATAAAAAAATCGCGCGAAAAAAGTTGAAAATAATTTGTAGGTATCCGACTCTAACACAAGTAAACTATGTACTTGCATAAGTAAGTAGCATTGTTAAATTTTCTTGGGTAAGATTTGTTTGTTTTGCAGTTAACAAAATTATATGCCTACAAAACAATAGCCTCTTTATGCGCCTACAAGTGTAATTTCAAACTCAAACGATTTTCTCCAATATATCCGCTCCGCAATACACAGCTCGAATGAGGACCGCGGACCACGCTACTGCCGCATGTAAAAGTAGTGGGAGGTGATAACTATTTTCCGCATCTCTCTAATTATAAGCAATATAAGTCCCACTCGTATCAATCTATCTACAGATGCGATGCTCCTGTTTGATTGCGCAATATTGCTGTACTCGTACAGGTTATTACCGGTTTTTTGATGTAAGTATGTCCTTTTTATAACGAGTGATCAATATCTTTTCTAATCAAGTGACCTAGGAATAAAATCGTGTGTCCTTGATTAGTTCGTTATAATGCCATTTGAATTATTTATATTGCATTCCTATACAAAATCTGACTGCTGTTTTATGTATTATATTTTTTTTATTAATTTGGACATCAAATCCACAAAGTTCACATTTCCCAAAAAAAGAAGCACGCGCCAAGAGCAACGCAAAACTAGTTCATGGAATATGCGTAAAATGTCCGCCGTACTTTTGTAAACACAAGTGAATTCTGCGTTTTAAATTGTTAATAATATTCGCTAGGATTACTGGATTGTTATTTAACTATTTGCAATGTAACAATAAGCTCTTATGAACAAAGATTTCTGTTAATGCATTAAACTTACTGACAGTTATAAGTAATTGAAATGGGAATGACATTTGAAAAAAAAATGAATTAATCAAAGACATACGATTTTCTTTCCATAGGTCACTTAATTAGAAAAGATATTGATCACGTGTTACAAACAATGTTCTTTACAGCATATTAAATGGATACTTCTGGTCTTTTGAAAAATATTGTAAATTTTAAGCGATAATTCGTAAAATAGTGTTAAAGTTAATCGACAAAGTTGACTCAACAAGAAATCTCAACGAACCAACAGATGTTCTCGTTTGACGTTAATTTCACGGCTGATATTATTTTACGGATTATCATTCAAAATTTACAATATTTTTCAAAAGACCAGAAGTATGCTTTTAATATACTGGAAATGACATTTTTTATATAAAAAGAGCATATTTACACCTTACCTTTCTATTATGCAAAAAATATATGGAAACAATTTATTTTTATTTGTTAAAAAGTGTTTTGTATACCGACGTTTCTTTCTATTTTTTGTAAAAGACGTCCGATCGAAAGTAATATTTTCATATTAGTGGTATTTGTCTTAGTAAACACAGAACAAACAAAGAGATGATATTTGTTTTTAAAGGATTTAAAACAGCATTTTAATTTTAAAACCACATAAAACGAAATTCTAAAAAATAGCTATTTTTGTATTAAGGGCGTGAAGGAGGCGATTTTGACCCGCGGCGGATTATAAGACGCAAAGGGCCAAAATCGTCGTTCACGCTCGAAATGCGAACAAGATTTCTTGTAAAATCGTTTAAATCCACCCTAAAGCTTAGAAAAAATAAATAACATGATTCATTCTCAAAAATAAAGTTACGTTGTTGGTTGCTAATGTGATACAAATAAACATGTTGGTCTCTTAAGCTAAGTACACACTGGAGGAACAATCGGGAACTTTTAGTTTCTGTTCCATGTTCCTTGAAAAAGTTACCGGTAGTTTCCGAAAGTTTCTTCATGTTTCTGTTTCCAATAACAAAAGTTACTGTTTGTTGCGTGTTTCCATTCGGAGCGGTAATTATCAAAGAAAAATGGGAAACAAGCAGCAACATGCAGGAACAAAAAAGGAAGTTCCTTCAGTGTGTACACCTTGTCACCAGTTTTGGTAACGGCTTGTAGCAATCAACACCATATTGTGCTTGAACTTTTAAAGAATCATTTGCTTTAAAAGGAGCGATACTACTTAGGGAATATTTTATGTTGAATTGGATAAACATATAAAATTTTTAAGATGACCATCTATTAATAAATCATCCCTTGTAAAACATTTGTAAGTGGTAAGCCGCCACAATCAACTCGCTCTTGGAGGCTCGGACACACTCAAACTCTTTCAAACGTTTTCGTTAGCTAATAACAATATAAGCTGCAGAAGCGAGAAGTACGTCTTCTTCAGTAACGACTCTCAACAATATTAATTTGTTTCTTGTGTGTGTGTGTACAGATTGTTACGTACAACAATTTACAACAATGGTATAGAAACAAAATTCAGATGTTTCTCTATTTTGCTACCTTAGAAGGCAGGTCGCAAGAATGCTACGCTACACCGGTGTGAATATTATCAATTGTTTACATAGGTTCTAAAATTAGTGGGATGCAGCGTGCATCCAGGATGCAAGCAGCATGCAGCTTGCTACTTTGGTGTGAAAGCCGACTAAGTTCGCTTTTCGGTGGTATATACAAGTGCAATTTTTTTGGCAATTATGTTAATGTACGAATAAAATGATAATATGCAATTTCGCCGAATTAAAGAGGTAAATTTCTCTTAATTAACAAAATTATCGCAAGTTAATTGCGATCGCACTGCAATGTTAGTTACGAATTGAACTCTACTGCTGACCAGCTACCGGAGAATAAGGGTCTGGATTTCTTAGGACTTGAATCACTGTTTCTCGGTTCTGTGCGGGCGGATTGCCGAAAGATTTTGTAATTTTATGCAACAATGTCAAATAAACAAAAATGCAAAAAGTGTAAAGGAAAATTAGTAAAAGCAGCGTGCTGCGCCAATTGTGATGTAGGTTTTCACCCTAGCTGTGCCTATTTAGCAAAAGTTATTTCCGATGACGGTAATGTTAATTACTGTAAAGTAGATGTAAATTTAATAGCTGACAAAGCAATACAAGACAACGAGTTAGACATGGCTCAAAGAGTTGAACGTATGGAGGAACGTCTACTTTATCTTAATAATGCGGTATCTGAGCTGACAAATCAAAATCAGAAGCTCACTCAAGAAATTAATGCCCTTAAAAAATGCTGCGAAGAAAATAATAGGTTACAATACACCTCAGATAACGGTATGAATTCCAAACATGGGTCTTCTCAGAGTACTTTCATTTCTAATAACACAAACAAATTAAAAAGCGCTTTAACTTATTCTGAAATGGCGAAGAAGGACAAAGTTTTAGTTATTAAACCTACAGAAGGAGAAAATTTAACCAAAGGGGAAATTAAGAATCGTATCGATCCTACGAATTTACAAGTCGCGATAACTAAAATGAGCGAAATGAGAAATGGAAGTGTGGCCATTCACTGCCAAGAGAAAGATGAGATTGATAAAATTAACTTAGAAGTCCAAAAACAGTTTGGTAGCAGAGTCAAATTAATTAAACCTACCTTAAGAAAACCATGCATAAAAATTGTTGGAATTGAAGACCAATTAAATGAAACTGACTTAAAAATGTCATTGATGAATCAGAACAAGTGCATAGCTGACAACGCTAACATTAAAGTTATAACTATAGAAAAATGAAAACCGGATTTTTAGCAATTTTGGAATGTGATCCTGGAATATATAACGGCATAATGGAACAAGGTATTGTTTTTGTAAAGTTCTCTGTTTGCGCGGTGTTTGAATATATTCAACTACGACGCTGCTACAAATGTTGTGGCTTTTACCATTTAGCTAAAGATTGTAAAAGAAATGAAGTGTGTCTAAAATGTGGACATTGTGGCCATTCTAGTATCCACTGCTCTAATGTGATTAGCAAAAACTGTCCAAATTGTAAAGAGAACAACCGGAAAAATAATACAGATTTTGATATCAACCACTCTCCTTTTGATTACAAATGTCCTGTATTAGTACAAAAAATCAACAGTGAAAAAATGAAATGATTGATTATCAATCGAATGTGAACTTGTAGCAATTAGTATCGCCAAATATTTCACAGCGTCGAAAAACAATGGTCCGGGATGATGAGTTAAACAGATATTACCAAAATGTTCGTGGTTTAAAATCTAAATTGAAAGACTTTTATACAAACACGATATCTCTTGAACATGACGCGTGTGCAACGAATTATACCTTATATAGAAGTGACAGAAACCTTGGTGCTACTGGTAAAGTTACAGGTAGAGGTGACATGGTTGCAGTGAATAGTGAATTGTCTTCTTCTGCAGTGCACCTTGACTTAACTTGCACAATCTTCTTGCTTTTACTAAACGTACAGTCAGTAGGCAATAAAACTTATAAACTCTTTGCTTTACTTAGTAACAATAATATGCCTAATATTGTATGCCTTACGGAGCACTGGCTAGACTCCTTTGAACTATTAACAGTGGAACGTTACAGTGTTGCGTCAATTTATAAAAGAAATCGTTACAAACATGGTGGATCAGCTATATTGGCCTTGGATAACACTGAATGCACGAATATCACTCGCTTTGACAATTTGTCATCAGACTTAGATTTTGAATTGTGCTGCGCATATTTTAATAAACTGAAATTATTTGTTGTATGCATATATCGGTCTCCCACAGGTTGTTTTGATGCATTTCTTTTTAAGTTGGATGAACTATTGTCAAAATTTAATGTAAAGGAACAAATTATCTTGGTAGATGACTTTAACGTTGACTATAAAGGAAGCTCCTCCAACAGAGAAGAACTCGTACGTACTCTTGAGTTTTATAATTTAAAAATGCAGGTCAATGGAATTACCGACACGTCTGAATCTACAATTGATTACATATGCACAATTTACATACATCTAATACTTTAGTTGATATTTTTCATTCCGGATTGTCGGATCACGAAGCTCTATTACTCTCTTTTGGTGGCTCTAAAATGAAAGATACTCCTCATATTAAAACATATCGCGCGTTTACTCCGGGAAATTATAAAAACTTCGAAAATGCATGTGAATCCATCAATTGGAATGATATCATAACAGGATCCTTGGATGAAAAATTTGGCAACTATATTGAGGTTTTAACCAAATTGGTAAACAAACACTTTCCAATTAGACGGCAAAAAAATAAAACAAGAAAACATTGGTTAACACGTGGAATCAAAACATCAATTAAAAATAAACGGGCATTATCGTATCTTAAGAAGTGGGTCACTGACCAGTGGTTTCTTGCTTATTTTAAAAAATATAAAAATTGCCTAAGAAAACTATAAAACGCTCAAAACAACTTACAAATTCCATGCACATTAAGCAATCCTTAAACAACTCTAAAGAATTATGGAAAATTGTTAATGAAATCTCAGGGGCAGCCAAAGTTTCAACTGGAAAAAACATTGAAATTAGTGTCAACAACCTAAACATAAATGAACCCTGTAAAGTAGCGGATCACCTCAATAAATTCTTCTGCTCTATTGCTTCTGAAATTACATCTAATATTAAATCCCCCACTTATCCAATCTCTCTTGCCCGAAATTCTCTTTGTAATAGCTTTTTCCTCACTCCTACTAATGTACACGAAATATGTTCCATTTTATTGAAACTACTGGAATCGATGGAATACCTTTAAAAATTACCTGTCGGCTTCCTGTCCAGGTACTCAATATTCTTGCTGAATTAATAAATATTTCCTTAGAAGGAATATTTCCTTCAGGTTTGAAAGTAGCGGTAGTCATTCTGATCCATAAAGGGAACTCTGATCTTAGCTGTTCCAATTTTAGACTAATATCTCTGTTGTCTGTTTTTTCAAAAATTATTGAGACTATTGTTAAAGAAAAAATCTTAAGTTATTTAAATATATTCAATTTAATTGCTTCTTCACATCCAATCAAATAAAAGTACCCAAAATGCTTGTTACGATCTTCTTTCCTATACTTATGAACATTTGAATGCAGGAAATTATGTAGCTTCTGTCTTCTGCGACTTAACCAAAGCATTTGACTGTGTAACTCATTCTATCCTTCTACAAAAACTATCTTTAATTGGTTTCCGTGATATTACTCTTAAATGGTTCTCATCTTATCTGAATGACCGCTCCCAGATGGTAAGGATATGTAAAGACAACATATCTTACACTTTTAATGAATTACACTTAAGCCACGGAGTTCCCCAAGGATCCATTTTGGGGCCCATTTTGTTTATTCTTTACATAAATGATTTGGCTAAGCTAGACATAAATGCTAGGACAACCTTGTTTGCGGACGACACGCCCTTCACTTGGCATGCTTCGAGTATTTAATCCTTAAAAAATACAATGATTAAAGATTTATCACTTATTAAATCTTAGTTTGATTGCAATAGATTATCGCTCAATTTAAATAAAACTAAAGTTATTTTGTACAATAGCCATAGTCAGTTGGACATAGATATTAACGATATTAAAATTGAACAAGAAAAATGTATAAAATTTTTAGGTATCCTAACTGATGCTTCTCTAAAGTGGAAACACCATATTTCACTATTAGCAAATCAGTTAGCAAAAACATGTCATGCCCTGAGAGTCGTGACGGCGGAGATCGGGTTTGACGAGGCAAGGGCTGTATATCATTCATTGTTTGAATCGCGACTGAGATATAGTATCTGTTACTGGGGCTTCTCCTCGAAGGAAAACTTAAATACTTTATTTAAAAAGAAAGCGATTCGAATTATCACTGGGTCAGAATTTAGAGCTCACTGCAAACCTCTTTTCATTGAAAAACAGGTACTAACACTTTTTTCTCTTTTTATATTGGAGGTCCTTTCAACGATTTTTAAACACTTACGTTTCATTCCCAGACGTGAACAAGTACATAATCATACACACGAGCAGGCAACGACTTGGCATTGCCGCTATCTAATTCATCCTTATGTAAAAACTCTCCGTATTATCTTGGTAAAGTTTTATTTAATAAACTACCTAATCAACTAAAGGACGTGGATAACTTAAAAGCTTTTATACGAAAAGTCAAACTTTTACTTATGAGTCGTACGTGTTACTCTATTGAGGAGTTCCTTTCTAATGACTTCCGTGCCCGATGTTAAGAATATTGTCTTATTGTTAGACCTATACTTTGTGTATATTTAATAATTAAATTTTTAATCTTAAATTTAATCACTTATTATACTTATTACTAAAGGTCGGAATATATGCACTAAAAAATGCTCAAAATATGCATGCAAATATGCCCTAAAAAGTAATAAAATATGCATTGAAATATGCATTCATGCATTTAAATATGTAGTTATCTGGACTTTTTCTCTGAACACTTAGGATAAATATCAAAACCCATTTTCTTGCTGTTTGTATATATTTATTTATAATCTTAATCGTAATTAATATACATACATAATCTAGCAACAGTTTTATTAGTTCTTATTATTACTTTAGTACTAACATAATTAATACTTATATATGTACATTTAAATCATATAATTATTATTATAAATTCTAATTAATAAAATTAGTCGCAATTCCTATTGAAAGAATAAATCACTAAATATTTCTCTATATTGTCAACTGTTAGAGATTGTCTGCGGTCACTTAAAATAAATTTATAAGCTGAAAATACCCTTTCAACGTCGCAAGACGTTATAGGAGCAAATTTAAATTTGCTGATGAAATGTGGTTCCAAATCTAACTCAACTGAAAAGTTACCATTGAAAACCTCATTAATTTCGTTTAGTTTTTTAAAGCCTACATTTTTTTCTATAACTGAACAGAACTTGTTTTTTACATTAACTGATCCCTTTAATTTGCAAATTTTATCTTTTATTTTATTCACAATAGAAACAGATTCATGCAATGGGAGTCCTTCAGTTTCTACATTTGTTGTGCATCTGCAATACAAACAAAATTACTTTGAATATATGCCAGTTGATTTTTAATAATGGATCGCTAAAGGTTTACACATTTTCTATAGCTACTGAACTGTCGGAACTAAAATTGCATATTACCTCTTTTATTCCATTATAATTTGTTGAAACAAAATCTACAGCTTTTAGCCAGTACCCACCTAGTTAGCACAGGTTCTGGGGCAGTGAAATTCCTGGCAATTTTCTTTGTATACTTGAACACGTAGGGGGGCTTTAATAAATACTTTTTTAATGTTTGTTATCAAAGTGTTTACACGAGGAAACTCTAATCTGACAGTTTCGGCAACTCTGTTTAAACCATGAGCTAGACAGGTACAATGAATTTGGGATAAAATATTTTGAGATTTTGTGCTGCTTTGAACATATATGGGGCAGCGTCTGTTACCATTAATAATATGTTGTCTATTGGTATTTTCTCAGATAAATAAAAACTGCTTAAGCATTCATTGATAAACCGAGTGACTGTCAGATTATTTGTTTTGTCGAGTTCTTTTACATTGATCAAATAACTATTACTAGGTTCATTTTCATTCAAGTTCCCCAAAACAAAATTTGCAATATACCGTCCTTTGACATCCGTGGTTTCATCAACTGAAAACCAGATCGGTTTACTACCAATTCGCTCCTTAATGGCCGCCATTACAGATACATAATTTGAGTCGACAAATTTCTTACGTAATGTTGAAGAACTGGCAATTTTAAAATCTGGAGAATAAGTCTTAAAAAAATTTTTGGAATAAAGGATGGTCGACTTTTTGCAGAGGAATATTTAAACTTAGCAAGAGGTTACTCAAATCCTTAGAGAAATTCTCCTGAGCGGAATTTTTCACTTGTTGATTGTTTGTAAGCAACTGTTGAACCATAGCGGGAGGGGTTTGCTTCTTTTCCTTATGAATTTTAGTTCCCAAGTGTTGATCCACTTGAAATTTTTTATCACAACTAATCTGCGAAAAATATACAAAATTTGCATAAACATATATATATATATATATTTTGACAAAAATACAGATACTTATTTAAAGACGCATTTTTGTTAAATAAATAATAAAAAAAATAATACTAAACTTACCCTCTTTTCGCAGACGGTGCAAAAAATATGACACGAGTCAATTATTTGCAAGTCCTTTTTGTCGGCAATCCATCTCTTTAGTAGAATACTTTTGTCTGTTACTTCCTTAGGCATTTTAGCACACTTGGAAAACTAACGCGTTTGAATAAACAGTAACAACTGAACAAATACTAAATTTTCTGTTTACGAAACAGACAAAAATAAATGGAGAGGGTTAAAATTCATCCCTGTTAATATTTAGCAACCAATCTCAAAATTCTATATTCTACAATTAGGAAAATATGTTTAACATAAAATTATCACATTCTCAGTAACTAATAAATCCTCTAATGGCAAAATTCTAAATACTATTGGGAAAACATGTTTACCATAAAAGTATCACCTTCTCGGTAACTAATAATCCCTTTCACAGGTGCAACACTAGATCCTATACAGAGTGGTGATAAAGTCTTGCATCAAGCTCATAATTTATTTATTTAATGTTTTTTTCAGAATCCTGAAACAGATAAACTTTTAATTTTGAAAAGACACATTTTAGTGCAAAAATCTTTTTTATGCAGATTTTGATAGTCCTTCTTGTCAGTTAAATGGTGAAATAAAAAATAATAACTTACACAACAACTTCTTCGAGAAAAAATAGACATGATCCAGACCATGTCTGGAATTTTTTTGAAAAAAATTATGTTATGCGGCAATGAAAATCTGAACAATTTGTTCCTGGAGAACAGCTTCAATATTTTCGTTAATTTTTATTTGTTTTTGTTTTATCATTATTGATTATCATTAAAATAAAAAAAATAACTTTGCATTCCATTCTATTGTCTATTTTTTCGAAAAATTTGTTGTGGAAAGTACATACTAACTTTTTTACATCACCATTTTGCTAACAAGAAGAACTATCAAAATCTGCATAAAAAAGTTAGGGATGCCTTTTAAAATAATTAATAATGACGTCACAGCAGAAAAACAAATGGCGATTAAGAAAAAAATGTTTGCACTAAAATGTGTCTTTTTAAAATAAAAATTTACCTGTTTCCGGAGTTTGCAAAAAAAAACATTAAAAAGCAAATTATAAGCTTGGTACGGGACTTTATCACTACCGTACACAGGGTGTTCATGGGAAGCCGCTACAATAGCTAACTTTTTTATTTGAATTTTTACGAGGTAGCTTAAATTAGAAAAGTATCAGGCTGTCACCTGCTGGATTTTATGGCAACATCAGAAAAACAAATGACTGTCAGGTTTTCGAGATTTTAAATTGTTTTCAACTTTTTTAAATGGAACGTTATATTTTTTAACATGGCATCGCGTTCAAGGCGTAAAATTAATTATGTCTCTAAAATATTACCTTCCAAGGCCTACTATTTGACATTTTTAATATGAACTAAATTTCAAAAACTGATTAATCAGAATAGTTAACAAAACTGACAATTTGAAAACAATTTCGATGTTCTTTTGTTTCAACGCACACCATATTGTATTCGCCAACAAAAAAAGCTGTTGTTGCTATGCACTTCCCGCGAATACCAAGTTTATTGACTAAATAATTCATAAAATAGTAGGCCTTGGAAGGTAATATTTTAGAAACATAATTAATTTGACGTCCTGAACGTGATACGATGGTAAAAAAATATAACATTCCATTTAAAAAAGTTGAAAACAATTGAAAATCTCGAAAACTTGACAGTCATTTGTTTTCCTGATGTTGCCATAAAATCCAGCAGGAGAAGTCCTGAAACTTTTCTAATTTAAGCTACCTCGTAGAAATTCAAATAAAAAAGATAACTATTGTAGCGGCTTCCCGTGAAAACCCTGTATACAGTGAGAATTTTTTAGCGTAGAACATATGCATCCTTGCTATAATATTGAAGGTGAGTTTCTTTTAAATCGAACATAGGCTTAATATGTATGTGGGCTTCGTTACTATGGATACCATTCGTACTTGTTTGTCTAGCACTGAAGCTCTTTTTTCGAAGTAGATAAAATATAATTAGTCAGTTTTCTGGAAGTTTGAGAACGTATCCCAAACGGTCGGAACAACTGTTAATTGCCTTAAACTGGACTCTGCTCGATATCAGTTGTAGATTTGTATCCTTTCATTCGTTGAATATGTCAAACTGCATTGTCAAATGTGTGAAAGAAAAATAATGACAATGAAAGTTAACCATATCCATAGTTACCACGTATTTTTCGGCCTATGTTCGATTTGAAAAACTCAATAGCACTTATTAAAATAACAAGCGATCAATATAAAAATGAATTATTATTATTAGGGTAGGCGTTGGAATTTAAATGCATGTCTTGGATATCGTCATATTAATACTAATTATTATCAATAAATTGTATAACACTATTGTAATAACACGCCGGAAATGTTTAACGTTACTCTTGTAGTTATTCGTGGAGTTCAAACGTGTCTTGATGCTGCAGGCAGTGGTCATTATACGCCTCTGCTTTAATTTTTTAAAAATAAAACGGTTTTCTTGCTTTGTAGAAACGTCAAAGTGACTGAAGGAACGTTCGATGAACTAAATGCACACATGCGTATTTAGTTGCATCACCTACTCTAATTCATATTTCATTTGATCTCTTCTTACATTATGCATGTTCTACGTCAAAAAAATTATTCTCACTGTATAAATTTAGATATGCATTTTTAATTAATTAAGCAGTTTGGTTGTACAATATGGTAGAAACAGAAAATTTGGAGAAAAATTCCGTTTCATTAACTCGTGCATATGTTAGAGTCGGAAAGCTTCCGCAATAAACGACCGAAATGAATGATTACTGTGTGTCCATAAATATACACTCTACAGTAATGATTTCCAATAAACAGAAAAATATGGAAGTCATTTCGAACCCTCGCTATTTTCTTCGGGGCAACCTAATCAGGTAATTCACATAAATTCTGCCATAACGATGCAAGTTTTTGGCGAGCAATCGGAATGTACGTACCTACGTACGGATTTTGTACGTTTTAGCATGACCATAAAAGTTATCGTCGCGCCGTGTTCGAAACTACAGGTATTCGACGATATCGTTAAAGCGAACGATGAAGGTTATTGCAATCGTTGACGAAATACAAATGCGTCCGTATAACAAGATTTGATTGCATAAATGTTTGTCTTACGGGATATTGCCGAGTTATGGAATATCAAGTTTGCACAACTTTTTGGAAGTATCGGTATTAGCGATATTGTGAATCCTTCTGTGCAGATAACGGGCACGTATTTGTATGAAGTACACAATTTCATGTCTGAAATTATCCGAAGCCCTAAAAAGTTTCACCCCTTCGCAAAATCCAAAGAAAAATAAACTGAACCAGATAAAAATTACACTTTTCATTCTATTTAGAAAAGTAAAATATTTATTTTTAATTAACAATTTCATTTGTTTTGCTATAGATTTTAAGTAATTGAAAATTCTTGGAGAGTGGAAACAAAAATATTATCACTCTACATATAAAATATATTGGTATACATTGGTATTCAAAAAAGCTTTGATTAAAAATTTTGAGTTCTCAGCTTTGTTTTCTTTTTCTCAAAATTTGCTCTAAGGTTTGTGAGCCAAATAACGCCACGTCCCCAATTACGCCATGCACCATTATTTCGAAAACTAGGAAACTATATGAAATTTGGTCATTGCAGCCTTTTTAGGTTCCTACAAGAAAACAACGCACCATATAAGGTTATATAAAACTGTTTTATTTAAACATAAGGTGTGGTTATTTTCAACGTATGGTTTCAGTCGTTAAATTAACAGAAGTCACTGAATATTTAAGGCGTAATATCTTTATTTATCTGTTACAAACATTGTGTTTGTTGGTGTCAGCATACTTTTGCTACGTATAAGTAGTTTAATATTGATTAATTAATTAAACAAAATGTGTTTAGATTTTCACAGTTTATTACTTAACACATAACAATTGTTTCAGTACACAGTACCTTCGTCAGATGTGAGCTTAAACTAACATAAATGTAAAACAACATGCCTATATGGACTACCTGCTTCGAAAATAACCGACTAAATTCTGTGAAATGTGTGAATGAGAAAAAACAGATGTTTACTAGTAGAATAAATTTAATAAGGGTGAACTATTTGTTTCCGTTTGATCATTTAACAAAAAGTTAGAATTTTTAAGTTTATTGATTTCCAATGATTCGAGCAAATTTAATCTTTTACCTTTATTTTCTATGTGCATTATTTTGAATTCAAAATTAGAGTGGTGGTTATTGTCTATTAAATGGTTTGCAAAAGTCGAGTCTATTTTATTGTTAATGAATGAAATTCTGTGTTCACTTATACGCTTTTTAAATGATCTTCCTGTTTGACCAATATATACCTTTGGGCACACATTGCAGAATAACTTATATACTCCTGATTTATTACTGGTTGCCACTTTGTCTTTATTATTTTTGATATATCTTGATATAGTATTGTTAGTCTTGAACGCTACTTGAATGATTTGTTTCTTTAGAAATTTGTAAATTTTAAGTGTAGGCTGTCCAATATATGTAAAAGTTTTACATATATATATATATATACATATTGCTGTGGTATTTAGCATATACCTTTTTAGAAATAAATGAAATCTCAGGGCCTAATGTTTTAATTATTAGACACGTTACAACACTGCTAGGGGTTCCTAGGCAATGAAGTAATTTTAAATAGCAATGAAACTTTGAAGGCATTTATTGAATTGTTGTTGTGCAAGTTTATGAGCAACGTGGTGAAATGGGTAAGTAAAAAAAAATATTTTTAATAACAAATTTATTTAATTGTGGTGTTGGCAATATTGTATAGTAAACGTCAACGCAAATATAAACATAACCAAAAATAATCATGGGTTGCGACACGTACATAAAATTACAATTTACTTTGTCCCGACGAATTGAGATTGATAAAACTTAATCTCGCATTCATCAAGAACAAACAGGGATGTTATCCTAAGAGACCGTTAAGGTAAAAACCCTCATTCGAGTCATTCAATGAAACGTTATTGTGTCGTTGTGTAAATTGACTATGTGGCATGTATACAGTGGTTTGTTGAATTATCATGTGCCGATTAAAACAAAGATGTTGTGTTAGTGTCAGGCATTAACTTCGTATGATAAAACCAGCACGTAATTATTCCGTGTTGTGTTTCCTCAGAACGAATCTTTGACGTATCAGATATGACAACCAGTCTGACCTGTATACGACACGTTAATTACAAGTGCAAATGACCAAAAATCAACAATAATAATATTAATAAATTTTAAAACTTTTACCATTCTAGAAGATGTTACCACTATCACTGCCCAAGGAAGACTTAAATTTACAGGTAAAATTTCCCCACTTATATACTAAAATGAGCCCACAAAAACTAACTCAAAAGAAAACCTAACCTCAAAATTAGAAATTAAAATCAAAAATTTAACATAATTAACTAAAAAAATCGTGATTCTATACAATGCAAAGTACTACCAACTAATTCAGCTTCTTGTAAGCCATGCAATCAGTCCCAGTCGAAGTGCCTCCACCTTGAGCATTTTCACTTTGCCCCCATCAGGAAGGTGGAGCAGATATCGGCGCTTGTTCCCTCTTCGGTCCTTGAGGAACTCACGAGGAAGCTTTTTGACGGCTTCCTCGAACTCAGCAGCCTCCATCTGCAGCGGGGCAGGCGTTTCAAAATCCGGCAACCCAACCTCCCTGACCGAAGTGCTCTGGACCTCAGGCATCGACAAGACAGGCCTATCAGGTGTTGTTAGGAAATGGCATGGAAATGGCCTCGGTGTCCGAGTCATCCCCAAAGAGCTCTCGGAATTTGCCCTTCAACCAATTGGCAGTACTTGGTGAGTCGAGACTCAAAGGATCGTCTTCCAGGTTATGTAAACTCTGCATTTAACAAATTAAAAATATAAGTACAAGAAAAATCTTAATGAAAGTTTAATTTTTAGAACTCTAAAGGACCCTGTTATACAAACATGATAGAAATGTGGCACCAAAAGCTGAAAGAAAAATAATTTAACAAAATAAAACAAATTCAGCGTGTGTATCCTTTTCATTTAAATTTATTAAATCCTAGGAAAGAAAATAACACAGCAATATGTAATAGTTTTACATATATATATGTAATAGTTTTACATATATTGGACAGCCTACACTTAAAATTAACAAATTTCTAAAGAAACAAAACGTTCAAGTAGCGTTCAAGACTAACAATACTATATCAAGATATATCAAAAATAATAAAGACAAAGTGGCAACCAGTAATAAATCAGGAGTATATAAGTTATTCTGCAATATGTGCCCAAAGGTATATATTGGTCAAACAGGAAGATCATTTAAAATGCGTATAAGTGAACACAGAAATTCATTCATTAACAATAAATTAGACTCGACTTTTGCAAACCATTTAATAGACAATAACCACTACTCTAATTTTGAATTCAAAATAATGCACATAGAAAATGAAGGTAAAAAATTAAATTTACTCGAATCATTGCTAAATGATCAAGCGGAAACAAATAGTTCACCCTTATTAAATTTATTCTACTAGTAAACATCTGTTTTTTCTCATTCACACATTTCACAAAATTTAGTCGGTTATTTTCGAAGCAGGTAGTCCGTATAGGCATGTTGTTTTACATTTATGTTAGTTAGTTTAAGCTCACATCTGACGAAGGTACTGTGTACTGAAACAATTGTTATGTGATAAGTAATAAACTGTGAAAATCTAAACACATTTTGTTTAATTAATTAATCAATATGGATATAAATTTTCATCAAGTAAAGACCGAATCAATCCAACATATTAAGTAGTTTAAGCCTATATAAAAGTTTTGATCCCATTAAAATCATTCAATACAATAAGGTATGTGAGCCAAATAACGCGCCATTTTTCTGAATTCTGGGAAAGCTATATAAAATTTGCTCATTGCAGCGTTTTAGGTTCCTACCGTAGAAAAGAACGCACCATATAAAACCATTTTATTCGAATATTAGGTGTGACTATTTTCAACGTATCGAGACCATACGTTGCTAAATTAACAGAAGGAATGTTGAATATTTAAGGAGCTTTTATTTATCTGTTACAAACATTGTGTTTGTTAGTGTCAGCATAATCTTCGGTACGTATATAAGTAGTTTAAACCTACATACATAAAAGTTTTGGTCCAATTAAAATCATTCAATAAAATACCATCTTAAGATTGGCGTTATTTAGAACCTATGTTCCCAATAACACCAATAGAACTTTCACACAAAAGTCTCATTTTCTAAAAGTTAATAATGTCTGACACATAATAGGTTGATGCATAATTATCAGGCGTTTTTCATATTAAATATTATGTAAAAAATACCTGATAATTATGCACCATAGAAATATAATTTGCTCTATATACTGATCTACTTATTATCTATTAAATATTAAACTGAGGTTTCTAGCCTTTTTTTTTATTTAGAATTCTAATGTTCTTTATCTTTACGCTAAATTTATTTGCAATATTACTGGCGTTAATTTTTCCAAATAGTAATCTAATAATTGCGATTTAGATGGATTTATAAGTGAGACAGCTTCACACTAACTGAATGGATCGAAGGAATAATATAGTCGCACGTCATCCGCAAAAATATGGGGTGTGCATGTATTTATAACCGATAAAAAATTGAAATGTGTACATTTAAAATAGTAAGGGTCCTATGACCGAACCTTCAGTTACAACCTCAGTAGTTGCAAAGGCATCTGAAAGAGATGGCGCAATAACCATAGATTAGGTTAGACAGGTAAGATTGGGAGCACGACAATTCGGTGTACAACAGTTCCATGTGCGACAATTCGGTGAACGACATTTCGGTGTATGCGACAATTCGGTGAACGACATTTCGGTGTATGCGACAATTCGGTGTACGCGATAATACGGTGTACGCGACAATTCGGTGTATGACAATTCGGTGTACGAAAATTCTGTGTACAACAAAATTCGGTGTAAAATAATTTGTATAGGTATAATGCAGTGACCGCCGCGCCGTGAAGTTCGCACAGTATGTAAGAAAAAGTATTATTGACTTTTTTTAAACTTTGTGCTAATAATTTATGCATGTTCCATAACTAAATATAACAGATCCAGTGAGAAATTTTTAGTCTTGTTAAAAATGGTACCTATTTAAAATATGAAAATTAAAAAAAAATGTTAAAATTTGAATTTGTTGGACACATTAGACAAAATTTTAGCAAGATATTATAAGCTATTATAAGATATATTGCAAAAGATGTTCCGTGTTAATCATACAACATATTCTCTGGCATAATAACTTGAAAAAAAGATTTTTCATTTTCTCAGTTTTATTCAAGATATGAAGTGCAAAGGGGTTCTTGGTATTTAACTTTTACGAGTAGTTAACTTATTCATTTATTTCCACAAAAAATATATAAAGGAACACATTTTCTCTTCAATTCTTAACTGTTGCATGCACAAGAAAATTTGAGACGATTTCTCACATTTCTGATTTTCGGCTTTTTTACGCAAAATTTTGTTATCACTTTTGATTTGTTAACCCATCGCAATTTTAATAATTTTAATTTAGTCTAAATATACCGAAAATGTTGAGGTTTTCCTATGCCTGCAACGGTAAGAATACAAGAGGAACTTTGAATCTTTTATTTTTTTATTATAATTAAGAAAAAAATGGCGTCTTAAATTGTAGTGTTATTGTAGATTAATGTTTTGCAATTTTATTAATAAACATACTACATACGTACATACGTGTAAACGTTTCATATACGGTGTCTCCCCAGATGGACTAAAAAAAGGGGAAAAACTTTTTTGTTTTCAGCAACCTCCAATTTGTTTCTTGATTCTGATAACTTATTGAATTCTCTATCCAATGATATCAAAAATTTTTGATATTTTATGGAAAAAAAATTGAGAAAAACATTATTGAAAATGATGTATAGGCCGCATCTCACTATCTAATAATAAGAAAAATTTCGTATTGCTAAGTATTCTTGGCACTTTTTCAAGAGATTTTACCGAAAATGAAAGTTCTTTTCCCTATGCGTTCTCTAATGACAATAACAAATGTTCAAGATAAATATTTTTCAAAATAAGAAAGGTGTATGGAATTGCTTATTTTTTATTGTGTTTTCTCCTTATAATTATTTTTATTATTAGAGAGTGAGATGCGGCCAACGTCATTTTTAATTTTTTTTTTCTCAAATTTTTTCCCATAAAACATCATAATTTTTTGATGTAATTGGATAGAGAATTCATTGAGCTATCAGAAACAATTGAGGATTGCTATTAAAAAAAAGCTTCGATGACGGCATTACTCGAAAACAAATGACTGTCAAGAATTTATTTTCACAAAAAAACTTATACATTTTAAAAACAAAATTTACCTGTCCGAGCATTTTTTAGAAATATCAAATGTAAAGAAATTACGAATTTTATTCCAGACTTTTGAGGCTCACTGTATAAACATATGGTGCGGATTTCTTTGCGGTCACTCTGCATTATACCCACGATTATACCTATATCAAATTGTCGATTTATCGTACACCGAATTGTCGTACACTGAATTGTCGTACACCGAATTGTCGTACACCGAATTGTCGTACACCGAATTGTCGTACACCGAATTGACGTACACCGAATTGTCGCACACCGAACTGTCGTACACCGAATTGTCGTAGACCCGGTAAGATTTAATCAGATCAGCAATTTTTTTGACGATTCCTACATATTGTAATAGGGAACACAGAATATTATGATTTATAATACTGTGCCGAACGCTTTGCTGAAATCCAACAAAATAGGAGCTGTTATTTGACGATTATTAGCAGCCTTGAAAATGTCATTAATTAGGTTCAGCAAACCTGCAGTACAACTGAAACCTGCTCTAAAACCAAACTAGGTAAAATGTCCCTACATATGGTTATAAAGTTGTGACTTCAAATATATTGGATACTGTGGAAAGTATAGTACGACTTTTGCTAAAGCTAAAAAAAAGTTTAATTTTTCTACAGAGTTATATTGTTAAGTTTGCTAGTAATGTGATTTTTTAGGAGTTTTTAAGGGATTTGATCTGAAAAATTGAAGAGATAACCACATTTGCTCTCTAGTATTATTTACAGGAATAACTTTATCATTAATTATAACTCGTGTCTAAATAAAAACCTGGTCAAGTAGGCTACATTTAGTAATTCTGCTATGTAAATGCAATGGAAAAATTCTCGATCACAACCCACTTGACCAGGTTTTTATTTAGACGCTCGTTACTACAATGTGTTCATTCTAATAGGAAAGGAATTTGGCTGCTATCTTGCTAGAATAAATACGATGTTTCCTTAAGTTCGCAGTCGCGATTAGAAGCACTTTTAATTAAACATGTTCCTGCAATATATTGTGACACCACCAACTCGTTCTGTCTTTTTTCAAAGCAGTGTAACAACCATTTGTATCAATATTATTGGTGCTAATTGTTTCATGAAGCTATGTCTCTACTACAACTAGTACATCTATCAGACGCTCAATTCAAAAGTTCATCAAGTAGTCTTTGAATTTTACATAAAATTGTGAAGCAAGTCTTGAATTAGATCAACGTGAAATGTCATTTTACGTTCATTGCCTTCGTTTTCTGTACTAACTAGTGCATATAATGTAAATTGAACAAAGTGAAAAATGAAAGAATAAAAACATTTCAAATTTTGCTTAGTTTCGAAGTTACCTGAACTTAAAGTTAGATAACCAGAAATAGTTATTTATGCAACTAGTGTGTAAAGTAGGTCTTTTTAATCGAGTACGAAAATTGTCGCATTCGAGGCGTCAGCCGAGGGCGCAAATAGTAGCACGTGATTAAAAAAAATACGTTTACACACGTGTTGTATACAATATATTTTCTACAACCAAATAGATTTCACATTTTTTATCAACTGCTTTGTTTATGTTGTAAATAAATTATTTCAGATTTTTATTTTTACACTCAGATAACTCCGAAACTAAGTATAATATGAATTTTTTTAATTCTTTCATTTTAGCTTAAAACGAGATTCTTTCTGTACATGAAATTTCATTTTTTTTTTTTATCTGTTATGAAACACCGCGTATAGTAATTCACCCTTTCTAGAGGAGCGGCGAACAAATAGCGAACATTCCAGCAAATTCTACCACCATCCGGTGCGAGTCAGAAAAACACTATAATCCTGTCTGGATCATAGGTTGCGCAAGTGTTGCCAACAGTGGAAATTCATATTCTACCAAAAAGCTAAATGAATTCTACCAGAATTCTACCAACCATGCACGGGAATGTGGCGGTTCGCGGATTCGGAAACGGTCCAAACAAAGAAGGGGTGATTTTTAATAATATGCCTAAAAGAAGAATTTAATCCCCAATTTAAATTTTAATTAATATTTCATGTTTTAAATACGTGCTTCATATAAGTTCTCGTAACCATTTTCATAAAACTCAGTGTTAAAGGTGTGAACTTTCGTACGAGAAAACTAAGAGTCAGAGGACAATTTTTTTGCTGTTTTGTCTTCAGTGCCCATAGAGGAAAGCTTTTATCCTAAGCTTCGAAGACATTTAAGGGATACCTGTAATTAGAAGTTTTTCCCGCAGTATAGTCAGAAATGGTGGATAAGTCTACTATACCTTCCTTTCCTAGTTATGCTATTAGCTAGAAGGCAAAACAAAAACTTGCTAATACAATAGATGTCACTAATAAAATAATAGTAAATGTACAGGGTCACTACGCGAGAATTCCTACCACCTTCAACTCTTTTATTTTTGATTTTAGGAAAAAATGTTTAATACAAAACTTATAGGGACCAATTCAAAGTTTCTTTGTGTGCTCACAGAAAAACAATTGATGGCCGGATAAACGAGATATAAACTAAACTTAGGTTTTTTTAAACGCAACACCCTGTATATTATTACGTTTTTCGATTCTTCTTCACTTTGTTGTAATTAACAACGTCTTAAAATTGATTCGATGTGGTTTACAACAAAAGAAAACATCAGTATTTGCAAATAATTACCTTAATGTAAAAATTGTTTTACTTAAAAAATAATAAATTAATAACCTAACAAATAAATGAAAATCGGTGAATTTCTTTTGTTCAAATATTCAGATTTTATTAAATCAAATGTTAATTAAGACAACTAAAGCTTAGGAACTACATCGAATCAATTTTAAAGCATTGTTAATTGCAACAAAGTAAAAGAACTGTATTACAACAAAAATACGATGATTATAATGTAGTCTTAAAGAGCAGAAAAGCAGAAAACTTCTCCATGCTGTTGCTAAATTTGTTTAAGTGAAAGAAAAGCTGAGTCAACTAGCAAGAATAACTTTATTCCCACAACCGGTTTCGCCACAAATGGCATTATCAAGTGGAAGAATCCTAAAAAGTAAAAGGATGTCGCACACATTAAAGAAAATGAAAGAAAGCTTACAATCAGCAATCCATGAGGTTGCCCTGGCACAAATATAAAATTACAAAATTTAAAAACACTAAAACCACTAAAAGCTAACTAAAATTAAAATCCCTAGCGAGGGACCTGTCAGCAGGGTTACCAGTTCCAATTGACAGATTTGAAAAAGTTGGTATTGGTTAACACAGTTTGGTCATTAAGCAACATGTTGGAAACCGAAGAAAAATTTCTAGATTCTCGGCTATGTTAAGGATGTTACCTTTAGGTAGGTAATGTAATATTTTAACGTTGGAATCCGGATTAAAAGTGTGGGAATTGTCATTAAGATGAATAGCAAAAGTAGAGTCTTGCTTTCCTAACCTAAAGGATCGGATACTTTGATTCTAGTTTGAAAGTGTCTTAAAGAAATTAAAATACGGTATATTAAATAACTTTATAATATTGATTTTAGAGTAAAAATGTAAAATGTTTATTATAGCAAAAAACTGTAAGTATTAGATGCAGAAAACCTATAACAGAATTGAAGAGGAACACGAACACTATCTATTCGTGAAAAGATGGAGGGGGGGTTGCATTTAAAAAAAATTGAATAACGAATCTGACAATTACACAGGCTTGAACATTTGAAAAAACAAATAAAACTAAAAGAATTTATATCTGGGTTATTCCTTATATTTTAGTTTATAACACTACCGATTTTTATTGCCATACGATAAACAATACATTTACAGTTAGTATTTCAAGAGAAGTTGAAAATATGACCGTTTTCAACAAAATGTTAATTTACTCTTAGTTGGTTAAATAAGTATAAATATTTTATGCGCTACTGTTAAAAAAATTCTGCTGCATGCTGCCATTATTTTACGTAACACTATGTATGTATCAAAATAGTTTTAGCTTACAGTGCTGAATAGCTAGAATATTTTTGTGAAAGAAAAAAAATCTATCTCGTTATATAAATGAGCTATGGAAGAAAAGGCGCTTAAAAACTCAGCCTGTATAAGATAGGAAAAAAATTCAAACGAGCTAAGATGTAAGTCAGTCAGCTCTATTTTATAAAATAATTTTTGAGTATACAGTGTTCAGTAACTGAGAGCCATACCAAAGTAATATTTTTTTTAATGGAACATCCAGTATATTTTTACATATTTCGAAAGTACGCATAACGAATGTTTCGCGATTTCTTTAGTTTAGGCAGATACGTTTGGCATTTTATGAAAGCTTATTAAAAGAGTGTTTCACGAGGGTTTAGATATACTGGGCGTTCCATTTAAGAATTTTGAGAAAAATTATCTTTTGCAAAACTCAATACCTTGTACACATAATAACTGATAAACCGAAGCTGTTCTGATATTTCTGTAGATAAGATATTGCATTAACTACCTACAAAAATTCACGACGAGATGTTAATAAATAACCAAGATAGAAGTGCTCATAGTACAGCAATTTTTTACACTTAAATATCAATATCTCACAAACTCTCAAGTGAAACTTCCGAAATTTTTGATTACCTATTCCTTATGCGTACTTTCGAAATGTGTAAAAATATACTGGGTGTTCTATTTAAAAAAATATAACTTTGGTATGGCTCTCAGTTACTGTATAGCCAAAAATAATTTTATAAACTAGAGCTGACTGAGTTATATCTTAGCTCGTTTGAATTTATCTTATACACTGTAGACGGTAGAGAAGAACGTGACACTCGGTGGACACCCTGTACATGGGTTCTATGTGAGAAATATATCACTTTTGTGTCGAATTGTGTTCGGATTCACACCGGCTCCTTTGAA
The DNA here is from genome assembly GCA_033060865.1 of Dorcus hopei. NCBI lineage: Eukaryota > Metazoa > Arthropoda > Insecta > Coleoptera > Lucanidae > Dorcus > Dorcus hopei. Next base: position 42,362,917 of record CM065420.1, read on the forward strand.
CTGGATTTCCCCGAGTTTCCCTAGTTCGTTAAGTGAATATGGAAGGAGAAATAACAATACTTTAAGACGGTCGTAGCCGCAAACGGCAATACGAGTAACTAGCTAACACGTCTTCCTGACAAGTTTTAGAAGCTTCAGGCAAGTATGGTGATAAAAAAACATATCAAGATTTCTGCATGATACTTCTACGATATACATACATACGTATACAGGGTGCCCGAATTTCGTAGGGACAACATGAGTAACTTTTTTATTCGAAGAGATAGAGAGATGGTTAAATTAGTAAAAAGCAGGTTCAAGAGCTCATTGAGAATACATTTTCAAATTTTACTTGTCATGGCCAACTTGGTTAAAATAAAAAAAAAATTTCATAATTTCTTTTACTTGCCGTAACTTTTTTGTTACTTAGGATATTTAGATGCGGTTTGAATTAATTTGTATGGTAATTTAAATATTTTTATTGGCAAAACAAAACCAAACTCAGTTACAAAAATAATAACCAAAAATATTAAATCACTCAAATAAGCCGTCATTGTTTGCAATGCAAAGTTGGCACCCTTTCTGAACACTGTTAATGACTTTACGGATAGTATTGCCATTAATACTGTTAAATGCCTCAAGTAGTGCAAATTAGTTTAAACCGCATCTAAATATCTTAAGTAAAAAAAAAGTTACGGCAAATAAAAGAAATTATGAGATTTTTTTTTTTATTTTAACCAAGATGGCCATGACAAATACAATTTGAAAATGGATTCTTAACGTACTATCGAACCTGCACCTTTTTGCTAATTTAACCATCTCTCTATCTCTTCAAATTCAAAAGTTACCCATGCTGTCCTAGGAAATCCGGGCACCTTGTATATCTGGACTTGTTAATATCTCCACTGAGCTACACCGAAAGTAAAAACACCGTTACGCTGTTATTAAATCTGTGAAGAAAGATGTCTCTATATTCTGCAGGGGCGTTAACTTAGCAATGGACTTAAATATTGCATAATGTTGGCATAATCGGGAAAGGAGAATTTTATTTCTAATAAAATTAACACCAACGAATAATAACTATAAATAAATCAAACAGAACATAGAAATAACCAGAAATATCAACAATAAATACTACGAGATCAAAATAAAATGATGAGTGGGCCTTGACTATTGAGAAGATATTTGGTAATACTTCTGTTGAATTTAATAGCTCTGCTATTATTCATTCCTTATCTATTTGTTATCGCAGTAGGCCGTGATTTTAAGCCAGTAAGTTGGCTCTCATGTTAAATTAGAGAAATTTAATTTGATATCATTATAACATACAGATTCGGAAATTTGTGTACTGGATGTAGCAAATTTGTTTCGATTCGATTCGCAGAGAAGTAATTGCAACGGCCCAGCTAGGCAGGCCGCGGCGAGCGGCAGCCGGCATCGAAAACAAGTGAGCGTGATTAGTCAAATTTTCTTTCTTTATTTTTCTAGTGCGTTCCCTGTCGTACGCATTATAACAGGATGTCCAGTTGAAGATTTACCGAATCTGTACATCAAACGGCAATGCTTGCCGGTATTCAATTCTTTATATCCAAATTAAAGTAGACACTTGTCCGATGAAAATGTGTATAACATATTCTTTTTAATCTTTTAAAGGTGCAATTATGTAATAACGAATTTATACTCAAAGTAAATTAAATGCACACATTATTGGGCGGTTTCACATTTGACGACACTGCAGCGACACTGCAACGACACGACACCAGCAACGATGCCGGTGGACGCAAAATTTCATGAAAATAAATTTATTTTCATGAGATTTCGCGTCCACCAGCGTTGTTATCGGTGTCGTTCGGTAGATGTGAAAGATTACATGAAATTTCGCGCCCACCAGCATCGTTGCTGGTGTCGTGTCGTGGCGGTGTCGTTGCAGTGTCGTCAAGTGTGAACCGCCCATTCAGCTAAGACTCTCATTAAACAAATTAACAAAAAAAAAGTTGTCAAAAATATTGCACTACTGTCAATTTAGGTTTCTACGAGTTAACCTCCTGAATTGCCTGAGTTGGCCAAACAATGCCTGTGAACAAATACAGATACGAAAATTGATTATAACTCCAGTTTTCAATGAATCAATAAGAATCATACGAGGGCGACACTGAAAATTTTTAGAAAATCAAACAAGGGTTAGTTTTAAAAAATAAAAATTGTTTTATAATTTTTCAAAATATTCCCCTTTAACATCAATACATTTTTGCATTCGATGAAACCAGTCCTTAAAGTAATTGTGCCACTCTTCCTGAGACACTTTAGAAACCAGGTTTTTATAATATTCCACTGCTTTATCTGATGACTAAAAAGTGATTCCACGCATTTTATCTTTAATTTTTGGAAACAAAAAGAAATCACAAGGTGCTTGGTCAGGGCTGGTGGAGGTTTCATGGTGCTGACTTTTAGGGAATCCAGATACTCAGTTGTTACTTTTGCTGTATGGGACGATGCGTTGTCATGATGTAAAATTATTTTTCCTCTTGGCCGTTTTTCACAAACTTTTTCAAAAATTTACGGTAAACAGACATTTGTGTACCAATCGGCAGTAACGGTATGTCTACCTTGTAATGCTATAGTAGCAATATGACCCGTTTTAGAAAAGAAAAACTAGCAATCATTTTCTTACCAGCGCTGCGAATTCGTCGGACTTTTGTAGGGGCTTAGGTTCTGTTCGAAAGACCCATTCAGCCGATTAACTTTTCTTTTCAGAATCATAACAATATATCCAAGATTCATCGCCTGTGACGATATTCCAAACCAAATTTGAAGTGCCGCCTTTGAATTTTTCCAGAGTTTCTCTGCACCATTCAATGCGTTGGTCCTTTTGATCGGAAGTCAGTTTATGTGGAATCCATTGACAACAAAGTTTTCTCATGTCTAACTGTTGATGTAAAATGTTTTGAATTTGACTCATACCAATACCCAACGTCGCTCGAATAAATTCATAAGATGTCCGTCGATCTTCCTCAAGCATTGCTCGAACAGCGGCAATATTTTCATCAGTAACGGCAGTTCTTGGGCGTCCTTCACGAAGTTCATCACTAAGAAAAAACCGATCTCTTTTGAATTCGTTGAACCAATTATAAATAGTTGCCTTAAATGGGGCTTCTTCGCCAAATGCATTTCTAAGCCGATCTTCACATTGTTTAGGCGTTAATGACGATTTAAAATCGTAAAAAATCATAGCCTGGAAATGTTCTCTAATCAAATTCATTTTTGGGTGAACACAAAATCTTTAAATTATGATAATTAAAAAACTATTAGAGCAAATCGAACAAACTAAACGACAATCAACTCGCAAAACATTAAAAAGTGGCTGTCAAATAAAAATTAACATTTATTTTTAGAAACATGGCATTCTAGATATTTTCAGTGTTGCCCTCGTATCCGGCTATCTCAAAACATTATCTTCATGTTTTCCGATTTATTTCATAAAACGTTGTAATACTTACTGCTATATCAAAAATGAATTCATTTCAACTTTTCTTCAGTTACTTGAGAAAAAAAAGGAAAAAGAATTTATTAAATGCAATTAGCTCATTCAAACGCAAACTGATTTACTGAGCTGAATCGTCTCAATGCTGAACTTCATTTGAAAAGTCCGAGTGACTCGGAGTCGGTTAAATATAAGTAATTGCAGCGTTTACTCCATAATTGAGAATATAACCCCAGCTAAATTTTCCAAGATCTTAATACAGCACTAAATTTTCTCGCGTCTTATGAGGATTTTAATTTAGTTAAGAAAAGTGCAGTATTTATTTAACGACATAAAAACCATCTGCGATATCAACCAAAAAAATTAACTGTTATAATAAACCACGGCCACAGAATAAATTGAGGAAGCAGTATAATATTATACATATACATATTGAATAAAATTACTGCCTTTTGCAATAAAGAGTAATTCAAAAAGTAAAAACGAAAAGGGCACGTTTCATTGCAGAATTATAGTATGCCTTTGACTGGTAACGTATCTTAAATAATGTTGGGTAATATTCAGGGTGTGAATGAAATATGGAGCAATAGCCTGAAAATGCCAAAATCGAAAAAATTGGTGTCTTTATCTTTGAAGCAACAGACCGTCAATTATGGCACCTGGTAGTCCCGGTAATGTATTTAAGTATTATTTTTTTATGAGACGTAAAATTATGCTACATAATATCTTCAATTAGTAAAATCAGAATTTACAAGCAGCCACCACTGCTTTTCTTTATTTTTCGTAAATACCATCCAATCGAAAATAAGATCATTTAGAGTAAGGCCCTGCTTCGGTTTTTCGCCATTTCTGAAATAATTTTCAACAATGAACGTTTTGTGTTCCAACTCGAGTATTTTGAAACCATTTAAATGTCATTACATAGTGCATATAATCCATTCCTTATCTATTTGTTATTGCACCATGCCGTGAAAGTCTAGTGTGAATGTGGTACTCATGTATGTAACTACATTTTGACAATGAATGTCAAGTCGACTTAGATTTTAAGGTTACTCCGAATTAGGCAATGTTGCAATATTTTCTTTTCGTCACGAAGTGTACTCACGGCCAAATTTACATAAAATTGACAACACTGACAAATTTTATAATGACATCAGATTAAATTTCCCTAATTTAACATGATTGTCATCTTACTGGCTTAAAATCACGGCCTAGTGCGATAACAAATAGATAAGGAATGGATAATAGCTATTAAATTCAACAGCAGTATTACCAATTTTTTTCTCAATAGTCTTGGCCCAATCATCAATGTATTTTGATCTCGTAGTATTTCTTGTTGATATTTCTAGTTATTTCTATGTTCTGTTTGATTTATTTATAGTTATTGTTCGTTGGTGTTGTTAATTTTATTAGAAATAAAATTCTCCTTTCCCGATAATCCCAACATTATACAATATTTAAATCCATTGCTAAGTTAACGCCCCTGCAGAATATAGAGATATCTTCCTTCACAGATTTAATAACAGTGTAACGGTCGTTTTTACTTTTGGTGTAGCTCAGTGGAGATATTAACAAGTTAAGGTATACACGGTGCTGATAAAGTCCCGCGACAAGCTCACAATTTGTTTATTCAATGTTTTTTCGCAAAATCCTGAAACAGGTAAATTTTTAATTTTAAAGAGACACCTTTCAGTGCAAAAATCTTTTCTCGACCGGCATTTGCTTTTCCGCTGTGACGTCATCATTAATTTTTTTAAATGGCTAACTTGTTAATGCAGATTTTGATAGTCTTTCTTGTCAGCAAAATGGCGATGTAAAAAAGTTAGTACTTTCCACAACAAATTTTTCGAAAAAAATAGACATTACAATTCGAAAATACAATGTTATTTTATTTTATTTTAATGATAATCTTCAAATTGAAAACAAAAACAAGTAGAAATTAACGAAAACGATTTTGCGAAAAAACATTAAAAAAACAAATTATGAGCTTGTTGCGGAACTTTATCAGCACCGTGTATATTTAATACATTGTATTAAAACGTTTGAATCACAAAAGTCTCACTAACTCCTCCTTAAGGTAGTCTCGGATTATCGTAGATGCTGCGGGCGGTATAGACGGACGGCTACGATTAAATGATTGTAGTTTGTGCCCTGAATCACCTGCATCACGACAAACTTGGTCGGTTTTAGCATCTTCTGTACTCGGAATGCGTAATGGTCATTAGAAATTTAGTTAATAGTTTGAACGCTGCGAAATTCCTCCGACCCCAAATATATTGATAGGCAGACCGTGTTGGCGAACAAAGTTAAATGAGTTTTCTGCTTCGGCAAAGGGAATACTGATTGTGTTATCTTGTTTGTTAGAGTTAAAATGGTTTTTTCGCGTATAATTTCGGACCAAACAAATTTTTTCGTCGATTTACGACTTGAATATTCTGGCTTTCATAAACGTTTGAAATTTACGTTTTCGTAATTTTAATTAAATTACTTTCGAAATGACTTCGGCATCGTTGAAAATCGCTGAAAGCCATAGCATTTTCTAATGTGTATCGGATACACTTTGTTCCATAAATAAATGCCCGGTGCGTCGATATAATCGGTCCTTTCCGTGCCAAAAGGAATTACCGGAAGCGTGTTATTACCTTGCGGACGAAACGGTACTTCAGCGTGCGGTCTGCTGTATTATTCTTCTACGTATGTATACATGAGTGCACAACTCGAAACAATTCAGTCCTTTGATATTATCCAGGGTGTTTAATTAATAAATTGCAGTTGTTGATTTTTTTAATGAATGTTTCCGTAAAGGTTTCAATTTTGCTCCGTGCAAATCCGAAACAACCGCGTCATACTAACAACCAAAAGTATGGAAATTTCCTAAATGACTAAAGAGGATTAAATTGGAATCTAAAAAAAAAACATAAATTTCTTTTATCTGTGTGCATTGAAACCTGAAATACACATACTATATGCTGTGTTATTTTCCTTTCCTAGGATTTAATAAATTTAAATGAAAAGGATACAAACGCTGAATTTGTTTTATTTTGATAAATGATTTTTCTTTCGGCTGGTGGTGCCACATTTCTATCATGTTTGTTTAACAGGGTTCTTTAGAGTTCTAAAAATTAAACTTTCATTAAGATTTTTCTTGTACTTATATTTTTAATTTGTTAAATGCAGAGTTTGCATAACCTGGAAGACGATCCTTTGAGTCTCGACTCACCAAGTACTACCAGTTGGTTGAAGGGCAAATTCCAAGAGCTCTTTGGGGATGACTCGGACACCGAAGCCATGCCTGATTTCGTCACAACACCTGATAGGCCTGTCTTGTCGATGCCTGAGGTCCAGAGCACTTCGGTCAGGGAGGTTGGGTTGCCGGATTTTGAAACGCCTGCCCCGCTGCAGATGGAGGCTGCTGAGTTCGAGGAAGCCGTCAAAAAGCTTCCTCGTGAGTTCCTTAAGGACCGAAGAGGGAACAAGCGCCGATATCTGCTCCACCTTCCTGATGGGGGCAAAGTAAAGATGCTCAAGGTGGAGGCACTTCGACTGGGACTGATTGCATGGCCTACAAAGAGCTGATTTAGTTGGTAGTACTTTGCATTGTATTAGAATCGCATTTTTTTTAAGTTAATCTTGTTAAATTTTTGATTTTATTTTCGAATTTTGAGGTTATGTTTTCTTTTGAGTTAGTTTTTGTGGGTTTATTTTACTATATAAGTGGGGAAATTTTACCTGTAAATTTAAGTCTTCCTTGGGCAGTGATAGTGGTAACATCTTCTAGAATGGTAAAAGTTTTAAAATTTATTAATATTATTATTGTTGATTTTTGGTCATTTGCACTTGTAATTAACGTGTCGTAGACAGGTCAGACTGGTTGTCATATCTGATACGTCAAAGATTCGTTTTGGCAAAACTCGACATAGAATAATTACATGTTGATTTTGTCATACGAAGTTAATGCCTGACACAATCACCACACTTTTGTTATTTTTAACGTGTTGTATATAGGTCAGACTGGTTGTCATATCTGATACGTCAAAGATTTGTTTTGGCAAAACTCGACAAGGAATAATTACATGTTGTTTTTGTCATACAGAGTTAAAAATCTACCACAAACACTACATCTTTGTTTTAAACGGCACATTATAATTCAACAAATCACAGTATACATGTCACATAATCAATTTACATAACGACACAATAACGTTTCATTGCATTCAATAATTTCTAGAATTCTGAGGGACTCGAATGAGGGTTTTACATTAGCGGTCTCTGAGGATAACATACCTGTTTGTTCTTGATGAATGCGAGGTTGAGTTTTATCAATTTCAATTCGTCGTGACAAATTAAAATTGTAATTTTATGTACGTATCGCAACTTATTATTTTTGGTTATGTTTATATTTGCTTTGACGTTTACTGTTCAACATTGCCAACACTACAATTAAATAAATTTGTTATTAAAAATATTTTTTTACTTACCCATTTCACCACTTTGCTCATAATTTTGCACAACAACAATTCAATAAATGCCTTCAGAGTTTCATTGCTATTTTAAATTACTTCATTGCCTAGGAACCCCGAGCAGTGTTGTAACGTGTCTAATAATTAAAATAATAGGCCCTGAGATCTCATTTATTTCTAAAAAGGTATATGCTAAATACCACAGCAATATGTACAGACGATTTCAGAGTAAGTTGCAGCATTGCTTTCTTATTTTTGGAGCTACAGAATCGATCAAATTAGCAAATTTGTTTCTCTTTTCTACTGATTACAAATATGAAAACAGGAAAACAATTTAATGTGAAGTTTTCATCCTGTATTTTATTATCGTAGATGTAAGAAAATTGAATTCTAGTAATAAGATTCTATGTCTAGATGCGGAGAAGGACTCTGTAACAAATTTGCTACAACGAGTATTAATTATTTGTAAATTTAAATTGAACGTTGGAGAACTATGACAGAACTTTGCGTGCCGTGCCATCTATAAACGGCATCATATTATTAAATTTTTGCGATTTAAACGTTTCTCTTTAAATGTCGAGGGCCTGGTACTCACCTTTCTTCAATTGAAGTAGTCAAATGTCACTTCTGACAAGCAGAGTCACATTAATTAAAAATACCGAAGTAGGTACAGTAACAGTTTCAAGGCCACGCGCGTTCCGGATGGATCGTGTCCATCTTGTTGTTGATATTCAGGGATTTAATCTTCCCGAATTTCATCCTAAAGAAATATCGTTCATTAATGGACACCAAAATGCTGCTCACTATTTCTTAAAGCCTCCAGTGCCCTACAGTACGTTAAGTCACGATATAAAGAGACAAGTGAAATATTTAGAATCTTTTCATCATGATCTAAAATATAGAGTGCTTATGTAAGTTACGCTATCTTGGATGACATATTAGGTATTCACCTGCTTAATGGTGTTGCTGATATGGTGTACGTAAAAGGACATCAGAAGCAAGAATTTCTCTATAGAAAATTACGTGAACTATTATCTGTTTTTTATTTATTTACCATCGAAGTATGTCGTGAAAGTTTAGGGAAAAATTGGTACTTAATGCAAGTAACTAAATTTTGACAATGAAATTCATTTTGATTTAGATTTTAAGGTTATCCCGAATTAGTAAATCTTGTGATATTTTCTTTTCATCACGAGGTGTATTCACTTCCAAATTCACATATATAAATTGTAAAACGTTTCCCTTCACTTTTAATTTTGGCTGTAATACTTTTCAAGTCTGTTTCGAATCTGTTTAGTTGATCTATCTGATTTGAAGTGTCACATTTTGGCATATGTTATAATCACATGAAATTAATTTGTCTAAGGGCCAGTTTCATAATCAAATTTAAAGGAGACTTTAAAATTAAAGTCACATTCAGATGTGTAAACAAATGTGTTTTTCTACTTTGCGTTCACAATGAATTCATTGTGACACCAAAAACAGTTTCACAATGAAGCTCATTGTGAAACTGTTTTTGGGGAAATTTTAGCGAATTTTCAATTGAAAATATTTAATAGATTTTACAAATAATTCATTATTTATTTGTTATTTAACAGAATACTCACAATGAAGCTGGATAAGAAAAATTAATAACTTGTCAATGTGATTTTTGTTTAAAACGAAGTGTTGTCAGTGTTGCCACGCATTACAACTAAAATTCTCCATATACTAAGGAGATCCAATTTTTGACAGTATCTTTCATATTTTTGTTCAATAAGTGACGCAAAGTAGAAAAAATAGTATATTTTACACGTTTCACAAGAGGGATTGTAACACTCGCTCCGTTGGGGCACTCCGAGCTTGCTTCGCTTCGCTCGTCGTACCCCAACCCCACTCGTGTTACAATAAGCCTTCTTGTGAAACTTGTAAAATAATATACTATTTCATATTTGTTTTGACATCTGAAAGTGACTTTAAATTTAAATTCTCTTTTAAATTCGATTATGAAACTGGCCCTTATTTTACCAGAATAACAAATCTAATAAAATAAAATCACGACCTACTTGATGGTAAATTTAGAAAAAAAAACAGATTGTAGGTGAAAATTCAACACCGCCATCTGTGATCAACGAAGAACATATTAATTTTTGTATGGATCAACCACCTATACCTAATTTCCTAAAAGACTCACCATATTGTTTAAATCATTTTACTAATGCTAAGTATGTGTGTAGTTTAATGAATAGTTTTAAGCTTTATGATTGGTTGTATTTAAATTTACACACTGAAAATATATTGTCGAGCTGAAGAATTATGTACACATCTTTTAAGAAAACTTATTACTCTCGATGTGTTTTTAAAAGAAATGCTTTCAGAAGATTTCTTTCATATATTATTCTCTATTAGAAATGTCATACATAACGAATATATTGTAAAATATAATATTAATAATTACGACTGTAATTGAAATTAACCTCCGCCCACAATAATTTTATATCCGTAGATACGTATTTCGGCAGCTAAGCTGCCATCTTCAGTACAATTTAAAAAACACTACATGAAATCTAACAGCTACCTACCTAGCTACCTACCTACCTGATCATACTATCTATACTACTAATACTATCTAAAAAACCCAAAAAATTAACACTAAAAGAGCGACTGTGGTTTAAGAAATAATTTCCGCCCACAATAATAACAGTCGAAACCTACCAAAAAAGCAAATCAAATAAAACGGAAACGAGTTTGTAAGCATTTAATTCCCTGTTATTTGATCCCGCTTGAATTTATCCCTGAAAAGAAATTATATACCTATATATGTATATGTATACAATGGCATTTGCACTGGATATGTGATAAGGAGAGGATTCTCCGAGATAAATATCGTGAAGTGCTCTTAACTTGTGGTGTGTGGGTGTGACCTGCTCTAATCTGTAGGTTGCTTTTTTTGGCGATTTGTGCATATATTTTTATGTATGTGCATGTGTGTATATATGTGTTTGAGTCAGGAATCGACCGCCAGATGTCGTTTTTGTTAGGTCAAAAGTCAGCCGCAAGAGGTCGCGACCTAAATTTTATATAAAGGGGTGTTAGAGACAGTTAAGCGCATTTGCACTGGATATGTGATAAGGAGAGGATTCTCCAAGATAAATATCGTAAAGTGCTCTTAACTTGTAGTGTGTGGGTGTGATCTGCTCTTATCTGTAGGTTGTTTTTTGGCGATTTGTGCATGTATATATAGGTGTATTGCATACATATACATATATAGGTATATAATTTCTTTTCAGGGATAAATTCAAGCGGGATCAAATAACAGGGAATTAAATGCTTACAAAAGTTCTTTATTCGGGAGAATAAGAACCTTTTTCGGATATTAGACCAATACTCGTTTCCGTTTTATTTGATTTGCTTTTTTGGTAGGTTTCGACTGTTATTATTGTGGGCGGAAATTATTTCTTAAACCACAGTCGCTCTTTTAGTGTTAATTTTTGGGTTTTTAGATAGTATTAGTAGTATAGATAGTATGATCAGGTAGGTAGGTAGCTAGGTAGGTAGCTGTTAGATTTCATGTAGTGTTTTTTAAATTGTACTGAAGATGGCAGCTTAGCTGCCGAAATACGTATCTACGGATATAAAATTATTGTGGGCGGAGGTTAATTTCAATTATTCCTTAAACCACAGTCTCCTTTACTAATTTTTAGTTTTTTTTAATTACGACTGTGTTGATTAAATTTTATGGTAATTATAAGGTTTCTTTCATATGTTAGGAATGTCACAGGTACCTAACGAATATGTATATTGTATTACTTTCAGTTAAAGCTTTGTTTGTTGAATATTATATTTCATAGATGTATATTTTTATCTTAAATGTTTGTATTTCGATAATAAATTATGATAAATAAACTGAACCACCGCCTCTGATTTATTTTTTAAAGCAACATATTTGTGAGGCGTGTATCCCTTGCTAAACACATGTTTATTCTTACTGACTCGTACAATGTCGCCAACCTTGTACCATTGCGGATTGTAGGCTGAACTTAAAATTTGTTTCTCGTTGCTTTATTTACATCGCAGGGATCTTACTAAAGACTAAACTTCTAAAATGTTTATATTCCGATAATAATAAATAAACTGAACCGCGCCACCTCTGATTACTAGATATTTATTCAACGTTTTTGAAACAACAACATAATATTTGTGATGGGCTGATTTAATTGGAAATCTGCACAAGACAAAATAATGCGTTTAAAATATTACGTATTTATAAATTTTATTGATGGTTTGTTTTATTTACTTCTCAGTTGGGAGAGCTTTATTTATCATAAAGTCAAGTTATGGTTGCGCAATCACACACAACACGTTGAAACACGTTAGACACATCCATAATCCCCCCTCTAGTCATCGTCGTCGACCACCTCTTCACAGCCCACTTCTTCAGCCCCACCAGGTCCGTCGTCGACCACCTCTTCACAGCGATACCCACTTCTTCAGCCCCCCACCAGGTCCCTGCCGACGACCACCACCACACTTCTTCAGATCAATCACACACCCTCAACAAACCCCCACCCTAATCTTTGGTCGCTCAGGATGGACACGATCCATCCGGAGCGCGCGTGGCCTTGAAACTGTCACCATACCGGCCTAGTATACCTACTTACCGAGTGAGCAATTAAGATTGATACGTGCCTCTTCATATAAATGGGAGAAAGTATAAATAGTTACAATATACAAGAAAAGAGATCAGCTTTAGAGGAATCACCTACTAATCACCTACTGTGTACTACAAAATTTTATCTACAACCATACAACGAAGACTCACCGGAAGAACAAAAAAACATTATAGGACAACATCATATTATTCATCATTTTTATCAATGATTTATCTGGTTACATCAACACTTGTTCAACACTTCTTTATGCTGATGATGCATCTTTTTTATCATGAGATCAAGACAGGGAAACAACGAAATTAAAAACTGAAAATGCACTAAAAAAAGCTGAAGAATGGTTTGGTGTTAATCGATTAAAGTTAAACAAAAATAAAACAAAAAATATTTTACTTACCACAAAAAAAAGAGAAGAAACCAGTTTTGTTAAATTTTTGGGTATCGCAATTGATAATAAATTAAACTGGACTCAGCATACATCAGAATTATGTAACAAGCTATCATCGCAACTCTATTGTATAAGAAGAATTAAAACAACATCCACCCACGCAGCAGCTAGGATGGCTTATTTTTCCAACTTTCATAGTTTGCTGTCATATGGCATTTTATTGTGGGGCACATCTACTGGTGCACAAAAAGTTTTCCTACTGCAAAAGAAGGCCATCAGATTGTTATGTGATCTGGGATATCGAGATAGCTGTAGAAATTATTTCAGAGAATGTCAAATACTTACCTTATTTTCAACATATATACTTGCTTGTCTTGGATATGTTCATGCAAACAAAAACAAATTTTTAAAAAATGAAGATTGTCATGCTTATGCTACACGGAACAGAAACCAATTTCAAATGCCACACAGCACTTCACGTTACCCAACAGTGTGTAGACTACTGGGGTCCAAAACTATATAATCACCTTCCAGACGACATCAAATCATTGGACAATAAAAATTTTTCCAAGAAAGTTAAGGCCGTGCTATTAAATAAAACTATGTATTCCCTACAAGAATTTTTGACATATATATTTTGATCATGTCTTTGCTCTCTACTTACATGTTTGTTTTACATATACAGGGTGTTTAAAAAAAACGTTCGGATACTGTAACCATGAATAGTACTCATCAAGAGCAACAAAAAAGTCTTAGTAAGTATAGGTCCACAAATAATTTTTTTCAAAGATAGAGTTGATTTTGCATTGAAGTTAAAAAATTGTATTATTATAAAGAAACAAACAGTAAACGTGTGATTATGTAGATAAAAAATATTTAAAGAAAATGTTCTACATGTCCACCTCCCGCTTGCACACAGGCTTCACATCTTCGACGAAAAGAAGCTCTTATTCTTTCGAATAGTCCTTGATTTTCTTGAATACACCAGAGATTTTAAATATCCCCAAATGTAAAAAATCAATCAAGGGCTAATATTTGGTGATCTTAGAGGCCACGCGACAGGTCCATTTGTACCTATCAGGAAAAGTTTGATTCAAATAATTTGTTGTTATTTCAGCATTATGTGCTGGTGCTCCTCATTTTGAAATTTCTTACAACGATAGCGAAATGTGGAGGAGCCCCATCATGTTTTCCAATGCTGTCCTTAAAAAATCGATGTAACGTTCAGCTGTTACATGATTTTCGTAAATGATCGGAGATCGGACCATTAATTCTATTATCCCAAATACCACACCAAACATTTAAGCTGAATTGTATCTGTGGTCACACTTGTTGAAATCTTTTTTGATTCTCCCTGGACCAATATCTATGTACATTTCTATTAAATATTCCCTTATTTGTAAAATTAGCCTCGTCAACAACTATCTAGTATAACACATTCTTTTAACGGATACTACAAATGTGCACTATCAGTGTCCGTTAAAAGAATGATAGCTTCTTTTCTAGGAAGCGAGAGAGGTGGACATTTACTTTAATTATTTTTTGTGTCTAGATAATCACATGTTTACTGTTTGCTTCTTCATAATAATGTAATTTTTCAACTTCAATGCAAAATCAACTCTATCTTTGAAAAAAATTATTTGCGGACCTATACTTATAAGACTTTTTTGTTTCTCTTGGCAAGTACTATTCATGGTTACAGTATCCGAACGTTTTTTTTTAAACACCCTGTATATTGTTTGTGACGAATGTTTACGTGTATATTTGTGTTTTTTTTTATATTTGTATTTGGACATGTCATGTAGTTTTTTTGATGACAATAAATATCATATCATATCATCATATCAGCGTGCTTTTTCACGAGAAAAATCAACAACGGATGAGTTCCAATTGTCCTTTATCGGTTTTCGGCAAGATTTTGATTTTCATTGTTCATTTTACTTCCGTAAAACCACACTGCTTTATCCTATAATGTTTTCAATGTTCTTCAAAGATGAGCATACAAACATTGAAAAAAGGAATAGAGGAGTTAAAGATAAACAGAGGAGAAGGCAGGGGAACGTGTTGTCTATATCATTGTTTAACATAGCACTTGAACACGTGACGAAGGAAATAAATAAGGGAACACTAAAAACAAAAGGAGGACAGATAACAGCATATGCAGACGACATAGTGATTATTATAAAAATAAAAGAAATACTAGTTAATATAGTAGAAATAATAAAACTATGTAAAAATAATAAAATGTGCAGAGAATGAAGAAAGAAATAGCATCATCAAAAATACATTTCAACAAGTGGATAGATTTATTTGGGTATTATGATATCTAGTAATAGGAGCAGAGAGGGAGAAATTAGAAGAAATAATAGCAAGAGACAGCTTTTTCTGACAATAATAAGTCCTTAATAAATAAAAATCTAAGAAAGAAAACAAAGGTAAACGTTTATAAGTCTATTATAGTAATGAGTAGGACCTAAGAATAGTAGAATGAACAATGTTGAGAACAATAGCAGGACCAGGGAATCAGAAAATGATTTTAAAAGAAGAATAAATCGCGATCTCTACAAGAGGACTTAGTAACAAATATTAAAAACAGAGAGTACAGTGGGTTGAGCATGTACGGAGGGGAGGAACATGAGTAACAACCAAATTTAGTACTGACATGGGAACCTAGTGGAAAAAGGCAGGTGCAGAACTACGTGGCTAGAGGAAGTAGAAGAAGATCGGAATAGAGAAGGCGAGCCGTCAGCAGGTGGAGGTAAAAGATGCTACTTCTCTGTAAAATACTATAAGATTTGATTTCGAATAAATATATTTTTACATTATTTTTTGTTAGATCTACTTTAGAATACTTTTTTTATAAATAACTTCATAGGATTGCTTTAGTCAAATCTGCAAGTTTAAATTTTAATACTGCTGTACACAGTATATTTTCAACAGGAGGTACGCGAATTGCATTCGATCTAGAATTTTTTTTTCAGTTTTAACAATAATTTTTCATTTTCTTTATACATTTTTTTTAGTTTATTCTGTTTTATTTTCGTTCATGTTTCTTGTTTTGGTTAGGTTCGCATTCTTCCTTACCGATTTCATTTTGCCGGTATAATTAAGAATCATCCTATGTAGGAGTTCCATTAGAAGCAAAAATGTTGTGTCCTGATTCAAGAAAATGAACATATTTAAAATAATCAAAGTTGATAGCGACTTCCACTATAGACAAAATACTATGATCAAAAATTATTTTGGTCAAAGGTAGTCATGGATTTGAAAATTATTATCGGAGCTACATTTGTGCATTGTACCAATCATTTTTTGATTGCCAAAATTTGTCAAGCAGTTCTGAGAAAGTTTACTTGCTGTTATTTATTTAGTTTCTTGGTTTTACTTGCTGTCAATAGTTTCCTGAGTTTATTGGTTTTGCAATTTGTGTTTTTAAGTTTTTGCGTTATGGTTTTCACCACAGAACAATGATTGAATCCTTTTTCCGAACTGGTGTGCTTGTTAATGGAATTTGGAAATACAGTCAGCATTTATGTTTGGATGATTTTCGTAAACGTTTCCCAAACTTGGCTGTAATACCGAAGGATTTTTATGGGTGCCTTACAAATTGTGTTCATGTGTTTCGGGAAACTGGGTCTGTGACTAATAAAAGATGTGCTGGTAGGCCAAGCGTTCGGACAGAAGAAGTTGTTAATGACGCTCGTCACCGTATGGAAGAAGATCCTTGAAAACCTATAGAACGTTTGCCTCAATAAATTGGACTTTCATATGGAAGTTGCTGGACGATTGTGAAGAAGAACTTGGGCATGCATCCATATAAGATGCAATCATATCAAGCCCTCTTGCCGACAGATCAGCCCAGATGTCTAGCGTATTGCCACTGGTTTATCAATAATTTAATGAATGACGACCTGTTAAACTTTTCTGATGAGGCGTGATTTCACCTTTCTGGGTACGTTAATTCACAAAATAAGCGAATGTGGAGCACCGACAATCCGCATATTTTTGTTGAATCTCCACTACTTGCTCAGAAATTGGATGTCTGGATGGCAGTCTCTCGCAGAAGAATAATTGGGCCTATTTTATTCAATTTTACTGTCTAGTGGCTATTCTCAACAGGACGGTGCAACGACACATACGACACGGGACACTATAGCTTTTCTCCGCTAGTGTTTTGGTGTTTGAGTTTCCTCGGAGATCATCTTATTTGACCGTCATGAACTATTTTGTGTTTCCATACTTTAAAATATTATTTTCAAAACTGCTGTAGAGAATTTGCAAGAACTAGAACAAGCGATTTTTGAAGAATGTGCACTTATAAGGCCAGAAATGCTGCAAAATGCTTTTGCTAGCATGAGAAGGCGCGTAAATTTACGAATTGAACAAGGCGGAGAACAGTTCCAACAGTTACTTTAATTCGTCTTTTCTTGTTGAAAAAATGTTACAATTCTTCCATTTTACTTTTCAAATTGGTCAATATTAATTCTAGAGATAAAATAATAATGAAGTTAGAACTACAACACATTCGGTGACATTTGGTGACATTTGCATGTTATTATTTGAAAACGATGATCTAAGCTAAGACAGTCACTTTCCATTTCATGACCGCCCTTGCCCAAAGTAATTCTTGATGTTTCGGTAATTTCAGGTACCGAGAAGAAATTTGAAGATACATTACAAATGCTTGTGTACAATTAGGGAAACTGTTTCCGTTTCGGGGTGCTTTGAATATTTTAAATATTGAAAGGGAAAACTGCTGTCTTACTCTTGTCGCAGTTTGCATACTATTCTCTCATTTATCATTTAGCTTTGGATTGTTATAGAAATAACCGCATTAAAAAAATACAGTATTCTTATTTACGGTTCGTACATGGTGTTAGGATATATGAGGTCTGTTCCAACCACGCTTTGTGACGGTTTCGAAACCGTCACAAGCATGCACTCACATCAAAGTTTTACACTTGACAGCACTTGACAAAGTTGTCAAAATCGATCATTATTTCGGTGAGCAACTGATTATGACGGTTTCGAAACCGTCACAAAGCGTGATTGGAACAGAGCTATGACCATATAAATTACATGAATCAACATGACTAACCCTAGAAAATTGCAAACTTTAACATTATTTCATAAGACAATTATATGTATATGAACATTATAAACCACCCCTATTTGTATAATAAAATTCATTTCAGGTCAGATGTACATAATCTTACCGCCAGGTTTTGTGGAGTGATTTCACCGTCTCCGCATACAACTGTTTTGTATGAAAGTTCCTTTTCATTTGGTATTTATAATAAATATAACAACTTACCTGTCAAGTTAAAAAAGTAGATTTTTTTTTTAGTTTACTAAAGGTACTAGAGAAAGTCATACTAACATTAGTTTCATGCCCAACCTGGTCACCAAATACGGTCGCGGTAAGTCATAGGCACACAAAAGCGTTTTATAAAATTCTGGAACGTCCACAAACCAACAGTTCATCATTGTGAATAACACATTCAATTTAACTAAATAAGATTCGAGAAATGTCAATTGTATTCTACACGCTCGAGTTCTATGAGTGAAAGTACTTGGAAGAAACTTACTTACATTACGCTTGATGCGCCACTGAACATCGAAAAATTCCGAAACTAACCTAAAAATTATTCACATTTTAACTGAAGTCTATAATAACGTATCAAGGTATCGTTCGCATATGCTACTAATCACAGTTGCTAAATAAACACATAGATTCGTACTACACTCAGATACAAACACAAAATCCAGCAATTATTTTACGACAACGGATATCAATAAACCACCGTATTGCAGAAACTGACCTACCGTAAAGTGGTAACTTCCGTCAAATGTAATTGCATTCACCCATGCCATATGTTTCCCCTTTGGTTTAGTTAGTAGACAGTAAACATTCTTTTTCTTTCTTTGATTAAATTTGTTATCAAGTTCAAATTTCTCAGATATCTCATTATCTGAACTTTGTCTTGTGATTTTTTATGTTTCATGAGCTCATTTTTTTTTCTTATTCTTTTGTAATTGCATATATCCAAATAAAGACTGCTATTATTATTATTAGATACAAAGGTTTTTATATTTTTATCCACGCTTGTTTCGTGATTTTAATTCATCCATTGGTATTCTTTATGCATCACTTAAGAAGTCAGTTGGTAACTGTGAGACGTCTTACCATAAAAAAACGTTATTATCTCAAAAGAGGTTGATTTGGGGGCATACTATGTACTTACTTATTTTAGAGAATATTATGGTGTGTTCTTTTATTATAAATAAATTCATCAATGCATCAAGTATATTTGATCAGTATAATGCGAAATTTATTTCGGTAAATATTTTATGAACGACAAATTAATGGTGAGGACAATACGAACGCTAATATCAGCTAGCACAAAATTTATGGAATCTAGTAACCCATATGCAGTTCGTTATTTATGTTCTCGACTTGACTCTAATTGGGGTTCACGGAACACATGCTTCCTTAAATATACCTATATATGAGAGCGACTCTTGTAAAAGTGCGTCCAAACACGTGTCGTATCCGCGTATCCGATTGTGATCGTGTATTATGATCGACTAAGTGTGGACGTGTTGCCGTGACGCATCCCCGTATCGTGTCTTTGTATCATTTGAAACGCGAATACGATACAACTACGTCACACTTGGAGTCAGTATTTCGCCGAAACATCAAACACAGGACGGATAGGTAGCAACAGCTAATTTCACAGTGACAAACGTGCAACGTCAATCAGTCGATACAGTTGTATCAAGTCGGAAAGTAGACGCACACACGGATGTAACAAAACGGATACGAGACACAATTAAGTGTGAGTGCATCATTCTTGCATATCATATCCGATTTTCCGATCATGATCGGATACGCGGATACGACACATATTTGGACGCACCCTACGGATGCAGATTGATATTACTGCACTAGCAATCCAGGGATAGTTTACCACGTATAAGTTATGGAATGCTCCTGTTTTTAAAGAAAATTTGGTTTCCTTGTTTTACTGTTTACTTTTTTATAGAACTGTGTGCCTTTTATAAGAAAACAAGTTCTGGAAATAAATTTATTTACTCAAAGCAATTAATTACAATTTCGCAATGAACTGGATAGCTTTGATGTCTTTCATTTGATGTAGCAATTTATCATACATACATATATGTGTGCGCCTCATGTAAATTCCTCAGTTGTACTAAATCCTTATTTGTCCTTACCAATAAATCACCCGTTTTCATTATTCCATTAATGGTTTATTAGGTACAAGTCCGGTCTGCCATAATTAGTTGTAGAATGCGGCACCTAAAGCGCAGCATCATTACTGTCAGTCGCATGCAAATGCATTTCGACCATATTAGGGGATTTCATCGGTATTCTCCTCCTCAAACGTATTACCCATTGATTGGCCGATGCGGGGAATCTCTTTGTATGGTTCGTAATTTGGTTTAATGCAACATCCCTCTAATATGTATAATTATATAGCTAGGAGCTTTGGTCGATAGTAAATGCTTAAGGGATAGACGTTAATATCCTAAATTGAGACGCACACTGCGACTTTAACGTCATTACTTCGCCTGGTAGTTTCTCTACATAAATTTAATTCGATAACGTTCGCTTAACTTGGGAGGGAAATAGATCGTTTCACCTTGTTGTGTTTGGTATATTGAAAATTCAAAGTTCTTCTGTTGTGAAAATCGTAAAAATAAAGCAACTTTTGAATATCATCAAAAAGAAAAAAATACGTAAGTATATGTCGTTTTATTATTTACTCTAAATTAATGTGATTCAAAAATGTTCACATCATCTTTTACATTTAAGTGTAACTAATTTTTAAATAATTTCAAATAAGTATATTCATGAAAAAGAAAAATATCAAACGTTCTTACCACACTTCTACTTTAATTATTTTTCACTCAGTAATCCGGTCTAAATAACGTAAGAAAATTCTTTAAACTCTATATTAAGATCAGGATACCATCATATGGGAAGTAGAAAACAAGACTATACAGCGTGTCGCTAAATTCCGTGGACATGGCTTAACCATAGACTCGTGGGCTCAAAATAAGATGATTTAACCCAATTTATCTATATCCAAAATTGCTTCGTTAAGTTGTTGAAAAAAAAGTTAATTATTCTTATAACAAAAGAACGCTTGAACCAATTTGTATGATATTTGGCATGAGTATCTAAGTAAGTCACATTTTCAAATGGTTTTAGTAATTTGGAGTAGACAGCTAGTGTGAAAAACAGGGTTACCACAGCACAGATTTCGCAATAACTTTTTTGATGTTATGAAGATAATAGTTAATAAGATAATAAGTTTTTAGAAAGAAGCGTTCATTAGGAAACTTTTTCGTGTCTTTTTAATTTTTGATACTTCTTACGGTTTAGTCACAAAATAGGAAAATCTAAGTGGCTGCAGCGCCTCTTATTGAAAAAAGTAGCCCATACACGAAGAACAAATACGTTTTAAATGGATAACTATTTTATTTTTAGAAAGAGTCATTCATTAGTGAATGTTTTTGCGTCTTTGCAAATTTTGATACTTGTTATGGTTTAGTCAAAAAATTGAAAAATCCAAATGGCTGTTTTTTCTAATTTGTGACCAAAATTATAACACGTATCAAAAGTTGCAAATATGAAAAAAAGTTCACTAATGAATGTCTCTTAATGAAAAAAAAAAAAAAAAAAAAATTATGCATGTAGCAGGTATTTGTGTTTCTATGCAGCCTATTATAGTGTACCTGTTTTCAATAAGAAACGCTGCAACCTCTTAGATTTTTCCATTTTGCGACTAAATCGTAAGAAATATCAAAAATTTCAAAGATTAAAAAGTTTCCTAATGAATGCTTCATTCTAAAAATTGACTAATTAATGTTACCTTCCTAACCTCAAGAGAGTTATTGCAATATCTGTTCGATGGCAACCCTGTTTCTCACACTTGCGACACTTACTATTGATCATCGTACCAAATATCATCCAAATTAATTCAAGCATTCTTTTGTTATAAGAAAAATTAACTTTTTTTTCAACAACTTTGAAGCAGAATACCGACTTAACGAAGCACTTTTGGATATAGATAAGTTGAGCTAAATCATCTTATATCGAGCCCAGGAATCTGTGGTTAAGCCATGTCCACGCAATTTAGCGACACCCTGTATAAATACATACGTTATTAGTTATTAAGAAATTAATTTGTTTATTTTTCAATAACGTACATATTCGTCTATAACATGAACTTCTTTCAGATTCAGGGCGTAATCTATTTCTTTTGTTTTCACTTAATAAAATCTATGGACACATTGCTACCTACCTGGGTGATAAGTAGTAGTTTTACATTGGAGCGAAACTTTACTCCAATGTTGCCAGCCAGCTGCAGTGGGACGGGGGGGGGGGTTCTCAAACCAAAACGCGAAGGCCAATCCAAATACAGGCGCCACTTAATTTTTTTTGTAAAAGGAATCGCGTGAAAAATTAAGAAAACACGGTACGTCCAAAGCGTGAAACAATTTTATTAACGCACACACAAAAAAATAAAAACAACGCAGGTCGAGCAATTTAAATAAGCAATTAGGCCATAAACATAATACGGTAATACCTAATTTTTCGGATCCGAAACTGCTACAAAGCTAATTAAAATGACACAAAATAATAGTCGTCTATTCTAGCGTCAAAGAAACCGCGTTGTGCGCTTGACGCGCAATAGCCGGAGAATTCCTCCGAAACGGATTTTATTTCGCGAGCGTACGCGAACTACGTGCACAAATGCGGCTACATT
Organism: Dorcus hopei; assembly: GCA_033060865.1. Classification (NCBI taxonomy): domain Eukaryota; kingdom Metazoa; phylum Arthropoda; class Insecta; order Coleoptera; family Lucanidae; genus Dorcus; species Dorcus hopei. Next base: position 42,385,671 of record CM065420.1, read on the forward strand.
CAATCCACCGAGAAACGAAAATTTCAACAGACACTAAGGAAGTATGACCTGCTTAAGTAGCGTCGTTACGTCCGTCTATGGGGCGTTTCCGTGGACATCGGCTTTTTCCCCGGATGGATGCGTCGATTTGCAGTCGCAAGTTGCCACGAGATACCAGAGCTTGATCCTAACCAAGACCGGAAATAGGAGATTGGTCAAAACCGTGACCAGAAACAGGAGATTGGTCCTAACCGAGACCAGAAACAGGAGCCTAGTCGGGAGGCTAGGCTGACACAAACCGCCGAGGAAATGCGGCTTTTCCGCTCCCAAATGAGCCAAAGAAATTCGGCACACAGCCGCAGCCGTACCACTCACTTTCACCTCCTCGATGAAGTGAACACGACACTAAATTTTCCGCGAAAGAAACATGCAGCTCATGGGGCGAACAGAGTATTACTGAAAAAAAATGACGCTTCCCTCGACCGGGGGAAAAGAAAAAAACAACAAAAGAGAGAGAAATATTCGAATGTGCCAATGGCAGATTTTAAGTCGTCGGCGGAAACCAATCAAGATAAAGGGTAAAGGTTACTGGCATATGCAACAGTTTCCGGCTTCAACCGCATTCCAAAGCTCGAATTCGTTAATCCGCTAATACACGCGTCGCAAAATAGGACCATTTAAATTGGACAATTAAATATTGCGTAAACACAAACTCGACACAAAGCAAGGATGGGGTTAATTATTATAATATGTACTTATTCGGCTGGTCTGAAACTTTTAGCGAAAATATATTAAAAAGAGAATTTTGGGTGAATTGCGTAGGCGTGGAATGACACATTCCTACGCCTAGTGAGGAAACAGAACAAAACGGGTTAAAAATAGCTCGGAATGTTGAAATATACATTATACAGGATGTTCTCGCACACGATCGAAAGTAAACTGTAACAACATCATGCAACGATGAATGTGGATCAACATTTTTTTGTGAAAACGCGAAACCAAACTTGATATAAAAAAAAGCTTTCTTATTATTTGTCCCTGATATTCGCGCTTGATCTTAAACGAATCGCCATGTAATTCTGATTTTAGTTATGACACAAATGAAAGCATACACGTTATAAAATCGGATATATTGGATTTGCTCCAGGTCTGAGAAGACTGGCTTCGGAGGTGCTTTCAAGAACTGCAAATCTTCCACGATGGTGTACATCCATCGGAACTGCTTTTAGACTGGTGTGTGTGTGTGTCAGTCTGGTGATGGCGATTGCATCTTTTAATCGTTCCCCTCACGTTTGTTTTTCTTAACAAAAATTTGTGTTTCAGGAGCACATCATTTTTGTTGAAATACCTTGGGATCATAATTTTCTTTTTAATGTGCAAAATTTTAATTGATGTATGATGAAATACGAACTAAATTACAATTAATACATCAAATCATAAATACAAATAATATTGCTGGAACAATTTTCAAACTTCAAAACTAAAATAACATAGCAATATGATACGTTCTTTGACATTGACGTTCATGTATGAAAAATGACCATTAACAAGAGTAGTATCATTACTTATTACATGCATCCATTGAATTTTAAACAAAAGATTTATAAAATTTGTGCTCATATTTCAAATTTTGGCGTGCGCGTGAAATCCTATACGTAAATTGTTATTTGCTGTGCACCAAAATGTATTTTTAATAACCGTAATGCACCATTTCGAATCCATTTAAATGAAGAGCAATTTTATGTGCATTCGTAATAAATAGATTTTATTAACTTTCCCGAACAAATAATGATGCTTACGTGCGCATATTTCAAAATATGAATTCAAAGTATTATCCATCTATTGTGTTTTATTTTACTTCCAAAAATATTCATCAGTGAGTATTCGGAAATTTAGATATGAAAAAAGTCACAGCGGAAGTGCAACACCGAGTGTTCCACAAAAAGGCAGCCAAGATGCAAGTGCAAAAATAAGACAAAACAGACAAACAAGCGAACTCGAAGATTCCCTTTTTAACGATGCGATGTAGAGCAGACCCGTGTAATCTTTTAAAAATAGTTTTTACTGTTTTCTTAATTTTTCACGCCTAGTAAGAGGGCTAAATCAAAACAAAAAGTATTGTTAGTTTATTAATGTACTATCGCGGCCTTATAATTTCGCACGATTTAATTTTTCGCAGTAAATATGGCTTTCTTTGACGGCTTGTCAAAAATAATCATTTTAAACGTCAGATTTCAAATGTAATGCTAAAGTTGTAGCAACACATTGCCATATCATATGCTTTCTGAAGGAGAGAAGGGTTTTGCAACCGCAAAATTAGAAGATGGTTGGTCGCTACTTTTATTCTGTTATTTCAGTTCTAATACTTTATTATCTTGCTGTTCTTAAAATATAACCAAACAATCTGACTTTTGGTTAAATGTCTTTAGTGTCAAAATTGAGGAAAGAACCTGTTCTACAAAACTATAATTTAGAGAAATTCTGGCTACTTGATAAAAAATCGTGCGAAATTTTAAGGCCCCGATAGTACATGAAATTTATTCAAACAATATTTCTTCCACTTTGTCCTTTATTTTGATCGAATGTTTATACTTTGCATCTTTCCTTCTTTCAATCTTTTCCTTTTGTGTTTCACTAATTTCTTTTAAAAACTATGTTTTACCTTATTTTCATGGTAAGATCAGACTTATTTTTATAGAAGCGAGTCTACGTTTACACGAATATTTAACACATTTATTTATTATTCTGTGATGAAAAACGAAACATACAAAGGCACTCATACGAGAAGGACAAAATATTATTTATCGAATAGCCAACCTAAAACATAATTTTTTAAAATTACAATTTGTATGTAAAATTTACATTCTCTAAATGCAAGGAATATGCGATTTTTTTAAGATCGATGTCGAATGCTTTACTGCCCTTTCACAATAGTGTTAATGTTAATGGTAATGGTGGTGTTAGTAGTTGCACTATTTTAAATTTCCCGCCCGCAGGGGGCGGAGACTGAGCGTCTTAATGTAATAAAAACGGAATAAAATTTATATTTACATTTATAAGCAGATTTACACAACGTATTTATAATAACTTTACACAAGAGTACCTTGACATGAGCTCTGTATTAGCGTTAAGGTTAAAATTTATCTCCATATGACAGTCCGCATGCGCCGCAGTCGTATATTCATTGGTGGATGTTATTACAGATGTTAAACAACCAGAAAATTTCTGGAGTCTAACATCAACATCTTACGTTAACATCACTGTTAACATTATTGTGAACAGTCTACGTCTGTCACCATTCTCTGGTTCTTACCATTATAACATTACGTTACCATTAACACTATTGTGAAAGGGCAGTAAGTCACGTACATTCGAAATATGGAATTCGACCATACGGCCCAGCATCCAAGCAGTTAAAAAACTCCCAAGACCAAGACAGATTTGTGAGTTTCAGTATTTCCTTGGTAAACTTTATCACTTCATCCTGCTTTATAGACACTTTGTTCACACGTACTAGTAAGCTAGTAATCAATGAGCTTTTTGACAGTATTTTTACATGTTGTTATTTTTTTTTCGCCCATCCTTGCCACGAGGTGAAAGCTTTGGCAAACATAGAGATGAGATCCGAGAAGAGTTTATCCAACAACAAGCCGAGGCGGCAGGTCACTCTGAAACTGTTACGAAAGTATCAAATAAGTGCGCCGACCTATAAATTGTGTCGTGAAAACAAATACGCTAATCGCCAACCGTGCGTATATCTTGTTGGTTGTCGGGGTTGCAGTGGAGTTCTAAAGCTACTGTTCTTCTGATGAGGCCCCAATTAGGGCCGAAATAGTTACACAGAATATGCTAGGGACCCCCATTGCGATCCTGCCGACTTGCAACCAACAATTTTGAATGTTTGCGATGACACGCTTTGCCCGCAGCGACCGCCATGTCGTGCGTTTTAGCTTATAGGGCAGCAGTATAGTTGCTATTTGCTTTCACGGCACAATTTATAGGTCGGAAAATAGTTGTGCTGCGGTGGACTTATTTGACATATTTACTTTTACGCGCTAACCGTGCGTATATCTTGTTGGTCGTCGGGGTTGCAGTGGAGTTCTCGAGCTACTGTTCTGCTGATGAGGCCCCAATTAGGGCCGAAATAGCTATATACAATATGCTCGGGGGGCCCATTGCGATCCTGCCGAGTTGCAACCAATTTTGCATGTTAGGAAACTATTTTGATGAGCGGCTCATTAGCGCAAAAACACGAATCCCTTTGCTTCCACGTTCTTGTCATTTAGCAGTTTTAATTGAAGACTTAAAAATCTTACCAGTAAATTTTAGAAAATATGTTAAAGGATTGAAGCGAAGACTCCAAATTTGTTTCCAAGAAGTGGAGAACACATTCAACATTAATTGCTACAAACTTTGAAGTTTTATTAAAAATAATTCAGAGTTTCGTTTTTTCGGTTTCTGTTTTGTAAATTCATAATAACAAAGTTGTTTTTTGGTTACATATATTTTATTTAACATTTAGTGTTAATCTAAAAATATTGAAGGTAAGAAACCGCGAACTAAAAAACTAAAAACTAAACTAAAATGCATCTTTATTTACTGTTCATGCTTTCAGTTTTTGAGGCCTGCTCGAATCTGAAATTTAGTTGAATTTCAATTTTATTTGAAAATTTATTAGGGCTTTTCTGTTGCTCAGTCTGTTTGAATCAAAATAAATACAGAAAATTTTGCAGATATCAAGAAAACTAATAGAATGAAAGAACAGCACGTTTCGTATCATGATTAAAATACGATATAGTGCAATGATAATTTCAATAAAACTTACTAATATTACTTCCTTAATGTCAGAACTCATAACTGAATATGAAATAAATGAATATTAAAAAAATCAACATCAATTTATTAAGATTAGATTAATATGATCAAATCACAACAAACGTGATTTAGAGGGGAAAGGGGATTACCGATCATGTTACAAATTTCTGAGCAGACGGAATGAATCACAGTTCAAAAGAACATGATTCGCTTAAAATTTACAGCTGTAACATCGCAGATGCGTGGCTTGTAACACCCAACATCGCAGATGCGCGGCTTGTAACACCCACCATCGCAGTATAAAAACAAAACTGTCACTTGAGCTTTTACCAAAAAATAAGTGTTATTTTTTGATTACTTATTCCATGGCCTTCTAAATCAAAAGTGAGTTCTAACTGGCCTGGGCGTTTTGAAAAATTTACATTGAATTTTTGTGCTCGAGAAAACGCCAAAAGTCGACACTTTGGCGCTGGTTATGGGGCACTGACAGCAATGAGTGAAGTGTACTGTCATTACTGTCAATCAAAGTGAATTCACGCAAAATTAATTAATATTGTAATTATCGTAATACAAGATAATTTATGTGGTATAAACTTTATAGATTCATGCAAAAATCATTTGATCTCGTCGGAGTGAAGTACGCTTGCGCAATAAAGAAAGACTGTCATGTTATGAAAGACTGTCGTGTTATGAATAATTACAACAAGTTATATAAAAGAGTTTCGACTTTTGATAATGTAAAACGTGTTAAAAAAGGCGTTGATAATTACGCACAATGAGAAAAGCTTTATTATACATGTTGTAACTTACCACAGGTAAGATTCTAATCTAAAACCGTAATGGTTTAATGCTAAATTAAGTTGTCGAAATTGGACATAAATACTCCACCTTATTCCAACGTAAATAATATCCAGTATGCTCAAATTTTTACAACAATAACATTAATTGCTCTTACACGAACTCATCCACCATTCACATGTGACAGAACTGTCAAGATTTTAGGTTAAGAAAGCGCCCTGTAAGCACTGCTTGGCGGAGCACGCCTGAACTGCACTTTTGCGCAGGCCAGATAGAACACGCTTTTCATTTAGAAGGCCATGACTTATTCAAACCACCCAGGTTACACAGCTTTGATTCGATCACTTTGAGAAAAGAAAGGCCCTATTATTTCACATTTTTCAGTCAAAGCCAACACTATAAAAATGTAATTACGAGAAAAACAATGACATAAAAAAAAATTTAAGAACACACTGTATTAATGTTGAAGTTTTAATTACAGAATTGTTCGTTATAAATCAAGCAAAACTTTATTTTCCTTTGACATTTTTTTCTCTAAAATTAAAAATAATTATTTCTTCCCTCTTGTAAACTCAATCCGGAGACATACTGCAATTTTGTAGTAATTCCAAATTTTAATAATTGTTATTAGAAAACGGATTTATAAGCAGAATAAAAATAAAAATAAGCGCTTAAAAAGCTTAATATTTTATGGAATAAAGCTTTATTTTAACAAAAAAGCTTTAAAAATATAACAAAAGACAAGCAAAACAAAATATCAAAAATTCTTATTATTAAACCCAACTGATTCAACGTTGACAAAGCAATAACTATATTTTTGTAAATCAAACTCATTTACATATTTTGAATAACATAATTTATGTTTAATAGAATAATGTGTTAATAAGAACAAAAACTCACAAATAAAAACATAACATAAACAGCCTACAGTCCGTTTTTTTTTTTGTAATACCTGTCAAATGTTTCTGATGTTGGTAACTGACAACTGTTACCTGAAAATTAAGAAATTGCAGATGATTTTTTTACTATACACCAATCGTATAAATCTGAGTTAAGAAAATAAACAACGAAATGACACAAAAGCCGCAAGTCTGTTTCATTAAAGTTAAAAGGAGATAGCTACATAAGAGTTCTTTGGCTTATCGATCGATCCATCGGCATATAGTAAAAAAATGAACTGCACAAAAATGTCTGTTCTATATTTAGAGATAAAACAAGCTTCCAACAGAAACTCTAAAACTTTGACACTGACAGATATTATAGAAAAAAAAATTACTGAGATTTTAAAGTATACTTAGGCGCGATTTTATAATCGTCGGATAAACTGAGTATTTACTACGTGATGTAGATATGGAGGAAGGTTGAAGGATATTCGGCGAGTAGTTATTCTGTCCTTATTCCACGATTGTAAAACTGGGCTTAATAATAGGTACCTACCTATAATTAGTAATTGTTTTTTCTTATTTTTTTCTTTAACATTTGCTAATAGAAAAAAAATATACATGACGATAAAATTTAATTAGGTATGGACTCCCGATTTCATCGTTAGTGAATTAATATTTTCCGCTCGTCGATAAAATTGAATTTTTATAAAAAAGAACTAAAGTTCCGTGTTATATGCCGATCGTATAGATCTGAGTTAAGAAAATATACGACGAAATGACATGACATGACAAAACACGCAAAGCTGTTTCACGAAAGTTAAAAGAAGATAGCTATATAAATGTTCTTTGACTTATTTATTAGGGTGGGTCGAAAAACCAAACTTTGAGATAATCTTACCTAATAGCAAAATTATGTTGTGTTTTAGTGATATTATGACACCTACGAAATATTTTTGAATTTAATTAATATTTAGAGGGTGCGCCTTACGTTTGAATTTTTGAAATTATACGAGAAAGGCCATATAGTATGCCATGAAAAGTTCGTATTTGCAATAATAATAATAATAACAGAGTTATGATCAAAACTGTATACTAAAAGGGCAAGAGAAGGTGGATAAAATTAAAACTCGAATCTTGCAGCAACGCCTAAATTCGATAGCAAGAAAGATTTCAATATTGAATGATTTTCATTAATTTTTCTGTTGTATTATTTTTTTAATTATTAATAAATGATTATTTTATTCTAAAAACCCTATTTTCCTTGAGACATTTATTTTATATGAGTACCAGAATATATTCAAGTTATTCGTATTTCCAAGGCAAAGCGCAACCTGAAGATGAGATGCTATTTACTTTAAATTTTAGCATTACACTGTTTTCATGTAAAGGCAATATAATTTTGCTATTAAAAATCAAAAGCGCAATATTCATTTTTTTCCACACAAAAATGACCCACCCTATTATTTATCGATTGGCATATACATATTTAAAAAAATGAGCTGTATTTAAAATTCGAGAAACTTCGCTTTTATTTTTTTCAATAACAAATCAAAAAATTTAAACAATAATAAAAAATTAAAACTTGAAACGACGTAAAAAAGCAGTAAATATGCGTATAAAATTAAATATGCATAAAACTGACAAAATAGCAAAAAAGCATTAAAAAACATGCGTCTAATAATAACAAATTTTGAAGTAGGTACATAGTTACAGAGTATGAAAAGTTTCGCGTTGCTATTATCACTCATGAAAAGCACAAAGGCTAGAAATCCGTTCGCTAATTATTATAATCTAAAGTCAATTTTTTTTATTATCATTGTATATCTTAATTCAAATATCTGTGAAAATTATGATGATAATGTCAAACATAATTATTGCTTCTACAAATTAGATACAAAAGAATTTTTTAATCTATTTAATTAAATCACAAAATCTTCTAAGCGGACACTAAATCGCGCAACTATACACTTTACGTTTCGCAGTCGTTCGACTGCTTCGTCAGAAGTGAAAAATATGTTGTCAAAATAAACAAGGTTGTCAACGGAAACTGAAAAAGTAACTTGATTTTTTTTTTATATATATTATATTTATTTTTTAATCTAAAAATAATTTGAACATTACAAATGTTAAAAAATTGACAGATCTATGTTCTATTTAAGGAATCGAGAAAACTACAAAATGTATCGTTTAAATTTGCAAAATCAGTACGTTTATTAATAGAATTCGACGACATTTTTATTTTACACATTTCAATAAAACGTCTTTTGAAAATATTAGACTCGTAATATAAAATGTTAGTATTTTCAAAATCAAAATTATGGTCATTTTCTAATGAATGTTCTACAAGCATTGAATGAATTTGATTATTTTTTTGGATATGATATTTATGTTGGTCTAGACGTTTTTTTCAATTTTGGCTTGTTTCTCCAATATAACATGAATTACAATTGAAACATTTAATTTCATAAACTACGTTTGGTTGTTTTAATTTTGGTGTTTTGGTTTTTAAATTTAAAAACCAGTCGAACGACTGCGAAACGTAAAGTGTATAGTTGCGCGATTTAGTGTCCGCTTAGAAGATTTTGTGATACAAATTTCATCGGACAAGAACCAACTGTAAATATTTAATTAAAATTAAAAAATACATCAGTCGTATATGCAAATAACAGAAAAGAGGCGAATAAAGACGAGAGACCTGCGAAATTAAATTTCGCTCACTTGACTATGATAAAGGTAGTTGGGTGATGCAAAATAACGTGAAATTGTGTTGTGCAATTCTCCTGGCGCACTTTTTGCCACCTAATGTTGTATTCATTTGTATATTACATAGATAACAGCTGTTATTTGTAGTAACGTATAATATTTTATTCTTGACGCGTTTCATATAAAACTGAAGTTTTTCGGCTCCGGACAGTGACAAATATTTCACACCGCTTAAGCCATGCGGATATTATTTATTTAAAAGTTAAACTCTTCTGAAGTTTTATTCGAAAAATATTTAGGAAAAACATTTCTAAAGGATCCAAGCAGCGTTTTTATTTAAATATTTTAAACGTATTTTCTCTTCGAATTCACGTATTCTCAATATTGAATTAAACGCACAGGAGTTCGTCAACTATATCGGCAATATATTTCTTTCACGTGGATGGCTTCTGATTTAGTTGACTTTCTGAAAGTTCTTGGATACAATCTACTGAAACGTCTTGATATCAGCGGGATATATCAACGCTTTGCTTCGCCCCACGTTCGTGTTAGCTCTTAATGCTACGGATATATGTAATATCCCGTGATACTGCTCCCCCAGTTTTAAAAACTCTGACTTTCTCAATATGTTCGATTGAAATGAATAAGAAAAGCATCACGATTACAAAACGAATATTGAAATATTTGATTGTCATAGACGTTATTATATTGGAAGTGGAAACTCTATTGTAGTTGTTTAATAATAATAATTTGACGAAATACTACACAAGGTGATTCATGGAAATCTTTTTATTAAAGTTTGGACTACTACCATGATTACTTTCTACAGAAAATTTGCATGTTCCATTACCGTTTATGCTCCTTTTAGTAAAATATTATTAGGTTAAATGAGTTTCAGTTGCTTACATTGGAAGTCTCCCTGAACTTAACTATTTTAAATCGAATCTTTTTTTACAAATTTTTATTCTAAATGGTACATAATAAAGTTTCCCTGTAAGAATAATTTATTACCAGAAGATAAAACAACAACGGAGAAACGGTGTTTGTTCTCTGTACTAAATTAACATACAAGTTTAGTACGAAAAATAAACTTTTACCAAGGCAATCAAATTCTAAAACTGAAAACATTTTCTCGCATACTTTGCATTTTATAAAATTGTGAAGCATCTTTTCCCAATCTTCTCAGAGAGATGCGCCGTAGTGACATAAGTATTTTCAAGCAGTTTAATAAACTTGACAATATTCAAATAACTGCAACTCATTTTTTTTAATGGAACGCCATATGTTTTTACCGTTATTGAATCTGCTACTTAATTCGCTTTCCAATGATATAGGGTTGTCTATACAGTGTGGTGATAAAGTAACGTGTTGCAGTTCATTTCTTTCATTCCTGTTCTGAATACCCCCTGTATATGCATTGCCACCGCCCAGCCTTCATTTCTGTTCCGAACACGCCCTGTATATGCGAAATTCGACGTGTCGGATTATTCCTTGGACCGCGTCGTTGTACACATTGCAGTCAGTGTAGGAATACCCGTATTTCGCCGGCGTAATTTTCTTAAACTTTCGTTTTAGCATATTTCTATTAACAGGACCTTCATTTATTTAAACAAATTCATTTTATATATGTAATCCCTCCTTAATTGAGTTCAAAATCGCGTGTATGTGAGGAATTGAACGAATTATAACGAAGTTCTACTTCTGGACGCGTATTATGCGTGACCTTTGTCCTTTCAGCCGATTGGTTCCGACTGTTACTAAGAAAGTTCCCCGGAGGTAGGAATAGACGATGTCTCGCTTGTTTATAATCCTTCCTTGTTTGTCAAACGAGAAATGTTGCGCCATTGTCAGAACGAAACTTGCCGTCTCTTGGGTCACACTCTCTTTTCGTAAATATTTTTATTTGTGCGTGCCATTACATCGAAGGGATGTTAGTGCATATCTACGGCTAATTGCCGACTCTGATTAGACCCAGGTGTAAGACAGGAAAACCGCGTATCCCGTGGGTGTCACAGCTTCGGTGATAGACCGAGGTAAGTTCCATACGCAGCAACTCTCGGTTTGACTTATGTGTTCGTTTTATTTCATTTCTTATAGGCTTTTAGCGTGAGCTTTTATCGTTTTAATCTGGGACCTACATCAAGAGGTATTTCTCGTTGGGTGCATCGCGAATTACGGCGGTGAAGGCTCCTCCCTCGCCCCTCCACGCGGAAGCCGGCACATTACAAAGTGCCGCGGCGACATCGCCGCAAAGACACCGACAAACACGCCGGACATCAAAGGAATAAAGGTCGGAGCGTTATAATTTCTTTTCGTAGTTTTGAGCGATATTTCGCGGATTTTATTTCGGATCCATTACTTTAATTTTGTCGCAATAGAACTTGCAACTTATTGCATTCTCTTGTATTTTGTTGCATTAGTGATGATTTGAATTATTTTAAGATAGATATGTAGCGATTTCGGATCCGAAAAGTTAGGTAATAACGTATTATGTCTATGGTCTTGTTGTGTACTTAGATCGATCGACTTGCGTTGAAATTTGTTTTATCTTTTTTTTTCTGTTTGGGTTTCTAGTAATAAAAGTGTTCATGTTTTGGACGTAACGTGTTTTCTTAATTTTTCACGCGTTCCCTTTCACAAAAAAATTAAGTGGCGCCTGTTTTGGTTTGGCCTTCGCGTTTTGGTTAGAGAACCCCCCCGTCCCACTGTGCTGGCTGGCAACATTGGAGTAAAGTTTCGCTCCAATGTAAAACTTCTGCCTATCTACGCAGGTAGGTAGCAAGTTTTGGCGCCCAAACGCGTGTGGCCCGATTTTGCTTTGCGTTTTGTTGTTTTGTTTGTCGTTTAAGAGTATTACGTCCAGAACATTTATTTTGTTAGAATAAGTTGCGCATTATAATGGAATATAAACTATTACCGGACCGCCTTAATTCTGAGGAATTAAACTATGAATTATTGGTAAGAGGTATCCAAATTGACGGAACAGTTGCGCAAAAGCGTGCTAATTTAAGACGGCAAATGCGATTGGAAAAAGATTTACGCCTGCCTGTGCCGAAATACGACGTGACTTTTGACGATGACGTGACAGCTCTGCAGGAAAAGATTAGCGAGATTCGCTGTTTAATAGAGTCGCTTCCCGGCTCAACAGCTGTGTGCATTCACGATAAAATTTCCGCTAAGTTGGCTCATGCCATTGGACGCGCTCAGCGCTCCCAACCGACCAATAGTGACGAGACGCGACAACGTGCCGCCATCTTGAGAACGCTAGACGAACTTGCGTTCGACTTCGAACAAACCGCGCTCAATTTTGCGCCGAAAGAACCGGAAGTTACTGGGGTAACAGCATCCCCTTTACTTGATTTAACCGCGATTGCCGAGCATTTTCAGAACAATCCTTTATCGGTATCTTGCGTAGTTCCGGACTCTATTTCGCCGCCGAGTGCGACTTCAACACCTTTGGCTACTCTATCGCCGCCAAAAGCAAATACATCGCGAATTGAAGCCACGCCTATCACAGTTAAGGCTGCTACCCACTCTGCGGCCAGTTACGAAATTAAGTCCGTGCCTGTTTCTAAATGGGGTTTGTCTTACAATGGGAATAATAAAGTCCTGTCTTTAAATGCTTTTCTCGAACGTGTTGACGAACTCTGCGTTTCGAGGAACGTGTCCGAAATCACGTTATTCGCTTCCGCATCCGATTTGTTTCGAGAGAAGGCATTAATTTGGTTTAGGGCTAATAGAAAGTTTTGCGATAATTGGACTGACCTCGTCAAACGTCTTCGCGAGGAATTTCAACCCTATAATTACGATGACAAATTGTTCGAAGAAATTAAGAAACGCACTCAAGGCCCTGACGAATCAATGGGAATTTATACGTCGGTCATGATCAATTTATTTAATAGGTTGAGCGTTCCGGTTGCTGAAAGCGTTCAGGTCAAAATTCTTCTGAACAATATTGCCCCTTTCTATCAACGACAATTAGGATTGGTCGAGGTTACTTCGGTAGCATACTTGTTAAGGTTAGGTCGACAGTTGGAAGCTCGTAAGTCAGCTGTTGAAGCATACGTTCCACCCCCACGTAAAAATATGGTCTTAGAACCGGACTTAGCGTACGTCCAAACCTGTGCACCGGTTGTATCCGAATGTAAGGTGGAGCCTCCCAAACCTAATAAGACTTTTAAGTGTTGGAATTGCCAGAAAATCGGTCATTTGTCTCGAGATTGTTCCGAGCCCTTAAAAAGGCATTGTTATCGGTGTGGTCGTCCCAACGTCACTACCAAGACGTGCCCGGCGTGTTCAAAAAACTCCAGAACAACGCGCTAGATGATCGGTTAGTACGTTGTTTCAGTATATCAAAGCCGATCGATCCTTTGGCAGTCCAACCTGTTCTTGACTATGTCTTGGCTCATGCTAAAAATGATGAGCGTCCTTATTTAACCGTGTCGATTTTGGGCAACCCGTTTCTTGGCCTCTTAGACTCTGGTGCATCTCGCACAATCGTTGGCAGCTCGGGATGGGAAGTTCTTCAAACTTTAAACTTACCTTTTAATAAGCATGTAACGTCGTGTACCGTGGCGAATGGACAACCTTGTTCTAGTCCTGGTAATGTGGCCACCCCTATCCAACTGCGTGATCGTGTGAAAGTTATAAATGTTTTAGTTATCCCTGAGTTACCTCATTCACTCATCTTAGGAACAGATTTCTGGAAGTTAATGGACATCGTCCCTGATCTGCGTTCCGGTGAATGGACCTTCGGTAGAGAGTCAATTGACGTGGTAGAACATCTTACCTCTCGGCAACATTTAACTAATCCGCAACAAAATCAGCTGGAGACTCTAACTAATCAGCTGTTTACAAATTCTCCACATGGTGAACTGGGTTGTACTAAACTCGTCGAACACGTTATTCACACAGATAGTGCCCCGATAAAACAACGTTATTATCCCATCTCGCCAGCTAGGCAAACTGTTGTTGACAAAGAACTTGATGACATGCTAAAGCGTGGCATCGTGGAGAAATCCAAAAGTGCTTGGTCATCTCCCATTCTTCTTGTGCCAAAAAAAGATGGAAGTTTTCGCTTTTGTGTGGATTACCGTAAGTTAAACCAGGTCACGACTAAAGACGCATACCCACTACCGTATGTCTCGAACACCCTTGACAAATTGAAAGATGCTAAATACCTGTCATCTTTGGACATTAAGTCAGCTTATTGGCAGATCCCAGTCGCCGAAGAATCCCGCCAATATACAGCATTCACTGTACCTAATCGTGGATTATATCAATTCCGACGAATGCCCTTTGGCCTGCACAATTCTCCCGCGACTTGGCAACGTTTTATTGATCGAGTAATTGGTGCTGACCTTGATCCTCACGTGTTCGTCTATCTGGACGACATCATTATTGTCACGCAAACCTTCGACAAACATCTCGAAGTATTATCTGAAGTCCATAAACGCCTGACTGAGGCTGGTTTGACCCTGAATCAGGACAAATGCAGTTTCTGCCTTAGCGAATTGAAGTACTTAGGTTACGTGGTGGATCGCCACGGTCTTCATGTGGATCCCGAAAGGTTCAGTCAATTTTACGAATGCCTAAGCCCACAACGGTTAAGGAAGTACGTAGACTAATTGGAACCGCTTCGTGGTATCGTAGATTCATCCCTGGTTTTCCACAATTATCGCCCCTTTGACCAAGTTGCTCAAGAAAAATTCTAAGCATCGGTGGGACGAAACTTGCGATGAAGCGTGGGAAAAGATCCGTGAGCATTTGGTTTCCGCTCCAGTCCTTTCGTGTCCTGACTTCACTAGAGAATTCACGATTCAAACCGACGCATCTGATTATGGCGTTGGAGCTGTCCTGACTCAACAACTCGATGATGGCGAGAAAGTCATCTGCTATCTAAGTCGCTCATTATCTCGAACTGAGCGCAATTATTCGACGACTGAGAAAGAACTCCTTGCGATGTTATGGGCGATCGAAAAACTTAGGCCCTACGTGGAAGGTTCTCACTTCAAAGTTATCACAGATCACCATTCACTGCTTTGGTTGAACAAGTTGCAGAACCCTTCTGGTCGATTATGTCGTTGGGCTGTACGCCTGCAGCAATACGATTTCAGTGTCATACACCGCAAAGGAAAAGAACATGTCGTACCTGATATGCTTTCTCGAACTGTCCCTATTATCGACTCCATCGACTTCGATAATGTTAAGGATAGTTGGTATTTGAATTTCTTAAAGAAAATTCGTTTGGCCCCGGAAAAGTTTCCGAGTTTTCGTGTTGAAGGAAACATCATTTATAAACTCGTTCGAAACACCTATTATCGACTAGCTGAGGATGAGCCTCACTGGAAGCCTGTTGTCCCTAAGGAATCTCGATTACAGATTCTTCACGAACATCATGATTCCCCGACTAGTGGTCACTTAGGTGTCTACAAGACTTACAATAGGATCGCCCAAAATTATTATTGGCCCAAAATGCACGCCGATGTTGCGAAATATGTTCATAGGTGTCAAACGTGTCTTCGCACCAAACCAGAACAGAAAGCTCCGGCAGGGCTAATGGGAGGTCACTCTCGAATTTCGCGACCTTGAGAGGTCATTAGCATCGATCTTGTTGGACCACTACCTAGATCTTCTCGTGGGTATCAATACATCCTTGTGGCAACTGATTGCTTCAGTAAGTTCACCTTGTGTTTCCCTCTTCGAAAGGCTACCGCCCCTAAGATCGTTCAGCATATTGAGGAAAATATCTTTTTAGTTTTCGGAGTACCTCGTACGGTCATTTCGGACAATGGAGTCCAGTTTAAGTCCAAAGAATATCAAAAACTTCTGACGTCATACCACGTGCGCCCTGCGTACACTTCGTATTATCATCCAAAAGCAAACCCTGTCGAACGCGTTAATCGCGTAATTAAGTCCATGTTGACTGCTTATGTGGCGGAAGACCACCGCAAATGGGATTTATTCCTGCCCAAAGTCGGTTGTGCTTTACGAACTGCACGTCACGAAGTTACTGGTGTGACTCCATACTTCCTCAATTTTGGTCATGAAATGTGCTTGAAAGGTAGTTTAACCCCTGACAATGACCCTGTTAAAGATGAATCCTTGGAGGTTGCTCCTCAAGATCCTAAGGATCTACAATCTCGTACCGGAAAGTTCGCAGTCCTCTACAAAAACGTACAGGAAAGGTTGCAAAAGGCTTACGAAAAGGCAAAGGGCCGATATGATCTTCGTAGGCGAAAGGTTGTTTACCAGCCCGAGCAGCGGGTGTGGCGTAAAAATTTCGTGTTGTCCGATGCTTCAAAACATTTCGCGGCCAAGTTGGCCAATAAATTTGTTGGGCCTTTCCTCATTAGTCGACGTACGTCTGCGGACACTTACGAACTTAAGGATCTTGATGGTAACATACTTCCTGGTACTTGGAACAGTGAACATCTTAAACCTGATCACCCTGATGAGTAGAGATTGTCTTATTCATATTTCGGCCTGCGGATTGTGGCCTCTTAGAATTCTTCCGACGTATCTTCTGCGTGGAGTAAAAGGCTCCTAAAAGATTCTGTACATTCCTCACACCATCTGTGGAATCGAACGTCTTCGGATGTTCGCGTGCGATAGGTGCCCTAACGATCAGTCTCGTTGACTGTGAGATGTCGCCTTGCGATTTACTGAGTTTGTGGGAGTTACAAGAGAGTTGGATCTCGTGAAGACTCTTCTTGCCCTCTCTCTCTGTGAATCTGCGTATGAGCGAAGTCTGACAGGCCTCTTGATTGTGACGTGGATCACGCCTATTCGCCCGGGAATTTTTCTTTTCTTCTTGTTTCAACCTTTCTTCTACTCTAGCTCTGTCTCCTTTTCGGATTGATCAGCTCGGCCTTGACGGCTTTGAGATATCCTTCTGCATTCGTCAAAGCGTGTGGGAATGCCAAGCGTACTGGATCTCGTGAAGGTATGGCTTGCCCTCTCTCTCTGATGTACCGCTGTGGGATACGCTCATGGAAGTCACGTCTGTAGTATGGTGTGTTCCGTGAGGAAACCTTTATCTTTTCTGTTTTCTGTCTCTCTCGACTTCTCTCTCTCTTTAGTCTCTACTCTCGGAAATTGGGAGAAGAATTCTGTTCCGTCTGAACTGATTGATACTCGGATTCGACTTATTTTTTTTGTTATTTATTCAACTTTACTGGACGTGTCTTGTGTTGTCAAATGTGACATTCGTCACTATCGAAGTTGTGATCTGGAGAATGTAGATTCTCTTTCCCCTCTAAGTCGTCTCTACGTCAGGACGCAACATCTCCGGGGGGGTGAATCATTTTGGTTCTCCTGATCTGAATTTTTTTTTCGTGGTCTCCGACCAAATAGTTTCGCGTAGTATCATTTCGTCCGTGTTTCGTTTATGTTGGTTAAGCCGAACACCCAACTTCGAGATCTGTCATTCGCCGACGTGCCATTTCATTTCGGCTGATTATAGTGTGGACATCAGAAATTTTACCTGTGGGCAAAATTTCCATCTTAGTAAGGGTGGGATTGTTACAGTTCATTTCTTTCATTCCTGTTCTGAATACCCCCTGTATATGCATTGCCACCGCCCAGCCTTCATTTCTGTTCCGAACACGCCCTGTATATGCGAAATTCGACGTGTCGGATTATTCCTTGGACCGCGTCGTTGTACACATTGCAGTCAGTGTAGGAATACCCGTATTTCGCCGGCGTAATTTTCTTAAACTTTCGTTTTAGCATATTTCTATTAACAGGACCTTCATTTATTTAAACAAATTCATTTTATATATGTAATCCCTCCTTAATTGAGTTCAAAATCGCGTGTATGTGAGGAATTGAACGAATTATAACGAAGTTCTACTTCTGGACGCGTATTATGCGTGACCTTTGTCCTTTCAGCCGATTGGTTCCGACTGTTACTAAGAAAGTTCCCCGGAGGTAGGAATAGACGATGTCTCGCTTGTTTATAATCCTTCCTTGTTTGTCAAACGAGAAATGTTGCGCCATTGTCAGAACGAAACTTGCCGTCTCTTGGGTCACACTCTCTTTTCGTAAATATTTTTATTTGTGCGTGCCATTACATCGAAGGGATGTTAGTGCATATCTACGGCTAATTGCCGACTCTGATTAGACCCAGGTGTAAGACAGGAAAACCGCGTATCCCGTGGGTGTCACAGCTTCGGTGATAGACCGAGGTAAGTTCCATACGCAGCAACTCTCGGTTTGACTTATGTGTTCGTTTTATTTCATTTCTTATAGGCTTTTAGCGTGAGCTTTTATCGTTTTAATCTGGGACCTACATCAAGAGGTATTTCTCGTTGGGTGCATCGCGAATTACGGCGGTGAAGGCTCCCTCCCTCGCCCCTCCACGCGGAAGCCGGCACATTACAAAGTGCCGCGGCGACATCGCCGCAAAGACACCGACAAACACGCCGGACATCAAAGGAATAAAGGTCGGAGCGTTATAATTTCTTTTCGTAGTTTTGAGCGATATTTCGCGGATTTTATTTCGGATCCATTACTTTAATTTTGTCGCAATAGAACTTGCAACTTATTGCATTCTCTTGTATTTTGTTGCATTAGTGATGATTTGAATTATTTTAAGATAGATATGTAGCGATTTCGGATCCGAAAAGTTAGGTAATAACGTATTATGTCTATGGTCTTGTTGTGTACTTAGATCGATCGACTTGCGTTGAAATTTGTTTTATCTTTTTTTTTCTGTTTGGGTTTCTAGTAATAAAAGTGTTCATGTTTTGGACGTAACGTGTTTTCTTAATTTTTCACGCGTTCCCTTTCACAAAAAAATTAAGTGGCGCCTGTTTTGGTTTGGCCTTCGCGTTTTGGTTAGAGAACCCCCCCGTCCCACTGTGCTGGCTGGCAACATTGGAGTAAAGTTTCGCTCCAATGTAAAACTTCTGCCTATCTACGCAGGTAGGTAGCAAACGCACCAAACGAAAAGCACCCTTAGCGTTGACTTTTTCGAAAAATGCTCGGACAGGTCGATTTTATTTTTAAAAAATACATCTTTTACAACCAATTCTAATTTTATGACAATTACCACTTTTGTGCTGTGACGTCATCGACACTTTTTTTAAATGACAACCTATTTGTTTGAAAATGTCATTTGAAAGCATCCATTTTTCTGAGTACAATGTTAATGAACCACTAGTTGCATAAGAAAATTTTGAAGAAAAAAATTATTTACAATTGGTTCTTGTGATACAAAAAAATTATTGAAAAATGGAAATGTGATTTTTAATCTTAATAAAATTTCAACCTAAAATAACACTTTCTTATAAAAAATAACAAAACAACTTAATAAAATTACAATAAATGCTGAAAATGTCCTCCACCAACCACTTGGCAGTGACCAACTCGTGTGTAAACGCTGTTAATTACTTTTGCGTGGTTTCACAGCTAATGTTATTCATTTTCTTCCTAATTTTGTTTTGTAAGTTTTCTTTTTATGGGGTTATCTAAAAGGTCGAGTTTACGTGAACAGACCTCAAAATTTGGAAGACTTACAAAACAAAATTAGGACGGAAATGAATAACATTAACCGTGAAACCATCGCAAAAGTAATTAACAGCGTTTACACACGAGTTGGTCACTGTCAAGTGGTTGATGGAGGTCATTTCTAACATTTATTGTAATTTTATTAAGTTATTTTGTTCTGTTTTTATAAGAAGGTATTATTTTGGGTTGAAATTTTATTAAGATTAAAAATCATATTTCCATTTTTCAATAATTTTTTTCTTCAAAATTTTCTTATGCAACTAGTGGTTCATTAACATTTTTGTATTCAGAAAAATGGATGCTTTCAAATGAAATTTTCAAAAAAATAGGTTGTCATTTAAAAAAAGTGTCGATGACGTCACAGCGCAAAAATGGTAATTGTCATAAAATTAGAATTGGTTGTAAAAGATGTCTTTTTTAAAAATAAAATCGACTTGTCCGAGCATTTTTCGAAAAAGTCAACGCTAAGGGTGTTTTTTCGCTTGGTGCGTTACTTTATCACCACACTGTATCTATCGTTAATAGTTTTTTCAATGTTTATGTTTTTCTCTACAGTTTTGAAAAATGCAGGAAATTTTGTGGCATTTCCTGGTTGCTATGGTAACAGAATAAACAAACTGTTCTTGTTTATTCTTCAAATATAAATTAAATGCCATTCTTACCATGAGAAATCGCATTGATATAATGTCACGAATCCCTTAAAGAGACATTTTTGAATGTTAATGTTGTAGATCTAGGAAAGAAGTACATTTTTAAAATTTAGTCTGCTAACAACAAGAATTCAGTAATAGCAAGCGAAATTTACCTCCAACAGTATCAAGAAAAAGGAAGATAAAGCAGCAGTTGATTAGATTTTTAATTAAATTATACATTTTTATTATTAAAGCAAGAAAGTATCACATAAAATTATGTATTTAAAAAACTCTCATTCTTTCTTGCAAATTTATTAATATTACATTACTAAATTTATTCCAGATTTTTCCAATGCACTGTATAAAGCTATATATCCGTTTGTATTGTTTCGATATAATAAATCAATATTCTCCGCTAATTCTACAGGCTGTCCCAGAAATGCATATAAAGCTTCAGGTATTTCTTTTCTACATTCCCTAAGCAAAATGCAAAAATTTATTATCAGGGTTTGTTAGTTTCAGCACACGAGACAAAATACGAGGTAAAAAAAAATTGGTAAACTTGACAATGTTGCTTATGTATGCAGTTAATTCGATTTATAGAAGGGCTTCAGACTAAATAAATTTCATGTATGTAGTTGCAAATGCAGCGCCTTAATTAAATATTTATTTTACTGTTCTTTGCGCTGCTGTTTTTAACAGTAACTCAAAAAGCAGTCCGTAGGTGGGTGAAGTGCGTTTTATGTGTCGATTCTGCTCGTGTCTGTAGCAACCGTAAGATTTGTAAACCTGTAACTCAGTTATTAAAATATGGAATTTTGAAGTTCTGTGGAAGGTGGGATTTCTTCTAGGTCCCTAGGATCACTCGTAAGTCTCTGTTGTATTATCTTATGGACATACAAGAAATCGTATCATACTGAGAACTTCAAAATTCCACCTTTTAATAATTGACTTACAGGCTTACAGATTTTATGGTTGCTACAGATATGAGCAGAATCGCTTCATTAATTATCTTCTGTTAATGATAAAGACTTCCTTACTGATTTAATAACATTTTCGTTCTGTTTTCAGCCATTTACTTCGCAGTTTTCTGTTAAAAGTGCTCTATTTGGAGGGTTCGTACAAGAAAAGTACACTACTCTGGGAACCGTTTTTTGCGGTTTTAGAATGAGGAAATTTAGAGGAATAGGTTTACCTGAAGCTTTATATGCATTTCTGGGACACGCGGTATCTTGATGTTCCCTGTTTTATGTATATTTAAGTGCTGCCTTCGTGTATGAAAACACCTCAATGAATATGAACGCAATGATGATAATCATAACTATTCAACAAGAAAAGGTAATCACCTTAGATTCGCATCACACCGAACATGCTTTGAGAAGTCACCACACTATGCAGGAACTCGCGCTTTTACAACAAACTGTCAACTAATGTTAAAAGAAACAACAGTTACACGATATTCAAAACAATTCTTAATTCAGAAGTCTTACTCCAGTTTCAATGAATACCTAAATGACAATTAATGTCAAATCTTTTCTTTTGTTGTTTTAAAGCTTAAACTAGGCTAAGACGTATACCATACATGCACATTTCTGTATCTTTTGGTAAATAAATTATTATTATAAAAAAAATAGTTACTTATGTAATTATTACATCACACGAAATATGCTGTAAATTGAATTCGTTTCAATTCGAAAAGTGTCCGATATCATTTCATACATTTTATATTTCTCCAACACGTTGCTAAACGAAAAATTTTTCTCTTGTGTGCCATGTTATTGATTTCACATTGACTTCTCGTTCCGCCTGAATTTTTATTATCGGCAGTCTCTGCGAGAACAATAACTCCGTAATTACATGAAAAAGTAAATGAACCGCTGTAAACTCGTATCATGTTTACTGATACAAATAAATTTCCGCTATTTTCCGAAAATTACGGCGCTCGTAAAAACATTCGGTCTGTTAGTTAAATTCGCACTGCGCTCTCTGTAATAAAATATTTGGCCAAATTGACTAATGTTCTATGGTTTTATTTCACGATGGCATTTTTTTAATTTTGTGTAGAATAATAATTCGGACATTTATGTTTGTACTCATAAAGGACGAAATTTCAAAATGCACTAATGAAACGCGGAAAATTGGTTCTACCATGTAAACTGCATAAGGAAAAACTTTCCTCATTTAGGTCGTTGTAAAAGAACATTTAGAGGGTTTTTGTGACAGGAATTCATTAATAGGAGTAGATTAGAGTTTTTAGAAGACATTCCAACACCTGTTAATTATCATCAAAAAATATTTCTCCTCAAAAACATATTGCATCAAAGACGTTGCGATTATGTACAAATATTACTTTTCAGTAAATACATAATAAAATATTTGAAGCAGTAAATACCTTTCTCTATTTTTTTTTCCAGTTACAAATCTTGGAAGTTTTCATCCAAAATTATTTGAAATTTAAAATTAAGTTTTGATATGTGAAATTTTGTGAAAAGTTAAAAAATTGAAAAATTCAATTTTTGCGGAAGTTAAAGAACAAAACGTTATTTTCTGGCCTTGAGATCGTTCAGTAACTAATACACAGTAAAAAGAACTCCTTGAAATCTTGATTAATTTCCAAGGAATAACAATTTTAGGATTTTGGCAATTTCGAAAAATTAACTAACAAGGGAAGTATCCGAACCCGAAAATTCAAAAAAATTTGAAACTTTGTGGGTTAGTAGTTCACCCTAGGGTAAGCACGGAGCCATTTTTTTATCGGCCCAAAATCGCTTTAAGTGGGGAAAAGCACCCTTCGAAATTTCCGCGATTTTCGGTTTTCTGCGAATAACTCGGTAACCAGCAGAGATAAAAATTAAAATTATATGGCAAAATATTTGTCTTTCAATGCTCTATCACATATGTAAAAATTGTCACCCCTTATAATTTGAAAATCAAAACTTACCCCCTACCACCCCAATCTGAGAAGTCAAAAAAATAATTCATTGCTCTGGGTGAGTAGTCCACTTCGGGTGGAGTGCAGCTAAATTTTTTTAACATTCAGAAAAAATTTTTAGGGGGTGAAAACACGTCTCATACGTTCTATGATTTTGAGTACTTGGCGATCTTATTAGTGGAGCGCTTAAAAATTAATGTTGCATGTCAATGTATTAATTTAGAAGTGATTTGTGAAAGTCATATTTAAATATTAACATCACAGGTATGTACATACAGGGTTAGTTTTATTAATGTTAACGCCCCCTTTATTATTTTAATTGTTAACCGATTCAAAAAATTTAAAAATTGCTCTTATATGATTTTTATGTAGATTTCACTTTTTCTATCACTTTTGCGGTAGCGTTTTGTATATACCGGGTGGACAAAAAAATAATTTTTTTAAACGGTACACCCTGTATATTTTTGTAAATTTTTAAGCCTTGAGTCACCCTGATAACAAATGTATATAAATATCGTGTAATTGGTTTGCTAGTTTTTGTGTTATTCGTCAATTGATTGTCGTTTCTTAAATACTCCAGGTTACCTAGAATTATTATTTTAAAAGATAGAGAAAAACTTTAAATACAATAGTTGTGGGATTTTGTATGTAATATCTTTAAGAGGTCTCACAAAAAAACAAAAGCGCATCGCAAAGTGCAGAAAAAATTATAAATTTTGTTTTTTTAAATACCCTATACATTGGTCAATACAATGAAATATCATTAATTTCAAAAATATATAATATTTTAATAATAACAATAAACTTTATTCTCGTATTTAAAGTTACAAAAACAAGAAAAAAACAATACATAATTTTGATTTAGCAAAACAATAATTTAAATCGAGAATCATAAGATTGATAGTTGGATGAGCGGTTTGTGAGATATTTGATTCTAAAATATCAATAAATTAATATTTAAAAAATCAGGGCTTGGAAAAATGTTTTTATTGTTAATTTATATCGTTCCAAATATTCAAATTTACGTTGTCATTTGCTAACTAAAATAGCGATTTAGAAGTTTTTAAACATCTTTTCCCTAAATGTTTATATGTTAATATATATACATATTGATTTTTTTAAATCAAATGTATCACAAACAGTTGATCCAAATATCAACATATTATATGTTTTTCAAATCAGCAAACAATGATATTTCATTATATCGAACAATATAGGGTTGTTCCATTTAAAAAACAAAAATTTAATTTTTTCTCCACTTTCTGATGCGCTTTTGTTTCTTGTGAGAGCTCTAAAAAATATTAGATACAAAATCCTACAACTATTGTATTTAAAGGTTTTCTCTATCTCTTAAAATAATACTTCTAGGTAAGCTGAAAAGTATTTAAAAAACCACAATCAGGTTTTCAATAAATTGACGAATAACACAAAAATTAGTAACCCAATTACACGATATTTATATATGTTTGTTATTAGGGTGACTCAAGGATTAAAAATATGTAAAAATATACAGGGTGTACCGTTTAAAAAAATTATTTTTTTGTCCACCCGGTATATACAAAACGCTACCGCAAAAGTGATAGAAAAAGTGAAATCTACATAAAAATCATATAAGAGCAATTTTTAAATTTTTTGAATCGGTTAACAATTAAAATAATAAAGGGGGCGTTAACATTAATAAAACTAACCCTGTATGTACATACCTGTGATGTTAATATTTAAATATGACTTTCACAAATCACTTCTAAATTAATACATTGACATGCAACATTAATTTTTAAGCGCTCCAATAATAAGATCGCCAAGTACTCAAAATCATAGAACGTATGAGACGTGTTTTCACCCCCTAAAATTTTTTTCTGAATGTTAAAAAAATTTAGCTGCACTCCACCCGAAGTGGACTACTCACCCAGAGCAATGAATTATTTTTTTGACTTCTCAGATTGGGGTGGTAGGGGGTAAGTTTTGATTTTCAAATTATAAGGGGTGACAATTTTTACATATGTGATAGAGCATTGAAAGACAAATATTTTGCCATATAATTTTAATTTTTATCTCTGCTGGTTACCGAGTTATTCGCAGAAAACCGAAAATCGCAGAAATTTCGAAGGGTGCTTTTCCCCACTTAAAGCGATTTTGGGCCGATAAAAAAAATGGCACCGTGCTTACCCTAGGATGAACTACTAACCCACAAAGTTTTGAATTTTTTTGAATTTTCGGGTTCGGATACTTCCCTTGTAAGTAAAAATCACTCGGTATATGGGGCTAAATATGGACTGTCAAATTTATTGACTTTTTATTTAATCACAGACATACATTTTCTTTGCACCACCTGCTCTAATCTGAATTTTATTTGCTCACAGGTTATTAAAAATACAGGATTTTAAATCTACAGACAGGTCATTCGAACTATTTTCTTTTTATGGCAATAGGGTCGTTTTCGAATATCTTTTTTTCACTAATTTTTATTAACAATATATTCTTTGTTGTTTAGTAATCATAAATTATATGTTTAAATTCAATAAAAAAATATGCGTGAGTAACATTTAATTTTTAAAAAGTCATTGCGTTTGAAACGCGACAGCTTACGCGCCATCTTCGTGTGACGTCATAGCATCCGTTTAGCAATTTTCGCATGGGCGGCGGCCGGTGGCAGGCCACAGATACATACAGTTCAGGAAACTATTTAGTTTCTAAAAGGTGTTATCATTACAATCATTAGCAATTATCATAATTCCATATTTAGCTTATGCTTTGTAACGGGCTGCTTTTTCCCACTTAACTTCCTGCAGGTCGGGTCCGGGTCTGCTCGCCGGAGTCCGGGTTCAATAAATAAAAGACGGGATTCCACAACGGAAATTTATTTCAAACTTAGAATATTTACAGCCAAAAAAATCTCGCACTAAACGGTCGTACTTTTGCAAAACGGAAATTGTGATCACAATACGGAGTACATTCGGAGTGAACTAAATACTTGTTCCGGGGGATGTAATGTACAAGTCACTTGTACGGGGATGATATAACAAGTCACTTGTTACAAGCCGGATATGTGTAAGTCGCTTACACGAGGGTGAGTGAACAAGTCGCTTGTTCCGGGGCTGGATGTGTACAAGTCGTACAAGTCGCTTGTACGAGGGTAAGTGAACAAGTCGCTTGTTCGGGGGCTGGATGTGTACAAGTCGCTTGTACGAGGGTAAATGAACAAGTCGCTTGTTCGGGGGCTGGATGTGTACAAGTCGCTTGTACGAGGGTAAATGAACAAGTCGCTTGTTCGGGGGCTGGATGTGTACAAGTCGCTTGTTCGGGGTCTGGATGTGTACAAGTCGCTTGTACGAGGACGGGAGGAATTGGAGACGGCACCAGTATAGATTGCGGTACTGGCAGAAACAACGCGGCACACGAAGTCGAGACGACTTATCCAAAGCTGAGCAAACGCATCCTTATATACGGTCGGAGCATGGAGGGAGATCCCCACTCAAATGATCCCCTTCCAAAACTAAACGCTATCGCGGAACGAAACTTAAAATAAACATCCTATCTATTTACATATCTACATATTTACATATATACAAACACATATAACAAATTTACTTTGTTACACTCCCCTCCTTCTCTGACTTCGAAAGGTCCCGACACGATCGGAGGTGTCCCTGGCGGTCGAATCGGAGATGCCATCTTTCACCTTCGAACCTACATTTAAACTCGCGGTGACGAATGGCCCTTTCAGGGACCTCCAAGAACCTTCCGGTAGGGAGTCGGAACCAATTGAAAACTTCCCCTGGAGCCTTTCGTTCATAGATCACCGGACGTAGACTCCCACGGTGACCAGATCCAACGGCGGGGTCCTCAACTGTTTCGGGAACCTGGGTCGTCGTCAAAGGTGGGGAAATAGGAGTACTTTGCGGTTTTGCGGCAGGTGTAGGTTTTGCGACCTTTTCATTGTCGCATAGGCCAAGTGCCTCTTCCAAGTCTAAAACCCAGTCCTCGTCCATCCTTAACAAATCGCCGGACTGATCTATCTTCTCCTTCTCGGAACTGGCGGTCGACGCAGAAAATGGCCGGTAAGTAGGTGGGAGGACGGTAGAAGGGGGGCATCGGACGGCGCACCTTGGCCGTTTGAAACCTTTGGCCCTTGCGGGTGCGGGAGGAGGCTTTGAAAGGTCAGATTTCGGTGGTGGGGACGTAAACATATTTTTACGTTTCACAGCCTCCAACTTCGCCTCCTTAACAATTCGCGTCATATTTCGGGGACAACGAACTTTTTTCCTGGGTATGGGCGGTTCATTTAGCAAAATAGCCCGCTTACCCTTTTCCACTTCTCTTGATGTCGGCGGTGGTCTTGGCCTCGTCGGCTTTCGACTGCAAGCACCAATGAATAAACACTCTTCCATCTTGTTGTCTCTACCACTGGAACGAGAGCTCTTAACCCCCTTGCCTATTTATAGGCAAAATTTGGACGCAAGTAAAGTAAGGGAAATATCACGCATGAGCACAATGGTCCGTAGATTTAGAGAAGGGTAACGTTTGCGGGTAATTAGGAAACGGACAAAGGTTTTAAATGCTGGATATGAACGTGTCGAATCCATCGGCCGTTTTCGTTTTTTAGATCGAAGATCACAGGTGAAATTATTTTCCTAACGGTATACGGGCCGGCAAACTTGGCAGCCAGTTTTGCATTAATTTTTGCCTTCTTATCCGACAAGACATGTTCTTTTTTCCAAACCTTATCTCCTATCTGAGGTTTCCATTCCCGGCGTCGGAGGTTGTAGTAAGTTTCCTGACGGTGAAAGGCTCTCGCTAAGTTGATTCGTACTACCTCGAATGCATCGGACAAGTCATGATGCCTTCGTTCGGGATTACGGCTATCACGGTTTCTAGTAATTAGGTTAGTTCTTTGTAATTCGCGGCCATGGTTAAGGTATGCTGGGGAATAACCAATCGTTTCATGCTGTGCAGTATTATAAGCAAAACGTATTTCATTAATACGTTCGTCCCATCGGCGATGGTTTTTACAAGTGAACTGGGCCAATCATGATTTTGATGACTCGGTTAACTCTTTCAACGGGATTACATTGAGGAGAATACGGAGGAGTACGGCGGTGATTGATTCCGAATTCTTTTAACAATTGACTAAATTGTTTACTGACGAACTGTTTACCGTTGTCGGTAATAATCACAGACGGGCATCCATGTCGCAAAATTACTTCTTCTTTTACTACTTTAGTTACAGCATCTCCGGTGGCCTTACGAAGTGGTTTAAGCTCAATCCATTTTGTAAAGACATCTTGCATGACCAGAAGCCAAATGTAACCTTTGTTGGAACGCGGTAGCGGGCCTACTAAATCGACAGAAACGGTATGCCAAGGATCATTAGAAAAATTTGGATGTAGGAACCCTCCTGTACGTTGCTGGGACATCTTATATCTATTGCAGACGTCGCACTTTCTAACGTATGTGGCAGCTTCCTTAAACATTCTTGGCCAATAGAACTTCTGAGCCAGACGGACGATTGTTTTTGCAATTCCAAGGTGTCCTGCGGTTGGCTCGTCATGAAATAGACGAAGTATTTCACTACGCTTTTCGGTAGGAACGCACAGTTTCCATTCTTCTTCTGTCAGGGCTTCGTTATAGTTTACAGCATTTAAAATATGGCGATATAGTTTGTTGTTGCGAATACAAAAATCTGGAAATGCCTCTGGGTTCGCCTTTACTTGTCTCAAAGTTTTTGTGTACCAATTGCATTTAGGTTGACGTTGAATAACGCAGATATCTTTTCCGGATTGATTATGTAAAGGTTGACGTGAAAGTGCGTCGGGGACTTTGTTCAAAGAACCACGTCGGTATTGCACATCAAAATCGAATTGTTGAAGTTCTAAAGCCCACCTTGCCAGTCGGCCAGTAGGATTATCAATATGGTGTAACCACTTCAGGGATTGGTGATCAGTAATGACAGTAAAAGTATAACCTTCTAAGTACGCTTTCATTTTCCGTATTCCCCACAAAACCGCAAGGCATTCCTTTTCCGTCGCGCTGTAATTACGTTCTGCTTTGTTAAATGTGTGGCTTGCATAAGCAATTACTCGCTCTTCTTGATTTAATATTTGTGTGAGTACGACACCTACCCCTACGTCACTTGCATCGGTTTGCAAAAAGAATTTTTGTGAAAAATCTGGACAGGCTAAAATAGGAGACTCGGTTAACTTCTGCTTAATTTTCTGAAAGGCCTCATTTTCTTCATTGCCCCATGTCCATTTTGCGTTTTTTCGAGTAAGTTTTGTTAAAGGCTCTATTATGCTAGAAAAATCAGGAATAAAACGTCGGTACCAAGAAGCCATGCCATGAAAACGCCTGACTTCCTTAACATTTTTGGGAGGTGACATAGAAGAAATAGCTTCAACCTTTTCGGGGTCGGTCCTAATGCCGTTTTGGTCTACAATATGACCGAGATATCGCAGGCTGTCTACACAAAACTTACACTTTTCTGGGTTAATCTTAAGTCTGGCTTCACGAAGACGTCGGAAAACTTCTTTTAGATGCAGCATGTGTTCGTTAAGAGTTTTGCTAACGACGATGATGTCATCAAGGTAAACAAAAGCATTTGGTTCAAGTTCAGGACCTATTATTTGGTCGAGTAATCTTCCGCAGTTCGACATTATAATGGAAATTGATTATTTTAACACAAATAAAGATTACATTAGCGTAGAAATGAGAGGAGTTAAACTACAAAGGTACAAGTACCCTGTTCAATTTATATTTTATTCTAAACATTATGTATATATTTATTAAAGATCTGGCAGGCAAGAATATTTTGTCAGAAGCGGACACAGTTGTATTCTTACATTCCGGAACAATACAGTATTTATAATTTTTTACTTGCCATTATTGCGAAATAAAACAACAATTTATTTCACTTTATCGGGTATCCCACTTTAAGTAGGGTGTGAGAAGTTCGTTGGTTGTCATGGAAATACTTGTAATGTAAAGAACGTAAACATAAGACTTTTGACCAGATGAGCGAGATGCAAAATATGTTAAAATAGTGAATGAGAAAGATGCGATTACAGGTCCAAAATGCACTCGAAGGTATAGTTTATGAACGCACCCCTGGACGGATGCTATGACGTCACAACATGGACGGCTAGCGTTTGCGGATAGATTATTTTTATTAATTTTTTGATGGTCTAAAATACGAACAAAAAAATTATTTTCTAGGAAATATTAGTTAAACACATGATAGTTTCCAAATTTGATATAAAAAAAAAATGTCAAATGAGCCCATTGAGGTTAGTTGAAAGTTAGGTTAGGTTATGTCAGATAATTTATATAAATCTAAAGAAGATATTGAAAAGAAAACAAGTATTTACTAAATAAGGTACGTTACTGCCCACCACCTTCTGCTAGGCAGAGTGTAGCTCTTCTTTTAACAGAATCGACAACCAAGTGTATTCATAATCTCTTCGATCTTATTTGTAATTCTTTGTTGCAGATCAAAATCAACAACGGGGGTTTCAAAAATAGAGTTTTTTAAGAATGACCAAAGAATGAAGTCACAAGGTGTCATATCGTAGGAACGTGGTGGCCATATATTTCCGTGTTTAAACTAATCTGCAAAGAATTCCCTTAAAAAGGGAATGTTTTCGTTGGTAGTGTGTATATGGGCCCCGTCTGTCGGTCCTGTCGGTATCGGAGAGCATTAACCGAATAGGTAGATTTGTTAGTGAATATAACTTTTGCCAAAGCCTGATCATTAAAGTCCGGATTTTTAGGCAATTGCCTAAAATTTTATTTAACAAAAAACATAGGCAATTGAGTTTTAAACATTTAGATTACATATTTACAGTTGGTTCTTGTCCGATGAAATTTGTATTAAATATTTACAAAATTCAAAAATCCACAATAACAATAAACAAACTTCAAACAAAAAATTAATATCATTACCTTACATTGAACCACTATATGACACATTTAAACACATATTCAAAAAACACAATTTAATTTTAGCTAGCAAATCTGTAAATAATTTAAATAGTATTTTCTCAAATTTAAAAACCAAAACACCAAAACTAAAACAACCTAACGTAGTTTATGAAATTAAATGTTTAAATTGTAATTCATGTTATATTGGAGAAACAAGCCAAAATTTAAAAAAAACGTCTAGACCAACATAAATATCATATCCAAAAAAATAATCAAAATCATTCAATGCTTGTAGAACATTCATTAGAAAATGACCATAATTTTGATTTTGAAAATACTAATATTTTATATTACGAGTCTAATATTTTCAAAAGACTTTATAGAAATGTGTAAAATAAAAATGTTGTCGAATTCTATTAATAAACGTACTGATTTTGCAAATTTAAACGATACATTTTGCAGTTTTCTCGATTCCTTAAATAGAATATAGATCTGTCAAGTTTTTAGCATTTATAATGTTCAAATTATTTTTAGATTAAAAAATAAAAATTAAAAAAAAATCAAGTTACTTTTTCAGTTTCCGCTGACGACCTTGTTTATTTTCACAACATATTTTTCACTTCTGACGAAGCTGTCGAACGACTGCGAAACGTTAAGTGTATAGTGCGCGACTTAGTGTCCGCTTAAAAGATTTTGTGATTTAGATTACAATTTTAATTAGAATGAGTTGTATATTTTTTCGTGCCTAAGTGCCTATTTTTACACTATTTGAAGTATTTGCCTAGTTTTAATAATAATAATAATAATAATAATAATAATAATAAATGCCTTTTATTGACTCTCATTAAAAAAGATACAACAAAACAAAATAAAACAATCATCAATTACAATGCTATGGCGTTAACGAGAAGCCAATATGGCGCAGGATCAGATTGCAACCTAGTGGTTGGTATCTGGTTTACATCCTGAACCTTCTAATACCAAAACTTATCGTACTACAGATATTCAAACTATTAGGTAGCCTATCAAGTGCGTTCAATTGAGACCAATTACGGCACAAACATGCAAATTAACCTTGTAGTTGTAGGAGATCGCGTTTTAATTTTTTTTTTGTATTTTTTTAATTTTTTTTTATAGCTTAAGCGCATATAAATTTTTTTGTTGCCTATTTTATGCCTAAAATTGGCAATTATTGTATAATTAATTTTTATTCATTGTTTTCTTTGTGTGTGGAAATACGTATTGGCCTGCTAAAACATTTTAAAGATTCTGTACGTGTTCAGCTAAACAGCCGAAAATTGAAATTCAAAATTTTTAAATTTAAATAAAATTACTTCAGGATTATTTACGAAAGAATTTCACGCTTTAATTGTTAGTATAAACAATCTTAGGCGATAAGGGGCCCAAGCGACAAACTAGCCAAAATATTGACTCTTCTTACGATAAGTGGCCATTGCGATACGTTAAAATAAATAAGCTATGCGATAAAGACCTAGAGCGAGTGAGGACCTCACCTACGCAAGGTGGCGGAGCTGGTCCAAAAACACCTCGAAATCCCCTGAGGATAGACAACTTAAGTCACTGGAGTGACTGGGTGGGACCCATGAGTGGGACCAAAAGGGTGACTCGCACAGATGTCGCAACCTCGCAGGTGCAAATTACAAAAAGGGCTCAGTCTTTGATAATGTAAATAATACGGTTCCGCAGGAAGAGAAGATTCGAAAAATTAATTGATGTTTACCGAATCATTTTCGCAAACGGTTGGATTTTCCATTTTTACATTCATGTAATTTTTAAAAATGTTCGCCGAATCCTTTTTGTGAACAGAGGTTATTATTTTATTTTTATATCTTTGTTCAAATTTAAAAATTGTAATTTTTTGCTTCTTCTTTAATTTTATCAACGACCTCTTCTTGCGAGTGGGTATATCAATTCCAATATTCCTGGTGTGGATGATTTAGTTACGAAAAGAAGACCCTCCACCTAGAGCATCATAGAAAAATAGAAAAGCCCTGAAGGGGAAAGCTGTAAAGTGGTCCTATATTACTGAGTCCTCGAACTACTCTATCAGGAAGGAAACCATCTTAGGTACTGTCTGGATTTTTGACTTAAACGCCGATTTATGGTCTCTATTTAAAGCGTGTTTTTATAATACATTCCTTACAACGAATCATGTGTTTGATTCACTTGTACAGTTCCATAAGCACCTAAGAGCCTCTCTCCGATTTGTTAATAAATGACCTTTGGGGGGCTGTGTGTCGTATTCTTTAGCCAAAAAATTGATTGTCACAAACACAAAGAAAATGTCTTTATTAATAATAATAATACAAGGATGTTAATATGTCAGACCGCCTGGTGGGTATGTGCACGGTATATCCACGGGGATGAGTTCGTAGTTGTCCTGGTGCAATGGTTACAGGTGGGGGACGTGCTGAACCGGATTCCTCGGCGGAATGGTCTTTGATAAGCCGTGTGCTGGGTGACGTCTTCTGACCGGACGGGCTTCTTTTCTGGCGTCGGGGGAAGAGGTGAAACGGCGCGGCGTATTCTGCTGATGCGTTTCAGTGTCCGACGAAGCTGGGTGGTCGGAGGTGTTTGACGGACGTGGAAACCAGGATATCCCGACCTTTCGGCTGGCTTTGGTTAGGAGTCCAACCTTGCGGCTGGCTTTTGGAGACGAGGTCCAACTTTGCAGCTGGGTTTGGTTAGGAGGTTCCAACTTTGCAGCTGGCTGGGGAAGGATGATCTTCGAGCTGCTCTGCATGCGTTTATATAGCCCCGGCATCCATCTTGCAGAGGGGCTGAGTGTGGTGTGGAAGGGTGTTAGAGTTTGGTGCGTGGCAATGGTATAGAGATGTGCCGCAGGTGGCGCTGTGGTCGCTACAAACCCCCCTGCCAGTGGTTGAGTCATCAATCACGATAACGATTAGGAAAATGTACTTGTCGGTCGCTCCGGGTGACCTTTCAACCCAACGTTTGGGTTGGGTTGTGGGTTGGGTGTTACTACGCCAGCAGGCTCAGAGAGTTCGATGATGTCGTTCTCGATGAATGCTGGTTTGATTCGATCTATGGAAATCGTTGATCGTTGTCCATTTCTTTCCACGATGAAGTTTTTGGTTTTTTTTTGAGTATCTTGGTCCATCGTATGGTTGCTGTAGAGGACTTCGTACTGCATCGTGTCGAATGTAGACGTGAGTTGTGGTTGCCAACTCTTGGAATATGAAAGTTTTGCGAGTGCCATGTTGGGTTCCAGTGGTTGGTTCGAGTTCTTGGAAATGTCTTTTGAGCTGGTTGACGAAACTTGCTGGTTCCAAGGTGTTTGTTTTTTCTGTTTTTGCCAGAAATTGTCCTGGAAGCCGTAGTGGTTCGTCTAATGTTAGCTCGGCTGCTGATGCCTGGAGGTCGTCCTTCCATGCACTTCTGATTCCGAGGAGAACAGTGGGTAGTGTTTGCGTCCATTGGTCGTCAGCTTGGCAGCGGATCGCAGCTTTGAGTTGTCGGTGGAATCGCTCGACTAGTCCGTTTGCTTATGTATGGTACGCTGTGGTTCGGATGCGGGCGAAACCAATGAGTTCTCCTAATTTTTTGAAGAGTTGAGATTCGAACTGACGTCCTTGGTCTGTCGTGACTCTTAGTGGCGTGCCGAACCGTGCTATCCAGTGAGTGTAGAAAGCTCTGGCAACTGTTTCTGCTTCGATGTTTTCGAGCAGTATTGCCTCTGGCCATCTGGTGAAACGGTCGATGCATGTTAGTAGGTAGCGTTGTCCTTCAGAGATTGGTAAAGGTCCTACTAAATCCACGTGAACGTGTTCGAAACGGGCTGAAGGTGGTTGAAAAGTTCCCACGGGTGTGATGACATGTCTGGTGATTTTGGATTGTTGGCATTGTAAACACTGTTTGGTCCATTTTCTAGCGTCTTTCCTGATGCTGGGCCAGACGAATTTCTGTGTTAATAGCTTGACTGATGCACTTGCTCCGGGGTGTGACAGTTGATGTAGGCTGTTGAAGGCTGTCTTGCGGAACGGTTGTGTGACAAAGGGTCTAGCTACGTTGGTGGATAGGTCACAGTATAATGAGACAGTTGTGTCTGGGATCTGGATTTGCTTTAGGATAAGACTGGTGGAATTATTGTTTAACAGGGATGCCAACTCTTCATCGGTGCGTTGACTTTCTGTTAACATTTCGTAGTTGATGCTCTTGGAGATTGACTCTATTCTTGAATTTACAAAATTCAAAAATCCACAATAACAATAAACAAACTTCAAACAAAAAATACATATCATTACCCTACATTGAACCACTATATGACACATTTAAACACATATTCAAAAAACACAATTTAATTTTAGCTAGCAAATCTGTAAATAATTTAAATAGTATTTTCTCAAATTTAAAAACCAAAACGCCAAACGTAATTTATGAAATTAAATGTTTCAATTGTAATTCATGTTATATTGGAGAAACAAGCCAAAATTTAAAAAAACGTCTAGACCAACATAAATATCATATCCAAAAAAATAATCAAAATCATTCAATGCTTGTAGAACATTCATTAGAAAATGACCATAATTTTGATTTTGAAAATACTAACATTTTATATTACGAGTCTAATATTTTCAAAAGACGTTTTATTGAAATGTGTAAAATAAAAATGTCGTCGAATTCTATTAATAAACGTACTGATTTTGCAAATTTAAACGATACATTTTGTAGTTTTCTCGCTTCCTTAAATAGAACATAGATCTGTCAATTTTTTAACATTTGTAATGTTCAAATTATTTTTAGATTAAAAAATAAATATAATATACATAAAAAAAAAATCAAGTTACTTTTTCAGTTTCCGTTGACAACTTTGTTTATTTTGACAACATAATTTTCACTTCTGACGAAGCAGTCGAACGACTGCGAAACGTAAAGTGTATAGTTGCACGATTTAGTGTCCGCTTAGAAGATTTTGTGATATCTATTCTTGAAAGTGTGTCAGCGACAACGTTGTCTGTTCCGGAAACATGTTGGATGTCTGTTGAGAACTGACCGATGAAGTCGAGGTGTCTGAATTGCCTGGGTGTGCATTTCTCTAGTTTTTGTTTAAATACAAAGACCAGTGGCTTATGATCTCTAAAAATTGTGAACTGGCGTCCTTCCAGCAGGTGTTGGAAGTGTTTGATTGTTAGGTAGATCGCTAATAGTTCTCTATCGTAAGCGGAATACTTCTTGCTTGTTGCAGATAACTTCTTTGAAAAGAACGCTAATGGTTGCCAATCTTGTGCTTGTTGTTGTTGTTGGATGACGCCACCTACTGCAGTATCGGAAGCGTCTGTCACGATTGCCAACCTGTTGGCTACGTTTGGATGTGGTAGAAGTATCGCTTTTGACAGCTCATGTTTACAATTCTCAAATGCTGTCTTGGATTCCGTTGTCCAAGTAATTGATTTGTTGCCTTTGATTTTTCCTTTGTTTACGTTGTTCAAGGGTGCTTGTATTTTAGCCAGTTGTGGTATGAAGCGTCGATAGTAATTTATCATTCCCAGGAAACGTCGGAGTTGCTTGGCAGACTGTGGTTGTGGAAATGATTGTATTGCTTCAACTTTCTCCGGCAGTGGTTTGGTGCCCTGTTGCGAGATGTGATAGACCAGGAACTTTAGCTCATTTACACCGAAAGTGCATTTTTTAGGGTTGCTACACCGTATTGTTGTAGTCGTTTGAAAAGTTGTTTCAAGTGCTCTTGGCTACAACTGAGGCGGCGAACAAGCTCACTTTTTATTTTTTCGTATTTGTTGTTTGCTGGTGGGTTTGTGAGTATGTCACGTACTTCTGCGAATACTTTGGAGTCCAGGTTGGCAGCAACATAACTAAACTTAGTTTCATCGCTGGTGATGCGACTCAGTGAGAAATTGTGCTTCAGCTGGATGAACCAGACCTCTGGGTCGTTTGGCCAGAAAGGTGGAATCTTCATTAATATTTTCTCGATCCTTGGTGTTGTGTTTACTGCTGCGGTGGCTGCAGTAACCGTATTTTGTTCGTTTTGTGACATATTGGCTATCGTCGGGGTCACCAATTTGGGGGGCTGCGTGTTGTTGTATTCTTTAGCCAAACAATTGATTGTCACAAACACAAAAAAAATGTCTATTAATAATAATAATACAAGGATGTAAATATGTCAGACCGCCTGGTGGGTATGTGCACGGTATGTCCACGGGGATGAGTTCGTAGTTGTCCTGGTGTAATGGTTGCAGGTGGAGAACGTACTGAACAGGATTCCTCGGCGGAATGGTCGTTGATAAGCTGTGTGCTGGGTGACGTCTTCTGACCGGACGGGCTTCTTTTCTGGCGTCGGGGGAAGAGGTGAAACGGCGCGGCGTATTTTGCTGATGCGTTTCAGTGCCCGACGAAGCTGGGTGGTCGTAGGTGTTTGACGGACGTGGAAACCAGGATATCCCGACCTTTCGGCTGGCTTTGGTTAGGAGTCCAACCTTGCGGCTGGCTTTTGGAGAGGAGGTCCAACTTTGCAGCTGGCTTTGGTTAGGAGGTTCCAACTTTGCAGCTGGCTGAGGAAGGATGATCTTCGAGCTGCTCTGCATGCGTTTATATAGCCCCGGCATCCATCTTGCAGAGGGGCTGAGTGTGGTGTGGAAGGGTGTTAGAGCTTGGTGCGTGGCAATGGTATAGAGATGTGCCGCAGGTGGCGCTGTGGTCGCTACAGACCAAGTCACTAGAATAAGCATTAATGTTATTTTTTTTATTATCAAACGACAAAAGAGGAGAAATTATGAAAAGCTTAAATTTTTTTAGGCTGCCTAAAAGTGCGCCTATTTCTTAGACATTAACTGTCCATTTGCCTGCCTAATTCAGTCTTTTTAAGTGCCTAAAAATCCGGGCTTTACTGATCATTATTATTGAAATGATCAATGAATCGCTGACAGGATCTTCGAGGTTTATCTATAGGTGGAAGTAGTTCATGGGTCACTTGTAAACGGTAAGTCTAAAATAATTTTTCAGAATACACCTACATATACCGTAATAAAGACCTAGTTCTTGCTGCAAGTGTCGCACAGAAGTTTGTGGATGTTCCTCCATGATTTACCTAACTGTTTCAACAGTTTCCTCATTTGTAACTCTTGCTCTGCTAGTGCCTTTTCTGCGCCCCACCTTCCTGTTTTCCTGAACAGCTGCACAAAACATTGAATAGAGCATAAAAAATACAGTATAAAAATGACAAGGCTTAAAGGTAAGTACATGTATAATTATGCCGATTTGCATTTTCTTGTACCAATTCAGATTTCTTCTTAGAAAATTATGTGTGTTTGGAACTATAACAACTCTAAACTACTGGAAATTAATACGTGAATGTCGAAACGAACGAAATAACAAGACATGTAGTTAACACGTTTCATCAGGTACAAAATATTGGCACAACCTGACTTTCTGAGATACGCCAAACCGCATTTAAGTCAAACGTAGCGTTACAATTCTTACGTCGCTGAATCCGAATAAAGATAGGGAAAGTGGGAGGAGCTAAACGTATTGCAATAAGTATACGTCTTACGGATGCGGATAAACAGCTCTGTCCTAAGTGTCTAATATCAGACATGACTGCCATGTGATTCTCTATCACTCATGGCCAACTCTGAAAAAGTATTCATTGGCTCACACAATATATTATACCGTGCATTGAATTAAAATCCTAATTAAAGTAGGCTATGACTTCAATGTTTTTTCTCTTAAAGGTTTAAAGCACTGACAGCTGTCTAATTTTATTTGTTTGTGCTAACATAACCCCCCCAACGCTTGGAAACATGAAACTACGAAGGGTACGTTTGTGCATTCAAGCTGAAAGAGAGCATTTTCGTCATCTGCTTTAAGCTTTAGTGTTGTTTAATTAAGTGTTTCTCTAAATTTTGCGTTCACTTTACACATTTTTTATGTGATGTCATGATCAGATAATCTGACATATATATATCTCTCTCTCTCTCTCCAAATCTTGTATTGTATGTCGCCAACTTTATAAAAAAATCACAGCTTACTTTAATAAGGAATTCATTTGAAGACACGGTACATCGAGGGAAAGAAATGCGTCATTTTTCCTGAGGTGTTTGTTTGTAGCACGAGGGCGCAGCCCTGAGGGCTACAAATACACCGAGAGAAAAATGACTTTCTCTCCTGAAGTGTATACAAACGGAGTCAAAGGTACAGAATAATCAAAATATTATATTTCAAAAGTGATAGATACCCCAAGGTTGATATTTTACATCAAGGTATTAGCAAATAAGGCGGATAAGACCGCAATACCGACATTATTGTCAACAATCTACTTTCTCAGAAAATGACACCAACAGAACCAAGTGAACAATCAGCGAGCCAAAGAAATAGTGCATTCATCAAATCGAGGTGCTTCGAGCAATGCGCGCGCCGCGCCGTAACGAATTTGTGCTTCCAACAGCGCAACGTGATTTGAAATGTATAATCGGGAAAATATTTTATTCAAATTCACTAAATTATTGTTCCGAAATTCAAGAAAGAGCAATTATTATTTTCTGGAATTATATCTCAGTTTGTACTCTAACAATATTAGACTGATTAATTAACATTTATATACAAGCAGGAAACATCTAGGATTCTCGCTTCGACCGTCGCTGTTTCAAACTGGATGAAACGAGAAAAACCTTGCTGGTTATTAGTTATTACCACGGTTAGGTGAATCGGATTCCGCTCGCGCTGGCAAGAGCGTCACATCTAAGTGCACTCGATACGGGAATAGCAAATAATCGCATGCATAATTTGCAATAGCAAACAACGTTTAGGGTGGGTTTACAGAAAGGAAATCAAATATTTAATTACGATTAACTATTTGATTGAGCTTAGAATTCGTTTTGCCATAGAAATCAAATTGTTAAACTAAGGGTGGGTTTACAGAAAGCAAATCAAATATTTAATTTCGAATGAAACTAATCACGATTAAGTTGCCATAAGAATTACATTGCGAACTGTCAAATTAACAACGTCATTAAAATTTGATTGCAATTAAATTTTCTGTAAACTGGCCCTAAGGCAACGCTAATTTTAATCGTAATTAAATATTTGATTTCCTTTCTGTAAACCCACCCTCAGTGTTTAATTTAATTTACTTAATTTGTAATTCGAAAATACGAAATTTTGTCTAAATTTAACAATTTCTTACGCGATGAAATTAAAATTTCGTCCGACGCTTATGGAGAAATGAGCCAGCGCAATGATCGTACATAAACATGCACAGTATAAGCGGCTACCCAGGCAGACTATTGCAGGCGGAATCTCATCCTCCTAACCCTGGTTATTACCTTTCAAATGAAATTTAATAAGCTAAGTTAATGGTGAGCAATTTGTTTATCTTTTATAATTAATCAATTGGTGTTAATATTGTATGGAATTGTTTGAATAATGTAATTTATTAACATTTTTGTGATAAAACCATGAACGTTTAAACCTCTTCAAATAGCAGACTCCGACAATAAAGGTGATTTTCTTGAAACTTTCCTTACACAGTTCTATATTATTTTGACATGATCACCGAAAGAAGAAAACACACTTATTAATTTCACCAGAAAAAAATATGTTATAATTTTAAAAAATCATCGATAGAGCGTAAATCGCACTATCTTTGCGTTTAGTCTTGTTGGTCATTGGGATTGCGATGGAGTTCTCGAGTTACTCTTTTACTGATGAGGCCCCAACTAGGGCCGACATAGCTACACAGGGGCTGCTCGGCGCCCTATTGCAATCCAGCGGAGTTGCAGCCAAAATTTTGCGAGTTTGCAATGACATGCTAATTGTCCGCACTGGCCATCTCGTGCGTGGTAGCTTAATGACGCAGCAGTATAGTTGCGAATTTGCTAATCTCAGCACAATTAGAAGTCAGAAAATTATCGCGCGGAATCGTGGCTATGTGGTAATTTTAATATTATTTGTAATAAGAGGGACATAAAAAAAGAAAACTGACTTTTGACAAGAACAAATAAAAGAAAATCAATTTCGGTGTTAGGTACGAATAAGGCATTGGTTTATGCAATTCTTTTCCTAACCCAATCCGTATCTCTTACGATTTAGGAGTGCACTCCATTTAAAACAGCCGGTATAATATGGAAAAATTTCCAAGGAATTAAAACAGAGTTACTGGTGGCGCCAAAGTTTTAACATAAACGTAATCGGTGCGCTTGTATGTATTTTATTCAGTAATGACTTTACGAAGTTCTAATGGAATTTGTGCGTGACAAAGTACGTTAATATTGGGTGTACAAACAATTCAGTAAACTAAACGTTAAAAGGTACAAACAAGTTCGTCTGGTGTTTTATTTAAATCTTTCCAGGTACACAACATTTATTGTCGTAGTTCAAGCAGCAAAGGATATAATAATACTGTTGATCAGCAATTTATTCCAATTTTGTTTACTGTAATGGATTTTGTACAAAAAGTGTAGTAATCTAAAATCAATATTGTAGCGAATTAGCTTTGTAAGCGTTAGTCTTAAATGTACAGGGTGAATGAAACAATAACTGACAAAATAAAACCAGCAAGAGAAGCTATGACACATATTACGGGAAAAATGTTTAAAATATTTCTCTTCTTTTTGTTGATTTATTATCTACTAAGTTAAATATTACATATGAATTACACGTTAAAACGTGTAATTTTAGACATTTTACTTTTGTTAAACTTTATTCCAACTTGTAATATAAAAATTCTTTGATATCTTAATCTTTAAGTGCATGTGAATTTTTTTTAGTTCCTCCCAGTTTTACTGTTAGTTTTGTTTGTTTTAGGTTTTATAATTAATTATTTACCACTATCGCTTGATGGTAGTAGCTTTTCTTTTTTTAATATTTAATTCGCTAGCTATGTTCAGAGGTAAAAGTTTTATAAATTCTGAATATTACACACTCTTAACCCCTACTTAACTTTAAGCTCTAAAGAAATAAAATAAAATAAATATTTTCATCAAATTTTTTATCCTGATCATCCATAATGCCGCGCCGGTCAAATACAAATTTATACTGACATCTATGAAATTTAGAGGATAAGTAACGCGTATTAATATTAAGTAGGTTGGACATTGCATTATTGTCTTTTACTTGAAGGTCTTGTTTATATTTAAAAAAATGTTCTACATGATAACGATAAATATTAGAAATATCATAATAGAATATTACGCAAAAAGTGTAGAAAAGTTAAGTTTTACTAAACGAGTTTGGCTTGTTTAAGTATGAGTGAGTGTAGCGAGCGAGTAAATTTAAAAATGTTTAATGTAAGTGACGTTAATCACTGTCACATTAATAACTGTCGCAATTGATGGATGAAAAATAATAGTAGTTAGTATGCTGCTATACAGTAATTGTTGCTGTGTTATAAAGTAATCCATTACTGTACGATTTTGAGGATATTAATATGATACGTTGTGTATGAAATGCGAAATAGTATTTTTTCTACTTTGCGTTCACAATGAACTCATTGTGACACCAAAAACAGTTTCACAATGAAGCTCATTGTGAAACTGTTTTTGGGGAAATTATTATTTATTTGTTACTTAACAGAATACTCACAATGAAGCTGGATAAGACAAATTAATAACTGGTTAATGTGACTTTTGATTAAAACGAAAGGTTTTCAGTGTTGCCACGCATTACAACTAAAATTCCCCATAAACTAAGGAGATCAAATTTTTGAGAGTATTTTTCATTTTTTTGTTCAATAAGTGACGCAAAGTAGAAACAATAGTATATTATACACGTTTCACAAGAGGCATTGTAACACTCGTTCCGTTGGGACACTCCTAGCTCGCTACGCTTCGCTAGTCGTACCCCAACCCCACTCGTGTTACAATAAGCCTTCTTGTGAAACTTGTATAATAATACACTATTATAATACAAGTACAGTATGAGCATAAATGTTTGAGGACAAGTTGAATTTCCCGCCTTTCAATATTTTTCTTAAGTTGGTCAAATGCATAGGTTACAAAAAAAATAGGCAAGTAATTTGTTTATTTTAAATACAAGAAGCGGCAATAACTACTGACAGGTACGCAAACGCGCCCCATTTTGTCTTATGAATTCTTGGAGCCGGTTGCAAAATTTACACAGGCGACACTGAACAAAAATTAATTTCTCAGGACGGCCACACACAAAGAGTAAAAATTACTGGATAGAGACGCGGGAAATTCAACTTGTCCTCAATCATTTATGCTCATACTGTACATAAGAAAGCCTTTAAAGCATGCGCGACGGGTTTAACGGCGCAAGTGGCTGTTTAGATTTTTCGCCTCCTACCCACTCTACATTAGGCGGTGACGCTGCGCCTTTTGCTCGGCCGATGCACTGCTGCGTACAATGATTTAGTAGTTAGATACGCCATACTGCAGTGATCTGTTAGACCCAAGATAACCTCTAAAATGGCAATGTTCATATCCCACAGCGCCAGTGGCGGTTTATTCTTAAAGGGAGCAAAATCGTTATGTACCATAAGGATATTATTTAGATTTTAGACCAAACTCACATATGAATTTTCAGTTTCATAATGAGAATCATATACTGGAATTTTAACGCGAAGTTTTTATAAATTCCACACTTTTTTACAAACCTTGAAATGAATATGTGACGTGTTATGTTTGAATTTGCCGCTAAGAAAACGTGGCAACAAAGCTCGCCCGTCGCGTCCCGTCTTGTTTGGCAATCCCGTTCCTCCTCGTTCCTCCTACAAAGGGGGAAAAACTCGCGTGATGTGGACACGCAACATTCATTGGTTATGAGGCATCACGTGATAGTATCTTCGACGGTCACTGGTTACCGCTCTAACAACGCCGCGATCTTAGCGCCTTTTATGCAGTCTTGTTCTCGTTATCTTGGTATGTAGTTGAGTGTTGGTATACTATCGAGATTTTTGCTCTGCAAGTGAGAAAAATCAACAGACGGCTGTGCCGGAATTAATCTTACACCAGCGAACGAGCGTTGGGGCTTATTTTTAATCCCATTCCAAGCCTGGGAGCTTTGTAAATCTCATGTA
This sequence comes from Dorcus hopei, assembly GCA_033060865.1. Taxonomy (NCBI): domain Eukaryota; kingdom Metazoa; phylum Arthropoda; class Insecta; order Coleoptera; family Lucanidae; genus Dorcus; species Dorcus hopei. The sequence continues at coordinate 42,429,873 of CM065420.1, forward strand.
AAATACATCGAGTAATGGCGGATGCCAATATGGTCGCTAATGACGTTGTTTCTTTTTGCGCAGGCTTTTATTGGATCCGACGCTTATTTTTACGTTCTATTTTTGTCTGGGACCTACTTCACGAGGTAGTCTCATATCTAACCCACGCTTTCGGGTATTGATTGCACTGCTCTCTGGAGACCGATCCAAGTCAAGACAACTTTCGTATTTTCGGTGATCCGACGACGACGCGAGGGAAGGACCGGGTAGCCATCTTGACGGATCCTGTGTAACCGGTTTGAACGGGATAGCCGACGTTGGACATGGTCAACAGAGGGCGTCGTAACTACCAACTGCACTTCGGTTGGTAATTTTGACCTTATCTTACCGACTGTACGTTGTCAATAAGGTTAAGGTATTTCCAGTTTAATTTATTTTGACATATCGTGAATCGGTTTGTTTTTTTAATCGCATAACCGAGTAGTGAGAGCGAATTTGTGAGTAAACCACATTATTGTAAAGAAGTTAAATTATCGTGTACACTTTTTATGTATTGTACCTTTGTTCAACATAGTTAATGTTATTTAATTAAAGTTTAAGTTAATTTTTGCTATTGCGTTTGTGTTTACATCTTAACGTACCAGTGAGTTAAATAAGCCTCTATTTGCTTTTGATTTTCTGCCGATTTAGTCGATTCGGAGACGTCGACAAAGATTGTTTACGTTCAGTTTGTTTATTCAAGAATGTCCTGGCGCCCTTTTGTAATTTTACCACCTTAATTAACTCACCCCCATCTAGACTGATTGCTAATCGAGGGGAACAGCTGATACGTTAGTCAGCAGAGCTTGCCATCTGTCAAGGTAGGTATGAGGCAAGTCATTTAAATTTAAATTTGGTGACAGACGCTCATAGTTTGTTTACAATCAGAATTACAACTCTTCCACAATGCACGTAGAAATGAACCAATCAGAGACTGTCCGCAGTAAACAAGCACAGAGGTTATGTTTTATGTTGGAGCCAAAAATTGCCACCTAAAGGCATTTCTAATTGTACTATTTCATTGGCTGCGTACGTTGTTACACCGAGCGCAGGACACTGGAATTTAGATTTGTGATTGTGGTGGGAGATATTTGCTGATGTTTCAATTTTTTTCGCCTAACTCTGTTATATGTAGTATGTACTCCTCCTCTCCCCATTTCTACTGATTGTAAGTCTTTGGCAAATTATTACGTAACACCTTATATGTATACATATTGTATGTATATTTAATATACCATAACTTTATTGGTGAACGCCCAATTCACTGATGATGTATGGAATAAATATCTGTCCGAACAAATATTTCTCGAATACATGTTTCCAAATTAATTATTTTGTATGCCACTGCATATTTAGCTCTTCTTGAAGTTTAATTAAACTTGTAAATTCCAAACAGATAAAATTTAGTACATAGTACATACTCGTATAATTAACACCATCGAATGTTATTTTGCTGGTTTGCAAAATAATTTCAATTAAGCGCAGTTTGTAAGAAATTAATAGTATCAAACTGAAGTCGCTCTTATGTCTAATAATAATTAAAAATATGCTGACGTTCGCGAACTCGGATTTGTTTTCTTTTTAAAGAAAATTATAGGTACACGACATATCATTTGTTCGATTTTAATTTGAAAAGTACAAGGTCCGGCGAAATGTATGACTTATTTTAAACAATTTATAAAATCTTGTTTATTTAAATTAAAAATTAAACAACTACACAGTTATAGGTATACTATAGGGATGGAGTTTTATGTTTCTAAAGTGTCATGCTTTAAAACTGTCATTTTCTTCAGCAATATACTCTTCTAAACGCTTACAATAACTTTGCTTAAAATGAGGAATGGAACTGTACTAACTGCATTTTTTAATATTCTTCTCAATTTTTCTAAGTTTCAAGGCTTATTTACGTGTACTTTACTTTTTAAATACTTCGGAAGAATGGAAATTAGAGATTGAAAATTCCTGTAATCTTGAAGACCAAAAGTTGCACCGTTTTTTGAAATCAATCTGATACGAAAACTTTTCCACAAAACTTCAAATTGATTCTAACAGTGTGACGTCTTTTTGGAAACAATATTTTTTCACTTTTCCTTTTCTTTATGGAATAAGGTTTTTTGAGGCGTTTCAGTGCGCCGTTACCATCTGACTATTTTTTGCAAGAAAATAAGGTGCTACCAACAGCGACAAACAACTATCACATAATAAAGCAATATCTCCAAAGCTCACTATTTAATTTAAAAATATTACCATTGCTTATACCGTGAATTTATTTTATCATAAAACATTACTGTTACGAGGCTGTTACGTACCAATCTGAGAATCCATAGCAACATTTATAATTTGTAAATTAAACTATCCTTTTTAAAATAGAACATGAGATGACAGCTGTCATGAATCTGTTCTATTATTAGTGATTTCGATATACTTGTACTACAAAATATAGCGACTCTTTCAATTACATTAGATAAGTTTATTCTTGTTTAAAATAAGTAAACTTAAAACATAAGGAAAACAGAAATTCTTTAATTCAAAACAAACACCACAACAAATTTTCAAAAATTTCCTTATTTGCCTCCACGCAATATCCTAAACGATTATAAAATTTGTTAATTGCATTAGTTACTTGTCCAGAGGTAATTCTTCCTGATCCTGATACATTTTCACTAACTTTCTTCGCCTGACAGATGTTCCAAATTAAAATGGACAAATTTTATTTGATAGGACATTAGAAACCCTAACGACAACGATCAACAACATTTTTAAAAATTGGAATTAGTTTCCATAGTAATATGAACAGCAATGTTTCATATTAAAATGAAATCACGGTATATTTCGTAAAAAAGTCAACTTTTTTTGTCCGCGACTGTACATACGATATTTTTCAAAATTTTAGTGTGATAACAGGTAATAAAACAAAAGTCTCAAGTGTTCCAAATTTGAGGTAACTAAAAGCAGGTTCTCGTTTTCCTGCAGGTACATACAGGGTGACTGTTAATTATACCGACAAAATGAAGCCACGAGAAGAAGCGATGTCTGAGAGTATGGGAAAACTGTTAAAAAATATTAACTTACATAGCACCCTAAAAATGATAAAAATCATGAAACAAAATGAAAACTAGAATTATCTCACAAACCGTAGGTTTTACGTATGGGACTTTCTTTGGGAAAAAGGTAGCAAATTTAATTCTACATCGGTCGATTTCGCATACGCGAAAAAAGAAGTAAACATCCTGCAAAAATTAGTGTTACAATTAGAAGGAAGAGTGGACGATCAAACATTTATTATAGAAAAATCGTTGAAGGAAAAGACTCAGCCTTCAACACCAAAAATACCATACGCCGATAAGGTAGCTAATAAAAAAAGGAGAATCGGTAATAGATTTGAATACACCCAAACCCAAGTCACAGACATCAATTAATCAACAAGTGAAGCAAGAAACGAATAAAGGAGTACCAGAAGAAACGCTTATAAAGAATGCAAGAATCAAGAAACACCAACAAAAATCTTTAGTAGGAACGAGTAATGACTGCAAAATTACAGCCCTTGAAAGGAGACGTTGGCTATTTGTTTGTAGGCTAGAACCGAAAACAACCCCTGAAGACATCAAGCAATTACTAACAAACAACTAAGTCCAAGCTGCGGAGTGTGAAAAATTATAAGTGATATCGAAAAATATATCAGCCTTTAAAGTTGGAATAAATTTCACCGACACAGAAAAACTTTTCCGTCCAGAAGTGTGGCCAAGGAACGCAATAGTACGATATTATAATCCCCGTAGATTAAAGGTGAATAAGGATTTTTTATCCCAGAAATAAAGGTACACCAAAAAAAAAGACGCTTTTAAATTAATGCATCTCAATGTGCAGTGCATCAGGAATAAAATCCCAGAATTAGACCTATCTATTAATACAAGAGCTCAAACCCAATATAATGTGTCTCAGCGAGACGTGGCTAACCAAGGAGGAGGCCGTAAATGCTAATTTATCTGGTTTTACTCTCGGAACTTATTTTTGTAGAGGGAAACATATTCATGGTGGCTCAGCCATATACACAAAGGATGAAATGGACTTTAAAGTAATCGATCTTAACGAATACTGTCAGGAGATGCACATTGAGGCATGTGCAGTCATTGTATCGGTACAAGAAATAAAAATAGTGGTCATCTCGATTTACCGCCTCCCATCAGGAAATTTAGAACTCCTCATATACAGGCTGTTACAAATTCGAGGCTCACCATTGGGATCTCGGAAACGGTAAGAGATACGAAGTCGGTTAAATTGGGGCAAAGTTGCGTATTTTGGTGCTGAATAATATTCTGTTCTGAAAAATCTTCTACGATTTGTAGTTTTTGAAATATTTCCAAAAAACAAGAAAACGTAATTTTCTTTTTTCTTTTTTTCTGAAGTTATTATTGCAGGGATCATAACAAAATTAATATATTATACAGGCACTTTTTTCAGCTCTTTACGATGATATCATTAGATTTTACTTAAAACGTTTCGTCTCGTTCTGACCATCATCAACTTCATTTTTTCTTATGGGCGCTACATTGGGTTTTAATACCAATGAATAGATCTATTTTTTCTGATGCTTTTCCATATATCACACATCCCTATTTAATAATTTGAAACAGCTGGAAATGCAAGAAATTGTTGAAAATAACACTGCAACGAAAAACATGGTATGCAATGAAAACAAAAACCAAAAAATGCTTGATATACTTTCGGAGTTTTATTTCGTTTATCACAAAAATAGATTTTTGAAAAATTTTTAGATATAAAAATGAAGGATGTGAATACAAGAAAGACGTAGACTTTTAAAACGTATTGTGCTGACAGCAACAATTTAGTAATAGCAAGAGAAATTTACTTCCAACAGTGACGATGACGCAGTATTTAACTACTTTCGTGATTAAATTATACATTTTTATGATTAAAGCAAGAAAGTATTACAAGAAATTATGTCTTTAAAAATCTCTCATTCTTGTAAATTTAAAAATGTATTGTGCTAACAACAATTTAGTAATAGCAAGATAAATTTACTTCCCATAATACCCAAAAAGGTGCCATCCACACAGAACAATATTATTAAGTTAGATGGAAACATTGCACTTTATGGATATTTTCATAAAACTCGAAGGACTTATCGAGATCGCCTTAATGATGATGAGAATGAAAAATTATTAGAAGAGGTAATTCATAGTTATTTATAAAATGTTTAAAATTATGAGACTACAGGAAAGAATGTTTCCTCGAGCAGTAACATCTTTTAAGATACGAGTTTTCTAAAGACATGCGCATAATTTAATTTGATATTTTCTAGCTTTTTAATAATAATAATGTATAATTTAATTACAAATCTAATCAAATATTGTTTTGTAGTTGTCTTTCTGGATACTGTTGGAAGGAAATTTCGCTCGCTATTATTTCGTTGTTGTTAAGACCACAAACATTTTTTAAATTTTCTTGGATACATAACATTCATTTTTAGATCTAAAAATTTTACTAAAATTGCCTTTTGTGATATATGAAATAAAACTCCGAAGGTATATCAAACTTTTCTGGTTTTTATTTTCACTGCATACCATGTTTTTCTTTGCAGTGTTATTTTTACTAATTTCTTGCATGTCCAGCTGTTTCAAATTAATAAATAGGGATGTGTGGTATACAGGCTGTTACAAATTCGAGGCTCACCATTGGGATCTCGGAAACGGTAAGAGATACGAAGTCGGTTAAATTGGGGCAAAGTTGCGTATTTTGGTGCTGAATAATATTCTGTTCTGAAAAATCTTCTACGACTTATAGTTTTTGAAATATTTCCAAAAAACCGAGAAACGAAACTTTCTTTTTTATTTTTTTCTGAAGTTATTATTGCAGGGATCTTAACAAAATTAACACATTCTACAGGCACTTTTTTAAGCTCTTTACGATGATATTATTAGATTTTACTTAAAACGTTTCGTCTCGTTCTGATCATCATCAACTTCATTTTTTCTTATGGGCGCTATATTGGGTTTTAATACCAATGAATAGATCTATTTTTTCTGATGCTCTTCCATATATCATACATCCCTATTTAATAATTTGAAACAGCTGGAAATGCAAGAAATTGTTGAAAATAACACTGCAACGAAAAACATGGTATGCAATGAAAACAAAAACCAAAAAAAGTTTCATACACCTTCGAAGTTTTATTTCGTTTATAATAAAAACAGATTTTTGAAAAAAATTTAGATATAAAAATGAAGGATGTGAATCCAAGAGAGACGTAGACTTTTAAAACGTATTGTGCTGACAGCAACAATTTAGTAATAGCAAGAGAAATTTACTTCCAACAATGACGATGACGCCTTACTTTCATAATTACTTTCGATTACTTTCGTAATTAAATTATACATTTTTATGATTAAAGCAAGAAAGCATTACTAGAAATTATGTCTTTAAAAATCTCTCATTCTTGTAAATTTAAAAATGTATTGTGCTAACAACAATTTAGTAATAGCAAGATAAATTTGCTTCCAATAATACCCAGAAAGATGCCATCCACACAGAACAATATTATTAAGTTAGATAGAAACATTGCACTTTATGGATATTTTCATAAAACTCGAAGGACTTATCGAGATCGCCTTAATGATGATGATAATGAAGAATTATTAGAAGAGGTAATTCATAGTTATTTATAAAATGTTTAAAAATATGACACTACAAGAAAGAATGTTTCCTCGAGCAGTAACATCTTTTAAGATACGAGTTTTCTAAAGACATGCGCATAATTTAATTTGATATTTTCTAGCTTTTTAATAATAATAATAATGTACAATTTAATTACAAATCTAATCAACTATTGTTTTGTAGTTGTCTTTCTGGATATTGTTGGAAGGAAATTTCGCTCGTTATTACTGAATTGTTGTTGTTAAGACCACAATAAATTTTTAAATTTACGTCTTTCTTGGATTCATAACATTCATTTTTAGATCTAAAATTTTTTCAAAAATCTGTTTTTACGATAAACGAAATAAAACTCCCAAGGTGTATCAAACTTTTTTTTGGTTTTTGTTTTCATTGCATACCATGTTTTTCGTTGCAGTGTTATTTTCAACAATTTCTTGCATTTCCAGCTGTTTCAAATTATTAAATAGGGATGTGTGATATATGGAAAAGCATCAGAAAAAATAGATCTATTCAATGGTATTAAAACCCAATGTAGCGCCCATAAGAAAAAATGAAGTTGATGATGATCAGAACGAGACGAAACGTTTTAAGTAAAATCTAATAATATCATCGTAAAGAGCTTAAAAAAGTAGAATGTGTTAATTTTGTTAAGATCCCTGCAATAATAACTTCAGAAAAAAATAAAAAAGAAAATTTCGTTTTTCGGTTTTTTGGGAATATTTCAAAAACTACAAATCGTAGAAGATTTTTCAGAACGGATTATTATTAAACACCAACATACGCAACTTTGCCCCAATTTAACCGACTTCGTATCTCTTACCGTTTCCGAGATCCCAATGGTGAGCCTCGAATTTGTAACAGCCTGTATAACATATCGGCTATATTGGATAATCTATGGAAAAAAGCTGACTACATAATAGGTACTCTGTGGTGACCTTAACATCGATGCATTAAAAAAGGGAATAGATTCCTGAATACTAACAGATGTGTTTAACTCCTTTAATCTGCACAACAGACATGAAGGACCTACTAGAATTCATGAGAATAGAAACAAAATACTATCGAAAACAGCAAAATAATGAAAAGCTACAAAATAATACGAATGGTTAACGAAGAAAATTTAAATAGTCTGCGCAACGAGTTAAGACAGCTAGATTGGTCTGCGATTTTAAGTGGTGATGTTGATTACTCATTTAATACTTTCTTCGAAACATTTCTATGGTACTTCAACTTACATTGTCCTAGGAAAAAGGTAGAAGTTAAGAGCAAGGGCCAACAAAAAAGAAAATAGATCACAGACGAATTGATCAACGAAGGTAACGAATTGCGAAATCTTTTCGACCTAATAAAGTCCACAAGAAATGCAGAATTACACGAACTGAAAATCTTTTCAATCTAATAAAGTCCACAAGAAATGCAGAATTACACGAACTGTATCAACAAGAAAAAGGCACATAAAATTAATACAATAAACGCAAAACAGAACTATTACCGACATGAAATTGATACTGCGGAAAATAAAAACATTAAAATCTGGGATATTGTGCGAACAGAAATTGGAAACAAGAAGAATAAGAAAAGAATCACGCTAGAGGAAAACAATGAAATTAAAGAAGATCCAAAAGACGTGGCGGAAATTTTTGGACAGTACTTTTCAACAATAACCAAAGATAAACTCCAGGACCATTTCAATGGGGCTACTTCACAGGAATGCACGACTTCTGTAAGCGTCCAAAACTCATTATTCTTCACAGAAGTTTCTCGAGAAGAATTAAGAAAAACAATTAAAGCTTTAAAAGACAAGAAAAGTGTAGGTGCCGACGGAGTGTCAACCAGAGTGATTAAAATGTTAAGCGACGCATTAATAGAACCATTGCATTTTCTAATTAACTTATCAACTCGAAAAGGCATTTTTCCTACTAGTTTAAAATTAGCTGTAATTATACCAATCCTAAAAAAAGAAAATTATAATGATAAAGAAAATTATAGACCTGTAGCACTGCTGAGCATCTTCTCGAAAATCATGGAAAGAATTGTTTGTGACAGGTTACTAAACTATTTTAATAAATTTCAAATTCTTTCGGACACTCACCATGGTTTTCGAGAGGGGCGCTCAACTGAATCTGCAGTAACTAATATAGTAGACTTTATAAATAAGGAACTCGACAGCGGTAGTTGCGTAACAAGCCTATTTTTCGACATATCACGTGCATTCGACACGGTAAACTCAAAATTTGTAGAATGTAAATTGTATCAACTAGGGGTTCATAGTAGTATCTTAAATTGGATAATATCATTTTTAACCCGAAGGAAAATAACGGTACTGGTAGACGGCACACGCTCTCAAGAATATGATGTAAAGTTGGGAGTCGCTCAGGGTTCGAGACTGGGACCGTTAATATTTTTAGTATTTATTAATGATATGACACGGTTTATTTCAGAGGGATTGTTATCTAATTTTGCTGATGACACGTCGATTACCGTTTCGGGCCCAAATCCTGAGCGTCTTCAAACCAAGATAAACCGCGTCAAGGATGAAATGATGGAATGGTGTAAGAAAAACATGCTACCCTTCCACGGCCTCTATGGAGGTAATCTAATTTGAACGGGAAGGTTAAGGCGAAACACTACACTTACCGTGCGAAAGGCGCAGCTGAACGGTGTATAACACCTGGTTACCCACGGCTAACTCAATGGAGGAGGGTCGAGGTTCTCCAACAGTAAAGGGGTGGTCTCAGTATTTATAAGGCGCCAGGAAACGGAGAGATTACCTAGGTGTCTTCTGACGAAGCAGTCGTTTCCATCAACTTCGGCACAGCTGATGGTGACGTCTCTCATGCGGTAGTTGTAGGGGTTAGAGTCAAGGGGGTATGGATCATTGACACACACACACACACACAGCCTAACCAAACATCGTCATCAAATTTAAACATGTAACTTTATTGCTTTCTCTATGTTCGGACACAGCAAATAAATGAGGTATAAACTAGTTAAATTTAACAGAATGAACTTGCAAATATTACAAGTAGGAACAGACCTGTTCGTACAGCTGAATGCAAATATGTACAGTTCTTTCGCTCGATCTTTGCAGTTACGTCAGAAAATTATCGACTCAATATGACAAATTTATAAATTCTATCATTGTTTTAACATACGTATTAGATAAGGATAAAAGAATATGTTGATTTCGTTTCTCGAATCGGTGAAGTGTGACGTGACTGCAAAGATCGAGCAAAAGAACTGTATGTTCTGATCACGTTAATAACTATTTGTCTAAAGTGGCACATAAGCCTTTGCTGTAACTTTCATTAACAATATATGACCAAAAATGAATTCTAAATATACAAATAAAGTTGTCGAACGATAAACGAAATAATGAACGATAATTGAAGAGCTTTACGCGGAGTGATACGGAAATAACTTTTGAGCTCACGCCGCGCAAAATGTAAAATAAAATAAAAATCGTGACCTTGGTTGTCCGGAGCGTCGCAGTCGTTGTTAACTAGGAGTCGACTTCAATACAGAGGCGAACGTCTAAATGAAAGTCGGAAGCTCCACCAATATGCCTATGATTGGTTACAGGTTCCTCAAAATTGCTTTCCGCGTCGCAAGCCGAGGTCTGACGTCACACGGCTCTATCTACGAACACGATGGTCGGAGATTCACACGTTAGGCCTGGGAATCCCAAACTATTCGCTGAGGATGGCGGTTTAGATAATGAACTAAATCAAGCAGCAATAGCACGAAAAAGGAACCAAAACAAGAAAACCTAGAAGTAACGAGAAATAGCACGCATTAGATTCGTAATGGCGGATCGAAGAGGGTGCGACTTACCTAGAATTTATTAGGTTTCGACAAAAGTATTCAGAATATACTTTTCACGTTGAAATGCGGGGAAATTCCGGCATTAGCCGTCGACACGGTGGAATTGCCTCAAAACCACCCTTCAATTTCCAACAAAGCACAAAAGCACCAAGTTTCCAAAAACACGACTGTACGTACCCGCAATTTATTCAACAGTGACCAAGCAAACATGGCCGAATCATACCCTTCCTTCTTGTACGCTGCATCCGCCAATAAGAAACGTGTATTTCAAAAAACGTCACTTCCACCTTAAAGTTCTAGAAGAAGCTATCGCCAACGATCTAGATCTTAATCGGCAGCATGCCCACGACATCTAACGACTAAATTACCAACTTAAAATACGAAATACGCGACCAAATCCGCCTTTCAAATTAAAATTTAGTTAATTATTATAAATTCAACGTTGAAAACGCTAACGAAAAATCTGACTGTAACAAACAGTGTGATACTAAATAGTAATAAAACAGTTGTACTCAACTTTTCGAGGAATGAAAGACATAGCAAAGACTATTCTCTATTCTTGGGTATAAGACTTGATGGTGGGCTACACTGGAGCTTTCAAATAGAAACGTATGCAAGAAACTAAATGCGGCATATTTCGCTATCTCTAGATTAAAAAATGTGCTCGATAGAACATTACTGTTAAAAGTGTACTATGCACTGGTTTACCCACACTTAATGTACCATATAATTTGCTGGGGCAGAGCAGTGAATGCAGGCAGAGTATTTATAACGCAAAAGCGTATTCTAAGGCTCATCTTTGACTTATCGATAACCGACAGCCTCAGAGAAATCTTTCGGACACGTAACTTACTGACACTTATAGGCATATATGTATACAAATGTGCAATATTTGTACATGAAAACACAGGAATTTTCGATAAAAATAATACAAACCATAATTACAATACCCGACATGCAAATGACATGCGAGTAACACATCATAATACGACATTGTACGAAAAATCACCATCATATTCCTGTATTATCATATACAATAAACTTCCCACTACACTTAAGGCTTTTAACTTAAAAATGTTTAAGATTAAGTTAAAGAAATACCTATCGATAAGAAGTTTTTATACTCTGTCAGAGTTCATGAACAGTAATGATTAAGCCACTAATTGTCTCTTCTCCCTTTTTTTTCTTTTCTGTTTTTCTTTTGTATCTTTGACGAAGCCATATCAAAAATGATCAAAGGCAAATAAAGATTATTATTATTATAGGTACGGGGTGTTTCATCAGAAAAACTTGAAATACTTCACTTCTAAATTCAGCACAAAGAACTGCCAGCCATCAACAATCTGCGTAGTCTTCAGGTTTGGTTAATATAGTGTTACTTAGCTTAAAGCATGTGTAATTACACACTAATAACTGATAGTGAAGACTCTTCAATTAAGCAAGTTAAAGGCAATTTAATAAGGACCTGCATTTAAGATATTATAGTTAAGACTTAACTATAATGTCTTCCACATTGTGACTTTTCATATTGTTAAAGATTTGAAAATGATTGACCAAAACATGTCATCTTTACAACTTCTTTGATGAGCCGAAAATAAACAGCTTTTACATGACGGCGTTTTTTAGTGACTTAAGGCAAATACTTTTCCAAATTTTTCTTATTTCAATAGTCACTAACATCATGGATAACCCATTATATTTAAGATGCTTCCTCGTTGACGGTATTTATCTCGGTAAATACTAGGTTTAGGTATAGAAATATGTTAATAAAATATTTTCCAAAAATCAAAATTCGTATTAATATATAGGGCATTCCATTTGAAATATTAAAGGTACTTGCTAACACTTGTAAAATGAACAACCTGTGTATTTTTTTTTTATTAGAGGATGACAGCTTTCGATTTTTTTCTATATTAAATGGTTTAAAAGCCACAAAAGAAAACCATGCTCATACCTATCATCAAATAATAAAACACTTTTATGTGGGTATTTATTTCGTTCATTAGATCCTCTAATTTTTAACCAGGGACGCATAGTCGTTTAGGGGCTTATTTTTGAATAATTACATATTTCTCGAAAACTAAAGTACCTAGAAAGAATTTTTTTAAATATTTTCGCCTACTCTTGGACATCGCTTCTTATCATGGTTTTTCTTTGGCAAAATAATTGTCAGTCATCTTGTATTTTGGATAAGGAAATGAATTTTCTTGTAATAAATATTTGGGAAAAACTCGTAATTAAGTTTAGTAAAGTTTTCTTTTGCGTTTCAGATAAAACTTTGCTAATAGAACAAGCTTAAATCTCCCCTGTTCTATACTTATATTACTTGATTGCTTTAGTTCCCATTGAAGTTTTCTTATTTTACATTTATTTTAAAGCAGCTCGTTAATATACTTTAGGAATTAAAGTCATACAAGAAACTGAAATTACCGTCTCAACATTTTCAGAACACAAGTGGTGCTGCAAATAACTGATGCAGGGAATTCGAAATTCTTTATTGTTTTCGTTTTCTTTTTCTCGTCTTAAATTAGATAAATAAAAATTCTTGTTCCTAAAGGAACAGTAAAACTTCCAAATAAGATTAAAATATTTCATGTAGCAATCCATAAATTTGACCATCAGGAAGTTTTATCAGAGATGGTTTGGCCGAGAGGTGAGTGCACGTTACGACCGGCGGCGAAAGCAGGAGGGAAGGAAGTAATCGCTAGATGGAGACAGTGTCGCTGTTTTATGACCCAACTAAGCACTGCTTCCTGACTGCCGCATATATCCGGTCCCGAACTGCCCTGTATAATTCCGGTGACGCGTGTTTTACAACGTATTTGGAATACGGAGACTGTGAAACGTCTATTTTGCATTGCCAAGTAGTTAGAAGAGTGTTGCCTTTATACAAGCAGCGGGAGACTTGTATGTGTGTTTGCTTCTAGCGAGAATTTGCTGCAGCATAACATGAACTCCAAATGTACAGGAAAAATTTGCACTACCGTTCCATCGAGAGGAATGTGCTTCTTTTAAATTCGGACTCTATACTAAATTACTCAAGAACAAATATCCTATGCGGAGCTTAAGTTCTTAATTAATATGGAGAGTCAGTACTTTTAGCTACACCACTCGCAAACAAGATCGGTTAATCAAGAAAAAAAGGGTTTATCTTAAGGAACAAGGGTGAACCTGACCCTTTAATAGCTCTGCCGGAATAGCGGAAGGTGAAAATTTTTGTTATGGGCAACCAACCTTATTCTCCTTTAAAGAAGCCTTCTCTAAACGTCGAATCTCAATTCAGCTGTCTATTGTTATTGACCAATAAATATAACTAACATATACAATAGTCTAATATGTGACAAATCTTAAAGTAAGTGTAGCAAAAATGATTCAAACTATAAATAATTGACCCATACAAAAAAAATAATTTAACATTTCGTTAGTTAAATACGAAAGTGACCCAATATACTACAAATATTGTCCACTGACAATCAAAATAAAAATTAATGGATATATTCCATATAGTACGGTAGGATGGTTTAATCAATACGATACGATACGATACGAAATAATAATGATTGTTTCTTACTCAATCCTGACGATAACTTGGCTTACATTCCATTTAAACGACACCGCTGAAGTTTGGTTGCGCTCTGAATAATCAGAAACGACCCCGCAAAAAGGAAATCTTGTCCTGTAATATCTTCAGACAACCACGCAGATATTGAATTTTCTTTCCAGGAACGACCACGCAAAAAAAGGAACTCCTGTCCGGTAGTATCTTCAAACAACAACGTAGTAAGTAGTAAGGAAATTTCCGATCAGAAAAACTCTTCAGGTAAGAAAAACTCTACGTAAATAAAAAATGAGTCTCAGAAAATATATTCCTAATCAACAAACTAAAAATACACTGTACTTACAGTCTTTTGCTAGTTTTTCTGAGCGAGAACTTGAACGAAACATGGCTTGGATGTAAACGGTATGCAGTTGAAAAGCGATCTAAGGAGAATGACTCAGCAGGGCTTACGAAGTAGTAAAATTGCCAAACTGGAATATCTCAAACCCATTCAGCTCCAATAAACTGCAAAAATTTGGAGACGCAGGCAACGCGTCTGCAATGGCGTACCAGCACAAAAGGAATCACCCTGATATCGAAAAGGACGGAAGTCTTCCTTTTGTAGTTCCCTACGTCAAAGATTTACTACGCAATTTCCGCATACGTCATCAAGAAGCAGCGATCAATAATATTGACTAAAATGACCATGTACGACATCTACAGATTAATTTCCGAAGCTTAAAAACAAATGATTTAAGAAGAATAGCGAAGTCCGTATTACTATCTGAAATTAAAACACAGGTTCTGAAAAATAAGGGCGTTAAAGTCATAATTACGAGATAAATTAAAAGAAAGAAACTGTGTTTTTTTGAATTTCATCAACAAATTAACAAGAAAATACGCAAAAAATATAATGTAATGGTCAGTAAAAAATGTGAACGTTACGTCTTTCTATAAAACAATACACAGGTGTTCCATTAGAAAAAATACTGACACATGCTGCCAATAGTTTATAGAACAGCCTGTACGTGTCAAAATAATTTTAGGCTATAGCACTCAATAGGCATAAACTGTTTGTGAAAAAAAATCCTGAAACAGGTAAATTTTTAATTTTAAAAGGATACGTTTTAGTGCATAAATCTTTTCTCGATTGGCATTTGTTTTTCCGCTGTGACGTCATCATTAATTTTTTTAAATGGCAACCCTAACTTTTTCATGCAAATTTCGATAGTCCTTCTTGTTAGCAAAATGGTGATATAAAAAATAGTACCTTACATGAGACACGCCCAGATACTCGCCATATTTACCTAATCTCAGTTTGCCGGGATTAGACTTCGACAAGCATTAACAATGCGAATAAATGCAGGGAGTGACGATTTCAAAATCCGGTAACCTGTTTACCGTTTATTTCCAACCAAGGCATTTTCGGCCAGTTGAATCTCTTAAAACAAAATACCACACCACGGCGCGCACCCGCTGCGTTCTAACTAAGAACTGACGAGGCATCATAGATAAATGTAACAAGATAGAAAGGAAACTTTTAACAAAAAATAGTAATACGAGTGAGTGGTACCATCTCTAGGCTTGGGGAAAAGCAGCGACACAAAGCGCGGGAGATTTAAGCGCTATAGAACACCTTGTAATCCAATTATCATTATTTATTAGTTTCTGTTTGATTCTGAAAAATAGTAACAGCTGAAATTGCTTAACATAACAATGAACGAAACCTAATCGCATGAAAGTGAAAGGTAAAATAGGATGTGCAAAAAACAAGTCATATTGAAAAGAAAAAAAAAACACTTTATTACATTACTACAACACACTACACCGAACTAATACCACAAACAAACTCTTTCAGCATTCAGCTGCACAATTTTCGCTTACAAATCGGCGAACAAACAACCGATACGATATGCAAGCGTAGATACGGCAGCGTGGTAATTTATGGTTATGTCTATAGGGTTATATTTATGGTTTACGCCGTGCATTCTGCATTACCGTTGGAGGGGTAGTGATATACGCCACACTAGCGCTTTTTCCACCTCTAGCGGCTTGGGGAAAAGTATTCAACGTGTTTCATCTTTTATAATTTAAGTGCGCACCCCCTGCGAGGCATGCAGTTTCGACGCATCTAAAAATGGACGGGCAATATAAAGAGGGGGTTGATAGAAAAAGACAGTTGACTAGCATGGGAAATGAGGGAGACAAAACGATTCCGTGTTGCTTAGTGTAGGCTCTTGTTTAATGGCGCAACAAATTAAACGCGTGTAGCAAATAACGGTATTTTTGTGTTCCTACGCACTACAGGCTGACTCCAAAAACTGAGAATGATCTTAACGAGATTTTCACTCGTAACAACTCCCTCCTTACTTAAAAGGAATTTTACCTGAAAGGGAGAATTTCTTCCGTAAGTTAAAAGTGAAGTGTGGAAAAATTTTGACAGAAGACAGACTACCAAAGAGACTCATTCGTGGGGCAACCTTAATCTCGCAAACAATACGAAAAAAATAAAATAAAATAAAATAATCTCGGACGGAAAACACGGTTCACAAACCGTGGGAAAAATTGGTCCGAAGACGTCAACAAACATCTCTATCGAAGGTCAAATCCGAGAAATGACTTCAAAGTCAAAGTCAAATCGATATCCACTCAACACAAGTGAAAAGAAAATAAAAGAAAAAGGAAAGAAAGTTGTCTAATCGGAATACATCTCCAGCAACCAAGGTACCCGCCAGACCTACAAAGAGAGAGGGCAAGAAATGCTTTCACGGGATCCAGCATGTTTGAAGTTCCCACAGCTTTGCGACTCGCGAACAAACCTCACACAACTATCAAGGCCGAGCCGATCAATGAGACTAGGGAATAAGTAGAGTAGAAGAGAAAAGAAAGAAAAGAACGGAAAGAAAAATGATAAGGAAGAAAATTTATTATTTCATCTTAATTCCCTCAAGCTAACCAGTCCAAATGCAGTACGACAAAGGCTCCAGCCGATACAAAACCGACGACCTCCCCAGTAGATTGCTGCACTATTCAAGGATTCCTAAGACACAACAGAAAGGATGGAAAAATTGGTCGAAAGGCAACAACAAACAACTCTACCAAGTAGAGGTCAAATCTGAAAAATCCGATTAAGTAGAGCAGAAAATAAAAAGAAAGAAAAGAAAAATGAAATGGAAGAAAATTTATTGATTCATCCAAGTGCCCTCAAGTTAACCAACCCAAATGCAGTACGACAAAGGTTCCAGTAGATACAAAACCGACAATCTCTCCAGTCGATCGCTTCACTATTCATGGGTCCCTGAGACACAACAGAAAGGATAGCTTTCAACGACGTTGTGAGAAAACTCAGTTTCCTTTAATCAACTCTTACGAAACGAGAATTTGACGTCGGGCCTATTCGCTTAGCCGTACCCACAGGCCAAGGAATGTTGGATTTCCAAAGATGACAATGGGAAATCTCTGTTTCCTTAAGTCGACTCTTACGACACGCAGATTTGACGTCCGGCCTATTCGTTTAGCCGTACCCGCAGGCCGGGTCAAAAAGTTATTACGTTATTAAAGTTATTACGTCATTACTACGACAGCAAATAGAAACAAAGACAATGTGTCAAACTGGTTTAAAATTTTGAAAAACTCAAGCTCGTACGTTGGGCGACAAATTTTGTTACGGGTGAAAATTTCTTTAAATTTATTTTCCAAGTTTCGAATCAACCTGTATATTGACGAACGTGTAACTACGACTGTAACTTGACACTTACGAGTGTAACTTGACTTTCGTAACTTGGACTAGTCTGGAAAATCCGCGTTAGAACATTATATGAGCCTGGGCTACCCTATTCTGTAAAATGAGACTGTCCCATGCAGAGATATGGGAGGTTTAGATCAAGAGTTGCCCCGGAAGATCGAGCAAAACATGTACCAGTTAAGAATACACATCCTTATTGTTAATGCGTTTTAAAGCGAAAATCAGCAAAACAACGTAAAGCTCGTTGGTTTAAGTAGTTGGAGCCAAGCATTAAGACGACGGAATGGTTCCGTGAAAATAATGAGAAGAGTTTATATTTGGACAAATTAATACCAATACAAAGCAGAATCATTGCTTCAATAAAGCGTTTTTTGCCCGATGGAAAGTATCATACAGATCTGTAATGATTTTCCTCGGAAATTTTTAACGCTTAACCTTATTTTTAAAATATGTATCACAAAATCTTTTAAGCGGACACTAAATCGCGCACTATAACACTTTACGTTTCACCGTCGTTCGACAGCTTCGTCAGAAGTGAAAAATATTTTTCACTTCTGACGATACAAATTTCATCGGGCAAGAACCAACTGTAAATATTATTTTTAAAATTTATGTAAGCATATTTTCTTAACATTAACGTAAGGATATGTGTAAACTACAGACGCGTAGTGTTAAGAAAAGTAATATAAATTAAAGAAAACTTACATTTTTATTAAATAAGCTTGAAATTTTTAAGTGAAATAAATTTATGTGCTTGACAGTTACCCCTTTACCGTGACGTCACAGCTAAAAACATTTGCTGCCTAAAGGCCTGGACTAGTATTAAGATGGCAATGCCTTTAGGCAGCAAATGTTTTCAGCTGTGACGTCACTGTAAAGGGGTAACTGTCAAGCACATAAATTTATTTCACTTAAAAATTTCAAACTTATTTAATAAAAATGTAAGTTTTCTTTAATTTATATTACTTTTCTTAACACTACGCGTCTGTAGTTTACACATATCCTTGCGTTAATGTTAAGAAAATGTGTTTATATGAGTTCTAAAAATAAGGTTAAGCGTTAAAAATTTCCGAGGAAAATCATTACAGATCTGTGTGATACTTTCCATCGGGCAAAAAACGCTTTATTGAAGCAATGATTCAATTTGTCCAAATATAAACCCTTCTCATTATTTTCACGGAACCATTCCAACATCTTAATGCTTGGCTCCAACTACTTAAACCAACAAGCTTTACGTTGCTTTGCTGAGTTTCGCTTTAAAACGCTTTAACAATAAGTTTAGTGATGTTATAATATAATTTGAACAATATGAGACCGTATAAGACTTTAAAATTCAAATACCTGTCAATTCTGGTAGTGATTTTGAATTCGGTTAATTATTAATCTTCTACGACTTCGTTCTGTGGCAAGAACTATTAAATAGACTTACCCCATTCTTTACGGGACAATTTTATTTACCTTTTCTTTACAAACACTGATAAAAATGATAAAATAACGCATTTTGAGAAACGTCAAAACCCCTTTATCGTGACGTCACAATTTCTGCGCCTATAGACATAGCATAAATAGTTACATACAGCAGGTTCACTCTCCTTGGCGGGAAAATTTCCCGCGCAAACTGAGCCGCCATATTCCGGATGGAGAATCTGTCTAACCTGTATTCGACTGGACGCACGGAGTGTTTCTTTTTCTCACTCTTACATGCACTGAAACGCAGTCGCTCTCCCTCACACTTCTGCTCATTGCGTGCATCGAACATTATGTCGAATGCGCCCTTAAATTGCACGAATACGATCAGTGGTGTCTCGTGTAATTAGCAGCATAATAGGTGCTTTCGATTATTCATGCTGGGGTAAACTTAAACTCTAGGCTTTCAAATAGTGATCGGATAATTCAAATTAAAAATAATCTGTCATCCGATTAACAAAATAACGTAAATAATTCGATTATCAAAAATATTTTTATTGCGGCACTGGTGGATCCATTCGCAAAATGGCGCCAAGGACAAAAAATCTTGCCCCGCCAGATCAAAGGTGCCGACAAACAGTTTCCATGCTGGTTATGCTGTGCTATAGGCCTGGACTAAATGTCAAGATGGCAATGGCACTGAGTGAAGTGCACTGTCATTACTGTCAATCAAAGTGAGTTCACGCAAAATTAATTAATATTGTAATTACCGTAATACAACATAATTTATAAGGTATAAAATTTATAGATTCATACACAAATCATTTGATCACGTCGGAGTGAAGTACGCTTGTGCAATAGAGAAAGACTGTTATTTGAAAAAGCTTTCGTATTATGAATAATTACAACAAGTTACATAAAAGAGTTTTGAGATTTAATAATGTAAAACGTGTTAAAAAGGGCGTTGATAATTGCAATGAGAAAAGAAGCCTTATTATACATGTAACTTACCACAGAAATTCTGAATATATTCAGGTAAGATTTTAATCTAATACCGTAATAATTTAATGCTAAATTAAGCTGTCGAAATTAGACATAAATACTCCACCTTATTCCAACGTAAATAATATTCAGTATGCTCAAATTTTTACAACAATAACATTAATTGTTCTTACACGAACTCATCCACCATTCACATGTGACAGAACTGTCAAGATTTTAGGTTAAGAAAGCGCCCTGTAAGCAGAGCTTGGCGGAGCCCGCCTGAACTGCACTTTTGCCCAGGCCAGATAGGTGCCAGATAGGACTCCCTTTTCATTTAGAAAGCCATGCAGTAAATAATGCAGTGAAAGAAGTATGCTCTGCGAAAATATTTTTGTTGCGGTCCTGGCGTCAAGGTCAAAAAATCTTGCCCCGCCAGATCACAGGTGCCGACAAAGAGTTTCCATGCTAGTTATGCTGTGGCAGGGGTAAACGTAGCCAATCTACAACAAATGAGGAGATTCAGCAACGGTATGCTTTTCTAAAATCCCTTGACGAAATTGCATAAGTATTCGAACAAAAAGTTGACGACGTACAGTTGTGTTCAAAAAGGTGTTGTACAGCTACGTTTTAAATATCCTTGCTTTTGAGCGGCAGATGGCTTTTCTATTTTTGTGTTCAATGATATTATTATTGCCATATTTACAGTTGGTTCTTGTCCAATGAAATTTGTATCCGCTTAAAAGATTTTGTGATACAAATTATTATTGTCAATAATCGTATAAGTAACAAAACAACTTGTACAACAATTTTTTGACTTCATGAATGCACATACAAGTTTACACAGTACAAATTCTGTACAACACTTTTTTGAACACGACTGTACCTTCGGCATGTGAAACAGATATAAGGGTCTCTTCCCCTTCACTCTTGCTGGACTTGTCAGCAATTGCTAATCAGTTTAGCTTTGAACAGGCATCTGCTTCATGCGTCGAATGAAGCAAAGAAAGCGTGTCGTAGAGTTCCTATATAATGTTTAGATAAGAGTTGAGCCATGTGGATCGAATATCAAAAGCCACTTGATTTTTTAAATTAAGCTTTCCTGTAATTCTTTATTTTCATATTAATGACAAATAGATTGATTGTATTATTTAAATTTCTGGGTAGTTGTTACGTTTTGACCGGTATTGGTTACATTGGAAGGGAAACTTCATTGAAATTACTCGGTCCAGTTTTTTGTTTGTTTTATTACAAAGTACTTTCAACTTTGCATCGGCCCAAGTCTTGTGCCAAGAATCCAATTATCGTAAAAGAAGTATACTGGAAATGTGTCAAATTGTAATTAACAATAATTGTGTCAATAAAAGATCTGATTTTAATAATTTGTCTAACATTTATCTAACATTGTTAAAAAATTGACCCCCTCTTTGACTAGTACTTGTATTTTCGCGTGATACGATGCGCTGTTTGTTCCATTTAGTTCACTTGCGTCAATTAGCGCGTGCGGAACTCATTAACTTAAGTTTACCTTACTTTTTCAAAAATTTTTAATCTTTTACAACTCATGTAATTTATATATAATCATAGGCTACCTTTAATTATTACATTCTTTCTAATTTTTTAGTTGTACACTGATGATGAACCAGATCTGGTTCGAAAGTACTTTGTAATAAAACAAACAAAAAACTGGACCGAGTAATTTCAATGAAGTTTCCCTTCCAATGTAACCAATACCGGTCAAAACGTAACAACTACCCAGAAATTTAATTATCTTGAAGTAAAGAATTTCCGATGTTACGTATAATGAAGCCGAAACCTCATACATTCTTGAGCGACGTACAGCGCAAACACGGACAAGAAGCAAGACGCACCTTGAAAAACATCTCAAAAACCAAACAACACATCACGAAGCTAAAAAATCGAAGGAATTTCTTAGAACGTTGCAGGCGAAACCACATCATTCCGAATTGCATTAAATTACAACAAACAAGAAGATATCAACATTTACCTAACTTTAAGGTAAAAACAATGTTTAATAAATTTTACAACAATATTTTAAATTTAGAAATTAAGCACACCCACAAACAATTACAGTATCACAACTCACAATTACATTTATTGATAAATCAATGTAATAACTTGTTACCAAATGATATTTTAACTCAATTCTTAAACTTTGAGGACAAAAAGTTTGACAAACTTTTCAATAAAATCAAAATCAATCAAATGAAAAAATTTGACAAGCTATTAGCGGATTACAAAAAAGAAAACAAACCAAATTCAAATAACGACAGGAGCAAATGGCTAATTAATACTACCAATACGCACATACCCACTGATGTCCTAAAAGTTCTGGAATTGGGGCCAAAATTTACGCATGCGAAAAATCACTCACAATTAACTGACTCTATTCCTACTCTAATATCTGAAATTGAAAATGGCATACAAGACTTGGACGATAAACCTAAGATTGAAATTAGAAATGAATTTTGTAGGCTCATTAAAAATAAGAAAACCCACTCAAATAATACTTTAAACAAATCACGTAAAAATGAAACAATTTCGTCCAAACAACTTAACTCTTGCAAAACTTTCTTTCAGAAAAATAAAAATTTACTTGTTACTCGTGCTGACAAAGGTAATGCTACTGTCATCCTAGAACATTCATATTATAATCAAGCTCTAAATGAACTATTACAAGACAACAACACGTACCACTCTTTGAACAAAGACCCCACACAAAACTTGCAAAATAAAGTTAATAGTCTAGCAAAATCATGGAAAAACGCTTCACAAATCACTGATAATGATTACAAATTCATAACTAACAACAACAGCACAACACCCCGTCTATACGCATTACCTAAAATACACAAACAAGGCAACCCCTTGAGACCCATTGTCTCTAGCATCAATGGCCCTACCTATAATCTGTCAAAATTTTATTACAACATTTTAAAAAACATTTCAATTGATTCAAGTTCAACCATCAAGGATTCATTCCAATTAATTGATACCATAAAAAATGTAAAAGTTCCGCCCAATCATTCCATTTGCTCTTTTGACGTCGTCAAACTTTTTACTAACATTCCGGTAGAGCTACCTCTTCAAATAATAGATTCCAAATGGGACAACTTAAAACAATATTGCAACTTAAACAAAGAAGAATTTTTAAAGGGTTTAAGGCTTATTACTGACAATACGACCTTCAGCTTTCAAAACAATTTTTTCAAACAGAAATTTGGTATGCCCATGGGCTCCCCTATCAGTCCCATATTGGCTGGGGTTGTTTTGAATTTTGTGAGTCGACTGTCATTGATGGGTTGGAACCAGACGAAAAACCACTTCTTTATAAAAGATACGTGGATGACATATTATTAATTTTACCAAACCAATCCATCGAACATGTTCTAAATATCTTCAACTCTTTTCATCAAAGACTTAATTTCACTTTAGAAGTTGAACAGAATAACCAAATCAATTTTTTAGATGTCACTTTAATCAAAAATAGCGACGGCTGTTTATATACAAACTGGTATAGAAAAAGCACCTGGTCTGGCCGCTACTTAAATTTCAATTCTACCCACCCCAAATCTCAAAAAATAGGGGTTATAATAAATCTTATTGACAGAGCTGTTCTACTTTCCACACCCAAATTTCACAAAGATAATATAGAATTGGTCAAATCTACTTTATTAAATAATGATTACCCTTTACATATTATCAACTCCATCACTAGTAAAAGGTTAAAATTTTTAAAACAAAAATTAAACCAAATTAATACTCCGTCATGCTCTCCCTCCAACTCTAACACAAATCAAATTACCAACAAAAAGTTTTTCTCAATGCAATATTTTCCAGGTTTAAATGAACCGTTACAAAGAAAACTAAAACAACACAATATCATTATAGCCAATAAATCACGCAATTCACATAAATATAATTTTTTTCCCAGCTCTAAAGACAAAATAGACAATCAAAAGAAAACCAATGTGGTTTATAAAGTTAATTGTAGAGATTGTTCAAGTTGTTATGTGGGACAAACAAAAAATACTCTGAACAAGAGATTGTATAATCATGAATATCATATTAGAACAAACAATCCTGACCACTCTATGTTAACACATCACGCTATTAATAACCGTCATAGTTTCAACTTTGCATCGGCCCAAGTCTTGTGCCAAGAATCCAATTATCGTAAAAGAAGTATACTGGAAATGTGTCAAATTGTAATTAACAATAATTGTGTCAACAAAAGATCTGATTTTAATAATTTGTCTAACATTTATCTACCATTGTTAAAAAATTGACCCCCTCTTTGACTAGTACTTGTATTTTCGCGTGATACGATGCGCTGTTTGTTCCATTTAGTTCACTTGCGTCAATTAGCGCGTGCGGAACTCATTAACGTAAGTTTACCTTACTTTTTCAAAAACTTTTAATCTTTTACAACTCATGTAATTTATATATAATCATAGGCTACCTTTAATTATTACATTCTTTCTAATTCTTTAGTTGTACACTGATGATGAACCAGATCTGGTTCGAAAGTACTTTGTAATAAAACAAACAAAAAACTGGACCGAGTAATTTCAATGAAGTTTCCCTTCCAATGTATTATTTAAGAAATTATATTTATAAAAAAAATTCTCATTATGCTTTGACAGCAAGCATGGCCGCCTTGCATGGGATGACTTTTATGTGGCGAACTAGCTTCAATTTGTCAATCCTACTGCAATGTCAGGTCAAAAAGCGATCAAAAGATGTCGCTACTTGAAATGTTCATTATATTTATAGGGCACTTTTCAGAATTAACCGGTTCCTCCACCGGTAGACATTTTAAAAATCTAAAATCCACTGTAAAGCTGTAATATGTTATTATAGCTATAATAAGTGTATAATAATAATACAGTTATAATAAGTTAATAACTGATTATAGCTGTAATAACATATTATAGTTTTACAGTGGATTTTAGGGAAATATCTGCAGTGAAATAACAATCAATTCTGAAAAGTTACAATATGTTAACGAGCAACAATAATAATAACTAACGAGTTACTGTATGTACTTTATTAAGATCACGTACATTAGTGTATATGCGTACACAGTGTTGCCACACTACTTATTACATACAATGTATATATCATTCAGTATCATTTATACTACATCTCCCCTTTTTACATATAGTCCCTGTATTTAACTGGTTTGTTAATAATACGACCTGTTCTTGTTTTGTATTGTCTATTCGTTCCTGTGTCACATGTTTCTTCTTTTTTGTTTTCTTTTGAGCTTCTTTCGTCTGTTCTTGGGCTTCTTTCGTCTCTTCTTGAGCTTCTTTCGTCTGTTCTTGGGCTTCTTTCGTCTCTTCTTGGTATTGATATGGACCTTTTGATTTCTAATTTATTTGTCGACTGTTTTAAATCTACTCTGTTTCTTCTTATTATGTTCCCTTCTGTGTTCTGTATTAAATAAGATCTTGGAGTGGTAAACTGTTGAATCACTTTTCCTGGTGACCAGTTTTTATGTACTTGATCATATACTATTACATTCTGATCCATTTCAAGTTCTTTTAAGTTTTTAGCTGTTTTGTCATAATTCTTTCTATTACATTCTTGCCTGAAGCTTAGTTTTTCTTTTACATTTTTGGGAATTTCAGGTTTCAATAATTCCACAGTAATTGGTAATTTTGTTTTACAGATTCTATTCATTAGTAACTGAGCCGGTGATAATTCTATGTGTTTTAAAGGTGAATTTCTGTATTCTAATAAACTACTACAAATCTCTTTATCTCCTTCAATGACTTCTTTAACATTTTTCTTCGATATTCCTACAGCTTTTCTGCCAAACCGTTGGTTTGGGATAATTTGGACTCCTTGTAATTACCTCAAAATTCCATTCACTTGCAAATTTCTTCATTTCTTCTGATCCAAATGGTATATTATCACATATCAATTTATCAGGACATCAAACCTTGCAAATATTTCCTTTAATTTGTAAATTACTTCTGTCGATGATTTATTTCTAATTTTTCTATTTCTAGCCAGTTTGAGTACGCGTCCATTACAACTAAATAACTAATGTTAGCATATGAGAAAATGTCTGTCGCTACTCTTTCCCATGCCCTTGTCAGAATTTCATATGATTTTAACGTCTCTTTTGATTACGATTTAAATACTTTTCACAAATTCTACAGTTCTTAATAAATTTTTTCAATGTCATTATTCATATTTGGCCAATATAGTAATTGTCTCGCTCTTGCTTTAGATTTTTCTATCCCAAAATGGCCATCATGAATTTTTGTTAACATTTCATTTCTTAACTTAGTAGGTATTATTATCTTATTATTTAGAAACACTAATCCATCAAAAACACTAATATCATTTCTAATTTTCCAGTAAGACTGAAGTTTCTTTTCAGTATGTCTTTTATGTTCAGGCCAACCTTGATTGCTTAACAGGATAACGTTCATTAACTCTTCATCTTCATTGGTAGCTTCTTTTAATTTTTTAATTTTTTCTGTTGATATCGGTAACTGTCTTATTAGGGTATGTACTTCAAACTCTAAATCTATTTATATCTTGAAATTCATCTTTTAAAACGCTCTGGATAATGTATCTGCAATGTATAATAATTTGCCAGGTACATATTGAACCTTTAGGTCATAATTTAATATTTTAATCGCATTCTTTGTAGTCTAGCCGAAATTTTATTTAAATCTTTTTAAAAATTGATTCAAAGAGGTTTGTGATCTGAGTTTACAACAATATTTTTGATGTCCATAAATAAAAGTGAAACTTTTCTACTGCAAAGACAATTGCTAGAAGTTCTTTTCTGTTGTGCATACCTTTGCTCTGTAGTATTTAAACTTCTTGAAACAAAAGCAATTGGATGTTAGTCTTGTAACAAGCATGCTCCTAATCCATCCTTAGATGCATCACATTGTATTACTATCTGTTTTTTGTATCAAAATATGATAGTACAGGAGCCTCTAAAGAGCTGTTTTCAAATTTTTAAAGATTTGTCATGCACCGGTTTCCACATCCATTTTACATCAGATCTGGTTAAATGTCTTAATGGAGACAGTAATAGCTGATAAATTTGGAATAAATTTTGCTACTAAATTTGGCCATTCTAAAATTCTCAATAATTCTGTTTTATTTGTTGGTGTTTGCATGTTAAATTGCTTTTAAAAACTTGTCATTAATTCTAATTCCATCTTTAGAAAATATGTATCCCATAAATTCTACAGATGCTTTCTTAAACTATAATTTTGAAAATTAAATTTAATACCGTACTTCAGTGCTCTATCTAGTACCCTTTTTAAATTGTAATCATATTCTTCTTCTGTTGACCCTGTTACAATAATGTCATCAAAATAGATCTGCTCCACTGATGTCTCCAAACAATTCATAGTTTTTTTTATAAAATACCTCAGGAGCTGAGTTAATTCCAAAGGAAGTCTACAAAACTGAAATCTACCAAATGAGTGCTAAAGGTACATAAATCTGAACTTGCATCATTTATTGGTACTTGCCAATATCCATCTTTCAAATCAAGAACTGAAAAATATTCTGACTTGTTTAGTTTATAGCAAATGTCTTCAACTGTTGGAATGATAAATTGTTCTCTCTTAATTGCAACATTTAGTGGTCTTGGATCAAGACACAGTCTTAAATCCCATTTTCTTTTCCGTAATGACTAAAATTCAGCCACTCTGTTGGTTTCTCTACAGGCCTAATGACACCTAATTTACTAATTCTTCCAATTTTGCTTTTAACCTATCATGCAAACATATTGGTAGACGCATACTCATTGGTTGAATATGTGGTACATTTTCTCTTAAACTAATGCTATAACTACTAAGGAAACTTGCCCAATCCCTCAAATACTTGACTATACCTTTGTTTAATTTCCTCTACATAATTAAACTTAACTTTTAAACTATCAACTCTTTTAACTAACTTCATTTCCGTGCATCCCTTAAGACCTAATAATGGTACTTGTTGTTTAACATTTACTATTACAAATTCTAACAATTTCTTTTTCCTTTTAGAAGCACACTCTAATTTTGCTATACCCTAATGGTTTTATTTTAAAGTCCGCATTGCCATAAGCTATTATGTTAAAATCTACCCTTTTTATCTTAACATTATTTCCTACATTTCTAAGTATGTCTAATGGTAACACATTTATTTCTGCCCCGTGTCTAACTTAAAATTTACAGTCTTTCCATTTACCTGGTTCTTGAAACCACACATTCTCTCTTACCTGTTCTACACTGTTCATTACATGCTCTTTTGCACTTGTTACAGGTCAATATAAAATTCACTTACTTCTTCACTTAGTCCTTCCATTTCCTGTGCGATTTCATTCACTTTCTTTCCTTTAACCTTCCTTTCAACTTTGGTTTACATCTTCGCAAAATGGTTTTCTTATTGCATAGCACACGTCTTCTTGTAAGCTGGACATTTTCCATAATCATGTTTGTACCCGCAGCTGCCACATGGTTTGTCATGCTTGTCATTTACTTTTCTTTCATTTTACAGCATGAATTGTACTTTCTGAATACATTGCTTTTGCCTGCCTTTACTGGATTCCACTGCTTTACAGAAGTTCACAGCCTTTTGTAGATCTAGGTTCAGTTCTCGCAGTAGCCTTTCTTGTGTCTGTTTGTCGTATATGCCTAACACTACTCTGTCACGTACCAGACTTTCTTCATCATGGTAGTCACATGATTTAACTTCTTTCTTTAGTTCAGTCAAAAGTTACCAAATGACTGTCCTTCTTTTTATACTATGTTATTAAATACAAATCTCTCAAAGACTACATTTTCCTTGGTGCACAGTACTCAAATTTTTCTAAAATTACTTCTAACTTATTTTTGTCTTCTCAGCTTTAAATGTAAATGTATTATATAAATCTAACCCATCATCACCTATTGCAGTTAATAAGATTGCAATCTTCTTCGTTTCTGGTTTTTCTGACTCGCCTGATGCTTCTAAATATATTTTAAACTTCTGTTTAAACTTTTTCCAGCTATTGGAAACATTAGCATCAAATATTATTGGCTCAGGTAACTTGATCACCATATCCATTTTTCCCGCCTTTTTTTTTAGGTTAACTTTCCTTTTGCAAGAATTTGGTGCCTTACCTTTCTAATCTCTTTATGCCTTACACGTGCCTTTTTCACTAAAGGTATCTAGTTTCACCTGACACCATGTATTATGTTGTTAACGAGCAACAATAATAATAACTAACGAGTTACTGTATGTACTTTATTAAGATCACGTACATTAGTGTATATGCGTACACAGTGTTGCCACACTACTTATTACATACAATGTATATATCATTCAGTATCATTTATACTACAGTGCCCATAGTTTATAATGAAGAAGAATACGTAAGAAACATGTAATGCAACATTAAAATATAATTTAAAAAGGTAATTCAAACAGTTTTGACGTCAAATTTCACATTGCACTCTTTTACCACTGGACGTTTTACTGATTCCTTTATACTGATTCCTTCCCAAAGATTGTGCGTAACGTGTAGCGTAACCTTGTAGCTCCGAAACGGTACAAGATATCAAAATGCGGTCTTCACCATTAATTTTCTAATAAAAAACGAGCTAAAGGCACCGAGGTCAGTTTTTATCTGAATCTTCTAGAAATAGGCGCTTCCCATAAAAAGTGTCAAATTTGGCCCACCCTGTACTGAATTTCGTTAATTTTAAATTACGAAACACGTTCCTCTTTTTTTCGATTTAAAACGTAATTTAACCCTCGTTGATGGTTAACAGATTTTAAATTACTTTCCTTTGAGATACATATAATGACTTTATTTATTCACTATTTACTTGTAAATATAAAATATTCGGCACACAAAATATTTTTTTCACTTACTGCAAGATATGTATACAAATTTTACTGGCTCCCAAACTTGAAGCAATTATATTTCGAAAGACCTAAATCAATCACACAAGAAAATTTATACGCAATTGCTAGATAATTTATTTGGGCGAGCTATTTCATAACTTTATAAAGTGCCTGAAACTGATTGATCCCGAATAAAGAATAATTACCACTCTCTATTATTCACGCACAGGAAAGCTTTTCGAAGTCATGATATGCCTATGTTTTGTAAAAATTTGTTATATACAAAAGTGCAAATGAATATAATATATTGATGAAAAGTTTACGTTCCTTGTTTGTTGTAAAAGGAATATTGTTACTATATTTTTGAGTTACAGAATAAAAATTGAACTGTTGCAGGATATAACAATTCTGAAAATTATAGAAATCATTCTCTAGAGCAACGGTGGGCAATCCCCGGCCCGCGAAAAAATTTTATCGAGCCCGCTAGACATAAAACTAAAAAAAAGTTTAATGAAATAGACGCAAATATTAATAAAAACGAAAATGTGAAACAATAAAAAGGTATACATATTTACATATAAAAACAATGAAATTATAAAAAAGATAGTAGTAAGAAAGTTATAATTAACTGATGTGGCCCGCAGACGAAACATAAAATTTATTCTGGTTCTCTATTTACAAAAGGTAGCCACTCCTGCTCTAGATTATAAGCACTCTATGTTACCTTTGACATTTTAAATTAGAGAAGAGTGGGGAAACAGTGACTAGTCCAGCTAAATTTTTCTTCATTACAAAATAAGTTTCATCTATAAATACTTTACTACATCTGATTAAAAAACAGAAGCAAAATACAACATCTCTCAAAAATAAGAGCACAGAGGAGAATGGTAAAAAGTAGATGAGATTTCATCGATAAAATACCTATAGGTACAGGTTGTTTCAAATTCGAGCCTCACCATTGGGATCTTGCTTACTTGAAGAGATAGAAGGTAGGTTTAAATTTGGCAAAGTTGCTAAATTTTATGAGCATTAATAATACGCAGAGAAATAATTGCTATGTTAACTCTTTTTCGAAATGATTGTAAAAAATGAAGAAAAGTTGTCAGGTGGCTTTGGATTCAAATAAAAAATAGTACTGTAATGATTCGTCGACACCAGCCGGCGCCAAATTGTCTCTTGCGTCACAGCCGTCTAGTCGACGCACCTTAGGCGACAGCCTAGAGAATTCTGACGGCGGAATAAACTAGACCAGACAGTCCGTCGCCTTCAGAATGTTCGCGTGAAACAACCCCGGCATATAAAAATGCACGCGGCCGGGAGTGGGACAGTTCGAATTGAATTCAACTTTAGACGGACTTAAAGTATCGTTATAAACTTTCGCTCGGCTGTTAAAATAAATTAGGATTAAGTTTGTAAATTATCTAGTGTTAAATGTTAGTGTTAATTAGTTTGCTTGTTAATAAATTAGTTTATTAACTATTTCGTGTTTTTATTTTAAAATAAAAGTTAATAGAACGTTTAAAATCGTTACATTGGTGCCAGGTGCGAGGTTTGTGAAAATAAATAAACAATTAAAATTGAATTAAATTTAAACAAATTACTAAACAAAGTGCAGCGTCGAAAAAAAAACAATGGCTTCAAAGAAAGTGTTGTTAAGAGATTTAAAAGTGACCGAATTAAAAGCCGAATTAGAAGAGCGCGAATTGGAAATATCCGGAAAGAAATCGATTTTGCAAGATAGACTACACCAAGCGCTACTAGAAGCAGGGGAGGATCCAGAAGCTTTTCTTTTTGAAATCTCGGGCGGTCCTGCAGATTTAAGTAAGATATTCAAAGATGAATTGTTGGAACAATCCAGAAGTTTAGACGAAAAATTTCGAGAACAATCTGGAAATTTGGAAGCTAAATTGATGGAACAATCTGGAAATTTAGAAGCTAAATTAAAGGAACAATCTGGAAATTTAGAAGATAAATTAATGGAACAATCTGGAAATTTAGAAGCTAAATTAAAGGAACAATCCAGAAGTTTCAAAGAGGAATTGCAAAATAAATTGTTGGAACAATCCGGAAATTTAAAAGACGATCTAGATAAATTAATGGAATACTTCAGAAACACGGAAGAAAACATGAAAATTTTAGAAGAGAAACTTGAAAATAAATTAATACAACAGTCAAGAAATCTGAAGGATGAATTTCTAGAACAATCAAAAGGGCTCGAAGATAAACTAGTAGTAAAAATATCAGAAGAGACAAGGAGTCTGCAGGAAAATGTGGAAGAAATACTATTCCAGCAGGATAACAAAATTAAGAATCTCGAGCAAATCATGGCAGGGTTGCGAATGATCGGGGATCCGTCACCAGCAGGAATACCAGAAAATAATGAGGCCCAAACTGTGGTAGGACCAGCGGAAACTTCGAAATTAAAAATAAAACCACCGACATTCGATGGGAAGTCATCTTGGCCTAACTATTTCAAACAGTTCGAAGCGGCAGCAAATGCGAACGGATGGACGGCCAGTGAAAAAGCCACTTCGTTAATTGTGGCCTTGAGAGGGGATGCTAGCGATGTGCTACAAATGATGCCGGCAGAGGAACAAGAAGACTTCCACAAGCTGGTGAACAGGCTGGAGATGCGTTATGGCCAGGCGCATCTGACCGAGGTGTACCATGCGCAGCTGAGAAACCGTTGCCAGAAATCCGGAGAGAGTCTTCAGGAATTCGAGGCTGATGTAGCGCGCCTAGCCCGGTTGGCATATCCTGCAGCGCCTGATGAATTCCTGCAATGTTTGACGATGCAGACCTTCGTAGATGGAATCCGTGACCCGGAGAACCAGCAGGCATTGAGAATGGCCCACCCCAAGACATCCAAGAACGCACTGGCCTACGCCTTGGAATACGAAGCGGCGAAGCGAGTCTCAAGAGGGCATGTGAAGGTACGATCTGCCATGGACTCCCAAGAGGAGGAACCCGCCAGCGTCAAGGTGCGATCTGCTGCAGAGGAGGGGCCCAAGGATTATACCACCACGGAGGATGTTCGCCGCATTGTAGAACAATTCTTGAGGCGGAAGAATCCGGTGCTGTGTCAGAATTGCCAGGAAGAAGGACATGTTCGCAGGCGGTGTCCCAAGGCCATGCAGGGTCCTCCACGAAGGAAGCCTCAGGGAAACTAAGTCTCGTCGGTGCAGAGGGGCAAACATCGACCCGTATTCAAAGGCCCTTAAAGACAAAGCCACAAAGTAATAGCCCTGCGGCGATTAACCAGCAGTGTCTTCGTGGATGCCAACATTGATGACATCCCTCACACCATGTTACTGGATACGGGTGCGACGAAGACTATCTTAAGGCCCGACGTTATCACATCATCAAGACGCACCGAGCCGACTAAGTGGAGACTGAGGACAGCAACCGGAACATCAGCCACTGTCCATGGTGAAGTAGAGGTGACCATTACCATTGGATGGACTCCCATCAAACACCGTGCGCTGGTAATAGAATAGAGGATGAGGCGATTAGAGAGATATCGGTAAAGCGTATAACGCTTACGTTCGTAAATTACGCAAAGCAGTATTGTGTAAACGTATTGCAGTATTTAGTTCCTAATTTACAGTTATCGGAACATTGAATACCGCGATACACAAATATATCTTATAAGTTTTAACTTAACTTTTTATATTTGTGCGGAATAAAAATTTAATTAAATTTCCAAAAACAGAAGCCTTTTTGTCAAATACTAAGTGGTAAACAAATGTAAACAAAAGCCTGCCGTCAAAAGTTATAACAGTGCGCATGCGGGACTTATACGTTATGCAAGTAACGCACGGAATTATTTGCTCGTAAATTACTCCATGCGGTAACGGTATTAACGTTTTCGTCGTTGAGAATCGAATCGCGCATGTCTCAAATGTCAAATTAGCGCAGCGTAAATACTGCATAACGTTATTCGCTTTACCGATATCTCTCTATTCTGGGCATGAACATCATGAGTGCCCATGGGTTCCAATTGGATCTGAAGCGTGGCGTAATGGCGGTTAACAACGAGGAGATGGTTCTACATCAACGAGAGGACGTGGCCGCTCAAGTTGTTCTCGCAGAAGATGTCGTATTGCCCAACAGAACCGAGGCTATAGTCGACGCAAACCTGAATGGCGCTTTCCAAGATGGGCAAGTCATTATGATCGAACCTAATACCGACGATCAGAAGATTGGAAAAGGAGTTCTAGTTGGAAAATGTTGTTGACAGCAAGGAAGGAGATACCAGTCCGCCCAATGAATGTGAACTGTTTCCCCGTCAACATCAAGAAAGGTACGACCTTGGGAAGCTGCGCCATGGTGTCCTTCATTTCCCACTAACTAGAAGCAAGCGTGCAAGCGAGGAAGGTCCCGAAGAAGTTGTTGGAAATGGTCATGTCAACAGGCCAGGCATTGACTCCAGAACAAAAGACAAAAGCGAAGGACCTGATATGTCGCTATCAAGATGTGTTCGAGGTAGAAAATGGACCTAAGGGGAGAACCGACATCGTCAAACACAAGATAGAGACAGGAGAAGAAAGACCCATCCGTCAAGCTCCAAGGAGGTTACCATTGGCGAAGCGTGAAGAAGCAGGACGCATTATTCGCGAGATGGAAAAAGACAATGTGATTGAGCCATCCAGCAGCCCATGGGCGTCACCGGTAGTGCTTGTGAAGAAGAAGGATGGATCCACACGATTCTGCGTAGACTATCGATTGCTCAACAACGTCATCAAAAAGGATAGCTATCCTCTGCCACGGATTGATGACACCCTGGACACCCTGGCTGGTTCAAAGATCTTCTCGACCTTGGATCTAAAGAGTGGTTATTGGCAAGTGGAACTAGCGCCCGAAGATCGAGAAAAGACGGCGTTTTCCCTTGGTAATTGCCCTATGGCAATTCACGGTGATGCCGTTCGGGTTATGTAATGCCCCAGCTACATTCGAGAGGCTGATGGAGACGGTTCTGAAGGGTCTGTCCTGGACAACGTGCATGGTATACCTGGACGACATAATTGTGGTGGGGAAAACTTTCGACGACCATCTGAAGAACCTGGAAGGAGTGTTCCAGCGACTTCGTGGAGCTGGACTAAAGCTTAGTCTCAAGAAGTGCCACCTGTTTCAGAAGGAAGTTAATTATCTAGGCCATATTGTTAATGGGAATGGAATCGCCATGGACCCAGTAAAGATTCAAGTCGTGAAAGACTGGCCAACTCCAAGGAATAAACACCAGATAAGGAGTTTCCTAGGCCTATGCACTTACTATCGTCGCTATGTTCCCGGATTTGCGGACATCGCTAAACCGTTGACAAAATTCACCGAAGAAGGTCGTCCGTTTGAATGGGACCAACATTGCCAAATTAGTTTTGAACAACTAAAACAGTACTTGATAAGTGCTCCTATTCTGAGTTACCCTCTCCCAGAAGGCAAGTTCATCGTGGACACCGACGCTAGCAACGTTGGTATCGGTGGCGTACTCTCCCAGATACAAGAAGGGCAAGAGATGGTGATCGGCTACTTCAGTAAAAGTCCTGTCAAAGCCGGAACGAAATTTTTGCGTCACCAGAAGGGAATTGCTAGCCGTAGTAAAGTCCATAGAACATTTCTACAAGTATTTATATGGCAGACACTTTCTCCTGAGGACGGACTATGCCGCTTTAAAATGGCTCCTCCGATTCAAGAATCCTGAAGGACAAGTCGCACGATGGATCGAACGACTTCAGGAATACGATTTTGAAATTCAGATCGGGCAGGAACTTGTCATAGAAATGCCGATGCTTTATCGAGAAGACCTTGTGCTGAGGACTGTAAGCACTGTAGTCGTCTGGAGGAGAAAGTAGCCACAACTGCGAGGACGGCCGTTGTAGACGACAAATGGCAAGGTGAAGAATTGCGACGAGACCAGGAGAACGATCAGGATTTGAAATTGGTGCTGGAATGGAAAAGTAGGGAGGCAAGACCTACTTGAGAAGAGATAGCACCGTGTGCACCATCCGTAAAATCGTACTGGACACAGTGGGACTCCATAGTGCTGGATCATGGTCTTCTGAAACGAACCATCGAGAACCAGGAAGGCACGGAACAGAAGACACAGTTACTGATCCCCAAGAATAGAGTGTCGGAAGTTCTGAGGGAACTTCACGATGGAACTTCGGGAGGGCATCTGGGAATCAAGAAGACTATGGAAAAGGTACGCGAGCGATTCTACTGGGTGAACTGCAAGGAAGACATAAAGGACTGGTGTAGGAAGTGCGTAGTCTGCGCAGCTAGTAACGGCCCCCACAGACGAGGCAAGGCTCCCATGAAACAGGTGGGAAGTCCTTTTGAGAGAGGTGCCATAGATGTAGCCGGCCCATTTCCACAAACAAATAGTGGAAATAAGTACATTGTCGTGGTGATGGACTACTTTAACAAGTGGGTTGAAGTATACGCCCTACCAAACCAAGAGGCGATAACTATTGCTGAAGTCCTTGTCCGAGAATGGATCAGTCGGTATGGCGCGCCCATGGAGCTGCATTCAGATCAAGGAAGGAACTTTGAATCGGCTTTATTCAAGAACGTGTGTACTCTACTCGGCATCCGAAAAACTAGAACCACTGCACTTCACCCGCAGTCGGACGGAATGGTGAAAGATTCAACAGAACCATCAACCGACATTTGTCCAAGGTAGTGTCCGATCATCAGAGAGACTGGGACACGTGCATTCCCCTTTTCCTACTGGCATATCATGAGACAACAGGAGAGACACCGGCAAAAGTGGTATTTGGGCGAGAGCCAAGACTGCCCTGCGACCTAAAGTTCGGCGTGAAGCCTGGTGAGGTCCCTACCGACGAAGACTACGTGAGCGGTCTACGCAGGAAAATGGACGACATTCACGATCAAGTGCGTCACAATATACAGACGGCCAGCGACCGAATGGAGCATTATGACATCAATGCTCAGAATGAGGGATACCAACTTGGAGCACTGATGTGGCTTTACAATCCTCAAAGACGTCGAGGTCTATCCCCAAAATTGCAGACATCTTGGGAAGGTCCTTATAGTGTGATAAAACGGATCAACGATGTCATCTACCGCATCAGAAAAATTCCGCATGGCAAACCCAAAGTTATCCACTTCAACCGAATGGCTCCTTACAACGGAGAAGAAAATGAAGGGACAGTACAAAGGACGCAAGGTTCCGAAGGGGATTTCGAATCCTTTATGTCTCATCACGCTACCGGAAGTAAGGCACGATTCGGAGTAACCACAGAGAGGCAGCAAGACCAGAGTACCACCAGAGTACAGCCTGGCCCATTGTGTGGCGGAAGACCTAAAAATGTCCAAGGGGATAGCCCAGGTCTTCCGGAAGAAATTCGGTCAGGTCGAGGAACTCCGAAGACAGCATCCCATGGTAGGCAAGAGCTTGCAGATCATCGACACGGAAGCAGGTCAAAGACGACACGTGTACTACTTAGTCACGAAGAGAACATCAAGCGGTAAGCCCGACTATCGCAACATTTGGAAAGCTTTATGGAGCCTGAGGAGACAGCTGGTAGAAGACAAGGAGACGAAATTAGCCATTCCTAAATTAGGCTGCGGACTAGACGGACTGGATTGGAGGGTCATTCGAAGCATGATAGAAGTCATCTTCAACGGAACGGGAATTGAAGTCCTAGTCTGCAGTCACCACCCACGGGCAGCTGTCGGCAGTAAGAAAACCGTGGATTGCTATTTCTTCCAGACCGGAAGTTGTAAAAAGGGTCCAGCATGACGCTTTCGACATCCTCCTTCAAGGCTGTCACGAGGAACGTTCCGAGACGAAACGTTTTTAAGAAGGGGGCAGTGTAATGATTCGTCGACACCAGCCGGCGCCAAATTGTCTGTTGCGTTACAGCCGTCTAGTCGACGCGCCTTAGGCGACAGCCTAGAGAATTCTGACGGCGGAATAAACTAGACCAGACAGTCCGTCGCCTCCAGAATGATCGCGAGAAACAACCCCGGCATATAAAAATGCACGCAGCCGGAAGTGGGACAGTTCGAATTGAATTCAACGTTAGACGGACTTAAAGTCGCGTTATAAACTTTCGCTCGGCTTTTAAAATAAATTAGGATTAAGTTTGTAAATTATCTAGTGTTAAATGTTAGTGTTAATTTGTTTGCTTGTTAATAAATTAGTTTATTAACTATTTCGTGTTTTTATTTTAAAATAAAAATTAATAGAACGTTTAAAATCGTTACAGTATAATCTATCATATTAAGGCCCAGTTTTACAATTCTAGCTTAACTTTAAGCTTAAAGCTTACACTCATAACAACTATTATCTGTTTTTTATTTATTTACCATCGAAGTATGTCGTGAAAGTTTAAGGAAAAAGTGGTACTAAGTAACTAAACTTTGACTTTGTCATTTTGATTTTGAGTTTAAGGTTACTGCGAATGAAGCGATGTTGCAATATTTTCTTTTCGTGACAAGGTGTATTCACGTCCAAATTCACATACATAAATTGTAAAACGTTTCCTCTCACTTTTAATCTTGACTTGGTTACTTTTCGAATCTATTTCGATGATCTACCTGATTTGAAGTGTTTCATTTTGGCATATGTTATAATGACATGAAATTAATTTGTCTAATTTTACTATAATAGCCAACCTAATAAAATAAAATCACGACCTACTTGATGGTAAATAAAAAAAACAGATAATATTATTTCATTAATTGTTGTTAAGGGTTTAAGCTTTGGCTTAAAATTAAGCTTAAGTTTAGAACACTAAACTTAGCAAATTGACATTTTACTCAAAAGAAGTAAAATGTTTGAGTAAATACACACTCCTGATTTTAATTAATATGTTAAACTGCAGAAATTATGAAATAATAACGAGTTGTTTTTTAAATCCGACGTCAAGTTGGCTGTGAAACATTCGTTGTTCTATTCATTGTGAATAGAACAACGAATGTTTCACAGCCAACTTGACGTCGGATTTAAAAAACCACTCTATATTAAATATCTCCTCAATCGTCAGTAATTGGTATAAGGAAGTGTACTTATAGCTAATTGGAAAACAATTTTATGGAGCATCTAACGCCGATATAAAAATAACACCGTTCCATTTAAAAAACAAAAGTTATTGCCCTTCATTTGTTGTCGAAATGGAAATATTTTTACTGAATCCCTGTTTAATGAAAAGTAAATTATGTTACTGCGGTAGATAGATACCTTCCACTTATCTTGTAACAGTACCACAATATCTGCTTTCTAAATTTCTTCGTTAAAAACACTTCATGAAATCTTTGGTTGGTACGAACCACAGGATAATCTCCTCACCAAATGATGGAGTGTGTACTTTGAATGGGTAATTTGATGGTTGGGGATTCAACATCGAAGTTACCTATTTAAGTATTTGGAGAAAGAGTAAGTTAGTAAATTGATACCTCCTCTAACCAGTGGCATAGATAGAAACTTGTTTCGGGGAGGCGGGGCGAAGAAAAAAAATCTAACACGTACGGACTACTTAACATTTTATTTATGAAATGTAAAATGGCGAACAAAATTTCAACGTCATACGGAAAACTTCTTTAGTATGAATTATGCGGAACATAATATTTTAGAAGGATTTCGGGGGGGGGGGGGTGCTGCCTATGCCACTGCCTCTAACTTTAGATCGCGACAATACGTTGGACCCGTGATTTTTGTAAATTTAATTTTTTATTTTATTTATATTTTATAATAAATATCAGGTGTCTGTTAATTAATAAAGTCAGCCAATAAACTATTGTTTTATTTTCAATCAAATAAGTAGATATTTGGTTTTCGTAAAAATTTGTCATATACATACGTATTAACTGAGTAGTTTAAGAATCTCGAAGTAATTCAACGAAAATCAGACAGAAATTTCTTCTTGTCTACACAAACATATTGCTACGTTATTCGTTATTGAGAAATTAATTTGTTTATTTTTCAATAACGTACATATTCGTCGATAACATGAAATTCTTTCAGATTCAGGGCGTAATCTTTTTCTTTTGTTTTATTTAAAACATCTATGAACGCTTTTGGGTTCTTTGCACGCTCGTAGATAGCTTATCTTATGCTCAAAAATAAATTAAAATAACTCTGCTCAAGTTAAAATTCCACAATAGTGACTAGTTATTTGTTTCAGT
This sequence comes from Dorcus hopei, assembly GCA_033060865.1. NCBI lineage: Eukaryota > Metazoa > Arthropoda > Insecta > Coleoptera > Lucanidae > Dorcus > Dorcus hopei. The sequence goes on from CM065420.1 coordinate 42,470,090, forward strand.
TGAATTTAATATAAACAAATTTCCTGTAATGGTCATTTGTTTAATAACAGATATTCATAAAGCAAACCCTAGATATCAAGGCGGCGTGGATATACAGGATGACTGTTAATTAACCCGACAAATGTAACCACAATAGGAAGCGATGTCCGAGAGTATGGAAGAAAAGTTAAAAAAAAAATTTCTACTTTAGTTTTCGAGAAATAATTAAACACATCTATCACAAAACAGTTCAAAACGATTGAAGGTGTAATTATTTATTATTGTTATTAAAAGCAAGTTTAAAATGTTTATTTGTAATTTAATTAATAATGTGTTCAATCTTACGGTTTTATATGTATGCACATCAACTAATGTTTATTCTCACTTCATTTTACGTTATTTAAATAAATCGCGGTAATAGATCGATACATTCAACCTCGTGAATTTTAATAAACTCGATAGATTCAACCTCCCAGATTTTATTCGACTCTCCTAATTGAACTCCGGTCACATTTATAACCTTGTATTGAAAAAAAAAATGTAACGCGTCATAGAACGATGAATATGGATCAACAATTTTTTGTGAAAACCAAGCTTGATATAAAAAATAGCTTTGTAATCCCTGATCTCACACATTCGCGCTTGATCTTAAATGAATCGCTATGTAATTCTGAGTTTAGTTATCAAACAAATGAAACCGTACACTTTATATAATCGGCTATATTGGACTTGCTCCAAGTCTGAGAAGACTGGCTTCGGAGGTGCCTTCAAGAACTGCAAATTCTCCACGATGGTGTACATCCATCGGAACTGCTTTTAGACTAGTGTGTGTCAGTCTGGTGATGGCGATTGCATTTTTTAATCATTCCCCTCACATTTGTTTTTCTTAACAAAAATTTGTGTTTCAGTAATACCAACATTTTTGTTGAAATACGTTGGGATCATAAATTGTTTTCTTTTAATGTGCAAAATTTAATTGGTGTATGTTGAATCACGAACTAAATTACAATTAATACATCAAATCATAAATACAAATAATATTGTTACAACAATTTTCAAACTTGAAAACTAAAATAACATAGCAATATGTTTCAGATTAAAGTTTAAGTTTATCGTAGCATTTATGAAATATGCGCTAACGTGGGGATGGGAAAAACATTTTCGGCTTTATCTTTCCATCATTAGTGATGCATCGCTGACAGCGTAATTTCGTTTAGTAATTGCTCCTTTAATGCTAAAATAGTTAGTTGGGAAAAGTTTGAAATTGTTATACATTTAATAATCCATGGCAAGCTGAGGCAAACTGTTCTGCATAGCGAATGACCAAGGCCTTAAGGAACAATCCTTTTATCTAATTACTTATTTATGCCATTCAATTAAATTCAATCGTATGGCTGAAAATTTCTTTATTCCGGGCACATTAGAATTTTATATTAAGTTCTGGTTTTTCCGAAAAAGATCATTTTTAAGTATCAAATAAAATCATTCATACTGGAATATCGGGTGTTCAATTTGAACGGTTCACCACTGCTTTTATTTTAAAAATAGAAATTCGGTTAAATTTAAGAATAAAAAAGTTGGAAATGGTGAACCGTTCAAATTGCACACCCTGTATAGCATTTTCAATATAAAAGCGTTATTTGTCAATTTTGTTTATCATAGATAAGTAACGAGCGTCTAAATAAAAACCTGGTCAAGTAAGTTGTGATCGAGAATTTATCCATTGCATTTACATAATAGAATTACGAAATGTAGCCTACTTGACCAGGTTTCTATTTAGACTCTTGTTATTTTTTCTAGATAGAATCTTTATCATAAACTTTGGAATGTTCCGTAAAGTAATGATTGTCTAAATCTAAAGTTTTGTTTACTTTTGTTTAAAAAAAGTATTATTTCTCATTGGTATTTCTATCTTGTTAAGAATCAAAATATTGGAAAATTTTATTTAAATCTTATGAAACATGACACCTTGTATGAAATATGACACTATTCTCTTTTTTGACCTATTTTAATTAATTCAACAGCGATTTTTTACTATTTGTGGAAGCTTTCAAGCCTCAATCTTTTATCACGTGCAAAGAATTCCTACAGAAGCTCTTCACATTTGCGTCACATTAAAATATGAATCAGACGTCGACGGCTGCCTATAATGTCTCGATACCTCAATAAATCGCCTTCCATAATATACAGGGTGATTTTTTGAAAACTATCCACCTGAAATATTAAATACTAAAGCAAATGTTCTTTACAGAAATTGCATTTGCATTAATCATGTTAGTTATAGTTTCGCAAAATTCTAGTCGCCGATTGTAATCGTCGTCACTAAGCTCTTGTGCTATCTTCATTTTATAAGGGTAAAATTTGTGCAACTTTGTGACTTTGCGTACCGATGTGTAGGAAAGTGCAGTGGATACAGCAACCTGTCGCAAAGAGCTAGTTGGATCGATGGTAAAATGTCCAATTACTTCAATCTCAGCAATTTCATCTATTACTTTATTACCATGTTTTTTCATGTTCGCTACTGATCCAATTGGTTCGAACTTTTGCACAAGTTCTCGTACGTATTTATACTTCATATGCTTATCTGGATGTCTTTCATTAAAAACTCTTGCTGTGGCACGATAACATTGCTCAGCGTCATAAATGAAGATTACTTCCATCCTTTCAGCAATACTGTACACCATATTTATGGAAAATAAATAATACAAGTTACCTTGACAAAATGTAAACATGGAAACTACATTATTGTGACAAAACGTCAATGCCTTGCTTTCTGCATTGTATTTCAACGCCTCCCTAATTGTTCAAAAATTTATTGTTCGTATCATGATGTAAATCTATCTAGTCAAATACAATTTTTTTTTAAAAAACATTTGCTTTAGTGATGAGTGAACTAAATTACTGTTATTTCCAACGCATAGCGAGATGTTTCAAGATTTAGAACCAAAATCGTAATGTAGACCAAAGTGTTAATTTTTCAGTTTGTAATTAATTTTTTTCTAAAAGATAAATACATTGGTGTATTCTTTGGAGGATAAGCTTTCATTTGAGGTACCACACGATGGGTCATTCCATTAAAAATTTTTGTGGGGGTGTTCGTGGGGGCAAGGGAGTAAACGTCAAATGTGTGATTGCTAGCTCAAAACATGTCCCCCTTGAAGTAAAAGCAGACGTGTTTTTGAAAAATTTTATTCTCCTTTTCATTTTTGAAATATTTCAGGTGGATCGTTTTCAAAAAATCACCCTGTATTCAAATCGACCCGTACTGATACTGATCACTACTAATACACTTTCACAATCATCGCCTCTCGCAAATACAGTAAGGCATTATTTCGTTAATTAATTGAGTCGTTATCTTTTCAACATTACAAACCAAAGTAAATCACATAACTCAAATTTTGCTTAACAACAATTACGAAAACCAGATAACTAAAGAACCGTTTTTCGCAATACAAACCCATCATGTCAAAATTGCTAAACTTCTCAAGTGACAAAATATTGCTTTTTAATGAAGAACAACCTTACAGATTGTTTATCTAAGGAACATGTACACTGGTGATCGTAAATGAATGAACGTGCCACTTTATACAATAATCTCTTTTTTCACTTACTAGAAATCATGTACCCATTTTAAACGCGTGCAATTTAAAACTTGTAAGGAGTTTTAGTGTCTATTCTGAACTAGAAGACTAAAGAATTAAAACACTTAATTAATTACTTATTTATGAAAACAAATAACCAAATGAATAATAAAATTTGAAAATATGTAGTGATTTCGACGTGGAAAAACTTTAAACTGCAAATCGTGGAAAATTCAAATGTAAACAAAAAGACGAAAATTTCCTAGATAGAAGGTAGTTTTGATCACCTTTAGGCATTTACTTTCTCAGTGACGCTCAATCAATCTCGATCGCATTGTATATGTTCTTGTAGGCTGCTATAAATCGGTTAAACAAAAGGGTAGATTAGCGCTCATTAGACCCACAATTTTATCACCACTCGTTTCGTTACGTTACTCCTATCTGTACCGATAAGTAGGCTATCAACAATATACCACCAGACTTTACGAAGCAGCAGCAGCAGTACTGCCTAAAATTCATTTCAGTAGCGTAGGGGTGGGAAGGATAACTGGGAAGCCTTAAATTCGAATGAGAGTATCTTCATTACTTAAATTACACTAATAAAACAATTGAGTAGAAATACCAGAGGTATTAAGTACGAATTTTTTTGAAATAAGGAACTATTACTACAAAAAAAGCCGGAAGTCAGTTCAAACAAGGAACTACTACCTTTCTAACAAAAAACCTTTAGGCGCATACACAAAAAGTTTTCTGTTAAGCTCTTCCTAATACATACAGAAGACTGTACGCCATATAGCGTATTTGCAGAACATTTACCTTGACACTGCCCCATTTTTAGAAATTAAGCTCAAATTGTCAAAAATGGCACTCAGCAGATTTGGTATTTTCATTCTTCAATTATATCTTATGTGAAATACTTTGATATACTTTAACTGAAAAAATTAATTAATTAATTAAGATTTTAATTTAAATTAAATCAATTCCTTTAGTTCCTGAATTTATTTCGTATTTTTATTTCAGCCGCTAAAGCAATGATGAATGAACTATTAATTGGAATAAAAATACACTGTCTGCATAAACATCTTGAATGAGATAGCAGACAAAATATTCCTGAAACGAATGAAAATATTTTGCAGCGAATTTATGTAAGCTGATTATCGAGAAATAATAATAATGCTCCAATTATCAATCTTAAGGCCATTGTTGGAAAGCTAGGGCTATTCACATATTGCTGTGTTTATTGGCAATTTGATCTTTTTAAATTTATTTTTCTTTGTTTTTATGGCCCATTTTTAGCAATTTTCTTATACTTAAAAAAAATAAAATCACTTGTGTGACTTGGTTTCTATGTTTTGGTTGTAAATTTTGTCGTACTCTTTTCTCGAGAGCTTGGATTCTTTACCTTATATATTTTTCTTTTTTACACATGTTTTTTCTGGTGGTTTTATTTAATTTTTTTGATTTGTACCGAAACGTCGAAGTAATTTCCTGCGTTTGGATAACTAGATATTACTCCTTCCTTTGTTTGAGACAAGCCAATATATTCAGATATCTTCAAAAGTCAAGCTCGTTTGCACGTATACTTTCTCTTTGTATTTAATTTTTGTTTAATCCGTTGTAATTGTTTGCTTAAATAATCAAGCACTGACGACCTTTCGATCGAGCTAGACTTGATTACCAAAGTTTAAAATACATAATTGATTTATTCTAATTTTAATTTTTACTAAAAAGTTTAGATCACGACATCCTCTGATCACTTTCTGATCTAACATTGACCTTTAACCGGACTCTTCGCCCGTCGCAACCTAGATAGAAACGTTAGAAACTTTTACTAACATAAGTTACTTCCTTCAATCTCAAGTCCTATGCCAGAATTCGAGAATATACAGGGCGTCAATAAAAAAAAACCTACACACGTTGACAGGTGATAGTACAGACCAAAACAACAACAAAATTCTAATAAACCCAGGTCCAATTCTCAATGGTTTTCGAAATATGGGATTTTGAAATCTTGTATTTGAATAAATCTATTAAAACCAAAATATCGTAAAATAGAAGTTGTGCTGTCGTGACAAATATTGACAATAAAATTACTTATTAGCAATCAAGTTTAGTTTCGCAATGATTGCGTAAATAAGAGTGCCGCCATCTTGTGGTAGGTTACCTTTTCTTTTTTGAGCTACATCAGTGAAATTTGAACAATCAATTCTTTATATGATAGGGAACCTAGAGTATTAATGAATGACAGTTGTCCCATAACACCCTATATTATATTAATTACACTTAATAGTTTATTTTTTAGATAAAATTTTACAACACACAGTAAATTATTTATAGTAATACTAATTTACTTTTAGATCTGCAGTTCTAAGAATTTTTAGATTTTTTTAATTGACTTCGTATCTATAATACATATAGTATAATATAATTCAATACGTATTTTGTATTGAGTGATACAATAAAGTACGACGTTCGATCCTCATATTCTAAGTAACAATAAATTGTTAAAAATATTTGCTACAATACGTATTTATAATAAAAGCACTTCCTTACCTATTGAAAATTATCATTAGAAATTCTTATAATAGAGCGTCAGATAGGCTGCAAATTCAATGTAATTGTCGACATTGACAACTTCAATAAATTTTGTGATATTAATTTGTAACCGTTTTGTTTCACTCACGGTTATATAGGGTTATTCACATAAACCGTTCGTTTTCAAGGTTGCAGTTCACGTAGATATTGGAAATTTAAGGAGCAAGGGTTTTCCGTAGAGATCTCTTTAACTAAAATAAAATTGTCTTTGTATCACTTCCGGTTGTACCGGAAGTCGCTATCAACTCGTTCATTTTAAATGGAATGCTATATTTTTTATCACGTTTTTGAATTCTACATGTAAAAATATGTTAAATTGCAATACATTTCCCTATGCATCATTTTTGAGATATTTTGAATTCTCGAAGATATCCAAACACTGTACTAGCAACTGTATTAGCATTCCTTATACCTAACTTTACCAGTTTTTGAGTTATGAAACATTTTCGATTTAATTCATAGAAAATTACAATTTTAATAGGTCAAATATTTTTAATTTTGTTAAGATAGCATGGAAATTTTAACAATGATTACTGTTACTAGAAATTTTGTAGTAAACCAAAGAAATTAGTATTTCGCAAATTGAAATTCACAAATTTTAATCGTTCTTTGATCATCCTTTTCTTGGGACGCTTGTGATCTTATAAAATGAAAAAGAATGAATTTTATTATTTTAAATTGAAGAATAAAATAGCTGCTAGTTTGCAATTCTCTAGGATAGCGTGAAAGTGTTTTAAAACCATTGTCTAATTATCTTCGTTATTTGTTACTGATCTTCATACATTTTATCTTTCCAAATTGTATAAAGTTAGTGTGTGTGTTAGCTGTGTTTTATTCATAGGAGACAAGAGGGATACATTTTATTGAACACACATTCTCTGCTCTGAACAAATTTAGATAATTCTTCATGAATTTAAAAAATAGATTTAAAATATCAGCGTTTGAATAATTTTGATTTTGATTCTCAACTTTCTTTTGCTTTTGCTTAAAATTTGTAGTAACAGGAAACGTTAAATGCAATTGTTTGTTGTTTCAATGGCTATACCAACAAAATTAAAAATATTTAACGTAATAAATGGTAAATTTTTATGTATTAAATAAAAAATATCTTATAACTGAAAAACTGTTAAAGTTAGGTATAGGGAATGCCAGTACAGTTCAACGCAGCATTTAATTCCACATACGATGGTGTATTAAAATATTGGTCGTTCCATTTGAAAAAAAGTATTTTTCTGTGTTTGAATATCTTCGAGTAGAGCTGTGCGTTTTAGACATCCTGTAGCTTAATAGATTATGCTGATGGAATTTTTAAGAACACTAAAGCTTCAACTACAACATCAGCTATTACAAATAAAATTGCTTCAATCATAGATGTTATAATTTTTTAAAAATCAGATTGCAGAATCCAAATTTTTAAGAAAATTCAAAATATCTCAGAAATGATGCATTTTAGAGATAGGGAAATGTACTGCAATTTAACATATTTTTACATGTAGAATTCAAAAACGTGATAAAAAGTATAGCATTCCATTTAAAATAAGCGAGTTGATAGCGACTTCCAGTACAACCCGAAGTGATACAAAGACAATTCTATATTATATAAAGAGATCTCTACGGAAAACCCTTGATCCTTAAATTTCAAATATCTACGTGAACTGCAACCTTGAAAACTTTTAACGAACGGTTTATGTGGATAACCCTGTATAATTGTGGAAACTACGTATAGCAGAGCTGAAATTGTACAAATGAAAAGTACTGAAGATAAACTGGTGCTACCGGAAGTCCTTACTAATTTTCTTATTTTAAATGGATTCTTCCGTGTTACTGCATTTGTGGAATACCTTTTCAATTTTATATCTTTTATGTCCACATACCGGTGTCCCACGCCATATGCTCACCCTTCTAGAACTTTTATTTTTTAATCGATTTCAACGAAATTTGGAAAATAAAAATTAAGCAAAAAAACGCATTTTGCGACATACTACTGAGCACTGTAGAACTTCCGGTTTCACCGGAAGTAACGTCAACTTTCTTATTTGAAATGGAACACCCTGTATATTTTTACATATTTGGAATCTGCAGATTATTGCGAGTCTGAATATGTATCATTTGGTAATTTTGGTTTCCATGACAAGAAAAAAAAAACTTTTTTGTTTTTCAATCTAGGAAGCTTTGAATCGTGTATTTTCCTTCTAATGTGGTCAAGCAATTCGAGAAAATCACTATTTTGATTGTATTTTGATTTTTACGGCATTTCAAATGTTCATTAGGTCGTAACTCATTTTTTTTTAATGGAACCTTCATTAGCTCGTAACTCATTTTTTTTAATGGAACCTCATGTCCTTCTTAGCTTAGTTCCACAGAATATTTTTTCTGAGTACGCTGATACCAAATAGTTCATACTTTCTTTGAAAGTCATTTAAAACAGAGCGGCATAAAACCTCAATAAATCATATTCTGTTTTAAATGACTTTCAAAGAAAATATGAACTATTTGGTATCAGCGTACTCAGAAAAAAATATTCTGTGGAACTAAGCTAAGAAGGACATGAGGTTCCATTTAAAAAAAATGAGTTACGACCTAATGAAAATTTGAAATGCCGTAAAAATGTTAAAAATCAAAATACAATCAAAATAGTGATTTTCTCGAATTGCTTGATCGCATTAGAAGGAAAATACACGATTCAAAGCTTCCTAGATTGAAAAACAAAAAAGTTTTTTTTTCGTTGTCATGGAAACCAAAATTACCAAATGATACATATTCGGACTCGCAATGATCTGCAGATTCCAAATATGTAAGAATATACAGTGTGTTCCGTTTAAAATAAGAAAGTTGACATCACTATGGTGCTATGGTCCTATGGTGCTCAACCGTATGTCGGAAAATGCGTTTTTTGCTTAATTTTGCTTTCCAAATTTCATTGAAATCAATTAAAAAATATAAGTTCTAGAAGGTTGAGCATATGGCGTGGGACATCCAGTATATGTATTATATTACAGACGTTAAAATACACAATTTCGACGAATTTAATTTTTTCTATAAATTTTTAGGTTTGCGACATTTAAGAAAAATAAGGAAATCAAAACCTAAAAAAGGATAGAGCATTTTTCTGTTGGAGTTTCCTTTCCTTCATTATATAACAGCCAGCTGCTGATCAAGTGATCATGATACACAATCACGATCGCGTACGCGGATACGACACATGTTTGGACGCATCTTAACATTGTTATGTTTCAGTCGCTGTATTCAAACGTTAGCTGCGCCGCCTACTGTTAGACCATTCTTAAATTGTTCTTCTCTTTATATACCATTTTACTATAATTATTATGAAATTAACAGGTGATTCTGTTCTATAATTCTCAATATACTCATGAAGATCATAGTTTCTTCTTTTTTTTATTATTTTTTCTTTTATTAATTTCAGTTTTTCTTTTCTTTTTTCCACTTTTAGTCTTAACTTTTAGCGTAGGTTTACTAAAGGGCCCGAAGAAAGAAGATGTGTTTTTTTTGAAGCAGATGATGCGGATCCTTTTGGTCAATCTTCTATTTGATTAATCACCTTCTTTATACAATGTGGCTAATAAATATTATTAATATTATTATTATGTCCGAAAAGTTAGACGATAACTCAGATAAGAACAAGTTTATTGTTATTATTATACTATATTCCCTTTTCGTCATAAAAAATTTTGTCTTGTATTTTTACACAACTGTAAACCAAGTGGCTCTGAGCGAATACTTAAAACTGCGTACGTTCAAACTAAAACAAAAAAAATTATTACGTTCTGTTTCTGAAACTCG